>CM035840.1:192282378-192882796 GCA_020510985.1 Pholidichthys leucotaenia
TTGTGCAAATTTATCACAAATTACGGTATGGAGCACTAGCAGCCTCAAGGAAAAAGAAAGGTTTCCGCCGTGTGGGACCATTTTGATCTGATATTGGAAAATAAGGTATTTAAAAATAGTATTTTTAAAATACTATTTTCTTTGTTTTAATTTCCTTGTTGTTTCATCCTGTTCCTCTCAGAGTTTCCACTTGATCTATCTGAATTCAAATTCATTTGAAAGTGACTCTTAGTTTACTCTTCATATAGCTGCAATGCTCCGTACTGTGGGTGTTTATATATCTATATTTATTCCATCCAGCTACAATGCTCTGCACTGTGTGTCTGTGTATATATATATATTTATAGTAATATGTACATATGTATATTAGCTGCTCTTGCTTGCTTGCTTTTTTTCTTGCCTTCTGATTGTTGCTCTGAGTGTTGCTATCCCTGTGCTGTTGCAATCCTGGAATTTCCCCATTGTGGGACTAATAAAGGCTTATCTTATCTTATATTTTCTGCAGGCTAAATGTTGCATTTGTTCGACAGAGCTGTCGTATTTAAACAAAAGCGCCTCCTCAATGCTGAGACATTATAGGGCCAGGCATGAAAATGAAGTCCCGGATACACCCAGGATAGACTCAGGTACACAGCCCTTCTACTACTTACCCACAGTTGCTTTACTGATAATTAATTCCTATTAATTTATTTTTTACTTCATTTTTAACCATCAAGCTTCCAGGAAGCAGATGCTGGATGAGGCTCTGCTCAATTTCATCGTGAAGGACTGCCAGCCCCTCAGCATTGTGGAGAGTGAAGGGTTCAGGGAACTGATTCAGGCCCTTCAGCCCTCATGTTTTGCCAACCAGAAAGGTTTGTGGAAATTATCTAAAGTAGTAGTTGATATATTCAATTAATTTAATCTTTAATTTAAATATATGGATTTGCTTTGGGTTTGACTTGGTGTAATTTTCAGACCATCAAACAAATGGTGGCCAAAAAGTACGAGGAGGAACGGGAACGAGTGAAAATGCAAGTACAGCAAGCTGTGGCAGTGAGTATAACAGCTGACATGTGGACATCTGTGAGGATGGAGCATGTGGATTCATGAGCATGGAGGCTTACTTGGCTCTTACCTGTCACTACATTAATGAGAATTTGCAGTTGTGTACGTCTGTGTTGGGAGTGCAATACTTTCCACAAAGTCACACTGCTGACAATTTGGCCCAAGTCAAAAGGGGCATGATGGAGGACTGGGCCACAACCAATAAAGTAAAGTGTTTTGTGACCGACGCAGCACCAAGCATGATTGCATCCACTAGACGGCTCCAAATTCGGCACTCAATTTGCATTGCACATAGTCTCAATTTAGACGGGACCGTCTTCACAACAGCTGTCTGCACCCACTTCAGCCATGTTATTCAGCATTAATTATTTGTTGTTGTTTGGAAATCATGTACTAAAATGCCAATTTGTTGTTTTTTAGATAACCTTTGGCAACATCTCGACATCGAAGTGGGCAGGCAGACCAAAAGTGCCACAGCTGATGCCATCCAGGAGGTGCAGAGATACCTGGCAGAAGGCAATATTGCCAGGTCCCAGGATCCTCTGAGATACTGGGACAACCAAAAGACCATCTATCCAAACCTCTTTCAGCTTTCTTACAATTTCTCTGCACTCCAGCCTCATCTGTGCCGTGTGAGCGGGTGTTTTCTACAGCTGGAGAAGTTGTATCAAAAAAGCGTAACAGATTCAATTTCAAAACGTTGGAAAAGCTTTTTTGTTTTTAATAAAAATTTGTTAAAAAAAAAAATCCCAGTCCACAAGCATCTTCATTCATAACCCGTTCACTTAGATTTTCACGTTATGATACATGTTCACATTATTTATTGACTGTATCTAAAAATATCAATGATATTTGAAATTAAAATGAAGATATGAAATAATACAATATAAAATACAATGACTTAAATTATATACTGCTCAAAAAAATAAAGGGAACACTAAACATCCTAGATTTGAATGAAATATTATTAAATACTTTGTTCTTTACATAGTTGAATGTGCTGACAGCAAAATCACACAACAGCATGTGAAATTGATTGTCAATCACTGTTGCTTCCTAAGTGGACAGTTTGAGGGACAGTGTTCCCTTTATTTTTTGGAGCAGTATATTATTGTATACACTAGGTCATCAAATCAGTGTCAGTTGAGTCTGTCAACTAGGTTGCCTGTAGGGATTTTTAAGGTCCCGCAGGTGTCAGTATTCAGTGACACAGTATCAATACAGTTTTGCAATGTGTCGAAATGCATCATGACGCCTCATGGACCCATCACTAGTTTTAATCCTTTTAAAGCAGAACTAGAACCTTCTCCTGGAAACATCAGTGTCGTCTCGCAAACATTCCTCACATCTGCTGGTGACACACATTGTCAACTGTTTTACTCACCAAATCTCGAACCCTCACGTTACCTTCCACCAGTCTCGCCTCCATTTCCGGTCAACGCGCGGACGCTTGAAAATGACGTCTCATCTTCTTCCTCTTCTTCCTCTTCTTCTTCTTCTTCTTCTTCTTCTTCTTCTTCTTCTTCTTCTTCTTCTTCCTCTCTCAGTTACTGGCGGATAGAAAACAACTGAAAGGTGCATACCGCCACCTACTGTACAAGAGTGTGTAACATTATGTCATTTGAATGAATGAATGAATGAATTTATTTCGGATAGTACAGTACAGGTTAAAAGAAACTGTATAATATAACAACAAGGTCAAATTAGACAAAGACTCCTTCTACTATACAATTCCACGTGAGTTATCCAAAATGGGTGATGGCTGAAGCCGCAGCTTATATTGCCCACCCATATTCCATCCAAGAATTCAAAAGAGAAAAAAGAGAAAACAAGACAAGAGTGATTACAATTTAAAACAAAGCTAAGACAAAATGTGACTGAGAGAAGAAAAGAAAAAAAAAAAAAAGAAAACTAAGCTAAGCTAAGTTAAGCGGTTACTATTCAAGACAAATCTAAGACAAAATGTCACAGAGAGAGAAAAAAAAAAAAACAAAAAAAAACAAAAAAAAACTAAGCTACAACACAACACAGGCTGGAAATGTCAATCCTTATGTGAGTTTACATGTCGTCTTGTAAATATGTTTGGAGTATTTCTTCCTTTAGTTTTTGTTTAAATTGTCCAAGCGTTGTACATGATTTTAATTCAGGTCCAAAATCGTTCCATAATCTGACTCTTTGCACTGAAATACAGTGTTGCTTGGTGGTTGTTCTCACTGTAGGCTTTTGAAATATACATGTTCCTCTGAAGTGATATCGTTTCTCCCTTGTTTGGAACAACTTTTGGATATTTGCGGGCAGTGATAAATTCTTCACTTTGAACATTATTATTGGGGTTTTAAAGTCAACCAGAACTTTCAACTTGAGAGTTTTTTGTTTAAGAAAAAGTGGGTTTGTTGGTTCCCTGTAAGCTGCTTTGTTTATTATTCTAATAGCTCTCTTTTGAAGCATAAAGAGTGGATATATGTTTGTTTTATATGTATTTCCCCATACTTCATTACAATATGTCATGCACAGTTTAAGCTTTCCTAATTCCTTTCCGAGTGTATCCAGAAGTTGTTCCAAATTGTTTCCACTGCATAGCAGATTAGTGTCATCGGCAAACAATATTAAGTCCATTTTTTCTGAAACTTTACATATATCGTTTATATACATATTGAATAATAATGGTCCCAAAACTGAACCCTGTGGGACTCCACAGGTTCAATTCAATTCAATTCAATTCAACTTTATTTATATAGCGCCATTTCACAACAACAGTCATCTCATAGCACTATCAACTGTAGGGGGGACCCCCACAGTTGCAGAAAGACCCCAGCAATCAGGCGATCCCCTGTGAGCAAGCACTTGGCGACGGTGGAGAGGAAAAACTCCCTTTTAACAGGAAGAAACCTCCAGCAGAACCAGGCACAGGGAGGGGCAGTCATCTGCTGCGACTGGCTGGGGGGTGAGGGGATAGAGAAGAAGAAAAGAACAGACATGTAGAGAGCAAACAGCACGATGGGGACTCAATCTATGGGAGAGAACAAACAAATGTTAATGACCAGCAAAAAAAAAAAAATATTTCATAGAGAGTGAAGAAAGGAGTGAGGCCCAGTGCATTACTGGAGGTCCCCCGGCTGACTTAACCTATTAGCAGCATAACTAAGGGAGGGTTCAGAAACACATGATCCCTCCCTAATTGTAGGCTATATCAAAAAGGTAGGTTTTAGCCCTATTCTTAAAAACAGAGATCGAGTCTGACTCCCGAATCCAGATTGGCAGCTGATTCCACAGGAGAGGAGCTTGATAACTGAAGGCTCTGCCTCCCATTGTACTTTTGGAGATTCTAGGTATTACAAGTAATCCTGCATTTTGGGAGCGTAGTTCTCTGTTAGGATGATACGGTAGTATCAGATCTTTTAAATAAAAAGGAGCCTGATTGTTTAGAGCTTTGTAAGTAAGAAGAAGGATTTTAAACTTAATTCTAAACTCTATGGGAAGCCAATGAAGGGAGGCCAGAACCGGAGAGATATGATCTCTCTTTCTAGTACCTGTTAAAACTCTTGCTGCAGCATTTTGGATCAGCTGAAGACTTTTTAAAGATGTTTTAGGACAGCCTGATAATAAAGAATTACAATAATCTAATCTCGAGCTAACAAAAGCGTGGATCAGCTTCTCAGCATCACTCTGAGACAAGATGCTCCTAATCTTGGCAATATTACGCAAATGATAGAAGGCAGTCTTAGAAACAAATTTAATATGTGAATTGAAGGACAAATCCTGATCAAAAATAACTCCAAGGTTCCTCACAGAGCTATTAAGAGAAAGAGTAACTGCATCCAAACTGAAAGTTTGATTTGGAAAGGAATTTCTAAGGTTTTTTGGACCAACAAGAATGACTTCAGTCTTATCTGAATTTAATAGCAGGAAATTACAAGTCATCCAAGCTTTGATTTCCTTAAGACAGGCTTCTAACTTGGCTAATTGATTAGTATCATCTGGCTTCATTGACAGGTATAATTGTGTGTCATCTGCATAACAATGAAAATGTATACAGTGCTTTCTAATAATGTTGCCTAACGGAAGCATATATAAACTAAAAAAAGTAGGGCCTAGCACAGATCCCTGTGGAACTCCATGACTAAGCTTTGAGCTGAAAGAAAACTCATCATTTACATGAACAAACTGGAACCTATCAGATAAATAAGATCTAAACCACTGCAACGAAGTTCCATTAAGTCCAACATAGTGTTCTAATCTATCAAGTAGAATATTATGATCAATAGTATCAAAAGCTGCACTAAGATCTAAAAGGACAAGTACAGAAACTAGTCCATTATCAGATGCAATGAGGAGGTCGTTAGTGACCTTCGCTAAGGCTGTTTCAGTACTATGATGGATTCTAAACCCAGATTGAAACTCTTCAAGTAAACCATTTCCCTGCAGGTGGTCAAATAATTGCGTAGCAACAACTCTTTCTAAGATTTTTGAAATGAAAGGGAGATTAGAGATTGGTCTATAGTTAACTAAAGCTCCTGGATCTAGCGTTGGCTTTTTGAGTAAGGGTTTAATTACAGCCGTTTTAAAAGCCTGCGGTACATGGCCTAAAGTTAATGAAGAATTGATTATATGAAGAATAAAGCTACCAATAAGTGGGAAGACTTCTTTAAATAACCTGGTAGGAATAGGGTCTAAAAGACAAGTTGAAGGTTTGGATGAGGAAACTATTTTGTCTAACTCACAAAGGTCGATTGGAGTAAACTCATCAAGACAGACATCAATAGAAGGAGTTGTAGTAGTTACAGTATTTAAGTTAACTGTGGGAAGAATCTGATTGATTTTATCTCTGATGGATGAAATTTTATTATTGAAAAAGTTCATAAAGTCCTGACTAGTAAGCTCTAAGGGGATGCTAGGATTGACAGAGTCCTGACTCTTTGTCAACCTGGCTACAGTACTGAAAAGAAACCTGGGATTATTCTTGTTCTCTTCTATTAATGCAGAGTAATAACTCGTTCTAGCTTTTCTAAGAGATTTTTTATAAATTAAAAGATGATTTAACAGGTGACCTTCAGCAACTCTGAGTTTTTGTTGCTAACACATACATACTGATATCTATTCTTTAAGTAACTACTTAACCAGGACAGTGCTACCCCTCTAATACCACAATTTTGTAGTTTCTTTAATAATAAATTATGATCTACTGTATCAAATGCTTTTTTAAGATCTAGGAATACTCCAACTGAATACTCTTTATTTTCAATGGCTGTTGATATTTTTTCTGTAAATTCCATTAGGGCATATGCAGTTGTCCTCTTGTGTCTGAACCCATATTGCTGCTCACACAATAAATCATTCTTCAGTATGAAGTTGTCAGTTCTCTCATAGAATATTTTTTTAAGTATCTTGGAAAATTGCGGTAATAGTGAAATTGGTCTATAGTTTGAGAGTTCCCCTCTGTCGCCCGTCTTGTATATTGGAATTACTTTAGCTATTTTCATTGCATTGGGAAATATACCTGATTGGAGAGACAGGTTACAGATATACGTCAGTGGTTTTACTATGCATTCGATAACAGTTTTGACTATTAGCATGTCAATACCATCACAGTCAGTAGATGTTTTACTTTTGAACAATTTAACAATTTCAATGACCTCTCTTTCGTCTGTGTTCTTAATGAAGATGGAGTCTTTTACAGCAGTGTTATTGCATATTGTATCACCTGTATGCACCGGAGTGGGTATTTCTCGGGCCAGTTTAGGTCCAATGTTAACAAAAAAATTATTAAATTCATCTGCAGGTGAAGCTATATTCACACTCTGAGTCGTTTTATTATTTTTTGGAATATTAGTTGGGTAGCTTGTATTTCTGCTTTTATTTCCAAGGATACTGTTGAGTATTGTCCATGTATTCTTAATATTGTCTTTGTTTTTCATCAGTTCTTTACTGTAATAGTCTCTTTTACTACATCTTATTATATATGTTAACTTATTTTTGTATGTTTTATACCGCTGCTCTGCTTCTTTTGTTCTTTTCTTCAGGAAAGCTTTATATAATAAATTTTTCTTTTTACACGCCTTTTGTAGTCCTTTGGTTAACCATGGCTTATCAGCAAATTTGTGTTTAAGCTTTTTTTTTACTAATGGGCAGTTTTTTTCATAAAGAGTGGTTACAATGTTTATAAATGTGTCATAGGCTTCATTTACATCTGATACATAGACTTCTGTGCAGTCTCGCTTCAGCAAGTCCTCTTTAAGAGAACTGATTGCATTTGGTGATTTGTGTCTGAACGATTTTGAAATTTTTTCTGCGTTGGGCCCCGTGTGGCCATGGATAAGTGCAAAGGTTGGCAAGTGGTCACTTATATCATTTATCAATAATCCACTTTCTATTTTCTTATCAAAAACATTGACAAACAGGTTGTCAATAAGTGTAGCAGTGTGAACTGTGATTCTACTGGGATGTGTTATTGTGGGATATAGACTCATGCTGTACATAGAGTTCATGAACTCTGTAACTACATTTTGTTGATGTGGATTCAGTAAATCAATATTGAAATCTCCACAAATTGCTACCATTTTCTTACTAGTAATATTATTGTACAGCTCGACTAATTTATCTCTGAATGTCTCAATGCAAGTTCCCGGCATTCTATATATGCAGCTTATGATTAGATTTTTTTGTTTTGTCTAGGTCAATCTCAACAGTAACACATTCCAAAATCCCTGGTAGTGCTGAGGACATTTCATTTACAAGCTTACACCTATACAGGTCATCAATATACAGTGCAACACCACCACCCTTTTTTTGAGATCTGTTAATATAAAACATCTGATATCCCTCTATTGCCATCAGGGGAGCCAGTTCTTCATTAAGCCAGGTTTCAGAGACTGCAATAGCTGTGAATTTTCTGTCTAGCTGTGTTAAATAGTCCTGAATCTGTGGAAAGTTTTTGTTAAGACTTCTGCTATTGAAGTGTATTATTGACAGTTTACCATCTAATTGCACTTGACTTTTGAATTGTTTTTCAGTGTAATATTCACAGTGGTTATGAATATTATTGAAAAAGTGGTTATCAGGATCAATATCATTCTCCATCTCTTGTGGTTTATGTTCAGCATAATGGTATGTTTTCAGAGTTTGAGTTTCCTCATTCTGTGTCAAATGACTTCCTCCAACTGGGGATAATTGATGTCTACTCGAGTCGGTCATAAGTTTTTGTTTATTTTGCTTATTTTTTTTAAAGTACTTAGGCATGGTGTATCAAAAGAACTATTCTTATCGTGTGTATGAATATGGATTATCATTGACTCATAATTTTCTTAATCAGTGTTCATCTGTATTTATCTAAGTCAGTAGCATCTCTGATCATTATACTCTTTGCTTGCTCAGGTGATCCATTTAGTTTAATCCAAATTCTACAATTTCTTGTTCAGGTTGCTTGTATCTTATTTTGTTTTTTTAGCATCCGTGCCTGTCGTGCTAATTCAGCGTTTTTTTTTTTGTCAGGTGTTCATTTAGGTAAACTTGAGTATCCTTTAGCTTTTTGGCCTGCCTCAGTATGTCATTCTTTACCCTTCTGTTCACAAAGCGCATCACAATTGATTTCTTTGTTTTGTTATCTTTCTTCGGTAGAGCATAACAGGCTGAGATTGCATTGGCTTCTACCTTAATGCCTCTATTATTAAGGAACTGAAGCACTTGATTTTCTAAGGACAATGATTCACTCATGGGAGCATTTTCACCATTCAGTCCTGTTGTGGCATGGGCGTATGACTGATATCTGATGTCTAGTCCACTTATAACTAGGTCATCAATACGAGAACCTTGTTCAAGATCCTCGATGCGTTGCTCCAAAAGACGCCCGTGTTGCTCCAGGTCCATAATTTTTTTGTCTTTTTCTTTTATTATTAAATGTAGGGCTTGTACCTGTTCTATTAGGCCTATTATTTTGGCCTGCTGGCTAGTCAATTTGGTCAATTCTTCTGACATAAAATTCAGAGATTTTTTGATTTCTTCCATTTCCTCTTTCTTTTGTGGCATCTTACTGACCTGTGGATAGAAATAAACACAGAATCCGGCTAGGCCTCAACTAGCCCAGCCGCTGCTGGACCCGCCGCACCGAGCTCCTGCACAGCTCCTCCGCCAAGTAACGCTGCACAGCTCCGCAGATCACCGCCGTCGATCGCCGCCGCCTGCCGCCGTCTGCCTGGCCGGTTATGCCGCACACCGCCGGCGCAGCCGAACTCCACCGATCACCGCCGCCGATCACCGCCACTCGCCGCCATCTTTCAGCCCGACCCCTAAATTCTATGACTTTATCCTGTGTTATTTAAAAAAGAGAAAAGAGCCCTTCTCGTGATTCTTAGTGTCTCTCTATCTCCATCTGTTCCCAGAATGCCAGTTAAATCTCATTCCCTACCGGCCTCTCGAACTTCATTTTTCATTAGCTGTGTTTTATTTCCGTATTTGTGACAGTGTGGAGAGTACAATAAACAAACCAGACTTGCACGGTAGACGAACTTTATTCACTCTCTCACTTCATTCATACTCAGAAAAAGCAATGATCTCCTGACTCAGGGTCTCTCCTTTATATCCCCCGACTCATTTCCCCTGCTGTCTGAGGTCTTGCATCACAATGTGAAGTGTGTAAATGAAGAGGCGGCTTCATGTCAGACGATTTATTACACACTCACATCTCACAAGCTCAGAACAGACTAACTGGTTACAGCAAGCACTCCTCTCTATATCTCAAGTCACCTTCTCAAGCCTCAAGGCACTTCCTCATACACAGCATGATATTTACACAACGGTACACTTCATTCAACCCCCTCTCACCCTCTTGGGCATTGTTCTCCCATGTGTATTCCTTGTCTCTGTCTGAGGTGCGAAATAACCTGACTTCCATACCGCCCACCCAGCATCTTAGATAGAACAATAGAATATCAGTCCACATGCTGTTTCGGCTTCAGTCTCCTCCCATATCTGCTGTAACTGGGGTTTACTGCCTCTGTGGCGCTGCTGTGCCGGTGGGGGGCTGCTGGGAGTGTGTCCGACTGCGGGTGAGCCATGGTGGTGGTGGTGGTGGTGGGGGGTTCGCTCTGTCCGTGTGGCTGCTCTGATGAATCGTTCCCCTGGGGAGTTCTCCATGGGGGTCTTCCACACCGAGGGGCCCTCGCCAACAGCACTTGCTCATCTGCCACTACAAAGGCGGGTTTGAGTCTGTCTATGCCAATTATCTCCCGTCTACCCCCCAAGTCTAGCACAAAATGCTTATCCCCTGTTTCCAACACTCTGAACGGTCTATCATAGGGCGGACGCAATGGAGGGCGGTGGGCCCTCCATTGCATCTGACGAACACGAACTCCGCGTTCTTCAAAGTTTTAGGCACAAAAACACGTGGAAAACAGTGGTGGGCCAGGCCCGGCAGCGTGCCTGTGTTTGCGCTACGCTGCAAAAGCTGAGACGGGCAGCTGTCTGGCGCGGGATTATCTGGCAGAAATTCCCCGGGCAGCCGTAGGGGCTGCGCAAAAACCAGCTCTGCCGGGGAAGCTTCCAGATCCTCTTTTGGCGCGGAGCGCAACCCCAATAAAACCCACGGCAACCTGTCCACCCAATTTGCATCCGTCAGTGAAGCCCTGAGCGCTGCTTTCAGTGATCTATGAAAACGCTCTCATAACCCATTGGCCTGTGGGTTGTATGCGGTTGTGCGATGAATTGTAACACCCAGGCTGCGGGCCATCACGGTCCAGAGTTCAGAAACAAATTGAGGGCCCCTGTCAGACGTAATGTCCGACGGGACTCCAAAAGGCGCCACCAATGCTGTTAAAAAAGCACGTGCTACGTCTGCGGACGTGGTTGCCGCTAGTGGGACTGCTTCTGGCCAGCGCGTGGTGTGGTCCATCACTGTCAGGAGGTGCGTGAACCCCTGTGATGGCGGGAGGGGGCCCACGAGGTCCACGTGAACATGGTCGAACCTCTTAGTCGGTACCCGAAACGGCTCCGAGGGAGCCTTCATGTGTCTGTGTACCTTGGCTCGTTGGCACGCCCCGCAGGCTGCAGCCCACTCTTTTACTTGTTTGCGTAGGCTCGGCCACACAAATTTCTCTCCTACCATTTTGACCAACGCGCGCACTCCTGGGTGCGCCAGAGTGTGAACCGACTCAAACACGCGGCGGTGCCATGTGACTGGGACAACCGGACGCGGGCGTCCCGTGGAGACATCGCAGATTAGGGGGGGGCATGCCATCTTGCAGCACCCTGCTCTCCAGCCTTAACCCTGTTGGTCCAGTCTGGAGCGCGCGCACGCCTGCATCGCTAATTTGCTCCGCGGCCATGGCTGCGTAATCTATCCCCACGTAGACCGGGGCCACCACGGCGCGAGAGGCAGTCCGCCACCACATTCAGTTTACCCGACACATGCTGAATATCGGTAGTAAACTTTGAGATCGCAGCCAGCTGTCACTGCTGCCGGCCCGCCCACGGTTCTGAAACCTTGGCCATCGCGAACGTTAGTGGCTTGTGATCCACGAACGCAGTGAAGCTGCGCCCTTCCAGCCAGAACTGGAAGTGGCGTATGGCCAAGTGGAGAGCCAGCAACTCCCTGTCAAATGCGTTGTATTTACGTTCGCTGTCGCGCAAAGTTCTGCTGAAAAAAGCGAGCGGCTGCCAAGCCCCGGCGACGCGCTGCTCTACGACAGCCCCTATGGCCACGTCTGAAGTGTCGGTGGTGAGTGCTATCCGGGCCACTGGGTCCGGATGCGCCAGCAGTGCGGCATTTGCCAGGGCTGCTTTAACCTCCGAGAACGCCCGCTCTCGTTCTGGGGTCCATTCGACCCTATCTGCAGGTTTCTGTTTCTTGAGCGCGGCATACAGTGGTTGCATGAGTTGTGCTGCGCGGGGAAGGAAACGGTTATAAAAGTTCACCATCCCCCAAAATTCCTGCAGCGCCCTGACCGTCTGAGGCCGGGGAAAATCCACCACGGTGCGCACTTTGTCAGGCAGTGGGATTGCTCCTTCCGGAGAGACGCGGTGCCCCAAAAAATCAATCTCCGTCACGCCGAACTGGCATTTCACCGGGTTGATTGTTAACCCATGCTCCTCCAACCTCCAGACAACCATCCTGCGGTGGGTTTCGTGTTCGTCTTCGGACGCACTGGCTGCCAGGATATCGTCCAGGTAGACGAACACGAACGAGAGATCACGCAGCACTGCATCCATCATGCGCTGGAACGTCTGTGCCACGCCTTTTAACCCGAATGGCATGTGCAGGAACTCGAATAAACCGAACGGAGTTATTACCTCTGTTTTGGGTATGTCCTCCGCGCGCACTGGGACTTGATGGTAACCGCGGGCCAGGTCTATTTTGGAAAAAATGCGTGCTCCGGCGAGGTGGACGGAAAAATCCTGTATGTGGGGAATTGGGTAGCGGTCGTGTGCTGTGGCATTGTTCAGCCTGCGGAAATCACCGCATGGTCGCCACGATCCCTCAGCCTTAGGGACCATGTGTAGTGGGGATGCCCATGGGCTGTTCGAACGCCTGATGATGCCCAACCTTTCCAGGTTGGCGAACTCCTTGCACGCTATGGCCAGTTTAGCTGCGTCCAAGCGCCGAGGTCTTGCAAAAACGGGCGGCCCAGTGGTGGTGATAAAGTGCTCCACCCCATGTTTAGCGATGGCCGCCGAAAACGTCGGGACCGTGAGTGCTGGGAACTGAGGGAGCAGTGCATGGAATTTACCACCTGGAGCTGTGACGTTGGCCTGTGCTGTTGGCTGGGTCGCTCGAGCTATACAGGGGAGAGAGTCAAAGGACAGTGCATTAACCAGGCGCCTGTTAGCAACATCAACCAGTAAACCATGTGCACACAGAAAATCAGCCCCCAGGATATGGTAATTCAGTGCTGCTACGACAAAAATCCACTCATATGTATGGCCGTGTAGAGATAAGATCAGTGTCCTCTCACCAAAGGTTTTAATTTCTGAGCCGTTTGCTGCCAACATTACGGGGCCGCTAGGTCCTGCCAGCCAGTCGGCGTAGGTCGGCAGGATGAAGCTCTTCTGGGCTCTGGTGTCCACGAGGAAATGCCTCCCCGAGCGCGCGTCCGTCAAGTAGAGCAGCTTGTTCTCTTCACCGAGGGTCGCAGCTGCTACCAACCGCCGGCCTCGACGTTTTCCCGAGCACTTGAATTGGCACGGTGACGCACATCTGCGTGCGTTCTCTCCGAAGCGGCGGTGGTAGAAACAGAGCGTGTCTCTCTGGCGCTCCTTGGCCCCCGCTGCTGCTACCGTCGGTGGCTCCTTGCCTCCTCTGGTCGTCTCGCTGGGCTCCGCCGCTGCCGCGTTGACTGTGATCGCCCTGGTGGTGAGGATGATCCTGTCTGCCTCCTGGGCTAGCGCACAGTAGTCACGCGCGGCCAGCAACGGCGAATTGGCCAGAACCGCTCTCGCCACTGTTGGAAGGTTCCGGAGGAAAAGGTGGGCAAAGAGAAAGAGCCCGTCGTCCGCGCCCATTAACGCCAGCATCTTCTCCATCAGGTCTACGGCGACCCATCTCCTAACTCGGTCCGCGTCAGGAGCCTCTCCGCTCTCTCACATTCCGAGAGCGTGTAGCGCCGGGTGAGCGCAGCCTTGAGCGCTTCATATTTGTTGCTGGCTGGTGGCTGATCGAGCAGGCTCGCTACCTGCTGGGCTGTGCGGGAGTCCAGCGCTGCTACCACATGGTAGAACTTGGTGTCGTCTGCCGTTACTCCCCGGAGGGCAAACTGGGCCTCGGTGTGGTGGAACCAAGAGCACGGGTTGTGCTGCCAGAAATCTGGTAGCTTGACTGAAACCACACACGTGTTGCTGGGGGTTCCAGTCCTGGCTGTCTGTGGAATGGCTGCTGCGTCTCTGTGGCTTCCCAATCGGGCCGGCTCCGGGATTCTCGCCTCGTGTTCCATAATACATCTTGGGTCACCAGTGTGGAGTGTGTAAATGAAGAGGCGGCTTCATGTCAGACGATTTATTACACACTCACATCTCACAAGCTCAGAACAGACTAACTGGTTACAGCAAGCACTCCTCTCTATATCTCAAGTCACCTTCACAAGCTTCAAGGCACTTCCTCATACACAGCATGATATTTACACTACACTTCATTCAACCCCCTCTCACCCTCTTGGGCATTGTTCTCCCATGTGTATTCCTTGTCTCTGTCTGAGGTGCGAAATAACCTGACTTCCATAACAATACATTTAACACATCACCACGCCTATTGTCCCCGCAGCTGCTCCTTCCTGCTGCCTGGGGTCTTACATCTCCATACCTTCTCCCATCACAATTCCTATTGTCCTCATCTGTTTAATCCCCCACGCTCTACCGGCAGAGGGACTATTTGCCTCTCCTCTGCTTCTAGTCTGAGATGAATATCCCAGCATGGGTCCCCCCCCCCCCCAGAGTCTCAGACTGAGTGTTAGCCCTCACGTCCTTTTGGCTTCAGCCTCCTCCCATATCTGCTGTAACGAGGGTTCTTCGGCTCCGCGGCGCTGCTGTGCCGGTGGGAGGCTCCTGGGGGTGTGTCTGTTTGCGGGGGAACAATGGCGAGGGGGGGGAACATTCGACTTGCTCGTGTGGCTGCTCTGATGAATCGTTTACCTGGGGAGTTCTCAGTGGGGGTCTTTCATGCCGAGGAGCTCAAGCCAACATCACTTGCTCGTCCGCCACCACAAAGGCGGGCTTAAGCCTGTCTATACATATTTTCTCCCGGTGACCCCCCAAGTCTAACACAAAATGTTTGTCCCCTGGTTCCAGCACTCTAAACGGGCCATCATAGGGTGGGCGCAATAGGGGGTGGTGGGCATCGTGTCTAACAAACACGAACGCTGCGTTCTTCAAAGTTTTTGGCACAAAAGCGTGTGGAAAACTGTGATGGGCCGGGCCAGGTAGGGTGCCTGTGTTCGCGCTATGCTGTGAACGTGGGGACAAATGGTTGTTTGGCCCGGGGTTATCTGGTAAAAACTCCCTGGGGAGCCGCAGCGGCTGAGAAAAAAACAAGCTCCGCCGGGAAAGCCTCCAAATCCTCTTTTGGTGCAGAACGCAACCCTAACAGAACCCACGGCAAACGGTCTACCCAATTTGCATCCGTAAGCAAAGCCCTGAGCGCTGCTTTCAGTGACCGATGGAAACGCTCGCATAACCCATTGGCCTGTGGGTTGTACGCAGTTGTGCGATGAATTGCGACACCCAGGCTACGGGCCATTGCGGACCAGAGGTCGGAAACAAACTGAGGGCCCCTATCGGACGTGATGTCCGAAGGGATGCCAAAACGTGCCACCCATGTTGTCAAAAAGGCGCGCGCCACGTCCGCGGATGTGGTAGCCGCTAGCGGGACTGCTTCTAGCCATCGTGTGGTGCGGTCCACCACTGTCAGAAGGTGCGTGAACCCCTGCGATGGCGGGAGGGGCCCCACGAGGTCCACGTGCACGTGGTCGAACCTCTTAGCCGGAATACGAAACGGCTCCAAAGGGGCCTTTGTGTGCCTGTGCACTTTGGCTCTTTGGCACGCTACACAGGCTGCAACCCACTCTTTTACCTGTTTGCGCAGGCCTGGCCATACGAACTTTGCTCCCACCATTTTGACTGATGCGCGCACTCTTGGGTGCGCCAGGGCGTGAAATGACTCAAACACGTGGCGGTGCCAAGCGACTGGGACCACCAAGTGCGGGCGTCCCGTGGAGACGTCACAGATTGGGGGGGGCCTCCGTCTTGCAGTGCCCTGCCCTCCAGCCTTAACCCTGTTGGTCCAGACTGGAGCGCGCACACGTCCGCATCGCCAATCTGGTCTGCGGCCATGGCTGTATAATCTATCCCTACACAGACTGGGGCCACTACTGCGCGTGAGAGGCAGTCCGCCACCATATTTAGTTTACCGGCCACATGCTGAATATCGGTAGTAAACTCCAAGATTGCGGCTAGCTGTCTCTGCTGCCAACCTGACCATGGTTCCGAAACCTTGGCCATAGCGTACGTTAGCGGCTTGTGGTCCACGAACGCAGTGAAGTTCAGAATCAGAATCAGGTTTATTGCCATTGTTCATGTAGTACACAAACTAGGAATTTGTCTCGGTGCAATGCTGCAACATTAAACATGATAAAATAAAAGAAATAAACTATGCATGCAATAAAGTGTAGAATAAGAGTAAGTGATACTGGTCAGCAGTTAAAATATATTAGCGAGCAGCAGATACTGTGGAGAACTACAGTATATAGTGCAGTCGGTAATGCAGGAAGAAAACAGTGATGATTGACATGAGTCTGGTTGAGCTGCTGTACATAGTGCACGAGAGTCAATAAGTCACTTAGTGTTCAGCAGTCTGATGGCAGAGGGGAAGAAGCTGTTCATGTGACGGGAGGTTTTAGTCTGGATGGACCGAAGTCTTCTACCTGAGGGGAGGGGGGCAAACAGTACGTGACCAGGGTGTGAGGGATCGGCTATGATCCGGCCAGCACGCCTCCGGGTCCTGGAGATGTACAGATCCTGGAGAGATGGGAGCTCGCAGCCGATCACCTTCTCAGCAGTGCGCACGACGCGCTGCAGCCTTAGTCTGTCCCTGGCAGTGGCTCCTGCGTACCACACGGTTATGGAGGTGGTGAGGATGGACTCGATGATGGCTGTGTAGAACTGCACTAACATCTTGGTGGGTAGCTTGAGCTTCCTCAGCTGCCGCAGGAAGAACATCCTCTGCTGGGCTTTTTTGATGAGTGAGCTGATGGTCGGCTCCCATTTGAGGTCCCTGGTGATGGTAGTGCCTAGGAAGCAGAAGGAATCAGCAGTGGTGATGGGAGAGCCTGTGAGGGTGAGGGGGGGCAGAGGGGTAGTGACTTTCCTGAAGTCTACAATCATCTCCACTGTCTTCAGAGCGTTCAGCTGCAGGTTGTTATTGTTGCACCAGGACGCCAGCTGGGCCACCTCTCTCCTGTAGGCGGACTCGTCGCCGTTGGAGATGAGCCCGATGAGGGTGGTGTCGTCCGCAAACTTGATCAACTTGACAGACTGGTGGCTGGAGGTGCAGGAGTTGGTGTAAAGGGAGAAGAGTAGGGGGGAAAGTACACAGCCCTGGGGTGATCCGGTGCTGATGCTAGTAGAGTCTGAGACAGTCTTACCCAGCCGCACATGCTGCCTCCGGTCCGTCAGGAAGTCGGTGATCCACCTGCAGAGGGAGTCAGGCACGTTGAGCAGGGACAGCTTGTCCCGGAGCAGAGCAGGGCGGATGGTGTTGAATGCGGAGCTGAAGTCCACAAACAGGATCCTGGCGTAGGTTCCCGGGGAGTCCAGGTGCTGCAGGATGGAGTGGAGGGCCAGGTTGACTGCGTCGTCTACAGACCTGTTGGCTCGGTAGGCAAACTGCAGCGGGTCCAGGAGAGGGGTGGTGATGGACTTGAGGTGGGGCAGGACCAGGCGCTCAAAGGACTTCATGACTACAGAGGTAAGTCCAGTGATCCGTGGCTTCTTGGGGACAGGGATGATGATGGAGGATTTGAGGCAGGACGACACGTGGCATAACTTAAGGGAGGTGTTAAAAATGTCTGTGAAGACAGGAGCCAGCTGTTTCGCACAGTGTCTCAGGGTGGAGGGAGACATGCCGTCCGGACCGGGGGCCTTGCGCGGGTTCAGTCTGGAGAACTGTTTGAGCATGTCCTGCTCACTGATGATAAGGGCAGGGGGGGAGGAGGGGGGGGTGTGCCTTTAATGAAGTAGGGATTGTGGAGGCTGTGGAGCTGGAGGGAGGGGGGGAGTTGGACACAGATGACGAGGTGTCAAAACGGGCATAGTGTTGGGACAGTCTTTGACAAAGGGCTTTGTCATCCTGACCTTTAGGAGCCTGAGGCCGATAGTTGGTGATTTGCCTCAGTCCTCTCCACACGGAAGCCGAATCATTAGCAGTGAACTGCTGCTGGAGTCTCTCAGAGTACACAGATTTAGCTCTCCTCAGCTCTCTGTTAAACCGATATTTAACCTCCCTGTAGCAGTCCCTGTCTCCACTTTTCAGCGCTGCTTCCTTCTCCTTCCTGATCTGTCTGAGCTTAGCTGTGAACCAGGGTTTGTCATTAGAGTAACTCACCCTGGTGCGTGATGGAAGAATGACCTCTTCACAAAAGTGGATATATGAGTTCACAGTGTCCGTATATTCATCCAGATCATGCGTGGCTCGTTTAAACATGCCCCAGTCAGATATTTCCATGCACGTTTCCAGCTTCTCCTCAGCTTCACTGGTCCGTTTCTTCGTAGTGCTCACGACAGGTTTAGTGAGCTTCAATCTCTGTCTGTATGTGGGAATGAGGTGAACCATCACGTGATCAGATAATCCCAGCGCAGCGCGGGGAACAGCGCGATATGCGTCTTTCACTGTGGTGTAACAGTGATCCAGTGTGTTTAATCCTCTGGTGGGGCATTTAATAAACTGTTTGTAGCGGGGGAGATCGTGGCTCAGATTGCTCTGATTAAAGTCGCCAGCCACAATAACCAGAGAGTCTGGAAAAATCCGCTCTGTGTGTTGAATGTGATCCGCGAGCACGCGCTGAGCTTCGCGCGTGTCCGCGTCGGGAGGGACGTACACAGCGATGAGTATGAAAGAAGCAAACTCCCGCGGGGAATAAAAAGGCTTGCAGTTAATAACAAGAAATTCCAGGGCGGGAGAACAGTGTTTGGAAATTACCGTTACATCAGAGCACCAGCTGCTGTTGATGTAGAAGCAGACTCCGCCTCCTGTGGTCTTGCCGGAAAGCTCTGTGTCACGATCAGCACGAAAGAGCTGGAAACCCTCGAGGCGCAACGCGCTGTCCGGTATATTTTCCCGGAGCCAGGTCTCAGTAAAACAGAGGGCAGCCGAGGAGGAGAGGTCCCTAAAACGCATCAGCAGTCTCAGTTCATCTAACTTGTTAGAGAGAGAGTTGGTATTGGACAGAAATATGCCAGGCAGCGCCGTTCGCGTGCCTCTCCTGCGAAGCCGCACGAGAGCGCCCGCTCGTCTTCCTCTCTTTCGCCGTCTCCCTTTTCGAGCCAAGCAATGAACCAGATCGGCGGCAGGAGCTAAAAAAACTGGGAGAAGGTCCGTGGGAGTGAAAGTCCTGATATTTAGAAGTTCTTCACGGGTATAAGTGCAAGCAGACACACAATTGACAAACAAAAACAAACAAAGGGCGCAGCGAAGCACCATGTCGACCACTGTGGGTGCCATCTTGGGTTTACTGAAGTTGCGCCCTTCCAGCCAGAACTGGAAGTGACGTATGGCCAGGTGGAGAGCCAGCAACTCTCTGTCGAACGCGCTGTACTTACGCTCACTGTCGCGCAAAGCCCTGCTAAAAAAAAATGAGCGGCTGCCAAGAACCGGCGACGCGCTGCTCCACGGCGGCCCCTATGGCCACGTCCAAGGCGTCGGTAGTGAACGCTATCCGAGCCGCCGGGTCCGGATGCGCCAACAGTGCAGCGTTTGCCAGGGCTGTTTTAACCTCAGAGAATGCCTGCTCCTGCTCAGGAGTCCAGTCGACTCTGTCTGCCGGTTTCCGTTTCTTGAGTGTGGCGTACAATGACTGCATGAGCTAGGCTGCACGGGGGAGGAACCGGTTATAAAAGTTAACCCTCCCCAAAAACTCTTGCAGCGCCCTGACCGTCTGAGGCCGGGGAAAATTCACCACCGCACGCACCTTGTCCGGCAAGTGTATCGCTCCCACCGGTGAGATGCGGTGCCCCACAAAATCAATCCCCGTCATGCCGAACTGGCATTTCGCTGGGTTGATTATTAACCCAACCTCCGAAAAAACGTCCTTAGGTGGGTTACATGTTCGTCCTCGGACGCGCTGGCCACCAGGATGTCATCCAGGTAGACAAACACAAACGGCAGATCGCTCAACACCGCATCCATCATGCGTTGGAATGTCTGTGCCACGCCTTTTAATCCGAAGGGCATGCGTAAAAACTCAAACAGGCCAAACGGAGTTATTACCGCCATTTTGGGTATGTCCTCTGCGTGCACCGGGACCTGGTGGTAACCACGGATCAGGTCTATTTTAGAAAAAATACGTGCCTCGGTGAGGTGAACGGAAAAATCCTGAATTTGGGGAATCGGGTAGCGGTCGTGCACTGTGGCGTTGTTCAATCTGCAGAAATCTCCGCACGGTCGCCACGATCCCTCGGCCTTAGGGACCATGTGTAGTGGGGATGCCCATGGGCTGTTTGAGCACCTGATGATGCCCAACCTTTCCAAGTTGGCAAACTCCTCGCGCGCTATGGCCAGTTTAGCTGCATCCAGGTGCTGAGGTCGTGCAAAAACGGGTGGCCCAGTGATGGTGATAAAGTGTTCCACCCCATGTTTAGTGATGGACGCCGAAAACGTCGGGACCGTGAATGCTGGGAACTGAGTGAGCAGTGTGTGGAACTTACTGCCTGGAGTAGTGACGTTGGCTAGCGTTGTTGGCCCGGCTCCTCGAGCTGTACAGGGGAGAGAATCAAAAGACATTGCATTGATCAGGCATCTGTTAACAACATCGACTAGCAGCCCATATGCACACAAAAAATCAGCGCCCAAGATTGGGAAACTGCATGCCACTATGACGAATGTCCACTCGTACATACGGCCGTGTAGGGATACAGTCAGTGTCCTCTCACCAAAAGTCCTAATGTCCGAGCCGTTTGCGGCCATCAGCTCGGGGCCGCTAGCTCCCGCTAGCGGGTCGGCGTAGGACGGCAAGATGAGGCTCTTTTGGGAGCTGGTATCTACGAGGAACTGCCTCCCCGAGCGCGAGTCCGTCACGTAGAGCAGCTTGTTTTCTTCACCGGCGGTCGCAGCTGCTACTGACTGCCGGCCTTGGTGTTTCCCGAACGCTTGAATTGGCACGGTGACACACATCGGCATGCGTTCTCTCCAAAGCGGCAGTGGTAGGAGCAGAGCGTGTCTCTCTGGCGCTTCCTGGCCCCCACTGCCACTACCATCACCGGCTCCTCACTTCCGCTGGTCGTCTCGCTGGGTTCCAACGCCGCCGCGTTCACCGTGAGGGCTCTGGTGGTGAGGATGATCCGATCTGCCTCCAGGGCTAGCGCACGGTAGTCATGCAACGGTGAGTTGACAAGGACCGCTCTTGCCTCTGTTGGGAGGTTCCGGAGGAAAAGGTGGGCAAACAGAAAATGCCTGTCGTCCGTGCCCATCAACGCCAACATCTTCTGCATCAGTTTGACTGCCGACCCATCTCCCAAATCGGAGCGCCTCAGGAGCCTCTTTGCTCTCTCACAGTCCAAGAGTGTGTAGCGCCGGGTCAGCGCGGCTTTGAGAGTCCCGTATTTATCGTAGGCTGGGGGCTGTTGGAGCAGGCTCGCTACTTGCTGAGCCGTGTGAGTGTCCAGCGCTGCAACCACATAGTAATATCTGGTGTCATCTGCCGTTATTCCCCGGAGGGCAAACTGGGCTTCAGTGTGGAGGAACCAAGACTCTGGGTCGTGCAGCCAAAAGTCCAGTAGTTTGACCGAAATGGCGCACTCGTTGCTGGGGCTTTCCATCCAGGCCGTCTCTGGGGTGCTTGCCGCGTTGCTGGGGCTTCCTGTCCGGGCCGACTCCGGGGTTTTTGCCTCGTGTTCCATAATTCATCAAGGGTCACCAGTGTGGAGAGTGCAATAAACAAACCAGACTTGCACAGCAGACGAACTTTATTCACTCTCTCACTTCATTCATACTCAGAAAAAGCAATGATCTCCTGACCCAGGGTCTCTCCTTTATATCCCCAGACTCATTTCCCCTGCTGTCTGAGGTCTTGCATCACAATACATTTCACACATCACCACGCCTATTGACCCCGCAGCTGCTCCTTCCTGCTGCCTGGGGTCTTACATCTCCATACCTTCTCCCATCACAATTCCTATTGTCATCATCTGTTTAATCCCCCACGCTCTACCGGCAGAGGGACTATTTGCCTCACCTCTGCTTCTAGTCTGAGATGAATATCCCAGACTAGAAGCAGAGGAACAGTGTAATAAGATGTGTTCGACATTTTCTTTTACTCCACATTCTCTACATTTGTCACTTTCGCTTTTCCCCATGGTGAATAAAGTGCCGTTTAAACCTGTATGATCCAGTCTGAGTCTTGCCATAATGATGTCTTCCCTCGTTTGTTGTTTTATTATTCTTTATTGCAATGGATTCACTTCCGCCCTCCCAAGAGAGTAGACGCTTTTTTCTTCTCTCCTGCTGACTTTTTCCTCCCCTCCTACTACTGGATCCCAGCTTGCTGTTGTCTGTCTGCGTCTAACTGCGACCGCCGAAAAGAAATTATGGAGTTAATAAGCTGGGCTTTGAACACAATTGACACTATTTTTTCAACAAGGAAAAGTGCTCCGGGGGAAGCTGTCTGCCCCGCTGGAACGGCTCCAGTGGGCTATTTATGTGACACAGGTAATTGGAAAATGCTGTGTCTCTCTAATCTCTCTATCGAAGATATTGAAGATTTGTTTATCTTCGTAATCTTGGTGATTGGGATAATTCTGATTGGGACGGGAATTGTCTTGGTTTACCGCAAATTGCTGAAGATGGATTCAACCTATCAAAATGCTGGCCAGGCGAGGTGCATCCAACCAAATTGAAAAACTGGAGAAGACCCTGATAGCGACTACTGGAGAACTGTCTCGTAAGGTGGATTACATCATGGGTTCGCTCAGGTCTTACCACGACGAATTCAAAGCTGCGCAATGAAGGATTAATGTACTGAATCTACAGAAGAAATACAAGTCTTCTCTGTGATCAGTCCTATTTGGCATTATTATTCCCCATGAAAATTCCTCCTGGCTGTCTGCAGACTGTGTTTTTTCAAAATCATGAGCACAAGGCCTTGGACAGCCAGCTGCAGCGCCAGATAAGACTGGGCGCCAGACAGACAAAACATCTTCTGCCAAGGGTCCTTGGGTCTCTCTTATTATCATCAACACTGCTCAACACCGCACACACATTGATTCATGAACTGAATAAAGATATACTGTACACTGCTCTCTTGTGTCTTGTGAAATTCTGAGTGTAGCGAATGTATGTGCATGAGAGCTTTTTTTTCCTTGAACTCTTAATATTGATTAAGTATGTAACCAGTATTTTGAATCAATGATTTTTTTGCTCCTTCCCATTGTATTATCTTTATGCTTCCTGTATCCTCCTGCTGATAGGCGCGTTTCAGATGCGCCGCGGCACGGAAATGCAGGTCATTACTGTGTCAAGTCAAATTCTCTCGTATGTTATCAGTGTTCTGTTAATGTACTTGGCAATAAATCCTTTTCTGATTCTGATTCTGATTCTGGATTTTTGTATTTTGTAATACTGTGGCAGTAATAGAACAGGCGAGATGCAATGAGCTGGAAGGGTACAAGGTTTTATTTCTTCCAACATAATGAGGCACACTTTGTAGCTCAGTGAGCTACTGTGCTGCTGAGACATGTGTCGCAAGCTCTTTTATCCTTCATCCATTATTATCATTATCCATTATTCATTGCTATTGTCATCTAATACACATCGGTCAATACACATGATAAGCATGACATTGGTTGGCTTGAGGACGCATGCATACAGTCCCATCTGACTGCTTCCTGTGGCTCTCTGTCCATCTGTGAATTGTCCTCTGTATGTAAATTGTCCTCTGCTTCCTCCAGACCTGCTGAGTGTGAGAAGTGTCCGTGCAGAGTGTGGTGGGTCACCACAGGGTTCCCCCCCCCCCCGAACACTCAGAAAGGGGCTGTGACCCCCCTGGGTCATTTGAGCTCCGTCCGTGGGGGGGCGGGAGAGGGGTGGAAAAGACAGCTTGCTCCACTCCGAGCTCCAGCACGTTAAACGGCCGTGGGAGTGAGGTGCGGGAAGAGAGGTGTGGAGGAGGAGGCGGTGGGGGGGGGGGGGGGTGAGTGAGTGCTGGCCCGGGATGTCAAAAGTGTCTGGGCCGCACAAAAATTGCGTGTGGATCCAACATGGGGAGGGACTTTCCTGGTAAACCAGGGGAGGTGATCCGCAGCGGCTGTGAAAAACAATTAAGTCTCTGACTCCTCTCGCGGCTCGGTCCTGCGAGGATGTGGGGAAGGCAAACGGCCAAATTCCCCAAGGATGCGTAGCAGCTGTGAAACAACTGCAGTTGTGTGAGGGACTTGGTGGTTTGGCTTCAGGTGCGGATGCAGCCCTAAAGCCATCGGGGACAGCAATCAGCTAAATTCCCTTTGTGCGCCATGGCCGAGAAACCCATACAAAGTCCTGTGTGTGGGCTGCGTGTCTGCTTCAGGTGCACGAGCAGCTCTGAAGGTTCCGAGGATGGCGGTCGGCCGTGTTTCTCGGGCATGTGCAGTGGCGGAGGACGATGTATCAGTCTGTGGAGCCAGTTTGTCCCCTGTGCGTGGCGCGCGCCTGGCGCAGTGACCACATAGCTGGAAGTTGCGCTGTCCTCGTAATCCTGCAGCGTGCGTGCGGGGCTTCTGTGAGCGGGAGGTCCGCTGTCGGGAGTGAGTCAGGGTCGGGAGCTTGATGGAAATCAACGCAGACGGCACCGATGATCTTCCCAGTTCAGACTGCTTCCTTCGGCTCACTCATGTCACCGTTCATGGTGCGTGTTGGTCCCAGCGCTGCCCACTCCGGAGAGCGCGCTCCGGTGTGGAGGAAGAGGATGCAGGCATTCTCTGGTCCTCTGGAATCCACAGCGCGGTGAGAGGGAGTAGACAGTCATTCTCTCTCGTCAGGTCACCAGTGTGGAGAAAATGGCATAGACGAGCGACGCACCATGCACGTCCAGGGTTACCAATGTGGAGGTAATAGAACAAACGAGATGCAACGAGCTGGAAGGGTACAAGGTTTTATTTCCTCCAACATAATGAGGCACACTTTGTAGCTCAGTGAGCTACTGTGCTGCTGAGACATGTGTCACAAGCTCTTTTATCCAGTGATACAGACAGAGAGAATGCATGGCACATTAGCATAGCTATTGTCATCTAATACACATCAGTCAATACACATGATTAGCATGACATTGGTTGGCTCGAGGACGCATGCATACAGTCCCGTATGACTGCCTCCTGTGGCTCTCTGTCCGTCTGTGAATTGTCCTCTGTATGTAACTTGTCCTCTGCTTCCTCCAGACCTGCTGAATGTGAGAAGTGTCCGTGCAGCGTATGGTGGGTCACCACAATACGATCTACCTTAATGATCTTCATCCCATCTTTTTGGCCATGGCTCAAGTCCTTTTTTTCTTGATTACTGCTTTCCCTTCACCTTTTCCAAGAGACAATGGTATAGTTATTTCCCAAGTGCACGTTCTGCTCATTTGTCTGCACAGTCATTCCCTTTCAACCCTTTGTGTGCAGGAACCCAACAAAACTGAACTTCTCCACCACCCCTGTGTACTCATAAACTGTGCTATACCTCAATCACCAAGTCTTCCCTTGCAGATTTTAGTGTCTGTATGGTTTTTAAGGCTGCAAGTGAATCTGTGCACACCACCACCCGGTCCGGTCTGACCTCCTCCACCCACTGCAAACCAGTAATTATTGCCACCATCTCTGCTGTAAACGCGCATGTATTGTTGGAGAGTCTTTTTGAGATGGTCTCTTTAAACTCTGGAATGTATACTCCAACTCCAACAGAACCCTCTTGTTCTTTGAACCATCAGTATAGAGCTGTAAGTAATTATAGTAGTTGTTCCTGAGATAAATGCTTGTTTTAACACCAACTTCACTCATATGCCAATCCTTTTTCCTCATTAGCAGACTAATGTCCACTTCTTTTCCCAGAAACAGCCAAGGGGGAACATTACTCACTGGACTGGTGTTAGCTATATCAATAGTGTCTAGTCCATATATTCTGGCTTTTCTTTCAATTGTCCACCCAAACCCGTGTCCCTGGAAGTTAGAATATTCCCAGCAGTCTTGTAGTGTTGTTTTTGAAATATTCGCTTCTTGACTTCCTTTCAGCTTGATCCAGTATGATAATACGAGTTTATCTCTTCTCAAATCCATTGGCATTTCTCCTGCTTCTATTAAAACTGCATTGTTTGGTGTTGTTTTGACGGCTCCAATGGACAGGCGAAGCCCTCTATGCTGCATTCTGTCTATTTTTCCCAGTGTCGCCTTTGCTGCTGCTCCATAAATCATGCATCCATAGTCTATTGTCGATCTCATTAGTGCTCTGTAAATGTCAATTAAAGCCTGTTTATTTAAATTAAATCACCCTTATTGTCATTCAACTGTACAACCAATCATGTACAGTAGAACGAGATTGTGTTTTACCTATCTACTGTGTTAATCACACGCACCCCAAGTGCAGAATCAGAGGGCCGCTGCCATGCAAGGCGCCGCCACAAATTTCCCTCCTCCATTCCATTATTGCTGAGCACCAAGCTGGACGGCAGGAAGTTCCACTTTTATATGGTCTTCGGCATGACCCGGCCGGGATTTGAACCCCTGCCTCCCGGGTGTGGGGCGGATGCTCTACCAACTAAGCCACCATTCGTGTCCAGCTACAGCTTTTATGAGATTAATGACTTTTTTGCATTTTGTCTCCAGATTTTCAACATGAACTCTCCATGTGTATGCACTATGAAACCACAGTCCTAGATATTTGAACTCACTCACTTTCTCTATTGGTGGATTATATAATGTTAATGGTTCTGTACCAGTTCTGTGTTTTTTTGTGAAAGTCGTATAGCAGGCTTTACTGTTTGAAAATTTAAATCTCCAGTCATATGACCACTTTTCCACTTTCTCCATTGCTTTCCTGATGTTTTTGAACACAAATTTCTCATTTCTTCCCCTCGTCCATATGGCTCCATAATCTGCATATAGTGCTGTTTGGATTGATCCCTCTTGATCCTCAAACATGTCATTAATCATTATGTTGAATAAAATTGGGCTTATCACACTCCCCTGAGGAACATCATTTTCTGTTTCAAAATCATTAGAAACTTCTGATTCAACTTTAACCCTAATTGTCCTGTGTGTTAAAAAATCCATTATCCAATTATACATCTTACCACCATTGCCCATTTTATTCAATTTGATAAGAATTCCATCCCTCCAACTATAACCATTACTTCTTTGATTTTGAGAGTCTTTTCAATATCATTACTTACCCTAACTAGAGCATCCGCTGTGGATCTTCCTCTTCTAAAACTGATAGTTGTTTATTAATCGTCTGCTCTAGTACATATGACAGTCTGTAAACTAACACATTCTCCATCCATTTACCTAAATGTGACATTAATGCTATTGGCCTGTAGTTGCCTGGATGAGCTGGATCTTTCCCTGGCTTATTAAATGGTAAAATTACAGCCTTTTTCTGCCCCCTTGGGATAACCCCATCCTTCCATATTCTGTTAAACAATTTCAGCACCAGTTGCATTGATTGCATAAGCAACTGCCGGAACATAGCATAGCTTAACTGATCATATCCTGGAGCTGTGTATCCACTATCTTGCAAAGCTCTCTTAAGCTCTGAAGTGAGCTCGAGGTCAAACGCAGTGATATCTTCTTTCACTTCCTTTTATAAGTTTGCATTTTTTCTGAGTTTATGCCCCCTTTGCTGTCTATGACTCTCACCAAGATGTTCTCCTCTATGCACTGGTGCAAATGCTCTGTCTAGGACTTCTGCCTTTTCTTTGTCTGATACAGCTGTCTTGTCCCCATCCACTAGAGCTGGGACTTTAACTGATACCCTTTTCCCACTAATTTTTTTAAACATACCCCAGAAATCACCAAGTTCTGTTTTCCTACCAAGGGTGGGACAAAATTCTCTCCATGTTGACCTTTTCCTGTTTTTAATAATCATTCGAGCTACTGCCCTTTTCTTTTTATAATCTACTGGTACATACCAGTGCATACCCGTCCATGCCCATAGAAACCAAGTATAAGCAAGAATTTCTGCATGCCCGTTGCTGAAGGGTCTCCTCCTGTCTCAGATGGCTGTGTTGTTCAGTCATGCCTGCGACGTACTGCTGGAACCTGAGGTGTTTCATGTTCACGGCATCTTTTCTGATGTGCAGCAGTTCTCCTCATTCTATTACTCTCCATCTGGTGGGTCTTCTTCTTCTTCGATCAGACCACTGGTTGAGGGATACGTGCATTGTAATTCTAGTTCATGGCCAGGATCATGAAAATAGATCTGAGAAAAAAGTGGCTTTTGACCCTGTTCAAGAAGGCCTGTGCATGCCCGTAGAAACCAAGAAATCGGAGCACCCGGAGAAAATCAGCACTTTGCTTGGCATTTTGCACATTTGTAGTGTAGACTGGCATTCTTCAAGGTTACACATTTTTACTGTCAGCACCGCTTTAAAAACAACATTGCTGAGAAAGCGACGCTTTTGCTTAGTTTCTTTATCTTGAGCAACAATACAAAGACTGCTTGATCTGGAAACTCTGCTCGCGGCAACGTAGAATTGGCCATGGCTGCAGAAATCTGTTGTGCAGAAAACACGAACGTGCTGTAAAGACTGGCCCTGTGACTTATCCACCTTGCCAATTTTGAGCCATATGACATCATAAAGACACATTAATCTAGGCATTGTGAGTGATGGTCTATATGACATCATAAAGACACATTTGTCTATGTGCTGTCATGTAGACATCATATCTTTATGACGGAATCACGAGTCCTATGATGCCTGAGTTCATAGGATTCCCTATGATGATCAGGAAGCGATCATAGGCCGTCCTATGATGTCCCATGGTCTATATGACATCTTAAAGACACATTTGTCAATGTGTCCTATGATGCCTGAGTTCAAAGACACATGGTCTATATCATATCATAAAGACACAGGCACATGGTCTATGTGACATCATAAAGACACATTTGTCTGAGTTCAAAGACACATGGTCTATGTGACATCATAAAGACACATTTGTCTATACTGTGACATCATAAAGACACATTTGTCTGAGTTCAAAGACACATGGTCTATGTGACATCATAAAGATACATCCGTCTATGTGTCCTATGATGCCTGACTTCATAGGATGTCCTATGATGTTCAGGCAGAGATCATAGGTCGTCCTATGATGTCCTATGAAGCGTGACACACACACACAGACACACACACAGAGGTTTCTTGCTTTAATAGTGTGATTAACTTTTCACTATTCATATTCTTCCTCAGTTCTCTGAATGCCTTGTTTCACTCTTTAACTGCAATACTACATTCCTCATTCCACCAGGGTAACAACCTTCTTCCTGCCCTGTGTTGTTTGCTTAGGTATACTTGTTATTGCAGCATTCAGAATATGATTGGTTACCTGACTTGAACACTCTTCTATGTCACTTTCTAATGTTACCAAATGACATGATTGTACACAGTATTGCCTAAATTTTTCCCAATCTGCCTTGTCAAAACATCTTGTAAAACATCTTCCCTCTTGTATACATGCTTCAGTTTTAATGACTGTAAGTATTGGGAAGTGATCACTTCCCATAGTTGTACTGTTCATAATGTCCATTCACAAGCGGTCACTAAAGAATCAGATACCAGAGTCAGGTCAATACATGATAGTTTGCCCCTATGCACATCCACCCTGGTACCTTCACCACTGTTGAGACAAATTAACGATCTTTCATCTAACATCTCTTCCACAACATTTCCACTGTTATCTGTATGTGTGCTTCCCACAAGCTATTATGGGTATTAAAGTCTCCACACCATACCTCTTTCATATGCCCTTCCCCTGCCATAACACTGAAAGCATCCGCTGTTAACTTCCTACATGGGTTGTAATAATTAATCAGCATAATATTTCCTTGTCCATTTGGCCTACATATTTCAATAATATTACACTCTACTGTATATCCTCAAGGAGGGAATCACCTACAGTATATGTCATGCCATCTTTAATGAAAGTGGCACATCCTCCTCCATTTACAGTGTTAATTCTGTCCTGTCTAATTGAACTAAGAATAACAAAATCTAAGTGAGGTTGAAGCCATGTCTCCTGTACACACACAACCTCTGGAACAACTTGTAGTTCGTAAAGATATTTCTTGAGCTCTTGTCCGTTTGCTATAAGACTCCTCGCATTCCACTGTAGTATGTGTAGTACCATAATTCAGATATTAAGTTTCAACACGTGGCTCCTCATTTTCAGCTGTCAATAAAACATGAATCTGGTTGGCTTTGATATCTTTCACCTCTAGGAATCTTCCTGCTGCTTCCACAATGGTTTTGATTCTGTCACTTTTCTTCTTTAGCTGTGCTGCAACATTAATGGTGTGGCAGATAAAAGCTACACAGTTTTGCATTTGTGAACACAAAAATTCCTTGCAGTGGCATGATCTTGTGCTTGTATGGGATTTGTTGATGGCTGTGCTTCCCTTTGAACTGAACTTCTTTGAGGACGGCCTGTTGTGTTTCTGACCATTCCTGCCTCTCTGTCTTTAGAGCTTCCGCATACGAGATTTTCTTAGTTATTCTGATTTCCTGGGCTTGTCTAGCTTTCCTCTGCACAACACATCCTCCATATGCAGCACTGTGGTCACCCCTGCAGTTGCAACACTTTACTATGGCATCCTTTTCACAGTTACCATATTCATGCTCCCCTCCACATTTAGCACATCTTAACTTTCCCTTACATTGGCTTGAGCAGTGTGACCCATCCTTTGACATTTGTAGCACCTGAGTGGCTCTGGGACGTATTCTCTGACACTGTAATACAGGTATCCTATCACTCGATAAAGCAAGAAATCTCTGTGTGTGTGTCTGTGTGTCATGCTTCATAGGACATCATAGGATGGCCTATGATCTCTGCCTGAACATCATAGGATGTCCTATGATCTCAGGCATCATAGGACGACAAATGTGTCTTTACAATGTCACAGAGATCATAGGACGATTTGTCTTTATGATGGCACACATAGATTTTATCTCCCTCTCCCTCTCTCTGTCCCTCTCGCGCTCTCTCTCTCACTCTCTCGTGCGCATGCGTGAGCATTTGTGGGAGCAGGTGTGTGGAGTGGTGTCGAGTGAGTACTCTAAACATTCTTTTTCTAACTTTTCTCTATCTTGTGTGTTTGAGGTGTGTGTGTTTATACATAGCAGTTTGAGTGTGTGTCTGCTGAGGTGTGAGTTTTGGAGTCAGTGTGTTGGGGAAAGGTAGCTTCTGCTGCCCATTTTTTCCCGGCCGGCATCATGCCGGTGTTTGATGGTGGTGTGGAGTTTGAACGCTTGACCCGGAGGCAGGGTGTGAGAATCCTCCCGACAGTTTCCTGTTCTGTGGAGGAGGCCGGCCTCACTGTAGGACAGGTGGTTGGGCATGACAGTATAAAATCAGCATTGAGGATGAACAGTGCAATTGTCATTTTTCTTGATCCTACTGAAAAAGCTGATCAGGTGGTGGAACAGGGAGTTGTCATAAATGACACTTTTACTCCTGTTTTACCACTGGTGAACCCTTCTAGGAAGATCACCATCTCTAACACTCCTCCTTTCATTGAAAATATATCAGCTGACAAGAGAGTTGTTCCGTTTTGGCCAAGTTGTTTCCCCCATCAGAATGGTCTCTCTGGGCAGTAAATCACCCCTGCTGAAGCATGTCATGTGTCACAGGAGGCAGTATTTCATGGTGTTAAAAGACAGCTCTGCTGAACTGAACGTGTCTTTTAACTTCAGGACTGACAGCTTTAGCTACTTAGTTTTTGCAACATCTGAAACTATGAAGTGTTTTGGGTGTGGTGCAGAGGGCCATCTTATTAGATCATGTCCTGAAAAGGTGAACACGAAGAACACTGGGAGTAAGAAAGGTGACGCTGGCGTTTCTGGTGGTCTGGAAGGTAGCGTTACATGTGGTGTGGCGGATGCCGTGTGGCGTCCACTTCTGCCGGGGCGGCCACAGCCACGGCCGCAGCGGGGGACACCACAGCAGGCATGGTGGTTGCCCCTCCAAACAGTGATGGTGGGGAGTTTCTGTGGTGGCAGCTCTGATCAGTGTGACAAGCCTGTCACCCGGATTAAAGAGGTGAAGGGCAAAATGAGTGCAGTTAAAGGAAAAAATGTGAATGAACAGACTTTGGAGGCGGGGGAGGAGCAGACCGAGGCTGTGGCGGACACACAGACTAAGCACTGCATGCAAATGCTGCAGTTGATGAAGAAATGCAGGAATGTAACTTTGTTGAGGAGGATCCTTTTAAAGCTGCACAAAAAAGAAAAAGTGCTGAAAACTTGCAGAACTCTGCTAAATCTAGTAGGGTGGGGAATTTGGAAATACTGGACGAGAGCGCTTCTGAAGAAAGTGGAGCTGAGTCTGAACTGATGCAGACGCAGGAGGAGCAAAGCTCCTATTGCTTTACCAAGATTAGGAAATTTCTTCAGGTGACTAAGGGGAGCAGAGCTGTGAAAGTGCAAAATTACTTTCCAGATCTGGAATTATTTGTGGCATCAGCTCACAAGTTTATGAAACTGAATGATGGGAATGAGACTTTCACTGATCAGGAAATGTATCGTTTAAAGAAACTTGTTCTTAAATTGAAATCCCAAATCACTAACAGTCATGTTGACTCTTAGTTTGTTTCTTCCTTTTTATGCTACGTGTGTGTTTTTTTACTGTACCTTATTTTTATCCTTTTTAATGCCCCACTTTAGAATTGGCACTCTTAATATAAATGGGGCCAGGGATCCCTTACGAAAGGAAAATATATTTACCAATATATTACTTGAAATACAGTATATTGCAATATATTCTAATATATTATTTTCCCGATACATTTCCCAACATATTATATGTTTTAAATACATGGAAATATATTGATGATACATATATTACACAATATATTATATATTCATGTAATATATTGCAATATATTGCAAAATATACAAATGATTGCCGCTTTCCATATATTGCAATATATTAAACATGAATGAATAATATATGTTTTTATACATCCCAAAATATATGTAATTTTATATCTATAAATATCCACCATCATGTATTGTGATTTATATGGGAAAATGTATTGGTAATATATGTAAAGATAAAGTGTCACATATATGTTCAATATATGATAAATGTATTTTACATATATAGAAAATTATATGGAAACATAAATGAAATATATGTAAAGATATATGAGCAATATATGGTAGAATGTATTGTTAATGTATGTAACAATATATGGAAAAAATTGTACATATATATGTTTAATACATGGTAGAATATATTTTAAATATATGTGAAATTATATGGAAATGTGATATATGTGTGTGTGTATATATACGGGTATATATATGAGCAAATCTTTATATGAAAATTGACACAGACTAATGGATATCTATCAAAAGTCACCTTTATTGTCTTTTAATCAGATCAAAAACAAATCCTGAGGATGTAGGAGAGAGGTACATTTTTAAAAGTGCAACATCAAATAGTGCAAATTCTTAACAGTGCAAAATCTTAATAGTGCAAACTTTAAACAAACTTTAAACTCAACATCCTGCAACAGTGCAACATACCAGTACAAAATATAAATTAAACTTGCAGCTTGCACTTCACCTGGTGAAAACATATTTACCAATATATTACTTGAAATATATTGTAATATATTCTCATATTTATTTTTTCCCAATACATTTCCCAATATATGTTTTAAATACATGGAATTATATATTAATGATACATATATTACACAATATATTATATATTCATGTAATATATTGCAATATATTGCAAAATATACAAATGATTGCCGCTTTCCATATATTGCAATATATTAAACATTAATGAAAAATATATGTGTTTATATATCCCAAAATATATGTAATTTTATATTTATAAATATCCACCACCATGTATTGCGATTTATATGGGAAAATGTATTGGTAATATATGTAAAGATAAAGTGTCACATATATGTTCAATATATGGTAAATGTATTTTACATATATGGAAAATTATATGGAAACATAAATGAAATATATGTAAAGATATATGAGCAATATATGGTAGAATGTATTGTAAATGTATGTAACAATATATGGAAAAATATGTAAATATATATATTTAATACATGGTAGAATATATCTTAAATATACGTGAAATTATATGGAAATGTGGTATATATATATATATATATATATATATATGTGTGTATACAGTATATATATATATATATATATATATATATATATATATATATATATATATATATATATATATATATATACACACTACCTTTCAAAAGTTTGGGGTCACTTAGAAATTTCCTTATTTTTGAAAGAAAAGCACTTTTTTTCAATGAAGATAACTTTAAACTAATCAGAAATACACTCTATACATTGCTAATGTGGTAAATGACTATTCTTAGCTGCAAATGTCTGGTTTTTGGTGCAATATCTACATAGGTGTATAGAGGCCCATTTCCAGCAACTATCACTCCAGTGTTCTAATGGTACAATGTGTTCGCTCATTGCATCAGAAGGCTAATGGATGATTAGAAAACCCTTGTGCAATCATGTTAGGTCTGCAATGCTGTAATTGTTACAAATGGAGGATTCTTTGACGAAAGCAAAGTTTGAAGGAAAAAATTATTATTTCAAATACAAATCATTATTTCTAACCTTGTCAGTGTCTTGACTATATTTTCTATTCATTTTACAACTCATGGTGGTAAATAAGTATGACTTTTCATGGAAAACACAAAATAATTGTCTGGGTGACCCCAAACTTTTGAACAGTAGTGTATATATACAGTATATATATATATATATATATATATATATATATATATATATATGTATGAGCAAACCTTTATATGATAATTAACACAGACTAATGGGTATCTATCAAAAGTCACCTATATTGTCTTTTAGTCAGATCAAAAACAAATCCTGAGGATGTAGGAGAGAGGTACATTTTTAAACGTACAACATTAAACAGTGCAAATTCTTAATAGTGCAAACTTTAAACTCAACTTAACATCCTGCAAGAGTGCAACATACCAGTACAAAATATAAATTAAACTTGCAACTTGCGCTTCACTTGGTGTCTTAGCTCACAGATTCGACTGTTGATGGACTTTCTCACATCAGCTTCCTTGGCCCTCGGAAACTGTTTTACAACAGCATCTGTGGAATAGAACCACAATGATTACCCACCTGCTTGCTGTCCCCCCCCCCCGCCCCCACTCCTTCCTCCTGCCCCATACCCCTTGCTCTGGTTTGCTGTATAACCAAAGGGAAAATCCCCCCTCCTGGCAGAGATGCAATCAAAACTGGAAGGCAACCAACTCTGAGAACTACTTACCTTGCAAAGCTTGAAGTTTCCTCGGGTCAAGAGCCTGCCGACGCTCAGCATTGGGATCCAACTTGCTGACCCCTCCTTTCAGGTTGGACTTGAGGAGGACTTCAACGTCAAAGAGCCCCATCACTAGCACCCGTGCCATACCATTGGGGGTGGTACAACTTTTTGCAGTCTCCCAACAATGTGATGAGATAGTGACGTCGTTGTTCCCGATTTTCACCTTATGTAAACAAAAGTAATATAAAAATAAAAGCATGAGCAAGGATGAAACAAGGAAAGTCACTCCAAGCATTAGAATGCATAGACAGAAAAAAAAAGAAAACGCCACAAGCAATAAGATGCCAATAATGCTGTAAGTTTTAATGTTAGAAATTTTCCAAATAACAAATACTTACACGTGAAGGTCTGCAAGGTGTGCAAAGTGATGTTTCACCTGGGCCGTCACTCTCAGCATAAGGTTCATCAGCATGTTTGGTGGGGTGGTTGTCAACATCTTTGTTGGTGGTGGTGGTGGTGTTGAAGGAGACAAGTTTTCTCACCTCCAACAACAGAGCTGGAATTTCTGAGAAAAAAGTACAAGATTATTCAGACAGCAACCATGAAGACCAATATTGTCCAAGATGCTACAAATCAATTGACGTATCAATAAAATAATCGTAACAGGAGCAAGTTATAGAATTGACACTGACTTCATGTACAGTATATCATGCTTGTTTACCCTGAGCTCATTAACAGTAACAATCAGTATAAATGATACAGACATAGACAAATTGCAACCTCATTTTTCTGCTTATTATGCCTGTGTGAGTGATAAATATGCTCATGATTCTTCAAACATGCTCTTAAAATACCTGTAGCCCACCTATCTGACCACACATGGGCTGATATGGGCGATTGCTTTTTAGACTTAGATAGCATCTTTAGAATCACCCTCAGGTCTAAATGGAGTAATATCATATGATATATAATAATATTTGATGACATAATACTCAATACATGCCTTTAACTACCATGTTCCGCAGTTTGGAGTTTTCTTTATGTAAAGGATTGATCTGGCTCTGCAGATCTCTGGTAAAGTCATCTCTTTCCTGGCTTGACGATTCTGCTGGACCGGGTCTGAACTGACCCTTCCCTGACAGTAATTCCTACTCCACCCGTCTTTGAGCAGCAACTTTGGCCTTTTTCTATAGGGCAAAGATATTAATTTTTATTATTTAGTCGTGGATAATCCATTACACAAATGATGCATAATGTGATATCAATCTCTGTTTAATTACCTGTTTTGGATTCCCAGAGCCAGAGGCTTTGTCACCAGTACTGAAATATTCTTCACCAAAGTCCAGGTGTTTTTCTTTTCTCACCCTCTTGGCCGGCATGTTCCCGCTCAGTTCCTACACTTCCAGTTCCTGCTCAGCAGCTCTCAGTGTAGCCTCTTTTTCTACATTAATTTATAAGGAGAGATTTAATATCAAACTAAACACCACTGTATTAATAAATACTACAGAATAAATAATTATGTGCCAAATTTTAGACTGCAAAATAGTGAAATACGGGATACACATTTTGACATAATAAACAGAACATTTTGTTGCTGTATTTGATAATACAGTAACTGGTAGGAAATAAGTGATCGGTCCAGTGTGAGAGTGTGTGCAAGACCGACTTGCCTGCTAATTGAAGAATAACAGCATCTTCAACGGGCATCCGTTAGCAGGCTTCTTGCTGTTAGTTGTTCGACATTCAACAAGATATGTGGTGTCAGTAGTAGCAGCTGGGTCAAAATCAATTATCCAGCTGATGGGAACAATGCTGGTTTTATCTTTGTCAGGTCCCTTCGCCCAACTAACAAGGGCAAACCTATATTTTGACATTTTTGCTAAATACATATTATGGTTGTGCCTCTCCGTTTCTTCTTCCCGCTTAAAGCAACCGACATTCGCGCCTAGCATTGCGCATGCGTGAAAGACGTCATTGTGCTATGATTGGCTGGCTTGTTCGGGGCGATTGTTATGCGCATGCGCCATTCGCGCTGAGCACTCTGGTAAAAGTAGTCATGTATCTCATCCCATCCGTTTTCAAATCAAAACACCCTAACGTTACGTTAGCTAGCTCAGAGTACAGACAAACGTAGAAAATGGACCGAGTCCGACTGAAAAGGAAATATATCCTCCCTGGTTCTGAAACGGATATTCCAAGAAGAACAAGACGATTATGGAAAAAAAGGTTAGTCCTTTCTGCTTGATTCTGGCCATTTATACAGCACACGATAATTATCTGCTGCAAGCAAAACTGATAGACAGGGATGATGGAGGGGACAATTCTTTTTTATTGCTTTGAATGTGACTCTAGCCATAATGTCGCCTAGGGATGATAGGCAAGAGGATTATTGTTATTATTATTATTACTGTTATTATTATTATTATTATTATTATTATTGTTATATTTTATTATTTTCATTGCTTTGGATGTGACTCTAGCCATGATGTTGCCTAGCCGAAGAGGTGACTTGGGGTGACATAACATTATTAACAACACGGCTACTATCTTCTATTTGCATTTAGCATTACACCATTTATCATTTTGCATTTATTGATATGATCATGTCACAGTAACATTTTTATTTAATAGATCTATGTATTTCCTCAGGGGGAATTAAGCTTGAGAATCATGTATTCAAAGATTAATATGAATCTATGTTTTCTATCACTTTAGGGAAGCAATGAGAGAAACCAAGATTGATGAGCCAAACCAGGATCTGGTAAGTCATGAACTTTAAACATGTAGTGTTAAACTATACTGTACTTGGTTATATGCAGCCAGATCTACTTCTCACAAAATAGAACTATTTTTTCTTATTTTTAATAATTACTATTGTATTGCCAGATGCATCTCCAGCAACAGATGTCTCCATCAATATCTTAAAATATGTGTAGTCTATGTGTAGAGTACATTTTGGCAATGACGATATTGTGACTGAGTTACAGATACATATTTTTGTCAAATTTGTTGCAGTCATTAGATGGAAACTATCATCTTTTGTTTAGACAAGAGCTCATGCCAGTTCTGATGCCTGGATCCCCCTAAGTGAACCATCTTCAGAAAGACTATGGGGAACTACAGAAGAGGGCCATGTAAGTTTCAGATTCTGGAAAACCTTAAATAGCAGATCGACAAGCTCGTTGATCGGCTATTTTCAAATAAGGTATTTCATTTAGAGCATAGAAAAATCACCAGAGCACTGAGGCACTCAGCTGTACAATGTGACAGTGTTTAATATTGCACTGACAAGAGGACTTTTTAAGAATGAATTGGTCTGCTTTAATAATGCTAACATAGGCCCCACATATTGATGCCCACTTGAGATATATAAAGAAAAAGCACAATGTGTTTGTGCTTTGGCAGAGAGACGGAGCCCGCACCACTGCCAGAGAAAGGTGTGTGCTGGATTTTCAACACAAGACGAAACCATCTCATGCTCTGTGTGCATGATCCATGTTAATAAAACACTTACAGTATTATTCATTACATTTCAGGCAGTCTTTAATTGTGCAGATTTAGTGTTCAGTATATTTTAGGTTTTGTATCAAAAATATATTGTGGAGTTAGCATGTTACATACATCATGGTAACTTGCAGATTGGTTTGTAGACTGTATGGGTGTTCATTTTTGTTTACTGGCATTTTGCTATTTTTTTCTGTTTTATTAGGATGATGATTCTGAACCTTGGGTTCCACTCAGTGGACTACAAAGTTTTTCAGGAGCAGAAGACTCTGTAAGTTTCAACTTTTGCAAGAATCTGGCCTCTGTAGCACTTGCATTATAGTGCAATATTAACATATTTGTTTTTTGCTGAGGGGGGGTTCGGAGATCTGTTTGTGTGTTTATTACAGTTTAGGCAGCGATAGGTTAGGGATAGTCAGTAGTTAGAAGTGTTGTGATGTCATGGTAAAGCTACACCAGTATCTCCCTACTAACTGAGATGATACTTCTGATTTGGGGATGTGGAGTATCTCTTTAATCAAACTTGTAGGCAGAAGTGGGAGTGCTGCACTTGGTCAATACAGCTGTGGTTTTTTAAAAGCTTAAAAATGGATAAAATGGTCCAACCAGGTGCTCTTCAAGGATACATAAATAAATACTGTAGATTATCTAGCTGATGGGATTTTTGTTGCTCTGGCAACCCATGCATCTCATTAATCAAGTTTGGAGGGAAGGCAACTGGTTGGAATAGTATCTCCCACATGCTAGATCCTGTTGGTGGCTGGTGACTGTGCGTGTATTGTGTAACAAAGGTTTATCAATACTTTGTATTCTTTTCTGCAACACAGAATCTGAATGAAAATTCCTCTCACTGTGACTCTGACAATGGCTCTGAAGATGCACATGATGTCAGCCACATTATGGTGAGTACAGTGTACAGTGACCACAGGATCTCATCTCTGTTGTTTGCAGATGATGTTGTCCTGTTGGCTTCATCCAGCAATGACCTACAGCTCTTGCTGGGACAGTTTGCTACTGAGTGTGAAGCGGCTGGCACCTCCAAGTCCGAGTCCATGGTCCTAAGCCGGAAAAAGGTGGATTGTCCTCTCTGGGTTGGGGATAGGCTCCTGCCCCAAGTGGAGGAGTTTAAGTATCTTGGGTCTTATTCACGAGTGAGGGGAAAATGGAGCGAGAGCTTGACAGACGGATCCGAGCAGCATCTGCAGTGATGCGGACGTTGTACCGGTCTGTTGTGGTGAAGAGGGAGCTTAGTTCTAAGGCAAAGCTGTCGATTTACCAGTCAATCTACGTTCCTACTCTCACCTATGGTCACGAGCTTTGGGTAATGACCGAAAGAACAAGATCGCGGATACAAGTGGCTAAAATGAGCTTTCTCCGTAGGATTGCTGGACTCACCCTCAAAGATAGGGTGAGGAGCTCAGTCATCAGGGAGAGGCTCAGAGTAGAACCACTGCTCCACCACATTGAAAGGAGCCAGTTGAGGTGGTATGGGCATCTGATTAGGATGCCTCCTGGACGCCTCCCACTTGAGGTGGAGACCCCGGGGCAGACCCAGGACTCGGTGGAGAGACTATGTCTCCCAGCTGGTCTGGGAACGCCTTGGTATCCTCTCTGAAGAGCTGGAACAGGTGGCTGGGGAGAGGGAAGTCTGGGCTTCTCTGCTTGAACTGCTGCCTCCGCGACCCGGACCTCCGGAAAAGCGGTAGAAGATGGATGGATGGAGGTTTGTGTGATCAGTGACACGACAGATCTTCACCATTTGAAAGCGTTTTGCGAGGAAAAGAAAGAAAGTCGCAACTCGAGTCTACTGAACAGAAATGCGTTGATTTTGCAATCCACTCAGTTTAGCTTCTATTGCTAAGGACGCAACACTGTTGTCGTGCTCATAACGACATGTGCATAACCTCTATAGTGTACATTTTGTAAAGTGTGTAAAGTTTCTGTAGTTTGCATGTTGTAACATGCAGGTTGGTTTGTAAACTTTCTATGGGTTTTTATTTTCTAATGTGTTTTTTTTTAGGTTGATTACGATTCTGAACCATATTCTCCTCTCAGTGGACAACAAAGTTTATCAGAAGGAGCCAAAGTCTGTGTAAGTTTCAACTGTGTGGAACATATTTGTAGCTGTCTGCAGGTTGGAAGCTAGGATGAACGCTCAGTCCAGGTCACTGCACCGTCAGTCAGGACGGAGCATGCTGGTGAAGCCACATCCTGTCAGTTTAAAAGTAGTGGCTGGCAATTGTCAGAGGAAGCATTAGTGCTTACTGCTCTTTCCAGATCAGCAAAGGGGTAGAGCAGCAACTGTGACAGTAAAGTGAAATTGGTATAAAGTGTTTCAGTTTATTGTCACTGGCTCTACTGGATTGTGTGTAGTTAAACTTTTGACTAATTCACTGAAGGTACTGAAGAACTAAAGTGACAGTAAGTAAGTGAATCAAACAACATTTCTCTAACCAGAATTTTTTCCTTTTCTCCATATATAGAGTCTGCGTGTTGACTGCAGCGATTCTGTTCCCAGATGTCTTACTTCCCCACTCTTGTTTGAGGATGAATGTTCCACAGAAAGTGAACCTCCATTCAATGATGAACCTAATTGCAGCCAAGTGTCACCAAATACCAGTAACTATATTCATAATGACTTGGATGACAGTCTTGGATCCATTATTGGAAGTGAAGAAGAATATTCCCTTTTATTTGAAGATAGCCCTGATGAGTCAGTAAATGAGGAATCACATTTTGGAAAAGTCGGTCATGAACTGGAAAACGAAGAGACACTTTACACTGGTTCACGACTAACCCAAGCTCAGAGCTTTTTTTTTTTTTCCACAATATCTTTATTGAACCTTTTTTTTTTTTTAACAAACATGATACAAACAAACACTAACACTAAAGTACTACAACAAAAAAAAAATGCACTAAAAACACCAACAACCACCAACAAAATCAAGTCTTCAACAATGCTCCTCTGTTTAGTCTAGACAATCCAATACATAAGCATACATATTATGTTCACCAGTTTGGAATTTACAAGGTCCACACACATCATTCACCTTCTTCTTCAAGAGCCATGTTTAAATTCTTTACATAATCAATAAAAGGTCTCCATATATTCTCAAACACAATTTCCTTTGATTTCAGTATATATGTTATTCTTTCTAATGGAAGGTTTGTTAACATCTGTCTTAACCACTGAGTCACATCTGGTCTATGAGTCTTTTTCCATAATAGTGCAATACATTTTTTGGCATTAAGCAAACTGAGGTCTATGAATGTTCTTTCACTTTTATTAAAATTATGCTTTTCTAAACTTTATTCGATCAAATCAAAATAAAGCTCTCACTCGACCTATTTATTCATCCTTGGAAAAAATGATGATGAAAGATAGTAAAAGAAAGGGTATTATTTCAGAGTTTTATAACTCATTGACACTATCTTCAAGTGAAAATTCACTGAAAAGACAAAAACAGTTTAGGATTCAGTATGATTTGTTTTGAGATTATTTTTTCAATTGTTACCCTCACCTCTTCCCAAAACATTCTTATTAATCTACATTCCCATAAACAATGAAATAGGGTTCCTTTACTTTCCATGCATTTTGTGCATGTATCTGGTATATTTTTGTTATATCTATTTAACTAAGCTCAGAGCTTTTTACTTATACTTTCATTTGTTTTGAGACACGGACTCACAGGAATGGCTCTCTCAGATCTCCTAGATTTGATCAATATTCACTGTCCAGAAAACACACAGTTAACCTCAAAGCATCTGTTCTTAAAAAGAGCTTAAGCCAATAGAAAGTCACCTACAATGTCACATATATTGTCCAAACTGTGAGTACTATATTGGTGAACAGGATAGTGAAGGACAATGTGTTGTATGCAACACAACATGGGATAAAAACAACTCACTGAAGAATGGAAACTACTTTATATACTTACCAATCCAAACACAGTTGGAACATCTTCTTCAAAGAGAAGATATTGCACATTGTATCAAGTCAAGAGATGGCACATGTCATTCTGAAATCTTTGATGATATTGGAAGTGGTAAAATGTACCGTAATCTGAACAAAATTGGAGGCCCGCTTGACTGTACTCATAGATACTCCTTAACACTCAACTGTGATGGAGTGTCGGTATTCAAATCATCACTCTTTGGTATTTGGCCATTATATGAGATTGTAAACGAGCTTCCTTACCCTGTGCGCAAAGACAGTGTTCTGCTTTTTGGCTTGTGGTTTGGTGATAAAAAGCCAAATGTTAATACATTTTTAAAGCCTTTAATTTTAGAGTGTCAGACGTTGTCAACTGAGGGCTTTAAAATAACAAGAAATGGCATTTCGGAACAATGTAGAGTTGTGGCTGCTCTTATGATGTGTGATTCGGTAGCTAGGCCCATACTTCAAAACATGACCCAATTTAATGGCCAGTATGGATGCAGCCTCTGTTTACATCCCGGTGAACAAGTTGAAAAGGGTCATGGCACTGTCAGAATCAGAATCAGAATCAGAAAAAGATTTATTGCCAAGCACATTTACAAGTAAATAACAGGTAAATATACGAGGGATTTGACTTGACACTGAGAACGTCATGAATGACATTATCAATGACGCGGCGGCCATGGAGGCGCCTGTCAACAGGAGGGGAACAGGAGCAATGGGGGAGAGGGGGGGGGGGGGTAAACACAATAGGAGAGAGAAAAAAGCATTGTTTATCAGAATATAGTTCATATATGACCGATATTATGATTACAAGAAAAAAACTCTCAATGCACAATTAGCAGACCATAGAATCCACACAATGACACAAAGAGAGCAGTGGATGAATATCTTCAAGTCAGTATAGTGTATCAGTGTGTGTGTGTGTGTGAGTGAGTTGAGTGCAATCAGTGACAATCAGTTGGAGGACAAACAAAAGTCTCTTCCCGCAGCAGATGTTATGACTACAGTCTGAAGCAGAGGGCACATGTCCTTGAGCACGGCAGATGGAATGGTTTGCCAGACGGCTGTCCTTGAGAGTCAAATGCTGCCCGCCAGTGTTATGAAAACAAATATACTGTAGATTATCTGGAGGACTGAGTGCTGAGGGCGCCGAAAGAAACAGGTCGAATAGCACTGACTTCAGAGAAAAAACTTTCTATTCTCTTACAGATTCAGTGTTCCAATCCTTCATCATGGCCAGGCCTTGAAATCGATTCATGGACGGCTCTCAGCGTGATCGTGATGTAATCCATCTTCCTGTACAGTTCTCCATTAGCCGCTGTCAGAGTCCTGCCCAGTTGGTCAATTTGATGAGTGAGCCTCGCCGGGTCCGCTTTTTGATAGGCTCTATCCATCTTCTTCAATTTGCGGTACACCAGAACAATCCCAGATCCAATCAGTAGAATTCTGATGACCATTGCTCCGAAAAGGTATAAATCTTCAATATCTTCGATAGAAAGATCACACAGGCACAAGAGTTTCCAATTGCTTGTGTCCTTCAAATAACCCGCAGCAGCTGTTCCTGCGGGGCAGATCGGCTCCCCCGGGCCAGATTTTCTCGTTGAAAAAACAGTGTCAATTGCGTTCAAAGCCCAGCTTATTAAATCCATAATTTCGTTCGATAATCAGCAGTAAAGACACGCAGACATACGATAGCAAGCTGGGATCCAGTCAGTTAGGGAAAGAGAGAGATAAGGAGCGGAGCTGGAGCTGGGAAGAAAAGCGTCTGCTCTCTTTGAAGGGCAGAAGTGAAAAAGGGTTTACCCATACAAAGATGGGACCACGCTTCAACCATAAGTGATGCAAGGGAGGCTTTATGTACAAAAAAATCTGTGAGGGGTGTTAAAGGGCCCACATGTCTGATTAAAGGCCAAATGTCACATAACAGGGTACTTTAAATATCTTGAAACTAGATATAAAAGGGAACCGATCCGTTCGGGTCTTGGTGCATATGCTTCAGTAACAACGGAATATTCGTTAATTTAAAACTGCCGCGCTTGGCCTGACACGGCCCCTGGAATCGCCTGGGGAAGAAGGCGGAAGTGACGAAATCGATTGTACCCTAGTTTGATGCTTGGGGTATTTCAATTGATTGTTTATATGGAGACTGGAAGGTTGAAGTGAGCAACAAGAAAGAAAAAAATTGGATATTTCACCCATACCTTAAAACGGGACTATCAGGGACAGCTGGGTAATAAGGGACACTTCTCTGGGAAATGTTTTCATACCTGTTAAGTGAGACGTTTTCGCCGTACTTCAACACCGTAAAAAGCGGCTATAAGGAACGGCGGAGCAACAAGGGACACCTCTCTGGGATCTCTGTCTGTTCCGCAACCGCTGCACAGCTCAACGTGTTAAACCATTGTCCTAATGACTTCTCATTGTAGTGAGAACAGCTCAAGCTGAGCGATCAGCCCGCCCAGACAATTAAACTAATGAGTGACTCCACACTTCTCATGGTAGTGCGAATAGCTCACGCTGAGCGATCAGCCCGCCCAGACAATTAAACTAATGAGTGACTCCACACTTCTCATGGTAGTGCGAATAGCTGACGCTGAGCGATCTGACAGCACCAGCTGTGGATGATCACACACAGGAGTGCTCCGCAAAACACTCAATTTTTTTTCCAGTATATTTTTCCTTTTGGGCGTACAGAAATGGCAATACGCCCGTTTTTGCTAAAATTGCATTTTCCCCGTATTTTCCTTAAAATATTTGACAATAACAACACGAACTACATTTAAAACATTTCCCAGAAAAGTGTCCACCACCACTCCGCCCACCAAAATACGGTGAAAACGTCTCCCTTGACAGGTATGCGCCTCCATTTTCATATTGATCTGGTCAATTTCTTGACAGCAGCGGCTCTCCTCCATTGTAATAATAATGGCTTCCGAAAAATCAATATTTATGGGGCGCCCTCGACAGACCCCCTTCGGCTTCGCAATTCTGGAGGCGATTAATGTCCAGTTCAATGACATTTTCCACTGGTTCTGCTCTCTGGTCATCGGTGGAACTATTGTCATCAGACAAAGCATCTGATTCCGTCTCGGACGGCTCGAACCTGTAAGGTTCTATGCCTCTGTCACTGTCTGAACCACTGACAAAAAAAAGACAAAACTAAACTAATTTGTTCACAATCGCTGTCACTTTCCGTCATGATTGTCCAATGTTGATAAGTGTGAATGTGGATAGGCAGGGCAGCCAGGGTACAACTGGTGATGTCAAAAACATGGGCGTGGTCTGGACTGGCTGTCACAAGCCAGCAAGCAAGGTGGGGGCTTCACCTGGTGTATTTTGTGCAATTATGTAAATACAGGTGGGTGATATGGTCTCCGGTATGAATATTTGGTTTAAGCTATGTGTATTTTATCTAAATTCGTTGTCATTTAGAAAAAAAAAATTACGTGACATTTGGCCTTTAATATTCCACACTTTGACATCATATCTGGCATGCCTCCTGACCACATGCATAATCTACATCTTGGTGTGATTCGCCAAATGGCAAGCATGTGGCTGGACAGTGATAACCACGAAAAGCCTTATTATATTGGCAATAGAGTGAATGAACTTGATCAACAGCTCTTACTAATTAAGCCTCCTTGCAATATCACAAGAGTGCCCCGATCTCTTCAGCAGAGAAAGTTTTGGAAGGCTTCTGAATGGCAGAACTAGTTACTGTTTTATAGTGTATTTGTGCTAAAAGGAATTCTGCCCCAGGTATTTTACCAGCACTGGTTAGTCCTTGTCACATTCATGTTCTTACTTTGTAAGGACATTATTACAACAGAGGATGTACAAAAATGTGAAAAACTTGTTGTAGATTTTGTCAAACAATTTGAAAGACTGTATGGGAAAACAAATGTGTCATTTAATGTACATTTATGTCTTCATTTGCCAGAGTCTGTCAGGAATTGGGGACCTTTGTGGGCCCATTCTGGGTATATTTTTGAGTCATATAATGGTGAAATACTGAAAATGTTTCATGGCACTCAGTTTGTCCCTTTACAGATAATGAAACAATTCACATGTAGACAAGTATTGCCTCTTTCAAGGAATGATGCACTGAGAAATGCTGTTCCTGAATGCATCCAGCTATTTAGTAAGTTAACTGGCCGAAAAAGGAAGCAGTTTGAAAGAGGAGGTGATCAACTTGTTACCCTTGGTTTGCATTATTGTTGAAAACTTTCAAGTGAAGAGTTACTGGTCATGAGAGAGCAACTTTCAGTCACCACGGATACAGTCGTGAAAATATTCAGGCGACTTCTAGTCAACGGAGAGCTGTATTATTCTCAGGAGTTCACAAGGGTAGTGAAAAGGAACAGCTTCACTGTGCTGTTGCAGAATGAACACATCATCACTGTATACTATTACATTGTAGTAGAGCAACGTGGTAGCAGAAAATGCTTTGCTTTTGGGAGAAAGTATGATAGATCACATAGTACACTGATTCATGTTGAAAATGTAGTTGGTCTGAAAAGGGAATTCCGGGGCAGGAAACAGATATTTGATGTGACACTGTTCAAAAGAAAATGTATGCTAATTGATCTGCCACAATATGCAAGCCTCGATGCATGCATACCTCCAAGATCCAGTGTGGAGGATTGAAAATGTAATGGCAAAGTACATTTCAATTGTCAAGATTGTCAACAATAAATCTTATTTGTGTAATGCAGATTTTTGTCTTCATTGTTTTTGCTTATCGGCAATATATATATATATATATATATATATATATACGTATATATTGCAGTATGTTGTAGCATATAAAGACAGACTATTACATGTAAAAATATAGTGCTCTTATTGCAATACATTTTTTATATTTATCAATACACATATACTGTATGGTCTATGCTTACATTGCAATATAATTCAATTCAATTCAACTTTATTTATATAGCGCCATTTCACAACAACAGTCATCTCATAGCACTATCAACTGTAGGGGGGACCCCCACAGTTGCAGAAAGACCCCAGCAATCAGGCGATCCCCTGTGAGCAAGCACTTGGCGACGGTGGAGAGGAAAAACTCCCTTTTAACAGGAAGAAACCTCCAGCAGAACCAGGCTCAGGGAGGGGCAGTCATCTGCTGCGACTGGCTGGGGGGTGAGGGGATAGAGAAGAAGAAAAGAACAGACATGTAGAGAGCAAACAGCACGATGGGGACTCAATCTATGGGAGAGAACAAACAAATGTTAATGGCCAGCAAAAAAAAAAAATATTTCATAGAGAGTGAGGAAAGGAGTGAGGCCCAGTGCATTACTGGAGGTCCCCCGGCTGACTAAACCTATTAGCAGCATAACTAAGGGAGGGTTCAGAAACACATGATCCCTCCCTAATTGTAGGCTATATCAAAAAGGTAGGTTTTAGCCCTATTCTTAAAAACAGAGATCGAGTCTGACTCCCGAATCCAGATTGGCAGCTGATTCCACAGGAGAGGAGCTTGATAACTGAAGGATATATATTGGAAAATATAAATACTAAATCTCATATATGGGAATATATTGCTTAATGTATTGCATGATATTTTCCTATACAGTGATCCCTCACTTATCGCGTTTAATGGGGACCAGAACCGACCGCGAAAAGTGAAAAACCGCGAAGTAGCGTCACCCCCCCCCCAAGGGCGTCACAAGCACTATTTTGCACAAAAAGGCACAAGAGAACAGCGAAAAGTGCCACTAAGCAACACGAGCGATAAAGAACAATGAATGCGGTCTTCCTTCGCTGGGTATGGGCGCTCTGCAGGGAGAGAAGCTGGGTAAAACGTCTCGGCCAATCAGCTTGCGAGATTCCCAAGCGGTGAAGAGGTGGGCGGAGAGGAGTGGAGCGGTGGTCAGAAAGGTGGATTTTGAGTTGTGCGGGCTCTCCGTGTTGATACCTGATGTTCTAATGTAGTCTCCCTGCCTTCTGCTAGCGCCCGGGCAACTTTCGTGCCATTTTTTCTCAATTTTGAATTTTTGATGAATATTTTTGAAAAATCCGCGATGCACTGAGGGCGCGAAAGGTGAAACGCGAAGTAGCGAGGGATCACTGTATACTGCAATATATTTTTGTTTCGTAAGGGATGATGTAAAAAGGGCCTCTTTATACAAGCTTTTTAATTTAAAGAAACTTGACGTGCTGATGCTCCAGGAGACTCACAGCACTATAGACATTGAGAGCCAGTGGAGAAAAGAGTGGGATGGCTGCATTTTTTTTAGCCACAAATCTAATAGCAGTGGGGGGGGGGTACTTTTCTCTAAGGGTTGTGTGCCTGTCTTTTATGAGATAGAAGAGGTGGTGAAAGGACATGCACTCTTATTAAAGGTACAGTTTGAAAACATGAACTTGGTTTTTATAAACGTGTATGTGCCAACACAGAGGGCAGAGAGGATCAGGGTCTTTGATGTGCTATCAGATACAGTTAGGTCCTGTAATTTGAATAGTTTTTTATTTCTGGGGGGTGATTTGAATTGTACATTAAACCACAGACTAGACAGGAACCATCAGGAGCCTCACCCTACTTCTGCCAATGGGCTGAGGGAGCTGGTAAAGACACACGAAATGGCCAGTGTGTGGAGATCACATCCTGGGGACCAGAGGCAGTACACCTGGAGCCATGTTAGAGATAACCTTTTATCTATGGCTAGGTTAGACCATTTTTATGGTTTTAAACATCAAATGAGTATTTTTAAAAATAGTTGTATCTGTCCTGTTGGTTTCACTGATCACTGCCTGCTGTTTTGTTCTGTTTTTATTGAAAATGTAATGTGTAAGAGTGCTTTTTGGCATTTTAATAATACACTTTTAAATGATGTCTTTTAAAGGAGTTTTTCATGGTGTATGGAAGTCACACAGGGAACAAAAAACTCTTTAAAATCTCTCCAAATGTGGTGGGATTTTGGTAAGACACAAATAAAACAACTCTGTCAACAGTACACTCGAAATGTCACTCGTAGCTTGACCCAATCCTTGAAAGTTCTGGAGACTGAGGTGGTAGAGCTAGAGGAGTTGCTCAGTTCTACAGGAAAACAAAAGCACTTAGAGGCTCTTAAATCAAAAAGGTCAGCCTTGGCTAGCTTGCTAGGGGTCACCGCACAAGGTGCTCTGGTCTGCTCACGCTACATGGATATAGCTCTGATGGACTCGCCCTCCCTCTACTTTTTTGGACTGGAGGGGAAAAATGGACAGAGAAAGCTCATTCACTCCTTGTTGGACGATGACAGGAGAACAATCTCCATAGCAGCAGAGATCAGGAAATATGCTGCTAGTTTCTACAGTGAATTGTTTAAAGCAAAGTGGAGGGAAGACACGTCACTGGGCCAGGTTTTCCTTGATGGTCTTCCAGTGCTCTCAGAGGACCTTGTTGCCGGCTTGGATGCTCTACTGTCTCTGTCTGAGCTGCATATGGCGCTAATGATCCTCCAGAATGGAAAATCACCAGGCATAGATGGTCTCTCTGTGGACTTTTTAAGGAATTCTGGCCCCTGCTTGGTCCAGACCTGCTGAAGGTTCTCCAAGATAGCTTGAAAAGGGGGACCCTACCCATGACCTGCAGGAGGGCCATCATCACACTGTTGCCAAAAAAAGGGAACCTACAGAGCCTAAAGAACTGGAGGCCAGTCTCTCTGCTCTGCATGGACTATAAGATTCTTTCAAAAGCTCTGGCCCGAAGACTAAAAAAGGCGACGAATGAGCTCATTCATGTAGACCAGACTTACTGTGTGCCTGGCAGGCTGATTAGTGACAACGTCACTTTAATTCGGGATGTTTTGGAGGTCTCTGATTCATTGGCTGTGGAAACTGGTTTGATTTCAATAGACGAGGAAAAGGCTTTTGACCGGGTTGAACACCAGTATTTATGGACAGTTTTAGCTGCTTTTGGGTTCAGCCCTGGCTTCATAGCCAGGATACGGGTCTTGTACAGTGACATTGAGAGTGTACTGAAGATAAATGGGGGCCTGTCTGCCCCTTTAAAAGTCCAGAGGGAGGTTCGGCAGGGCTGCCCTCTCTCAGGGATGCTATACTCCCTCGCCATAGAGCCTTTGCTTCACTGTTTGAGAAGGGACCTATCAGGAGTCACGTTTCCTGGCTGTGACACCACATTTAGGCTGTCGGCCTATGCAGATGATATAGTCATTCTGCTAAACAAGCAGAGTGACATTGACGTTTTGGTTAGGAGTGTTAATCTTTTTGGTCAACTTTCTTCTGCAAAAATAAACTGGGGAAAAAGCGAGGCTCAGATGGTGGGGGAAAAACTAGAAAATTAGCTTACGCTGCCTGGTGGGCTGATTTGGAAAAAAGGAGGATTCAAGTATCTTGGTGTTTTTATCGGAAATCAACAATTTGAGCAAAAAAATTGGGACGGGGTCATAGAGAAAATCAACGGGAGACTAAATAAGTGGAAGTGGCTAATGCCAAAAATACCTTTTAGAGGAAGAGTGCTCATTTTAAATAATCTTGTTTCCTCATCCCTGTGGCACCGCCTCATGTGCATGGACCCCCCTGCGGGATTGTTGTCAAAAATTCAGTCTGTTATGGTGGACATTTTTTTGGGGGGGGTGGACTCCACCGGGTCCCTCAAGCCCTGTTATTTCTTCCCAAAGAGGAAGGGGGGCAAGGAGTGGTTCATTTAGCAAGCAGAGGTGCTGCTTTTAGACTGGCTTTCATACAGAGACTCCTGACGGGCCCCCAGGACCTGGTATGAAGGCCTTTGGCCTGTGTTATTTTACAGAGAGTGCTTGGGCTTGGGCTAGACCTCCCTGTGTTTTTAATGGATTTTAAGAACTCTAGTGCAAGTCTTTACCCAGTTTTTAACCACAGTCTTTTTTCAGTGTGGACTCTTTTTAAAAAACAAAGAGGGCCATGCGATTCCCTCCACTGGTTGTTGAGGGAGCCGCTGGTTTTTGGTGGTCGCCTTGGTGTCCTGCCCGGAGTTGGAAGGACCTTCCTTGATAGGCTGTGTTCCAGGAATGTTCTCACTCTGAAGTAAGTGGTGGAACTGGCTGGTCCTGGCCTCAACAACGCCTCAGCTTTAGCAGCACATCTCGGTGTTAGATCAAATCATTTCATCGGTGGTCTTCTTGCGCACTGGAAACAGGAGCTTCATGGACTTGAGCGCTCCCTACTCATGGACTTTAGCAAAGGCACGCTGCAGCCAGAAAGCACGGACCCTTTTCCCTCCCTCACGCTTTGTATGGACTTTGACGTTTCTCCTAGCTCCTTACTGGCATCCTGTGCTCCCACCGGTGTGGACTTTGGAGGAGCCAATGGTAAAGCACTCTACAGACTGGTGGTGATGGCACTCAACAAGGACAGATTGAACACCTGTGTGGACACTCCATGGAGAGCCTACTTTAGACTGGAAAAAGGGCATCGGCCTGCCTGGAGAGCTCTTTATAAAGCCCCTTTTCTTAAGAGGCATGGAGATTTACAGTGGAGGGTCCTGCATGGCATTATAGCTGTCAATACTTTTGTTTCTATGATTAACAGCAGTGTCAGTGATCAGTGTGTTTTCTGTTCCTCTAGGGAGACAATTTTTCATTGTTTTACTGAATGTCAGTGTCTAAATGGTCTCTCACACTTTTAAGGAAGTTTTCTCCAAGCAGGTTTTCATTTATGGTTTTATGTACAATCATCGTTTCAAGCAGAAATGTCAACTACTGAACTTTGTTTTAGGGCAGGCAAAGTTGGCTATCTATATAAGCCGGAGAAGAAAACTTGAGTGTTGAGAACGATGTTGATGTCAAAATTTTATTTGTGAGGTTACTTAAAGCCAGAATCAGGCTGGACTTTGAGTTTTTTATGGGGAATGGGGATGTGGAAGGTTTTAGGACCCTCTGGTCCCTGGAGGATGTCCTTTGTTTAGTCCGTGATGGGCAGCTTTTGTTCAGGTGTTTTTGGGGGGAATAATTTCTGTGTAACATAGTATGACATAGAAATTGTACTGAATAATGGAAAAGTGTGTTTATTAAAGATCTTTTAAAAATCAAAATTTCCCTCTCTCTCTCTCTCTCTCTGAGTGGGCGTGGTCATGAGTACGAGCTGGGAGCGTGTGACAGCGTGAGTTGTCTCAAACTTTTCTCTATCTTTTTGTGTTTAAGGTGTTTTTTGTTACATAATCTTAAGTTTCGTTGTTTTCTGGGAGGGGGGTTTCTGCTGTCAGCTTTGCTGGTCAGCATGGTTTTGGAGCGAGGCTCCGGGTTCGAGAAGCTGACACGCCGGCATGCTGTCAAACTGGCTCCAGCTGTCAGCTGCTCAGTGGAAGAATGCAGTCTGGCTGTGGGGGAGTTGGTCGGCTATGAAAGCGTCAGGTCGGCTTCTAGAATGAATAATGCCGTGGTAATTTTCCTAGACAGTGTTGAATAAGTTAATCAGGTGGTGGAGAGCGGGGTTGTAATTAAAGACACACTGGTTCCTATTCTGTCTCTGGTAAATCCCGCGAAGAGAATCACAATATCAAATGTCCCACCGTTTTTAAAGAATGAGCTGTTGGAGAAGGAGCTGTCGAGATACGGGCAGCTTTTGTCCCCCATTAAACACATCTCTCTCGGTTGTAAGTCCCCATATTTAAAACATGTCATGTCTTTTAGATGACAGGTGCTCATGATGTTAAAGAACAGCGAGGAAAGCCTCAACCTCATATTTAAGTACCGGATTGACAGCTTTGATTATACCATCCACGTCACCTCTGATAATATGAAGTGTTTTGGCTGTGGAATGGAGGGACATTTGATCCGATCATGCCCTCAGGGAGTGGGGGGTGATTACCCGGGGGAGGCCGCTGGTGCGGCCTCGCAGTTGGGCACCGCAGCCACGGGGCCGTCTGGCGACGGGGCGGCTTTGCCGTCCTCCGAGGCTGCTGGCGGGGCCGCTCCATTGGGCGCTTCGGCTGAGGCCACGGGGCCGTCTGGCGGCGGGGTGGCTTCACCACCCTCCGCAGCCGGCCTGTCGATCATAAATGGAACAACAACAAGAGTTAAAGTACATCGAAGGGCAAATGCACAGACCAACATTGTGGACAAGGGTGAGATTACCGAGAGGGATCGCGCTCAGGACCAGACAGATGAGCCAAATGAGGCACAGGTAGATGGTGGGACCGTAAAGACGAATATAAAACCACAGCACAGGGTCAGTGAAAAGCAAGAAGAGACAGCTACCAGGGTGGCTGAGTCAGTGTTGGAGGATGAGGATGACATTGAAATAGATTAAGAGTTATCTAAAGTTTCAGTCAAACGGTAGAATTTGGAAAACAAACAGCAGAGGAGTAAAGTAAAAAGAGTTGTCAAAGAAACTTCTGAGGTTTCTCTATCTCAACCAGATTCTTAAGCTGGGTCTGAGATAGATAGTGATGGTGAAAGCAGTGATGATGTGGCCAGTGGAGGTGTTACCCCTTCACAAAAATACAGAAGTTTTTGCAGGACACTAAGGGATCCAGAATGGTTAAAGTTGAAAACTTTTTCCCTGACCTAAAATGTTTTGTTGACTCTGCTCGGGCCTACATGAAAAATAGGGGAGAGCTTGAGCAGGAAAGTTTCACTGATCAGGAGATCTACAGACTAAAAAAGCTTGTACTAAAAGTTAGGAACCAAATTGCCCAGGATGATTAGTTTTTTATTGCTCATTCTTTCTTTTCTGTTTTTGTATTGGCTTTGCCCTTTTATACACATGTGTAGTTTTAATTTTGGCACACTCAATATCAATGGAGCAAGAGAAATGTCCAAGCAAGCGTGTATTTTTACTCTTGCAGAATGTAAAAAAATTAATGTTCTGTTTGTTCAAGAAACTCATAGTTCTGAGGACAATGCTGCTGACTGGAGGAGGGAATTTCAAGGGGAAATTATTCTCAGTCACAAAAATAGCAGCAGTGGTCGAGTGGGTATTTTATTTCGAGATTTTATTCCACTTTCTTATGACATTCATTTATTCATTCATTCATTCATCTTCTGTTTAATCCTTTTTGGGTCACGGGGGTGGGGGGGTGGGGCTGGAGCCTATCCCAGCATCTTTGGGCGAGAGGCAGGGTACACCCTGAACAGATCGCCAGTCCATCGCAGGGCCAACACAGAGAGACAGACAAACATTCACTCTCACAGTCATACCTACGGACAATTTAGAATCTCCAGTTTGATGCCAGTTAACCTAACTTGCATGTTTTTGGCATGTGGGAGGAAACCGGAGAAATCCCAGAGTAAACCCACGCAGACACGGGGAAAACATGCAAACTCCACACAGATCACTGTTGGTCAGGGGCTGGGATCAAACCCAGGATCCCCCGGCCAAGGGTGAGTTGCTGTGCTGCCACAGTGTTAACCACTCTGCCACCATGCTGATGAGATAATTGCAGGCCGCATTTTAAAAGTTCAAGCTGTTTTTGAGAATGTGAAAGTTGTTTTTATAAATGTGTATGCTCCAACCGTAGGCACAGAAAGATTGGCCTTTTTAAATATTTTAAATGACACGATCAAAAATTGCAGTAATGATGACTTTTTATTTGTGGGAGGTGATTTTAATTGTACAGAAAATCCTTTTATGGACAGGAATCACCCAGAGCCATATGCTGCATCCAAGGGAAGTCTAAAGGGTCTTATAGAAGCTCATGATCTGTGTGATGTGTGGAGGAATTTTCATGGCAAGGCTAGACAGTACACGTGGAGCCATAGTATAACACTGTAACCATGTGACACTTACTTGTCTCGCCAAATTTTGTAACAATATACCACTGTAATACAATGGGGGTAATACAGGGTAATTGGGGTATAATACCACTGGGTAATTGGGTGTCAGGGTAACACTCACTAACACCTGCGCTCGCCAGATTTTTGTGTGTAACCCTTACTAACACCCACTCACCCTACTCATTTTAGGTGTAGTACCCTTTTTGGTAGTGGTGTGTTATGGCAATGTATCTACCTTAACTTTACTACCTGAGGGAAGGGATAATTGGGCCAGGTCAGACCGACTCTGGGTTCGTAGGAGCCTGGGAGGTGCAACAACAGACGACACATACACAGCCGTATATGGAACATGCAACTATGTATATTATTTACAATTATGTACACAAAAATAAATACATAGCGCGATAAAATAGAAAAAATAAAAACAAAATACTCCAAATTATATTTACAGTATTCACAGTTCTTGTTTTGGTCCTTTCCAGGTGACTAGTGGAGTCACCTTTAGCAGTTCATAGGGTTCGGGCTTCGGCTCGCCATCCAGATTTGGAGAATCCACGCTCTGGTCAAACCAGTCCACAAAGGAAGAAAAAAAAAAAAAAGAACCTGACCATGCTAAGTGGCTCGTGCATCCAATGGGGTTCCCGCGCTCAACGGCGTCGACAACCCCCGGATCCCAATCAATTTCAAGGGTTTTATCCAGGTAAAGGCTGCTATTAGCACGTTAGCGTCGCCATATCACCAAGGACCGTCTCTCTCTCTGGTCTGTGTCTTTCGGCATCTGGCGTGACTGAGCCAAAAAATGCAAGTCATCCCAGACCCAGGGAGAGGGCGCTTAACCCATTGGGTGGCGTGACCCAGCAACGGCGCAGCCATTGGTTACAATAAATATCAACACACAACACTAGGAACTTTATTAGAACCTTCTAGAAAATGTTCCTAACTATTTATGAATATATATTTATTTAAATATTCATATTCAAATTATGTATTCCCATTGTGAAATGGGTGTTTTTCTTTTCTAAAAGCGGTATCAATATTTATAATTTAATTCATGTTAAACTATCTACTCCCATTGTGAAATGAATGTCCCCCCTTCTTCTTAAAGTGGTATCGACATTCATAATTCCAGTCACGTTTTTAACACTGGGTTACACTATCCCCCCTTAGAATCATGCAAGTCCCTTGGTATTGACGGGAGAACTAGTGTTCATGGGAATAATCTTAGGATCTGACTCTGTTAAGGCTCTGGTAAAAGCCAAGTTTAATCCTTGAAACAGGGACTGGGCAACAGTTAGGAGAGGGTTTCCCAACTGACTATACTGTAGTCTTTCTGGCTGGGAGGTTGTCCTCTCGGAGCGTCTCACAGTCTGTGGGACTTCTTTTTCCGGTTCTTTTTTTTCCACAGGTTCATCACAGGTACTTTTATCAGGTGAGTTTGTTTCACTTTCAGTTCCATTCTCATTGTTTGATGGTTCCACAATTGTTTCAGTTTCCTCCAGGTTTCCATCATTCGGTAAGTTGTCGCATCTAGGTGAAGTAACATTTTCTATTTGGTTGTCATTCTCAGGTAAGTGAGTCTCAGCAGGAATGTTTCCTTTAAAGAATGTCTTTGGATGGGGAATTTCATAAACTCAAGTGAGCTTTATGGGTGTTTGGATTGGTTCTTCTCTGTACCAATAGATATCTTCATTTTCCGGTTCTGAATTCTCACATTCCTCACTTTGTTCAGGTGATTGTCTTGTCTTAGGTTTGCGGACACGTTTTGGTTGGACAGGTTCGTCTTCAACAGGGGCAAGAAAACCACAGGGAAGCAAGAGGTCGCGGTGAACGGTGCGAACAGGACCATCTTTTGTCTCAGGTTTTATAGTGTAAACAGGCAAGTCACCTGCTTGGCTCACCACAATGCGAATTCAGCTTCCCACCTGTCTGCTAGTTTGTGTTTGCCTCTGAGGCGGACTGCACGTACCAAAACTCTGTCGCCTGGTTCTAGTTTTGAAGGTTTTACTCGCATATCAAATCTTGTTTTGTTTCTTTCAGCCATCTTGTTAGCATTTTCTGTTGCTAGTTTGTAGCTTTCTTGTAGAGTTGTCTTCAGTTTTTCAATGTACTGGGAATGTGACTTGAAACTTTTGTTGTGAAACGGGAGCCCAAATGCAAGGTCGATGGGCAATCTCGGCTGACGACCGAACATTAACTCATACGGGGCAAAACCAGTAGTGTCATTCTTCGTACAATTGTACGCATGTACAAGTGGTTTTACATAGTTGTGCCAATGAGTTTTGTTCTTTTCCTCCAGAGTACCCAGCATGCTCAATAACGTTCTATTGAAACGTTCTACCGGGTTACCTCTGGGATGATAGGGTGTCGTCCGGATTTTGCGAATGCCCATGATTTTGCAAAGTTCTTTTATGATATGGGACTCAAAATCAGGACCCTGATTGTAATGTAGTAATGTGGTCTGCCACTAGGAGCGCTGTTAAGTGTTGTATGCAGATTAAGAAGGAGAGTAAAAACGGTTGTTGTTGACGTTACCGAAGACCTCGCTGTCCTGTCTGTTTATTCCACTTGCTCGCCTTAAAAACACACTAAAATACATTACATGGTGTCAGAAGTGTCACTCATATGAAGATGGACCAACTAAAACCGCCAAACAGTCTGTCGCTGGAAGGAAACCTCGCAGAAAACTGGCGTTCGTGGATCCAGAAGTTTGAGCTGTACCTGATTGCTAGCGGCATAGCCGAAAAATCAGAGAAAATAAAATGTGCTACGTTTCTTCATGTGGCAGGTGACGAAGCTATTAAGGTATTTAATACCATGGAGTTTGATGATGATGATGTGGATGATTTTAACATCCTAAAAGAAAGATTTAGGCAATATTGTGAGCCAAGAAAAAATATAACCTACCTGAGGCACATATTTTTCACAAGAGTTCAAGGCAAGAGTGAACCTATCGATGCATATGTGACAGACCTGAAAAACAAGGCCAAAGACTGTGAGTTTGGACTGTTAACTGATTCACTCATAAGAGACTGTATTGTGTGTGGAGTCACCAATGACCAGGTGAGAGCAAGATTGCTTAGAGAACCAGACTTATCCCTGAGTAAAGCTGTGGATATATGCAGAGCTAATGAAGCCACACAAAGCCATATGAAAGCTTTACAAGAAGAAACAGAAGTTTCAGTAAACAAGCTAAGCAAAATAAAGCTAACTAAGAGGTCTAAAGAAAGTGACATCCACGCAAAAAGAGAATGCAATAAATGTGGGTATAAACTTGAGCCTCGCAAGTGTCCTGCGTATGGGCAAACATGTAAAGTCTGCTCAAGAAAAAAACATTTTGCTCGCATGTGCCACACAAGGATGCACAAAGAAAGCAGAGAAAGTTCACACAGACAGGAGAAAAATGTGAATGAGATAGAACAAGAGGAAAAAGAAATGTTTATTGGAACCATTGAGCCAAAGAGAAGAGAAAATAAAAAGCCAGCTCATGTTGATACAATGAATGTCGAAGAAGCTGAAAAATCAAGATGGACAGAAGTTCTGACAATGAATAGTGAACAGGTCGTCTTCAGATTAGATACAGGTGCATGTTGCAATGTGCTGCCTCTCAAAATCTTAAAGAAAGTGACCAAAGGAGATATGCTACTGTTTGAATCCAGAACAAAGTTAGTATCATATTCTCGCCACAAGATGGAACCAGTGGACATGGCAAAGCTGAAATGTGAATACAAAACTCAAGAACAGGAGCTTGAATTTCAAGTTATAAAAGCTGATTTGCTAGCGATCCTTGGAGGGGATTCATGTGAACAACTGGGACTGATAACCAGAGTCCACAAGGTGGATAGAGAAGAGGAAACTGACATTCTGACAGAATACAAAGATGTGTTTACAGGACTGGGGTGTGTACCGGGACTACATCAGATTCAGGTCAACCCAGCTGTAACTCCAGTGATTCACCCACCCAGAAAGGTGCCTTTAGCACTGAAGGATGATATGAAAAAAAGAACTAGAAAGAATGGAGACTCTGGGTATGATTGAGAAGCAAACAGAGCCCACTGATTGGGTCAACAGCATGGTCATTGTCAAGAAAGCAAATGAAAGAATAAGAATATGCATAGATCCTCAAGATCTTAACAAAGCTATAAAAAGAGAGCACTATCCCCTATGAACAGTGGAAGAAGTCGTTGCAGAGATGCCGAATGCAAAGGTGTTTTCAGTGCTAGACGCAAACCATGGCTTCTGGCAAATACAGCTTGATGAAGAAAGCTCCAAGTTATGTACCTTTAACACACCATTTGGTAGATACCGATTTAAGAGGCTTCCCTTTGGTGTGTCATCAGCCCCAGAAGTCTTTCAAAAGTACATCGCCCAGAGACTGGAGGACCTGGAAGGAGATGAGAATGTTATGGATGACATCCTGGTGTGGGGTGTAAATAAAGAACAACATGACAAAAGGCTGAGACAACTACTGGAAAGAGTGAAAAGCATTAATCTGAAACTGAACAAGGACAAATGTAAGATTGGCATGACTGAAATACGATATATTGGACACATTTTGAGTGCAGAAGGCCTGAAGCCAGACCAAGAAAAAGTCAGAGCAATAGTTAACATGCCTCAACCAGAAGATGTGGCTGCACTCAGAAGATTTCTCGGTATGGTGCAGTACCTTGCAAAGTTCATGCCAAACCTGTCAGAGGTAAGTGCACCACTCAGAAAACTTCTGGAAGGAGAAGTTGCATGGCTCTGGGAGTCACAGCAACAAAAGAGCTTTGAACAGCTGAAGTCACTTGTCAGTGAAACCCCTGTGCTGAGATTTTATGACATAAATAAACCAGTTACATTGTCTGTGGATGCAACCTCTGAAGGATTGGGAGCTGTGATATTGCAAGAGGGTCAGCCAGTGGCTTATGGTTCAAGATCGCTAACAGACACACAGAAAAGATATGCACAAATTGAAAAGGAACTTTTGGCTATTGTGTATGGCTGTGAGAAATTCAAGCAGTATCTGTATGGAAGACCAGTACAGGTTGAGTCAGACCATAAACCACTGGAAGCTGTGTTCAAAAAAGGATTGCATAAAGCACCACCCAGACTACAACGTATGCTGATGAGTCTGCAGCCTTTCAACCTGCAGGTTACATATAAACCAGGCAAAGACTTGTACATTGCAGACACTCTGAGCAGAGCTTTTCTTAAAGAGCAGACAGAAAAACTATTGGAGGAGGAACTTGAAGTTAATCTCCTTACAGCACACCTACCTGTCTCAGAGGAAAAGCTGAAGTTATTCCAGAAAGCAACAGCAGCAGATGTGGAACTGCAAATGTTAATGAAAGCAGTTCAGTCAGGATGGCCAGCACAAGTCAGTCAAGTTCCAGCTGAGATAAGGAAGTACTGGACATTCAGAGAGGAACTCACATGCTCACAAGGAGTAATATTCAAGAACTCCAGACTTGTGGTGCCTCAAAGTCTGAGAAAGGAAATGCTTCAGAAAATCCATGAAGCACATCTTGGCATTGTTAAATGCAAAGAAAGAGCAAGAGATGTTTTGTTTTGGCCCAGTATATCTAAACAAATAGAAGAAACAGTGCTAAGGTGTTCTATCTGTAACACACACAAGAGGAACAATGTCAAAGAACCACTTCAGAGTCATGACATTCCCAGCAGAGCTTGGGCAAAAGTTGGTGTTGATCTTTTCCATTTTGACCAAGGTGATTATCTACTGTGTGTAGATTATTACTCTAAATATCCTGAAATTGCCAAATTGCCACAAACAACAAGCAAACATGTCATTGTAGCTCTTAAATCTATGTTTGCCAGACATGGAATTCCAGATGAGCTCATGTCAGACAATGGACCACAGTTTTCAAGTGCAGAGTTCAGACAGTTTGCAGAAACGTGGGAGTTTAAACACACCACATCGAGCCCGGGATACCCACAATCAAATGGGCAAAGTGAACGTGCAATTCAAACAATAAAAAACCTACTGAAGAAGGCACAAGAGAGCCAAGGAGATCCTTATATTGCTCTTCTTGAATACAGAAATGCACCCTTGGATGGAGTCAAATTGTCTCCAGCACAATTGTTGATGAATCGGAGACTGAAAACAAAATTGCCAACATCAGGTCAGCTGTTAATGCCACAGCTGAACAAGAATAAGCAAAAACAACTGAAGGAGAGACAGATGAGACAGAAACATTACTTTGACCGTGGAACCAGAGCCTTACCTGCTCTACAAGAGGGAGAGACAGTTAGATTCAGAGCTGAGAATCAGAATCAGAATCAGAATCAGATTTATTGCCATTGTTCATGTAGTACACAAACTAGGAATTTGTCTCGGTGCAATGCTGCAACATTAAAACATGATAAGATAAAGAGATAAACTAAAAAAAAACAAAACAAACAAAAAAAAACTTAAAGACTAAAACCATGCAATAAGTGTAGAATAATAAGTAATAATAATAATAATAATAATAATAATAATAATAATAATGAGTAATACTAGTCACAGCAGTTTTAAATAAATTAGCAAGTAGCAGATGATGTGCAGTCGATAATGCAACAGAAAAACAGTGATGAATGACATGAGTCTGGTTGAGCTGCTGTATATAGTGCACGAGAGTCAATAAGTCACTTAATGTTCAGCAGTCTGATGGCAGAGGGGAAAAAGCTGTTCATGTGCCGGGAGGTTTTAGTCTGAATGGACCAAAGTCTTCTACCTGAGGGGAGGGGGGCAAACAGTACGTGACCAGGGTGTGAAGGATTGGCCATGATCCGGCCTGCACGCCTCCGGGTCCTGGAGATGTACAGATCCTGAAGAGATGGGAGCTTGCAGCCGATCACCTTCTCAGCAGTGCGCACGACGCGCTGCAGCCTTAGTCTGTCCCTGGCAGTAGCTCCTGCGTACCACACGGTTATGGAGGAGGTGAGGATGGACTCAATGATGGCCGTGTAGAACTGCACTAACATCTTGGTGGGTAGCTTGAGCTTCCTCAGCTGCCGCAGAAAGAACATCCTCTGCTGGACCTTTTTGATGAGGGAGCTGATGGTTGGCTCCCACTTGAGGTCCTGGGTGATGGTGGTGCCCAAGAAGCGGAAGGAATCTGCAATGGTGATGGGAGAGCCTGTGATGGTGAGGGGGGGCAGGGGGGTTGTGACTTTCCTGAAGTCCACAATCATCTCCGCTGTCTTCAGAGCGTTCAGCTGCAGGTTGTTGTGGCTGCACCAGGACACCAGCTGGGCCACCTCTCTCCTGTAGACGGACTCATCGCCGTTGGAGATGAGCCCGATGAGGGTGGTGTCGTCCGCAAACTTGATCAGCTTAACAGACTGGTGGGTGGAGGTGCAGAAGTTGGTATAAAGGGAGAAGAGTAGGGGGGAAAGTACACAGCCCTGGGGTGATCCGATGCTGATGCTAACAGAGTCTGAGACAGACTTCCCCAGCCGCACATGCTGCCTCCGGTCCGTCAGGAAGTCGGTGATCCACCTGCAGAGGGAGTCAGGCACGCCGAGCAGGGACAGCTTGTCCTGGAGCAGAGCGGGGCGGATGGTGTTGAATGCAGAGCTGAAGTCCACAAACAGGATCCTGGCGTAGGTTCCCGGGGAGTCCAGGTGCTGCAGGATGGAGTGGAGGGCCAGGTTGACTGCGTCGTCCACAGACCTGTTGGCAGTGAATGGTAGAATACATGGCAACCAGCTATTGTGGTAAAGAGCCACAACACACCAAGATCATTTGTGATTCAGACCCCTGGGGGATGTAAATTCAGGAGAAACAGGCGCCATCTACTGAAGTGCAGAGAAGAAAGTGTTCCTAAAACCACAAACACTGATCAGGAGGATTTCCCGACACCTGCTTGTGAGCCAACAGAGACCATCCCATCGGAGCAAGCACCTGTTCATTCTCCTGTAAAGGAAACTGAGAATTCCAAAGCAGTTACTGAAAAGCCAAGGAAAACGTCACGCTTTGGCAGACTGATTAAACCCCCACAACGTTATACAATGTGAAACAATATAAAGAAATGTTCAAGTGTATCTTAAGGGATGTTAGCCCTGTAATGAAAAGAAAAGCAGTTGTTCAGGTTAAAACCATACTTTTTAACTTGTGAGTCATATTAGGATTTATTGTTTTTCTGTATCAATATAGTATGATATTCTACTTCTAAAGAAGGGAGATGTAATGTAGTAATGTGGTCTGCCACTAGGGGCCCTGTTAAGTGTTGTATGCAGATTAAGAAGGAGAGTAAAAACGGTTGTTGTTGACGTTACTGAAGACCTCGCTGTCCTGTCTGTTTATTCCACTTGCTCTCCTTAAAAACACACTAAAATACATTACACTGATCACTATGTAACCGTTCGGGTATCCCGTAGTGGACTATAAAGTTGTCCCAAAGTGCCTTTGCAACAGTCTGAGCTTTCTGATTGCTGGTAGGGATGGCTATAGCGTATTTCGTGAAATGATCAGTTAGCACAAGCACATCCTTTGTGTTGCTTTGATCAGGCCCAATGGACAGGAAATCCATACAGACAAGTTCAAGCAGTCGGGTGGACTCGATATTGACAAGCGGAGAAGCTCTCTCTGGAGCGGTTTTACGTCTTACGCAGCGATTACATGTCTTGATCTTCTTTTCAATATCTGCCAACATGCGAGGTCAATAGAACCTTGTTCTGGCGAGATCCAAAGTACGCTCTGTGCCTAAATGGCCCATGTCACAGTGGAGGCTTTTAAAGAATTTCTGTTAGGCGCTCTTTCCATTCAGCGCTAATGGGGGAAGAGTCAAAGTTGAACTTCAGAGTGGACTTTGGTTCAGTTTTGGACTTTGTAACTTCCACGGAGTGTTCTTGCAATAGGACTCATTGATATGCACAAATTTCTCCAATGACACACTTCTGAGGGATTGTCACGTCATGTTCTGACTCATTGGTGAGTATAACTGGAACAAGGTAAGGTGCTGTTTCATGTAAGTCTATGAGACATGGTTTTACCAGGATACCACCAGGTAAAGCTGACATTACGGATGTTCTAACAAGACAGATTTTTCACTGTTGCCGGCTGGCACAGCTACAGCGCCATCTAGAACAACTGTTTGGCTTGCAGGAACTAACTGTGGCTCTTTATTGCGCATGGTCACTAAACCAAGGCTAGTGTCTTTGGACTGTCTGTGCCGTAGCTCAAGGACTTTTAACACTGCCTTATAACCAAGTGACATGGTTGGCTGCAGTTCAGAACATGCATCAGAGTACAGCTCGTAAAGTACATCCAATGTGTTTGTCCCTATTAACACTAAGGACTGATCAGCTGCACGTATATCGGGAACCACTAAGGCAAGTGTTAGCACTTCGGCTTCAATACCGAGAAAGTCTTTTGGGAAAGTGACATGCATTTCAGTGTAGCCTAAGTAAGGTACACCTGACCATTAGCTCCCTCCACTTCTAACAGCTCAAAAAGTGGCTTAATCTCATGGTTGGATAAGTACTGTCTGTAATAGGACTCAGGGACAGTAGTCACCTGGGAACCTGTATCTAATAAACAGCTCACAGTACAGCCATTCACTTTCACTTGTGCTATACTTTTTGTACCAATTAGACCATTAGGAAAGTTAAAGGGGTCTGTTTTGTAATGTGACTTCAGTTTAGCACGTGTCTTGAATGGAGCTTTTGGTTTGGGACGGGTCATCTCTGAACTAGCCTCTGTTTGTCCCGCAACAGGGGTAGACTTCAGTTTAAAAGAAGATTGGGGGTTCTGACTGTCCCAAATCTGTCTTTTTACTCTTAGTTCTTTGCGTTTTGCAGCTGCAAGTGCAGGGTTTGGCTCTGACTCACAAGTGGCTGCAATATGCCCATCTTCGCCACAGCGGAAGCAATACCATGGTTTGGGCCTAGTATTGGGACAGCTAGACGAAGGTAAGTTTTCAGGTTTGGCATGGTCAGGTTTTTTATTTCCAGACTTCTTAGTTGGGTCTTTCTTCGGTGGTGCTTGTTCCTTTTGTTTCGTGACAGCAGCTAATTGGCTTTTTAGATCAGCAACTTGCTTTTTCAGTTCTTTCAGACTTTCCGACTCCATTTCACTATTTGTACTTGTTTTGGTGACTGTTTGTTCATAGGAGGCTGCTTTTGGTTTTGTGGCACCCAAGTGTTTTTTCATGCGTGTGTTTTTAACTTCTTGTCTATTTTCAACAGTACGAAGGTGAAGCAATAACTCTGCATACTCAGGTGGAAGTTTATCTTTTAGTTCCAGCTGTAGCTCTTTTAGCAGATTGTCATCCCAACAGCCTCTGTTAAACTGCTTGAGAAGCTGTTTGTTCGCTTCCTGGGGCTCCAGACCGCCTCTACACACTGTGAGATTGAGCACCACCTGCAAACGATGCAGATATGCAGAGGGTTTTTCTCCATAATCTTGGAAAGTGTTCATGAATTGCACAAGCAGTTCCTCACTGTCTTCAACAGTCCCGAAAGCTGAGTCCAAAAGCTTAAGATAGTCGGCAGAGGTGGCTTCAGACCCAAGATAGCGAATAACATCAGACGCAGGAGCAAGAAGACTTTAAAAGATCTTGCGAGATTTTTCCAAGTCAGACAAAGAAGTATCTTCCATCATCAAGTCAACATGTGAACACCATGTTTCATAATCAGCTTCAGTATACGGTCTTGGCATTTTGCCAGAGAAAGCTCTGATTCTCCAAGAGGAATGGGCGTTTGATGGCTTCATGCTCGACTACGATTTTCTGAACCTCGGGTGGGTTACAATTAGCTGGGCTCAACATTTGAGGTGTTAAGTTTGGTCTAAGAGGGCTTTGGAAGAGTGCTTGAGTGGTTTTAGAGGTGCGAGGTACTTCAACTTGGAGTGGAGGAGAGACTCCACTTTGTGTGGGTTCTACAGTAGGGAAAGCAGGATCAACGTCAGCAGAGACCATTTCAGCTGTCTCAGCATCTTCAATAGACTTCCCTATTGTGGACATAACCTCCCGCAACACCTCTTCAAAACCTTTTCCACTTAACTTAGCTAAACCCCTCAGGTTGCTAAGATAAGCCTCAGTAACACTGACCCCTACAGTTTTAGTGTAGACATCGGTTAGAGCTTGAATGCAGTACTTAACCTCAGGATTGTCAGTGGATGGAAAGCAGCACGGCAACGTAGGTGCTAATGTTTCAATAGCTAACCCCGACTCGAACTCTACAATATGACTTTTGTCAAAGTCAGATGAGTTATCATTAATACTGAGCACCCTACGGATAGTGCCATGTTGCTCTAGAAACTCAAAAATGTCTGTGTCTCTTTCTTTATCAACAACACCACTGACAATGACTGCGTTAGGGATTTTAACACCATATTTTAACACAAAATCCATTTTGGCAGTATATAAACTGTTTAGTCAGGGGTCAAAACAGAATCCTCATCTGTTGTGCCACACTCCAGGCTCCTGGCTGCGCTCGCCAATTTTTTGTATAACACTGTAACCATGTGACACTTACTTGTCTCGCCAAATTTTGTAACAATATACCACTGTAATACAATGGGGGTAATACAGGGTAATTGGGGTATAATACCACTGGGTAATTGGGTGTCAGGGTAACACTCACTAACACCTGCGCTCGCCAGATTTTTGTGTGTAACCCTTACTAACACCCACTCACCCTACTTACTTTAGGGGTAGTACCCTTTTTGGTAGTGGTGTGTTATGACAATGTATCTACCTTAACTTTACTACCTGAGGGAAGGGATAATTGGGCCAGGTCAGACCGACTCTGGGTTCGTAGGAGCCTGGGAGGTGCAACAACAGACGACACATACACAGCCGTATATGGAACTTGCAACTATGTATATTATTTACAATTATGTACACAAAAATAAATACATAGCACGATAAAATAGAAAAAATAAAAACAAAATACTCCAAATTATATTTACAATATTCACAGTTCTTGTTTTGGTCCTTTCCAGGTGACTAGTGGAGTCACCTTTAGCAGTTCATAGGGTTCGGGCTTCGGCTCGCCATCCAGATTTGGAGAATCCACGCTCTGGTCAAACCAGTCCAAAGGAAGAAAAAGATGTACATCTTAGCATCTGTAAGTTATGGATGTTAAGATGTTAAGATGGATGGATGTTAAGATGGATGTTAAGATGTACAAAAAGATGTATATCTTAACATCCATCTTAGCAGTAGTTAAGATGTACGTCAGGGGGTTACTGTCTGTCACGACAGTAAAATGATTGCCATATAAATAGTCTGCGAACTTCTCCGTTACTGCCCACTTTAGAGCTAAAAATTCTAAATTATGGGTGGGGTAACTGGACTCACTTCTAGACAACCCCCGGCTTGCATAAGCTATGACCCTAGTCTGGCCCTCCTGCTCTTGATAGAGGGCGGCGCCAAGCCCTGTAGTGCTGGCGTCAGTATGGAGGGTATATGGCAACTGAGGATCAGCGAAACCCAGGACAGGCGAAGTACTGAGCTTTTCAATGATGGTTTTGAATGCAAGAGCACAGGAAGAAGTCCACCGCTCGCCAAACGGTGTCTTTGGGTCATGGTACTGGGCAGGCTTAGCTTTGGGCTTTGTGCTCTTTCGCAAAGGAGGGTAGCCTGCTGTTAAGTCAGTGAGGGGCTTAACGATGCTGGAATAGTTCTTAATGAACCGCCTATAGTACCCTGAAAAGCCTAAGAACGAGCGGAGCTGTTTGAGATCACGGGGCACAGGCCAGGTACTTAGGGCTTTCACTTTTTCGGGGTCGGTCTCAACTCCTTTACTGGACACAATGTGACCGAGGTATCCGACAGAAGTTTGAAAATATCTGCATTTCTCAGGGGAGAGTTTAAGCCCATACTCTTTTAGTCGGTTAAGAACTTTCATTAAGCGAGCCTCATGTTCTTCGGGAGACTTGGAGAATACAATGATGTCATCGAGGAACACAATCACCTCATGCAGATTCATGTGGCCCATGCATTTCTCCATGAGGTGCTGGAACGTGCTGGGGGCGTTTGTAATGCCTTGGGGCATTCTATCGAATTCCCAAAAGCCCATGGGACATACAAATGCCGTCTCTGGTTTATCCAGCTCCTCTACCTCAATTTGGTAGTACCCCGACTTTAAATCGAGGACGGAGAACCACTGCGAACTGGTCAAGGTGGAAAACATTTCCTCCAAGTTGGGGAGAGCGTAAGCATCTTTTACAGTCTGCATGTTAAGCTACCTGTAATCAATACAAAGGCGGACATCACCATTTTTCTTTCGCACCACTACAATAGGCAAAGAAAATGGAAAAGTGGACTCTCTTATCACGCCTGCTTGTTGGAGTTCTTTGAGATGCTTACGGACCGCTTCCAGGTCATTTGGATGTATGGGACGTGCTCTGTGTTTGAACTGTGTTTCATCTGATAATTTGATTGTGTGTTTCACTTGATCCGTTTTGCCAAAGTCAAGATTGTTTTGTGCAAATACTTCAGGCATTTGACTGAGATGCTAAGTGGCTCATGCGTCCAATGGGGTTCCCGCACTCAACGGCGTCGACAGCCCCCGGATCCCAATCAATTTCAAGGGTTTTATCCAGGTAAAGGCTGCTATTAGCACGTTAGCGTCGCCATATCACCAAGGACCGTCTCTCTCTCTGGTCTGTGTCTTTCGGCGTCTGGCGTGACTGAGCCAAAAAATGCAAGTCATCCCAGACCCAGGGAGAGAGCACTTAACCCATTGGGTGGCGTGACCCAGCAACGACGCAGCCATTGGTTACAATAAGTATCAACACACAACACTAGGAACTTTATTAGAACCTTCTAGAAAATATTCCTAACTATTTATGAATATATATTTATTTAAATATTCATATTCGAATTATGTATTCCCATTGTTAAATGGGTGTTTTTCTTTTCTAAAAGCGGTATCAATATTTATAATTTAATTCATGTTAAACTATCTACTCCCATTGTGAAATGAATGTCCCCCCTTCTTCTTAAAGCGGTATCGACATTCATAATTCCAGTCACGTTTTTAACACTGGGTTACACTAGCAAGGACAATATTCTGTTCTTAGCTAGACTAGAGAGGGTTTACAGTTTTAACACTAGAAGACCCAGAGAGGGGCCATTTGGCCTTTTTGGCTAGAAAACCCATAGGGGGACCATCAAGTGGCCACAAGAGGGCTAATGTCTGGGTCTTTTAAGCACTGTTACAACCCGAGTGCTGGTTCTGTCCGCACTCGGATCTTATATCATTTCCAGGCTTTGACAGCAGAGGTTTCCTTCTAGCTCCCCGGGCTCTTATTGTGACAGCGCCCGGTGGAGCTCCCTGCTGTCAGAGTCAACAGCTGTGCTGCATTCGGGGTCATTAGTGACCAGGGTTAAAAGCAGGCGCTGAATGCTCCCCGATGCAGCAGTCTCTGTTTTGATACGCTCTGTTAAAGTTCCTGTTAATCTTCCTGTTAAACTATCTGTTTTGATACGCTCTGTTAAAGTTTCTGTTATACTTCCCTGTTAAGGTACGTCCTGTGATTGTCCTACCCGCACTGTTGTGTGTGTTACCCTCTGTTCCTGCACCTCTTAATAAAACATCACTGCAACTCACTGGTGACTGCTGGCGTCTTATGGTGGCTCGTGAGGGCCACCGTGACAGTAGACTGCTGCCAGTACGTCCGGAGAGGGGCGTCGCGCCGAGACGCCATTCACTGTGAGTTTAGCAGTATTGGACTGTTGCTCTTACCTGTCTGGGTACCATTGCTGAAGCATGCCGTCACGGAGGTCCCGCACTCAGAGTCCGAGCGATGTCCTCGCAGATGCCCTCGAGTGCGTGGACGGAATCCTTAACACCGCCTCCCTCCTTGACTTCAGCAGCGACATGCACTGGTACCTGGACCAAGGTGAGGAGGTTCTCGACTATCTTCCCCGCCTCGCCTGCCATCCTGAGGTGAGCGCGAGGAGGTTGGACATTGCTGCGCAGCACGAGATACTCCGCGGGCTGGAAGGAAATCCCGGCAGGAAGGCGAAGAGGAGGAAACGCCGTCCCTTGCTTCGGGATCCCGCTCCTGCCTCCATTCCGGCCCGGGAATTCGCACCATCCAGAGGTCTTTCTCCATTCAGCACAATGTCACTCGGGATTCCCCCGGAGGAGCTGCAACTGACAGCAATCAAGGTCCGGGACCGAGTGGCTGCTGCTTGCTCCGCTGTGCACCCATCCATAATCATTAAGCACGTGACGGTGGCAGTTAGACTGGTGGGGAGGAATCCAGAGCTGCATGATTTCCCTGAGTTTGACGCCCTCCTCGCCTCTGTCTCCGCACAGGAGCGGCGGTTCCCGGACCTCACCTTCGCTTCGCCTTCCACCAGAGACCGTCGTAACCTCCATAACCCTCCTCAGCATGAACCCCGTCCGGATCCAGCTCCGGGCCGCCGCAAGGGCTCAATCCCTCGCACAGCTGCCTCCCCTGCACCTCGTCAGAGGGGATTTCCCGCAGCCTCATCTCCCCCTGGGCCATCTCCAGCTCTCTCGTCAGCGTCCTGTGCCCGGGTCATTTCGGCTGTCGCCCCCTCCTCCTTGACGCATTCCCCGGCCGCTGTGTGTGCTCCGAGTCCAGCCCTGGCGAGCCCCGTCCTGGAACCATCTCCAGCGGATCCACCTCGTCCTTCCAGGAGGCCCGCTGTCACCATCCGGCGGGGAGAGGGAGGAGCAACGTCCGCCACAGCAGGCACCACTCAACCTTCAGGAGACAGGCAAGTACAAGTTCATTCACACACTCGTTATTGTGATTTGCTCTGTCAGACTCCTGGAGGTGGAGTTCGGGGTTCGCAGCTCCCCGAGCTCCCACCACCTGCTGTGGCTGTAATGATTAACCCTGCATCCTCTGTGTCTCCCTCCGCTGAGTGGTCCTCAACGCCAGGCCAACGTCGCTGGATGAGGAGGGGGCCTGCGGTTCTGGAGAGCCTGGTTCCGGTTCCGCAGCCACGTCGTGGGCGGAGGTGGAGGGCGGACTGCAGCGTGGAACCTGCGCCGACGAGGAAGCGTCCCCAGGGCTCCACGGACGAGCGGTCCAGTCCAGCGGGTCAAGGGTCCCCTGCCACCATGCCGTGCGGGCCGTCGGCGTGGGCTTCGGTGCCGGAGGATCCAGGAGCTGCGCGTACCATCATGCCAGCTGCGGAGCCCGACGTAGCTGAGTGGGAGCCTGAAGACGACCTCCTGCCGTCTGAGCCCGGATCATCGAAGCCCTGGACGGCGTCAGAACTCGAGATCAAGCAAGTGCTCTGTTTTGTCTTTCTTTACTCCATCTTAGAGCACTTTTGCCTGTCTCTTGGGGAGGCGAGCCGGGTGCGGCCACCCGCTACATCCGAGCTTGTCTCGGCGGGTTCTGGCGCTGCCGGGGATACTGATCCCGGTTCTTTTCTCTCTCCCGAGCCTTCTCCCAGGGTCGCCGGCGCGGATCTGAAGTCGCCCGCTGTGCCAGAGGTTCCGGGTTCGGGGTTGGAGGTTGGTCTTGGTGCGGCGCGTACCCACGCGGATGCTACCGAGACCCAATCGGGGTCCTTCGCGGGAGCAACCACGACCCAATCGGGGTCCAACGAGGACACGGCACCAGCAGTTTCCAGGTTCGGAGGGGAAGCTGCAGATCCCCTGCCGCCGGATACTGGACGGGCTCGTCTCCATCATCTCCATCATCACCATCGTCACCCTCCTTGTTCTCCTGAGGAGCGCAACCCATCTCCACCTGGGGACGTTGGGGTTCCGAACGCTCCGCCCGGTTCTCCCTCGTCTTTCCCTTCTCCAGCGAGACCGCCGGCTACTTCCCCCCTATGGTTCTGGTGGGCAAGCGGTGCGGGTCAGCCACCTGAAGGACTGCCGTGCCCATTTGGCTCCCTGGGCCGGCCTCCCGACCCATTGGACCCCCTGTTTGGCGACCTGGTCCGGCCGCCTGAAATTTACTGTTTCCGGGCATGGGACTGGGGTAGGCTGCCCGAACTGTCCTTTTCCTCCCTGCCTGCATGGTGGCCGCTTGATGCCGGATGGCCCCCCGAACTTTCAGCCTCCATCCCTCAGAGCCAGGACTGCACTCATCCCGGGTTTTTTCATTATGTCTGTGTCTGTAAACTTTTGGGATGTGCGGGGGGGCCTGATATGTGATTTTGTATCTCACTCCTTTTTCTTAGCTGTGTTTGGTGTTTTTTTCTCTCCCTCCTCTGCCTAATGTCAATTTATTGCTTAAAACCGATATATGTATTGCCTGTTGGGTTCTGTTCCTGTTACCCACACATAAGGGAGTATTGTTTTTTTTTTTCTCCCTCAACCCGTCTCTGTAATTGCTTTGTTGGTCCCCTGTTATCATTTTGTTCTTTTTGACTCTCTCCCTCCTACCGGCGCCCCATCCGCCCACCCTAGGAGGGTGGGGGGGGGGGGGGCTTGGGTGTTACTTGGGCCGCTCAGGTGCTCTGCCTTGAGGGGAAGATACTGTTACAACCCGAGTGCTGGTTCCGTCCGCACTTGGATCTTATATCATTTCCAGGCTTTGACAGCAGAGGTTTCCTTCTAGCTCCCCGGGCTGTTATTGTGACAGCGCCCGGTGGAGCTCCCTGCTGTCAGAGTCAACAGCTGTGCTGCATTCGGGGTCATTAGTGACCGGGGTTAAAAGCAGGCGCTGAATGCTCCCCGATGCAGCAGTCTCTGTTTTGATACGCTCTGTTAAAGTTCCTGTTAATCTTCCTGTTAAACTATCTGTTTTGATACGCTCTGTTAAAGTTCCTGTTAATCTTCCTGTTAAACTATCTGTTATGATACGCTCTGTTAAAGTTCCTGTTATACTTCCCTGTTAAGGTACGTCCTGTGATTGTCCTACCCGCACTGTTGTGTGTGTTACCCTCTGTTCCTGCACCTCTTAATAAAACATCACTGCAACTCACTGGTGACTGCTGGCGTCTTATGGTGGCTCGTGAGGGCCACCGTGACAAGCACCATTTTAGCATTTTTAAAAGTGCTTTTATAGTCCCTGTTGGCTTTACAGATCACTCTCTGGTTCACTGTTGTGTTTTTATCAAGAATATAAAGTGCAGTAGTGCATACTGGCATTTTAACACATCACTTTTATCGGATAATAGTTTTAAAACTGCTTTTATGTTTTTTTGGAGTAATTTTAAATTAACAAAATCAAATTTTAGTTCTTTGCAGCAGTGGTGGGATGCAGGGAAGAGCCAAATAAAGAATCTGTGCCTACAGTATACTCGCAATGTCTCTGGAGACTTGGTCAGGTCTGTCAGGGACCTGGAGAGAGAAGCAGTGGAGCTGCAGTCTTTGGCAGGCTCCATAGGAGAAAGAGGATATTTTGAGGCCCTCAATGGCAAAAAGTCTGTTTTAACTGACTTACTGGGCGTGGCCGCTAGGGGCGCTGTGGTACGCAGTAGGTTCCAGAACATCGCACTAATGGACGCTCCATCTCATTTTTTCTTTGGTTTGGAGAGGAAGAATGGTCAGAGGAGGATGATCCACTCTCTCAGCTCCGAAGACGGGCGGCTGATCCATGAGTCTGCAGAGATCCGTCGCTTTGCAGCTGCTTTCTATAAAGATCTCTTTAAGAAAGAATTTGTTGAGAAACCGCATGTGCTGAGTGTCATATAATGTGATATTTATATGTGGTGTGTCTTTAAGACTGTGGTGACGTCACAGGTCAGAGTTGACCTTCACCGAGTGAATATTGTATGAAAATGGCGATGTGTTGATGTTGCCGCCTGTTAATGTTTCCCGCTCCTAGTTTTAAAAGAGAACTTTGTTGAAACCACTATTCGTGTGGACCTCAGTTCTTTACATGGTGTCAGAAGTGCTTGACGGACGCTCTGCTTCAGTAAGATGGCCAAGTTTAATCCCCCGGAAAGTTTTCCTTTTCATCGTCCAAATGAATGGACGGGCTGGAAAGAGCGCTTTCTGCGTTTCCGGACGGCTACAAAACTGAATAAAGAGGACGGCGAAATTCAGGTCAGTTCACTGATTTACGCCATGGGCCCCGAAGCTGAAAACATCTTCAAATCATTCTCATTTACTGAGGAAGCGGATCAAAAGAAGTTTGACGTTGTGTTAGGAAAATACGACGAGTACTTCTGTCCCAAACGGAACGTGATCCATGAACGCGCTTGTTTTCACCAGAGGCTGTAGCGTCCCGGTGAGAAAGTGGAAATGTTTATCAGAGCCCTTTTTGAGATGTCAGAACACTGTGACTTTGGTGTTAAGAGAGATGAACATATCCGTGACCGAATTGTTGTGGGCATCCTCGATAAAGAGCTGTCACGTAAACTGCAGATGATGGCTGATCTAACGCTTGCCCAAACCATTCAAACAGTTCGCCAGTACGAGGAGGTTGTCCTCCAGGTTCACCAGCAGGGGGAGGCACACGCCACAGTGCAGGAGATCCAGGGAAAAGCAGCAGGCAGAGGAAGATCTTCATTTAAACCAAGGAAGGAAAAAAGTGGAGAGCAAAAAGACTCATGGTGTGGAAGATGTGGAAAATTAAAACACAGAGATCCTGAAAAGTGCCCAGCCATGAAGTCAACATGCAACAAGTGTAAAAAGGTGGGTCACTGGGAAAAGAAATGTCACAGTAAATCAGTCAGAGAAGTCACTGAAGAGACAGTTTCCCAGACACCATTTTTTGGGGGCGCAGTCACAAAAACAGACAGAAATGATGACCCATGGACCATACAGCTTACAATTGGAACAACACCAGTCAATTTTAAAATTGATACGGGTGCAGATGCAAACATTATGGGACAAAAGACATTTAACGAACTAGTTCCTAAGAAGGAATTAGAGCCATCTAATGTCACACTGTGCAGCCCGGATAGTCAGTTGGACTGTATAGGGAAATTTCAAGCCTTCACAGAATACAAAGAAAAACCATATACTTTTCCTGTGTATGTCATCAGTGGCAATAATGCAAACAATTTGCTGGGCAGAGACACAGCAATGTCGATGGGGCTTGTGAAGCGTGTTGAAGAAGTTCACAAAGCATTTGGTGAGCATGGAACACTTAAAACAGAACCAGTTAAAATCCTGTTAAAAGAGAACGCTCAGCCATACACAGTGCACACTGCCCGTCGTGTCCCTTTGCCACTTTTGCAGAAGGTTAAAGAGGAATTGCAGCGTATGGAGGAGAATAATGTGATTGAAGCTGTGATTGATCCTACAGATTGGTGCGCGCCAATGGTACCAGCCCCAAGGAAAAATGGAAAAGTGCAGATCTGTGTCGATTTAAAGAGGTTAAATGAAGCTGTACGAAGAGAGAGGTATGTTCTTCCTACTGCAGAGGAAATCACTGCAAAACTTAGTGGAGCAACCACATTCACATCATTGGATGCTGCCTCCGGGTTTTGGCAGATTCCTCTCCATCCAGAAAGCAGTAAATTAACAACCTTTATCACACCCTTTGGGAGATATGCATTCAAACGTCTTCCATTTGGGATCACAAGCGCTCCTGAAATTTTTCAGCGCAAAATGACAGAAACCCTCAATGGCCTGGAAGGCGTGGCTATCTACATGGATGACATACTGGTGTACGGCGACACTCCTGAACAGCACGACCAGCGTCTCAGCAAGGTACTGGAAAGGATCGAGTCAGCCGGACTTAAACTGAACAGAGAAAAATGTAAGTTTAGACAAAACAAGCTTCACTTCTTGGGCCAAGAAATTGACAAATCAGGCGTGAGACCCGACCCTGATAAAGTCAAGGCAATCCGCGAGCTCCCTCCACCACAGAACGTGCATGACCTCAAGCGTGTCCTGGGCATGTTTAACTACCTAGGGAAATATATCCCAAATCTGTCGACAGTGGGCCAGCCACTATATGAACTGTTGAAATCCAAGTCAGTGTGGATGTGGGACCATTCTCAGCAGGAGGCATTTCAACGCATCAAAGACATTCTGTCTACTTCTCCAGTTCTGAAATTCTATGATGTGAATCGACCTACTGCCGTATCAGCCGATGCCAGCAGCTATGGTATAGGTGGAGTACTACTACAACTGCACGATGGAAACTGGAAACCTGTGGCATACTGCTCACGTCGTCTGTCAGAGGCCGAGACTAGATATGCACAGATAGAGAAGGAGTGTTTGGCGAGTGTCTGGGCATGTGAGAGATTCGAGAAGTACCTCTGTGGTCTGGAAGATTTTAAGTTGGTCACAGATCACAAACCCTTGGTGCCTCTCATGAACAAAAAGGACCTGGACAATGTGCCAATACGGTGCCAAAGGCTACTTATGAGACTTATGAGGTTCAAACCGACAGCCGAATATGCTCCGGGAAAGACCTTGGTAGTAGCTGATACACTCTCAAGAAGTCCACTACAGTGCGTAGAAAACGAGACTGATACTCACTCTGATGTAGCGTGCTACATAGCAGCAGTTATTGATAACTTGCCAGCTACTACACATAAAATAGACACTATAAAGACCTCTACAGCAGCTGACTGTAACCTACAGTTGGTGTTGTGGTACATCAAGTCAGGATGGCCAGAATACATACGCAATGTCCCAGCAGCTATCAGAGACTATTTTCCCATTAAAAATGAACTGTCTGAATGCGATGGAATTATCACCAGAGGAAGCCGCATGTTGATTCCGGATGTGCTCAGAGCAGACATCTTGGATCGAATACATGATGGACATCAAGGTCTGACAAAATGCAGAGAGCGGGCCTGCACATCTGTGTGGTGGCCTGGCATCTCATCTGAAATCAAACGCAAAGTCCAGTCCTGTCAGGTGTGTCGTGAGATGAGACCAGCTCAGCGAAAAGAGCCTCTCTTTTCAACCCCTCTACCTGATCGGCCCTGGAAGAGACTTGCTGTTGACCTGTGTGAGCATAACAAGCACACCTACCTTGTTGTGTCAGACTATTTCTCTCGGTTCCTCGAGATACTTCATCTGCCAGTAACCACTGCTTCTCAGATGATCTTAAAGCTGAAGGCAGTGTTCGCGAGGTTTGGTTGTCCAGATGTGGTTGTATCTGACAATGGGCCTCAATTCTCATGCCAAGAATTTAAAAAGTTTGCAAGGGAGTTTGACTTTTTGCACATCACCTCAAGTCCACATAACCCCCAAGGAAACGGACATGCAGAGAGGGGAGTTCAAACAGCAAAAAGAATCTTAAAGCAGCAAGATCCTTTGCTCGCCCTCATGTGCTTTCGATCAACGCCCTGCACCACCACAGGCGTGAGTCCCGCAGAGCTACTTATGGGTCGAAAGATCAAAACAACTCTTCCTACACTCGAAGTGAATCTTCAGCCCCGATGGCCTGATCTGGAAGTCGTCAGGAACAAGGATGCAATGGAGAAACAGAAACAAGCATTCTACTTCAATCAGCGCCATGGAGCTAAACCCCTATCTTCGTTGAAGCCAGGAGATTCAGTCCTCACAAAGCTGGACCATCAGAAATCCTGGAAAACACCCGCTTTTGTCACAGGAGAAAGCAGCACACCTCACTCCTTTTTTATTGAAACACCCCAGGGAGCAACTTTGCGACGCAACCGCCGTCACTTGCAACATGATCCTGAATCAGCCAGAGAGATACCCTCTTCGGCTCCAAATGACCTGCAGCCAGAGATTGTCGATCAGCAGCCTGAAACTGCAGCTGCTGCTGACACTATTTTACCAGAATCCAGTGTCAAACCGCCGGACCCAAAGCAAGGACTGTTGTTTACCCGGTCTGGTAGAATGATTAAACCTGTGCAAAGACTAGATTTGTAAAAAAAAAAAAAAAGAAAGGAATGAAAAAAGAGAGAAATTCACGTGTTCACTGTGATAAGTGTGGTTATATGTGGTTCAATAATTAAGCCATGGGCTGTGGGGAAGGGTGAAATGGAAATGAAAAATGTTTGAATTGAAAATTGTTTTGTTCTGAAAAAAAAAAGCTAAAAAAGGGGGAGATGTCATATAATGTGATATTTATATGTGGTGTGTCTTTAAGACTGTGGTGACGTCACAGGTCAGAGTTGACCTTCACCGAGTGAATATTGTATGAAAATGGCGGTGTTGATGTTGCCGCCTGTTAATGTTTCCCGCTCCTAGTTTTAAAAGAGAACTTTGTTGAAACCACTATTCGTGTGGACCTCAGTTCTTTACACTGAGTCATTTTTTGACGGACTTGCCGAAGGTGATGGCTAGTATGAATGCAGAGCTAGAAAGCGGGATCACTCTGCAAGAACTAGCAGTGGCTGTCCAATCTCTTCAGTGTGGAAAAGCCCCAGGGATAGACGGTCTACCATCGGAGTTCTACAGGACGTTTTGGTCTGAGATCTGTGAGGACTTGCTGGAAGTACTGTCTGACAGTCTGCGGAAGGGTCACCTGCCCCTAAGTTGTAGGAGAGCAGTCCTCACCCTCCTTCCCAAGAAAGGCGACTTGAAAGACATTAAAAACTGGCGTCCAGTGGCCCTCCTCTGTACTGACTACAAAATTCTCTCCAAAGTGTTGGCTACCAGACTGAAGAAGGTGATGGAGAAGGTCATACACGTAGACCAGACCTACTGTGTACCTGGTAGGTTGGTTACAGACAACATTTTTTTTTAAATTTGTGATGTCTTGGACCTCTCCAGCTCATTGGTCAAGGAACTTGATCTCATTTCAATAGACCAAGAAAAGGCATTTGACTGAGTTGAACAGCCATACCTTTGGCAGACACTAGAAGCCTTCGGTTTCAGCTCAGGGTTCATCACCCAGACCCAGCCCTTGTATAGAGACATTGAGAGTATTCTTAAGATTAATGGTGGTTTGAGTGCTCCTTTCAAAGTTGAGAGGGGTGTCTGACAGGGCTGCCCCCTCTCAGGTATGATGTACTGTCTTGCCATCAAGCCCCTCCTTTGTAAACTAAGGCAAGTACTCACTGGTTTTAAAGTCCCCAACTGTGACTCTGTTTTTTAAAGTGTCTGCATATGCTGATGATGTTGTTTTTACAAGAAATCAAATCAAAATGATGTAGACTACCTTTTAAGAACTGTTAATTTTTTTGGTGAGTGCTCCTCAGCGAGAGTGAATTGGGGTAAGAGTGAAGCTGTTGTGATGTGGGGTAGACTACAAAAAATTGCCCTACCTTGTGGCCTTTCGTGGACACAAGGTGGTTTTAAATATCTTGGTGTGTTTTTAGGAAATCAGACTTTTACTGGGAAAAATTGGGAGTGTTTTTTGGAAAAAGTTGAAGGAAGATTAAAAAAATGGAAATGGATTTTGCCAAACTTGTCCTTCAGAGGTCGTGTTTTAATCATCAACAGCTTGATTGCTTCAATGCTGTGGCATCGACTGTCTTGTCTGGACCCTCCAACCAATTTGCTGGCCAGAATACAATCTATAGTCGTGGACTTTTTCTGGGACCGTCTTCACTGGGTTCCACAGGGCATCCTGTTTTTACCTAGGGAAGAAGGTGGTCAAGGACTCATCCATCTGACCAGCAGGGGGGCCGTCTTTCGTCTGCAGTTCATTCCGCGACTGCTGAGTGGCCCTCTCGACCTTGTGTGGAGAACTGTTGCCAGAGCTGTCCTGGCTTGCTGTGAAGGGCTGAGACTAGAGGAGTCATTGTTTTTAATGGACTTGAACCAAAAACTCCCAGAACTTCCCCAGTTTTATCAAAGTGCTTTTAAAATCTGGGGACTTTTTAAAAAGAATTCTCCCCAGGCTTCCTTGTCACCTTTTTGGCTTTTAAAGGAACCACTTGTGTTTGGGACCCGTTTTGATGTGGGCAATGTTTTAGGACCTTTGTGGAGGTAAAAAATCAGGCATGATGCGACGAGCTGGAAGGTTGCAGGGTTTTATTTCCTCCAACATAATGAGACGCACTTTGTAGCTCTGTGCGCTACTGTGCTGCTGAGACATGTCACACAAGCTCTTTTATACAGTGATACAGACGGGGAGAATGCATGGCACATTAGCATATCAGTCAATACATATTATTAGCGTGACCAACTGGTGCCCGGATGTCCTCTCTCTCATTCCAGGATGTATACACAACAGTCCATTGTTCTGGTTGACCCCAGGGGTTCAGGTTCAGGTTCAGGTTACTTTATTTGTACCCGTAGGTAGATTTGTTTTGCAGTTTGGTGACATCCATAATTACAAGCCACAAATTACATTCAACATAGACACAAACACAGGCACACATGAAATTGACTATGAACATGATAAAAATACTCAAGGCTCCATCAATCAGGGTATTAAAAGACAAAGAAATGAGAGAAAAACCAGAGGTAAGAGACAAGAGTTATATTAAAAGTTAAAAACTAGTCAAAGAGGTTAAAAACTCAAAGGTCTAAAACTCAATAAAATATTTAGAACCCAAGTAACATCCTATAAAAATAAGTAAATATAAAATGGAGTTAATAAATAGGTACCTAAATTATGTGCAATATATTGTTACAGCTTGTTCAACTCTTTGACAGCAGCAGGAATAAAGCTGTTTTTGTAGCACTGGGTTTTACTTTTTGGGACAGCAAACCTCCGTCTTGAGGGAAGAAGCTGAAAGTTGCAGTGCAAAGGGTGGGAGTCATCATTTAAAATGGAGGTAGCCATCCTCTGTACTTGTCTGGTGTACAGGGATGTCAGGCTCAGCTGTGACTCGCCAAGCAAATGACTGGACCATCTAACTACCTGATCCAAAGATTTCCTCTGTTTCAGTTTTATCTGACCAAACCATGACACTAAAGAAAAGGATAAAACAGATTCAATAAAAGCCCGATAAAACATTGTCATTATGGTTCGGTCAATTTGGAAGCGTGCAAGTTTTCTCAAGCAATGCAAATGTTGCTGACCCTTTTTGCACACCCTTTCACAGTTCTCTTCAAAGTTTAAATTACTATCAATAATCGTCCCAAGATATTTGTAGGATTGTACACATTCGGTGGTCTGGCCTTTTAGTACGGTGACTTTGTGCCTGGGAGTTTTCCTCCTAAAGTCAATAATCATGTCTTTAGTTTTTGTCGTATTCAGCTGCAGGTAGGACTCCTCACACCAGTGAACAAAATCATCAACTACTGGGCCGTGGCCACTCTCACCATCCTGGAGGAGACTGACAATAACTGAATCATCAGCATACTTTATGATATGTCTGTTGTCATGTCTGCTCCGACACATGTTTGTGTACAGGATAAAGAGTAGTGGTGACAACACACACCCCTGAGGAGAGCCAGTAGAAGAGCACTTTAGGTCAGACAATGTACCATTGACCCTTACTCTCTGCGTCCTGTTGGTTAAGAAATCCAGAATCCAACCCACCAGATTATTGCTTAAATCAAATTGTTGCAGGAGCCTTTCAGCTAAGATATGAGGTTGGATTGTATTAAAGGCGGAGGAAAAGTCCACAAATAAAAGCCTGGCGTGTGTCCCATTAAAATCCAGATGTTTAAAAAGCATGTTAAACAGAGTGACAGTGGCATCCTCCACTCCTCTGTGATGCCTATAGGCAAACTGCAGAGGAACCAATGCATGCTCAGTCTGCTTTAGGACCTCACATCTGACCAGTTTTTCAAAAATTTTCATTAAAATTGAAGTCAAAGCAACTGGTCTAAAGTCGTTTACCATTTTAGGACAGCTGGATTTTGGAACGGGAACAACCACGGCTTCTTTCCAGATCTTAGGCACATGTTGTGTCTGTAAGGACTTATTGAAAATGTAATGAAATATAGGACTCAGTTCATGTGCACAGGACTTTACCAAGCGCCCACATATATTATCAGGGCCCTGACTTTTGTTCACTTTTACAGCGCAGAACTCCCTTTTAACATCCTGCACCTCAATATTAAAGTGCTGATTGTCTTTGAGTTTCTGTTTCAAATCTTGGGTTTCTGTGCTAAAATCAAAGGAGTCAAAACGACCATAAAAACAATTAAGAGCATTAGCCAGCACTGTGTCTGAATTAAAACCATCTAAAAACACACGATTACTGCGCTCTGTGCTTTGAAGGCCTGCAATAGTTTTCATACTGGCCCAGGCTGAACCAAGTTTCTTTGTTGCCATCTTGCTTTCCAGTTCTGATTTATAATTCTGTTTTGCTCTTAAAATTTTGGATTTCAGCTCTTTTGTGGCAACCTGTAGCTCAGAAACAGACCCCTGTTTAAAGGCAAGTGCTTTCCTCTGTAAGTAGGATTTAACTGATTTTGTAACCCATGGTTTGTTGTTGGGATATATTTTGACACGTTTACGTGGAACGATCTTATTTTTACAGAAAGCCATGTATGAGCATGTGACGTCCACCAAAGAGTCCAAATCATCCCCGCAGGCCAGTGTGAACATCTCCCAGTCTGTACAGTCAAAGCATTCCTGGAGGCTGTGCACTGAATCTTCTGTGCACACATCAATGTCTCTCGTCTCCACCTTGCCTCTTCTGAGAGCAGTTTTATATGTGGGCAGCAAATGTACACAGTTGTGATCTGAGGATCCTAAAGGAGGAAGGGGGAGTGATTTATAGGCCCTCTCTATGGATCCATAGCACAGGTCCAATGTCTTTTTTCGCCTGGTTGGGCAGGAGACATACTGATAAAAGTTTTTAAGTGTCTTCTTTAAAGAAACATGGTTAAAATCCCCAAGAATGAAGTTTGGCGCCTCTGGAGAAATTGATTGCAGCTGCTGTACCACATCAAAGACGGTGCTGGAGGCGGAGTCAGCGTCTGCCCTCGGATGAATGTACACAATTGTGATGAAAAGTTGGGGGAACTCGCGAGGCAAATAAAAGGGGTGTAGTGACACAGACAGCAGCTCCACATCGGGTGTACAGATGCGCTCTCTGACCGTGACAGATGTGCAGTACTGCTTATTAATGTATAAACATACGCCGCCCCCCTGACGTTTCCCGTTACCTCTTCCTGCTGATCCGAACGCAGCGGGGCTCCAAAGCCTTGAATCCACAGGTCTGCATCTCAGTCATGCGCAGTAAGCCAAGATTCGGTGAAGACCATGATGCAGCAGTTCTTAAAGTCCTTCTGGTAGCGTACATTCCCTTGAATTTCATCCACCTTGTTTCTCAGAGACTGTACATTCCCAAAAATCATTGAAGGAAGAGGAATGTTACCAAACTGACGTCTTCTCAGGCACTCAGGGGCTCTCTGTATGTGAATTGTCCTCTGTATGTAAATTGTCCTCTGCTTCCTTCAGACCTGCTGAGTGTGAGAAATGTCCGTGCAGAGTGTGGTGGGTCGGAGGGCGTGTCAGTCCATGGGGGGACAGGGAGGGGTGGAAGAGACAGTGTGCTCCGCTCCAGGTCCCAGCACGTTGAACGGCCGTGGATCGTGGGCGCACGGGGCCGGTGCGCATCGTGCATGATGGAACCAACCGGCGATCGGCCAGCTTTAGGGAGTGAGGTGCGGGAAGAGCGCTGTGGAGAAGGAGGGGGAGGGGTGGGAGTAAGTGAGTGCCGGCCTGGGACGTCAAAGGTGTCTGGGACGTGCAAAAATTGCGTGTGGATCCGCGATGGTGAGGGACTTTCCCGGTCAACCTGGCAGTGATCCGCAGCGGCTGTGAAAAAATTAAGTCTCTGACTCCTCTCGCGGCTCGGTCCAGTGACGATGTGGGAAAGGCAAACGGCCAAGTTCCCCGAGGATGCGTAGCAGCTGTGAAACAACTGCAGCTGTGTGAGGGACTTGGCGGTTTGGCTTTTAGGTGCGGAAGCAGCCTTAAAGCCATCGGGGACAGCAATCGGCTAAATTCCCCTTGTGCGCCGTGGCCGAGAAACCCATACAAAGTCCTGTGTGCGGGCTGCGTGTCTGCTTCAGGTGCATGAGCAGCTCTGAAGGTTCTGAGGATGGCGGTCAGCCGTGTTTCTCGGGCATGTGCAGCGGCGGAGTACGATGTATCAGTCTGTGGAGCCGGTTTGTCCCTGTGTGTGGCTCGCGCTTGGTGCAGTGACCACATAGCTGGAAGTTGCACTGTCCTCGTAAACCTGCGTTGTGCGTGCGGGGCTTCTGTGCACGGGAGGTCCGCTGTCCGGAGTGAGTCAGGGTCGGGAAGCTTGGTGGAAATCGACGCAGACGGCCCCAATGATTTTCCCCATTCAGGCTGCTTCCTTCGGTTTGCTCATGTCGCCATTCATGGTGCGTATCGGTCCCAGCGCTGCAACCACGTAGTAATATCTGGTGTCATCTGCCGTTATTCCCCAGAGCGCGAACTGGGCCTCGGTGCGGAGGAACCAAGTTGTGCAGCCAAAAGTCTGGTTGTTTGACCGAAACGGCGCACGCATTGCTGTGGCTTCCCGTCCGGGTCATCTCCGAGGTGTTCGCCTCGTGTTCCATTATTCGTCAAGGGTCACCAGTGTGGAGGTAAAAGATCAGGCATGATGCGAAGAGCTGGAAGGCTGCAGGGTTTTATTCCCTCCAACATAATGAGACGCACTTTGTAGCTCTGTGCGCTACTGTGCTGCTGAGACATGTCATACAAGCTCGTTTATACAGTGATTCAGACTGGGAGAATGCATGGCACATTAGCATATCAGTCAATACATATTATTAGCGTGACCAACTACTGCCCGGATGTCCTCTCCCTCATCCCGGGATGTATACACAACAGTCCATTGTTCTGGTTGCCCCCAGGAGCTCTCTGTATGTGAATTGTCCTCTGTATGTAAATTGTCCTCTGCTTCCTCCAGACCTGCTGAGTGTGAGAAATGTCCGTGCAGAGTGTGGTGGGTCACCACACCTTCTGTTTTAAAAACGTTCCTTTCTGCAAAGGTTACAACGCTGGGACACTTCGTGAACGTATGTGGTCCTGACCTGGACAATGCTGTTGCCCTGTGCTCGGCTCTTAGGATTTCTTCAGAATTATAATGAACTTGCTGAAAGATTGGAGAGACTGCCTCTCCGCAGAAGAACACTCTGCTATTGTTTTACACTGCAAAAATTCTGTGCGAACTGCTGATGAGCCTTTTCCTTTTAGTGTTTTATCTCCTGATTTTAAAGATGGCACTGGTGTGTTTTTAAACTCTGAACACATTAACTTTTGTGACTCTTTCTGGTAAAAAAATGTATGGACTCTTGGTGAAAGTTCTAAATGTGAATAAATTAAAAGGTCGAGCTGGGACTTCCGGTTATGGCGGCCACGTAGGAAGACGTGTTTCACACTGCTCTGCTCCTAAAAATAAAAAGTTTACTAAAACTCTCTTAATTGGAACAAAAACCCATCCCAGCGTTTAGGCGCGGATATGGTAAAGAACAAGGCTGGGAAATTAGGTGGAGGAAAAAGCAATTCGACAAAACAACCCAAGCTAACAGACTTCCACGCTCGAGGTGAAACAGAAAAGGCTCCAGGGACGATGGCGGAGGATGTAGCCAACGGCGGAGCGGGAGCTGCTGAGGAGGGGACAAGCGCGGTGCTCGCTGCCATCAGCTCCATGAGAGCAGAGTTTTCGTCTAAATTTGATGGAATGGAGCTAAGCATGAACATGACAAAGGCAGAACATTTAAGCATTTGTACAGACATCTGATTGATCTGAAACATATAACATGTCTACAAAATACAGACTGTATTAAAAAAAAAAAGCTATGATGTACAAAGTTGCTATAAAACTTTGAAGTTATGTTGGAAAAAACTACAGAAGAGAGTTAATGTCATGTCATAAAATAGTAGAGTCAGGGTGATTGAGAGGAGAAAGAGAGAGTGGTTTGACTGATCCTCGCAGGTGTGGAACAGTCACTAGCTACAGTATAACGGGAGACAGAATTTTTTTGATTTGGGGGGATTACCACGAATGTGGGAAAGGGGAATTTGTTTTTGTTTTTGTTTGGTTTGTAGGATGAATGTTGTATCATCCATGTTTTTGCTTCTCTGTATGAGCATGTTCATATTGCAAGGTAATCTCAAACTCCTTACTGATCATAGATCAAGGCGTTAATCTTAATTTAACTTCATGGAATTGCAGAGGTCTACAAAATCTAAAAAAAAATTAAACAAGTTATGAATAAAATAAAAAACATAGATTCAAAAATTGTGTTTTTACAAGAAACTCATCTAATAGAGGAGGATGTAAAAAGAATTAGGAGAAGATGGCAAGGTAATGTGTTTACCTCATCATTTTCATCCCCAGCTAGGGGAGTTATGATTCTCATACACAAAACAGTCCTATTTCAAGTGAAAAATGTAATTGGAGACAAATTTGGAAGATATCTAATCATCCAAGGATCTTTGTTATTAGAAAATATACACTACCGTTCAAAAGTTTGGGGTCACTTAGAAATTTCCTTATTTTTGAAAGAAAAGCACTTTTTTTCAATGAAGATAACTTTAAACTAATCAGAAATACACTCTATACATTGCTAATGTGGTAAATGACTATTCTAGCAGCAAATGTCTGTTTTTTGGTGCAATATCTACATAGGTGTATAGAGGCCCATTTCCAGCAACTATCACTCCAGCGTTCTAATGGTACAATGTGTTTGCTCATTGCATCAGAAGGCTAATGGATGATTAGAAAACCCTTGTGCAATCATGTTAGGTCTGCAATGCTGTAATTGCTGCAAATGGAGGATTCTTTGACGAAAGCAAAGTTTGAAGGAAAAAATTAGTATTTCAAATAGAAATCATTATTTCTAACCTTGTCAATGTCTTGACTATATTTTCTATTCATTTTACAACTCATGGTGGTAAATAAGTGTGACTTTTCATGGAAAACACAAAATAATTGTCTGGGTGACCCCAAACTTTTGAACGGTAGTGTAAATCTGGTGAACTTATACGGCCCCAATATTGATGATCAAAACTTCTTTGTTAATTTATTCCTTACTTTATCATCACTTACAGGGCAACATATAATAGCAGGGGATTTTAATTGTACATTGAATCCCAGTATAGACAGATCAACAGGACTGGACAGTACGCACAATGGATGTAGGATGACTATTAATCATTTTATGAAAGAATTGAGATTGCTAGATATATGGAGAGAAATGAAACCACAAGTCAAAGGTTATTCTTGTTATTCTAATACCTATAAGACATTCTCACGTATTGACTACTTTTTGATCTCTACAGAATTAAGGTCCAAGATTCAAAATTGTTTCTATGATAACATTGTGATCTCTGATCATGCACCCTGCTGTCTAATATATGTAGATAAGAAATTGACAAAGGATCCAGGTAGGTGGTATTTTCAGCATAAATGGCTTCAGGATGAGGAATTTGTTAAGTGCATAGAAAAACAGATAGATGAGTTCTTTGATATCAATACTACACAAACAACCGCATGTATAAAGTGGGAGGCTATCAAAGCTTTTATTAGGGGGCATATTATTAGTTATACAGGTTCAAAATCTAAGAAGACTCGAGAGGAGAGAGTCCAATTGGAATGTAAAATAAAAATTCTTCAAGAAAAGGTGTATGCAGGAAGTAACCCACAGTTAGAGAACGAATTACTGATTCTGAGAGCTGAATATGATAAAAAAAAATCAGCGAATAGCGCTGCCTCGAGTCTTCTAAGACTGAAGCAAACTTTTTATGAACAAGGTGAAAAATCAGGAAAATTATTGGCATGGCAGATTAAACAATTAGAATTTAAAACACCAATTACCAGTATTATAAGTAACGGACAGGTAGTTATAGATCCTTTAGAAATTAATAGTGCCTTTAGAGATTATTATGAAAAACTATATGATACAAAAAATGAAACTGACTTAACAAAACTAAATGGGTTTTTGGGTGGATTATCTATACTGTGTATTCCAAATGAAAACAGGGAGATACTGGAGTCTAAAATTAGTCAAGAAGAAGTTGGGCAAGCCATTGATAATATGAAATCAGGAAAAAGAGCAGGACCAGATGGTCTTCCAGTTGACCTCTATAAAAAATTTAAGAATAAATTAATAAAACCACTTTTGGAAATGGTTTTAGAAGCATTTCAAAATGGTAATTTACATGAATACATGAATGTAATGGTAATTTACATGAATACATGAATAATGCCTTAATTATACTGTTGCCAAAACCAGGTAAACCCCCTAATAAATGTGAAAATATGAGACCAATAAGCCTGTTAAATGCTGATCTTAAAATAATCTGTAAAATTTTAGCAAAACGACTACAAGAAATATTACCAAATATTATTAACCAAGATCAGAATGGCTTTATAATGGGAAGACAAGGCTTCCATAATGTAAGAAGACTATTTAATATTATTTATTCCAATAAAGAAGCACCGGATACAGCTCTCCTATCATTGGACGCTGAAAAGGCCTTTGATAGGGTCGAATGGCCCTATCTTTTTGAAGTCCTACAAAGGTTTGGACTTGGAAATAATTTCATAAAATGGGTCCAGATAATATACAATAATGCTACAGCAGAAATCCTAACAAACAGCAATATCTCAAAATCAATAAAAATCAATAGAGGATGTCGGCAAGGGTGTCCACTTTCACCTTTACTGTTTACTATGGCAATTGAACCACAAATATATGGAATTAATGTAGGACCAATAGAACATAAAATAATAATAATAATAATAATACATCAGTCTTATATAGCGCTTTTCTAAATACTCAAAGACGCTTTACAAAGCAGCATAGGGACAAACATACAGAGAACGGGTAAATAGACAAGGTAGGTACACATAGGTAGAAGAGGCAGTCAGTTTTCATAGGTAGATTTGAAAAGATGGGTTTTGAGTTGACTTTTGAAAGAAGCAAGTGTGTTGGCAGACCGGATGTGAAGGGGCAAGGAATTCCAGAGGGTTGGTGCAGCGATGGCGAATGATCTATCACCCAGGGTGCGGAATTTTGTCTTGGTGATGGGGGTAAGAAGGTGAGTGTCAGCAGAGCGGAGGAGACGAGTGGGGGAATGACGAGACAGAAGGTCAGTTAGGTATGAGGGGGCGAGGTTATGAAGAGCTTTATAGGTGATGAGGAGGATCTTGAAGTTGATGCGCTGTTGAATGGGGAGCCAGTGGAGCTGACGGAGGAGAGGAGTGATGTGGTCTCTGGAGCGGGAGTGAGTAAGTAGGCGGGCGGCTGAGTTTTGGACATACTGTAGTTTTTGGAGGATGGTGGAAGGAAGTCAATACAGAATGCTGTTACAGTAATCAAGTCTGGAGGTGATGAAGGCGTGAATGAATATTTCAGCAGCAGAGGGGGAGAGGGTGGGACGGAGGCGTGCAATATTACGAAGATGAAAAAATGATGTTTTGGTGATATGGTTGATGTGAGATTTGAAGGAGAGGGTGGGGTCCATGATAATGCCGAGGTTTCTGGCCAGGGGGGAGGGGGTGACTGAGTGACCATCGATTTGGAATGAAAAGTTCTGGGAAGAGGGGAAAAGAGATTTTGGTCCAAAAATGATGATTTCTGTTTTATTGCTTTTCAGCTTGAGAAAGTTGTTAGTCATCCAGGTTTTTATGTCTGTGAGGCAGTTGGTGATGGTGGAGAGAATGGCGGGGGTGATGGATTTAGAGGAGATGTACAGCTGGGTGTCGTCGGTGTAGCAGTGAAAGTGAAGACCATGTTGACGGATGATGTGACCAAGCGGAAGCATGTAGAGAGTGAAAAGGGTTGGACCGAGCACAGAGCCTTGAGGGACACCGTGTGAGACGGGGGTGGTGCGTGATTTGTGATTGTTGATGGAGATGTACTGGAATCTGTCAGACAGGTAGGAGGTGAACCAAGAGAGGGCGGAGTCAGTAATGCCAATAGAAAGCAGACGACGGAGCAGGATGGGATGATTGATGGTATCGAAAGCAGCGCTGAGATCGAGGAGGAGAAGAATGGTGAGGGAGCCAGAGTCAGAGGCAAGCAGGAGGTCATTGGTGACCCTGAAGAGGGCGGTTTCAGTGCTGTGGTGAGAACGGAATCCAGATTGAAATGTTTCATAGAGTTTGTTGGCGAGGAGGTGTTTCTTGAGTTGGGTGGTGACAGCTTTTTCCAATATTTTAGCCAGAAATGGGAGGTTGGAGATGGGTCTGAAATTGTTGGGGTCATCAGAGTCCAGGCCAGGTTTCTTAAGGAGGGGGGTGATGGCAGCAATCTTAAGTGATGGGGGTACAGTGCCAGTGGTGAGGGAGGAGTTGATGGTGTCGATGATAAGGGGGGCAAGAGGGGTGAGACAGGCTTTGATAAAGGGGGAGGGGATTGGGTCCAGGGGGCATGTAGATGATTTCATGCTGGAGAGTATTTCGGAAAGTTCAACAGTGGTTATGGGTGAGAAAAGGGAGAGCTGATAATCTATGGGTGGAGAAAAAGTGGGTTCTGAGTCAGGGGTGATGGCCGAGGAGGAGGCAAGCTGGTTGTGAATATTGTCAATTTTGGAATGGAAAAATGATAGAAAGCTATTGCATTTTTCAGGGGTGAAGGATGATGAAATGATGTCCTGGGGTTTGAGGAGTTTGTTGATGGTGGAGAACAGAGTGCGGGGGTTGGAGGATCCAGAGTGAATGATGCTGGAGTAGTAGGCAGAGCGAGCTTTATTGAGTGAGGATTGGTATAGGCGCATCAGTTCTATGTGAGCGAGGGTGTGTACAGTCAGACCAGTTTTGCAGCTCAGGCGTTCAAGCTGTCGCAGTTGTTTTTTGAGTTTGTGAAGTTTTAAGGTGTACCAGGGGGCCGAATGAGTGAAAGTGACGGTTTTTGTTTTCATGGGGGCCAGTTTGTTGAGGGAGGTAGATAATGTGTTGTTGTAGATGTTTACTAAGTCCGTAGGGGTTGGGTTTACGGGGAAGGTGAGGTTGGAGAGAGTGTTAGATATGCATGTGGAGAGAGAAACTGAGCAGATGGACTTAAGATTCCTGAAGGTTATTGTTCGGTCTTGTTTGGGTTGAGGGGCCGGGATGTCAATGTCCAGTGTGATGGCGAGATGATCCGAGATGGTGAGGTCAGTGCTGGAGATGTTGTGAATGTGGAGACCAGTGGAGCAAACCAGATCCAGGATATGTCCACGTCTGTGGGTAGGGAAAGTTATGTGTTGGGTGAAGTTGAGACACTTGAGTAAGTCCAGAAAATCGTTTGCGTATTTGCAGTCAGGGGAATCAATGTGGAGGTTGAAATTGCCAAGCAGTAGGACAGATGGTGAGGTTGCAGACAGTACTGTAATGAGTTCTGAAAGATCTGATAAGAAAGATGGATTTGGTTTGGGAGGGCGGTAGATAATTGCAATGAGGAGAGGTTTTGGGCCGGGGAGTTTAAAAGTTAGGTGTTCAAAAGAGGAAACAACGGGTATGGAGAGAGGTCGTGGATTGAAGTCATGAAGATGAATAGCAGCAATGCCTCCTCCACGGCCTTCAGGGTGTGGGTTGTCCAGGTATGAATATCCAGCAGGGGTGGTTTGGTTAAGTGCAATGTAATCCAGGGGTTTTTGCCAAGTTTCAGTGAGACAGAGGAGATCCAGTTTATTATCAGTGATGAATTCGTTTAGAATGAGGCTTTTATTGTTAAGGGATCGTGTGTTGAAGAGGGCAAGTTTCAAGTGCTTTTGTTTTGAAAATGCGGGTGCAGAAGTCGGGATAGGGTGGAGGTTGAAAGGATTCACGTTGGGGTTGTTCTGATGACGTGTCACATTGTTGTGATGACGCAACGCGGAAGTGCGGAAGCCGGTGTCCATGCAGCGATTTGACCAGAGAACGGGGATACAGTTTGTTGCGGTGAAGTGGTAATTAAACTTGCGGCGTGAACTTCGGTGGGTATATCGGGGCCGGAGGAGAAGTCTGGAGCTTTTTAGTGAGGCAATGAGTTCCAAGGAGGGAGAGGTTTGGTGGTTTAGCCGGAGGAGTTGCGCGGATGTGTAGCGTAGCGCCATAACTGGGGCTATGCCAGTGCCGGAGGTGGGTGATGGAGGTCCGAGTTTGTTGCAGGCGTTAAAACCAATGAGTTGGCAGAGTTGCAGGATGAAGTGACAGAATGTTTCGACCATGGAAGGACGCTTCCCAGCCTCTCTGATTTCTAGCCGAGCAGCGCTAGCACCAGGCAGCAGCCAATTAGCCGTTGACCTGCCAGCTTGTAGCGAGACACCCGGTAGCGAGCTCGGTAGCAAGCTAGCTGATGGCCCAGCGATGTTAGCAGGGAGTCCCAGACAGATGACAGCCAAAGCACGGACAGGTAGCAGTCGGCCAGCCGTCAACTGGCTGGCTAACAGCCAGTTTCCCGCTAGCCCACTTTCCCGCAGGCCAAGGCCACCAGCAAGTCGTGGGTAGATGTTCCAGAGATGGAGAATAGAGAGGCAGATGAAGACAATCCAAACCATGACAGGACAACAGAACAGTTTGTGACCGGAGTGGCACTTGAGTCAGCCCGGTGGGTGAAGTTGACAGCCGAGATCGTCTTGCAGGTAAGCGTCCACACCACCAGTAAAATGAACAAAAATAGTAGTATCCAGGTCCAGCAATGTAGGGAAACAAACAAACAAAAAACACAGAAACTGTAAAGTTAAAAAAAAAGAAAAAGAAATTACGAATGAGTCACGAATGGGGAAGCGTCGAACAGAGCAGCGCCAGCGTCCTCCCACATGATGATAAAATCTCCCTGTATGCTGATGACATAATTTTGTTTATGTCGAATTTCAAAAAATCAATTCCGACCTTGTTAAATTTAATAAAGAACTTTGGGGAAATATCAGGATATAAAATAAATAAAACAAAATCTTCAATATTAATGCTAAATGAGACCCAGAGAAATCACCCAGCTCCTGAGGTAAATCAATTCAATGTTGTAAATCAGTTTAAATATTTAGGAATTCAAATTTTGCCTAAGCTAGAATCAGTCGCCAGTGCCAACTATGAAGCCTTAATGACAGATATTAATGAGTTACTTCAGAGATGGATGTCACTACCAATGTCGATGATCGGGAGAATTAATATACTAAAAAGTAATATCTTACCAAAAATACTTTATTTATTTCAAAACATTCCTTTACCACCACCTTCAGATCTATTCTCAAGAATTAAAAAAAAGTTAGTGGAATTTATATGGAACAATAGGAAGACTAGATTACGTTTGTCCTTACTATATTTACCCTTTGATCGTGGAGGTCTGAAATGTCCAAACTTTATGTTGTATTACTGGTCAGCACAACTGAGGTCTATGACATACTATTTTTCATCAAATGATCCTCCTCACTGGACTGAAATGGAATCATACAATTTACCTTTACCTCTTCCCTTATTCATGTACTCAGAATCAGCTAAAAAACTACAGAAACAAGTTAAAAATCCAATTGTAAAGCACATGTTCAAAATATGGTGTGAAACCAAAAAAATATTTAAAAGAACCACACTTACTGTCACAATTTAGCCCAATATGGGGTACGGTAATCAATATTTTACACCAGGGAGAGCGGATGCTGTATTTAATGTATGGAATTTAAAAGGGATTCAAAAGATTCAAGACTTATATTTGTCACACTCAGATAACATAATGTCTTTTGAAGAACTGAGGACTAAATTCAATCTTAATAGAACACATTTTTTTAAATATCTTCAGCTTAGAAATTCTATTCAATCAAATCAAAATAATGCTCTCACCCGACCTACTTATTCATCCTTGGAAAAAATTTTGACGAAAGATAGTAAGAGAAAGGGTATTATTTCAGAGTTTTATAACTCATTGACACTATTCTCAAGTGAAAACTCACAGAAAAGACTGAATTATTGGAAAGAAGACCTGCAAATTGAAATTTCAGAAAAACCATGGGAAATGGCTTGTGCAGAAGCTCAAACCAAATCAATAAATGTACGTCTTAAACTGATACATTTTAAATGGTTAATGCAGATGTATGTTACACCAGTGGAGTTAAATAGATATAACAAAAACATACCAGATACATGCACAAAATGTATGGAAAGTAAAGGAACCCTATTTCACTGTTTATGGGAATGTAGAAAAATCAGAATGTTTTGGGAAGAGGTGAGGGCAACAATTGAAAAAATAATTTCAAAACAATTCACATTGAACCCTCAACTGTTTTTGTTGGGTCTGTATCCAGAAAAACACAACTTTAATAAGAGTGAAAGAGCATTCATAGACCTCAGTTTGCTTAATGCCAAAAAATGTATTGCACTACTGTGGAAAAAGACTCATAGACCAGACGTGACTCAGTGGTTAAGACAGATGTTAACAAACCTTCCACTAGAAAGAATAACATACATACTGAAATCAAAGGAAAATGTATTTGAGAATATATGGAGACCTTTCATTGATTATGTAAAGAAATTAAACGTAACTTCTGAAGAAGAAGGTGAATGAGATGTGTGGACCTTGCAAATTCCAAACTGGTGAATGTATATTATGTATTCTTATGTAATAGATTACCTAGACTAAACAGAGGAGCATTGTTGATGACTTGTTTTTGTTAATGGCTGTTGTTGTTTTTAGTACATTTTTTTTGTTAGTGTTTTTTTTTAATTTTTAAATTACTTTAGTGTTAGTGTTTGACTGTTCATGCCATGTTTGTAAAAAAGGGTTCAATAAAAAATATTGTGGAAAAAAAAAAAAAGGTCGAGCTGATACACCATGGAGGAAACATTTGGGTTTGGGTTCAGAAGTGAGGCCTGCCTGGAGATCACTCTATAAACCACTGTTAACTAAGAAGGTTGGAGACCTGCAATGGCAAGTTTTACATGGTGCTGTGGCTGTAAATGCTTTTATCTCTATTTTAAACCCAAATGTTGTTGAGGTTTATCCATTTTGTCCTCAGAAAGAGACTGTGTTCCATTGTTTTCTGGACTGTAACAGACTGCAATTGTTGTTTGTTTTTTGGGGGAAGCTGTTTTATCTGTTTGGAGAAGTCTTTTCCCTGCAGATTTTTATCTTGGGTTTTCCATTTAGACAGAGAAGCAAGAAAAAATGAACTTTTAAATTTCATCCTGGGTCAGGCCAAAATGGCTATTTATGTTAGTAGGAAAAGAAAAATTGAACAAATGCTGGATTGTAACGTAAAAGACATGCTGGTAAGCATGATCAGGACTCGAATAATGATTGATTACAATTACTATCATCTAATGCAAAATGTTGGAACTTTTGAGGCTATGTGGTGCTTTAAGCACATCCTGTGTTGTGGTAAGGAGGGGAAAATTACCTATGGTGTTGTTCTGATGTAAGAAGCAAGTTTTTGTTTTAGTTTTCTTGGTTTAGTTGCTTGTGTCTTTGATTTCTTGTCAGTGAATTAATTTACTTTTCATTGCTTCTTTTAGTTGGTGTTTTTCTGTTGAACTTGTGACAATAAAGGTGTGTTGAAAATCAAAAATCTCTCTCTCTCTCTCTCGCTCTCTCGCTCTGGTTCCGGTGGCCGAAGGAGGAGGGCGGAAATAGGGAACTCCGTGGTTTGTTTGGACTTTTTTTTCGATTTTCTACTACTGGCCGCATTTTCAGTTTTTGTTTTTTTGTGTGGAGGATGGCGACCTTGGAAATGTCACCCCTGTCTATCCACCAGGGGGTGCGGATTGTTCCCCCGGACAGCAGCGTTACTGTGGAGGAGGTGCTTCTGGCTGTGGCCGAGCAGGTGGGCCATGATGCGATCTGCTTTGCGTCCCGAATGAACAGAGCTGTAGTTGTGTTTCTGGCTGCTGAAGAGGATGTCCACACCCTGTTTGCAAGCGGTGTTGTTATCGGGGAAACGTATGTACAGGTGTCCCCCTTATCTGTCCCATCAACGCGTATCACCGTCTCAGGTGTTCCACCTTTCATCACTGACGAGCAGTTGGCAACGGAGCTCTGCAGATTTGGGAAGTTTGCGGGCCCGTTTAGAATTCTGACTTTGGGATGCAAGGAGACCAAGTTAAAACATGTGAAATCACTCAGGCGACAGATGTTCATGTTTTTGGACTCGCCAACTGCGACTCTGGAAGTGTCCTTCCGGGTCATACACGGGGACGGCTCCTATATGGTGTATGCGAGCTCAGGACAGATGAAGTGTTTTTAATGTGGAGACGTGGGCCATAAACGGTTCGCTTGTCCGCACAGGCAGCAGGCGGGGTGCTCTGATGGAGCCGCGGCTGGTGCTGGCGGCGCGCCCTCCACTCACGCCGCTGCTGTGGACGGCGTGGCAGGGCCTTCCGCTGCAGCTGAGGCTGCCGGTGCGGCCTCCGCTCCTGCCACTACTACGGACGACGTTGCGGGGGCTTCCGCCGGTCCTGCTCCGGAGCCTGCCGCTGTGTCTGTGGACAGCCCGGCTGTGGCGCCCGCAGCCCAGCTTACGGCTGAGAGTGTCGCTGGTGATGGCGCCCAAAATGTCACTGATGGTGCGTCAGAATCATCTCGCTGTGTGACATCAGTGGCTGTGCTTCCGGAGGCTGCTACTGTTTCAGAGCAGGAGATGGAGCAGCGACAGTCAGCTGCTGTGGGTCGCGTCCAGGAAAATTTGGCCCATGATGAATCCACTGGCCCAGATGAACCAAACAGCCAGCTGAGTTGTGCTGACGAGGAAATGGAATCTGATTACGACACTGTGTTTAATACTGAGTCTATTGAGGAAAAATGCAGTACAAACACGAGTTTGTATTCACTGGAAGAAATAAATGCTTTTCTGGATGAAACCTATAACAAGGCCATTAAAGTCACTGACTACTTCAGTGACACTGATAAATTCATTAAGTCTGTTAATGTGCTAAGAAGGCAGGTTGGTCTTGACCTCCTGGATGAAAGGAAATGTTTTCGCCTCAAGAAACACCTGACAGCCCTGCGTAAAGCAGCAGGGGGAACAGGGGTCAAGCGCGCCCGACAGGAGGAAAAAATGGTGGTCGTTCTTCTGCCTGTTTTACACATTTTTGGGATATTGTTTGATCAGACTTTTATATGACGTTTCTAATTGACTGTCACGGAACTGGATCTTTACCTGCAGGGCATGGATGCCCCAACGTTTTCTTTCTACAATCTGGACGAGCCTGCTGCAACGATGACTTGCTTGAAAATCCCGCGTGGTCTAAGGACTACAATCCATCTGAGATGATGAAAATGTCTCTGGGACATACAACGGAACTGGCTGCGGCCGCACAGCGCTATCGCTGCTGCCGGAGGAAGGGGAATTGGCCTTGCTTAAGAACTGGAGGCCTCTGGCTCGTCTTTGCACAGACTACGAGGAAGACTCGCACTACTGCCACTGGCAATGTGGAATAGGTGGACTGCAAGGAATACTCTGTGTTGTGTGGGGGGGGGAGACTTATGTTTGCACTTTTCCAATGTGAGACACTTGGTGGAATGATATTGGTGCTCTTACATTTTCTTGAATTGTGCAATAAAGGCTTTTTTAAAAGTCAAAGTCTCTCTCTCTCTCTCTCTCTCTCTCTCTCTCTCTCTCTCTCTCTCTCCCTCTCTCTCTCTCTCTCTCTTTCTCTCTCTCTCTCTCAGATCATCGTGGATTTCTTTTGGTCTGGTCAACATTGGGTTCGTGCGGCTGTTCTCTACCTGCCTGTTGCCGAGGGAGGACAGGGCCTGGTGGACATACAGTCCAAGATCGCCTGTTTTAGGCTTCAGACTGCGCAACGGCTCCTTTATGGATGTGGCCCCTGCTGGATGGACACTGCAAAACTGCTCCTGAGGAGGGTTGGCTGCTTGGGCTATGATAAGCAGCTTTTCCTCGTGAAGTCCGGGGAGGTGGACCTTACTGGATTTTCTGCTTTTTATACATCTGTCTTGCGTGCATGGCAAGCCTTCACCGTGGCCCGCATTCCTGTGGAGACACCGGACCGGGCATGTGGCTGTTCGAGGAACCACTGTTTTTCAATCAATTCATGGACACTCAAGTGCTGCAATCTGTTAGTCTGCAAACTTGTTTAAGGGAGGCAGGCTGTACCAAGCTTGGTCATCTTATGAAGATGTCAACCACGTCGATAGAAACGCTGGGGCAGAGTGCCAACATTACATCTGTCAGACTGGTGCATAGGGTGGTGAAGGAAGTGTGTGCTGCCCTGCCACGCCCGCTTAGAGCATTTGCAGAAAACCGTATTCTTTCCACTCAATGGGATGAGGACACTGTGTCCAACTTTCCTGCCCTTTCCATAAGTCAAGCTGTGGGAGAGTGGCAGGAGGGAGAGGATCACCTGCTGTCCTTCAGAACTCCTCGTCTGGGCAGGTTCCAGTTTATAGGGAAGAAGATGGTGTATCACATCTGTGTGAAAGTTCTGAATCTGCGCTCTCTGACGGAGGTGAAAGAGTCGAAGTGGGCGGGGTTTTGGGGGCCGGTATTCTCCCTGAAAGGCAGCTGGCGGTCCATGTACAAGCTCCCTATTGAGAAACGGACGGCAGATCTCCAGTGGAGGATTGTACATGGGGCAATAGCTACGAATAAATACAGAGCACAACTGGATCCTAATGTGGGGGAGGAATGTTTGTTTTGTTCCCAAGTTGAGACCTTGGAGCATTTGTTTGTTCAATGTTTTCGTTTGTCTGGCCTTTTTGATCTTCTGAAAGTGTGGTTTCATAATTTGGGTGAATGTTTCTCTTTTGGTTTGTTTATTTACGGTCCAAAGTATAAAGTGGCAAAGAAGTCTGTGCACACTTTGATGAACTTCCTATCTGGTACTGCTAAACTTGCCATCTGGCTGACAAGAAAAAATCGGACTACTAACACTGGCAATGTGGATCCTGTGTTTGTTTTCAAGGCCTTGTTAAAATAAATGGTGGACAATTTGGAGGTATTCACCAATAGATGGACTGTAGGGAATATTCTGTGTTCTGTGGGAGAGGGGGATGAGTTATGTTTGCACTTTTGAAATGTGAGACACGTGGTGGGATGATGGTATTGGTGATCTTACATTTTTGAATTGTACAATAAAGGGATTTTTTAAAACTCAAACTCTCTCTTTCTCTCTCTCTCTCTCCCTCTTTAGAACTCTGACTTTGGGATGCAAGGAGACCAAGTTAAAACATGTGAAATCACTCAGGCGACAGGTGTTCATGTTTTTGGACTCACCAACTGCGACTCTGGAAGTGTCCTTCCAGGTCAAACATGGGGAGGGCTCCTATATGGTGTATGCGAACTTAGGACAGATGAAATGTTTTGAATGTGGAGACGTGGGCCATAAACGGTTCGCTTGGCCACACAGGCAGCGGGCGGGGGGCTCTGATGGAGCCGCGGCTGGTGCCGGCGGCACGCCATCCGCACACGCCGCTGCTGCAGACGGCGTGGCGGGGCCTTCCACCGTAGCTGAGGCCGGCGGTGCGGCCTCCGCTACTACGGACGACATTGCGGGAGCTTCCGCTGGTCCTGCTCTGGAGCCTGCCACTGTGTCTGTGGACAGCCCGGCTGTGGCACCCGCAGCCCAGCTTACGGCCGGGAGTGTCGCTGGTGATGGCGCCCAAAATGTCACTGATGGTGCGTCAGAATCATCTCGCTGTGTGATATCAGCAGCTGTGCTTCCGGAGGCTGCTACCGTTTCAGAGCAGGGGACGGAACAGCGACAGTCAGCTGCTGTGGGTGGCGTCCAGGAAAATGTGGCCCATGATGAATCCACTGGGCCAGATGAACCAAACAGTCAGCTGAGTTGTGCTGACGAGGAAATGGAATCTGATTACGACACTGTGTCTAATACTGAGTCTATTGAGGAAAAATGCAGTACAAACACGAGTTTGTATTCACTGGAAGAAATAAATGCTTTTCTGGATGAAACCTATAACAAGGCCATTAAAGTCACTGACTACTTCAGTGACACTGATAAATTCATTAAGTCTGTTAATGTGCTAAGAAGGCAGGTTGGTCTTGACCTCCTGGATGAAAGGAAATGTTTTCGCCTCAAAAAACACCTGACGTCCCTGCGTAAAGCAGCAGGGGGAACAGGGGTCAAGCGCGCCCGACAGGAGGAATAAATGGCGGTCGTTCCACTGCCTGTTTTACACATTTTGGGGATATTGTTCGATCAGACTTTTATGACGTTTCTAACTGACTGTAATTGACTGTCACAGAACTGGATCTTTACCGGTCTCCTGCTGGTGCGCGGCACTATCTCTGCTGCCCGAGGACGGGGACTTGGCCTAGCTTGAAAACGGGAGGCCTGTGGCTCTTCTTTGCACGGACTACAAGGTCACGGTGTACTCGCCTGCAGGGCATAGATGCCCCAACATTTTCTTTCTACAATCTGGGCGAGCCTGCTGCAAAGGTGACTTGCTTAAAAATCCCGCGTGGTCTAAGGACTACAATCCATCTGAGATGAGGAAAATGTCTCTGGGACGTACAACGGAATTGGCTGCGGGCGCACAGCGCTATCTCTGCTGCCGGAGGAAGGGGACTTGGCCTTGCTTAAGAACTGGAGGCCTGTGGCTCGTCTTTGCACGGACTACAAGGAGCACTCGGACTACTGCCACTGGCAATGTGGAGTAGGTGGACTGCAGGGAATACTTTGTTGTTGGGAGGGGGGGGTGACTTATGTTTGCACTTTTCCAATGTGAGACACTTGGTGGAATGATATTGGTGCTCTTACTTTTTTTTTGAATTGTGCAATAAAGGCATTTTTTTAAAAACTCAAAACTCTTTCTCTCTCTCTCTCTCTCTCTCTATGTACAGGTTCTCGACTCGCCCACTCAGACTCTGGAAGTCTCCTTCAGGGTCAAGCACTGGGACGGATCTTACATGGTGTATGTGAGCTCGGGACAGATGAAATGTTTTGAATGTGGAGACGTGGGCCATAAACGGTTCGCTTGTCCGCACAGGCGGAGGGCCCTGAGGAGGGCGAGCCCTCCGCTCACGCCGCAGCTGCGGACGGTGGCGCGGCCTCCGCTCCCGCTGCACCTGCTACGGAGCCTGCCGCTGTGTCTGTGGACGGCCCGGCAGCGGCCCAGCTTGCGGTCAGGAGCGTGGATTGCGATGTCGCCAAAAAGGTCACTGATGGTGCGTCACAATCATCTCGCTGTGTGACGTCAACAGCTGAGCCGCCGGCAGCCGCTACCGCTTCGGAGGAGGGGACGGAGCACCGACCTGATGGTGCGTCACAATCATCTCGCTGTGTGACGTCAGCGGCTGTGCCTCCGCCAGCTGCTGCCGCTTCGGAGGAGGGGACAGAGCACCGACCTGATGGTGCGTCAGAATCTCGCTGTGTGACATCAGCGGCTGTGCTTCCGGAGGCTGCTACCGTTACACAGCGGGGGATGGAACAGTGACAGTCAGCTGCTGAGGGTGGCGTCCAAGGAAATGTGGCCCATGATAAATCCACTGGCCCGGGAGAACCAAGCAGTCAGCTGAGTGGTGCTGACGAGGAAATGGAATCTGAGAACGACACTGTGTCTAATGTTGAGTCTATTGAGGCAAAATGCAGTACAAACGCGAGTTTGTATTCGCTGGAAGAAATAAATGCATTCCTGGACGTAACCTATAACAAAGCCATTAGGGTCGCCGACTACTTCGGTGACACTGATAAATTCATTAAGTCTGTGGATGTGCTAAGAAGGCAGGTTGGTCTTGACCTCCTGGATGAAAGGAAGTGCTATCGCCTCAAGAAACACCTGACAGCCCTGCGTAAAGCAGCAGGGGGAACGCCCGACAGGAGGAATGAATGGCGGTCGTTCCTCTGCCTGTTTTACCCATTTTTGGGATATTGTTTGAACAGACTGGTATATGACATTTAATTGACTGTAATTGACTGTCACAGAACTGGATCTTTGAATAGGTGGACTGCAGGGACTGCTCTGTGTTGGGTGGGGGGGGGAACATTTCAGTTTGCACTTTTTCCAATGTAACACACTTGGAGGAATGATGTTGGTGTGCTTACATTTTTTTGAAGTGTGCAATAAAGGCTTTTTCAAAGTCAAAGTCTCTCTCTCTCTCTCTCTCTCTCTCTCGTGCGCATGCGTGGGCGTTTGTGGGAGCAGGGGTGTGGAGTGGTGTCGAGTGAGTACTTTAAACTTTGTATTTTCTAACTTTTTCTCTATCGTGTGTGTTTGAGGTGTGTGTGTTTAATATAGTGGGTTGAGTGTGGGTGTGCTGGGGGTGTGAGTGTTGGAGTGAGTGTGTTGGGGAACGGTAGCTTCTGCTGCCGGTTTTTCCCGGCCGGCATCATGCCGGTGATTGATGGTGGTGTGGAGTTTGAGCGCTTAACCCGGCGTCATGGTGTGAGAATCCTCCCGACAGTTCCCTGTTCTGTGGAGGAGGCCAGCCTCGCTGTAGGACAGGTGGTTGGGCATGGCAGCATAAAATCAGCATCGAGGATGAACAGCGCAATTGTGATCTTTCTGGATTCGACTGAAAAAGCTGATCAGGTGGTGGCACAGGGAGTGGTCCTAGGTGACACTTTTACTCCCGTTTTACCGCTGGCGAATCCGTCTAGGAGGATCACCATCTCAAACGCTCCTCCTTTCGTTAAAAATGATCAGCTGATTAGAGAGTTGTCCCGTTTTGGCCAGGTTGTGTCCCCTATCAGAATGGTCTCTCTGGGTAGTAAATCACCCCTGCTGAAGCATGTTGTATGTCATAGGAGGCAGTGTTTCATGGTGTTGAAAGACAGCTCTGCTGAACTGAATGCGTCTTTTAATTTCAGGATTGACGGCTTTAGCTACTTGGTGTTTGCAACATCTGAAACCATGAAGTGTTTTGCGTGTGGCGCAGAAGGCCATCTTATTAGGTCATGTCCTGAAAAGGCGAACACAAAGAGCACTGGCGGTAAGAAAGGTGACGCCGCTGTTTCTGGTGGTCCGGAGGGTAGCGCTACATGTGGTGCGGCGGATGCCGCTGCGGCGCCCGCTTCTGCTGGGGCGGTCGCGGCCGTCCGCGTCCGCGTCCGCGTCCGCGTCCGCGTCCGCGTCCGCGTCCGCTTCTACTTCTGCGGGGGCGTCCGCGTCCGCTTGTGCTGGGGCGGCCGCGGCCGCCTCTGCTGGGGTGGCCGCGGCGGGCGCGGTAGTTGCCCCCCCAAACAGTGATGGTGGGGAATTTCTGTCTGGCGGCAGCTCTGATCATTGTGACGAGCCTGTCGCCCGGGGTAAACAGGTGGAGGGTGTAAGTAAAAGTGCAGTTAAACGAAGGAACGTGAATGAACAGACTTTGCAGGCGGGGGAGGAGCGGTTTGAGGCTGTAGGGGACACACAGAGCAAACACTGCATGACAAACGTTGCAGTTCATGAAGAAATGCAGGAATGTAGTTTTGCTGAAGAGGATCCTTTTAAAGCTGCACAAAAAAGAAAAAGTGCTGAAAACTTACAGAGCTCTGCTAAATCTAGTAGGGTTGGGAAGTTAGATTTACTAGATGAGAGCGTCTCTGACGAAAGTGGAGCTGAGTCTGAAATGATGCAGACGCAGACGCAGGAGGAGCAAAGCTCCTATTGTTTTTCCAAAATTAGGCAATTTCTCCAGGTGACCAAGGGGAGCAGAGCTGTGAAAGTGGAAAATTACTTTCCAGATCTGGAGTTATTTGTGGCATCAGCTCGCAAGCTGATGAAACTGAATGATGGGAATGAGACTTTTACTGATCAGGAAATTTTTCGTTTAAAGAAACTGGTTGTCAAACTGAAATCACAAATTACTAACAGTCATGTTGACTCTTAGTTTGTTTCTTCCCTTTTATGCTATGTGTGTGTTTTTTTACTGTACCCTATTTTTATCCTTTTTAATGCCCCACCTTAGAATTGGCACTCTCAATATTAATGGGGCCAGGGATGATGTAAAAAGGGCCTCTTTATACAAGCTTTTTAATTTAAAGAAACTTGACGTGCTGATGGTCCAGGAGACTCACAGCACTGTGGACATTGAGAGCCATTGGAGAAAAGAGTGGGATGGCTGCATTTTTTTTAGCCACAAATCCAGTAGCAGTGGGGGGGTGGCTGTACTTTTCTCTCGGGGTTGTGTGCCTGTCTCTTATGAGGTAGAAGAGGTGGTGAGAGGTCATTTCCTCTTATTAAAGGTACAGTTTGAAAACGTGAACTTCGTTTTTATAAACGTGTATGTGCCAACACAGAGAGCAGAGAGGATCAGGGTCTTTGACGTGCTTTCGGATACGGTTAAGTCCTGTGATCCAAATAGTTTTTTATTTCTGGGGGGTGATTTTAACTGTACATTAAACCACAGACTAGACAGGAACCATCAGGAGCCTCACCCTGCTTCTGCCAATAGGCTGAGAGAACTGGTGAAAACACATGAAATGGCCGATGTGTGGAGATCACATCATGGGGACCAGAGGCAGTACACCTGGAGCCATGTCAAAGATAACCTTTTATCTATGGCTAGGTTAGACCGTTTTTATGGTTTTAAACATCAAATGAGTGTTTTTAAAAATAGTTGTATCTGTCCTGTTTGTTTCACTGATCACTGCCTGCTGTTTTGTTCTGTGTTTATTGAAAATGTAAAGTGTAAGAGTGCTTTTTGGCATTTTAACAATACACTTTTAAATGATGTGTTTTTTAAAGAGGTTTTTCATGATGTTTGGAAGTCACACAGGGAACAAAAACCCTCTTTTAGTTCTCTCCAATTGTGGTGGGATTTTGGTAAGGCCCAGATAAAACAACTCTGCCAACAGTACACTCAAAATGTCACTCGTAGCTTGACCCAATCCTTGAAAGTTCTGGAGACTGAGGTGGTAGAACTAGAGGAGTTGCTCAGTTCTACAGGAAAACAGGAGCACTTAGAGGCTCTCAAGTCAAAAAGGTCAGCCTTGGCTAGCTTGCTAGGGGTCACCGCACAGGGTGCTCTGGTCCGCTCACGCTACATGGATGTAGCTCTGATGGACTCGCCCTCCCAGTACTTTTTTGGACTGGAGGGGAAAAATGGACAGAGAAAGCTCATTCACTCCTTGTTGGGCGATGACGGGAGAACAATCTCCACAGCAGCAGAGATCAGGAAACACGCTGCTAGCTTTTACAGTGAATTGTTTAGAGCAGAGTGGAGGGAGGACACGGCACTGGGCCAGGTTTTCCTTGATGGTCTTCCAGTGCTCTCAGAGGACCTTGTTGCCGGCTTGGATGCTCCACTGTCTCTGTCTGAGCTGCATACGGCGCTAATGAGCCTCCAGAATGGAAAATCACCAGGCATAGATGGTCTCTCTGTGGACTTTTTTAAGGAATTCTGGCCCCTGCTTGGTCCAGACCTGCTGGAGGTTCTCCAAGATAGCTTGGAAAGGGGGACCCTACCCACGACCTGCAGGAGGGCCATCATCACACTGTTGCCGAAAAAGGGGGACCTCCAGAGCCTAAAGAACTGGAGGCCAGTCTCTCTGCTCTGCACAGACTACAAGATTCTCTCAAAAGCTCTGGCCCGAAGACTGAGAAAGGTGATGAGCGAGCTCATTCATGTAGACCAGACTTACTGTGTGCCTGGCAGGCTGATTAGTGACAACGTCACTTTAATTCGAGATATTTTGGAGGTCTCTGGTTCATTGGCGGTAGAAACTGGTTTGATTTCAATTGACCAGGAAAAGGCGTTTGATCGGGTTGAACACCAATATTTATGGACAGTTTTAACAGCTTTTGGGTTCAGCCCAGGCTTCATAGCCAGGATACGGGTCTTGTACAGTGACATTGAGAGTGTGCTGAAGATAAATGGGGGCCTGTCTGCCCCTTTAAAAGTCCAGAGGGGGGTTCGGCAGGGCTGCCCTCTCTCAGGGATGCTGTACTCCCTCGCCATAGAGCCTTTGCTTCACTGCCTGAGAAGGGATCTATCAGGAGTTACTTTTCCTGGCTGTGACACCACGTTCAAGCTGTCGGCCTATGCAGATGATGTAGTCATTCTGCTAAACAAGCAGAGTGACATTGACGTTCTGGTTAGGAGTGTCAATCTTTTTGGCCAACTTTCCTCTGCAAAGATAAACTGGGGAAAAAGCGAGGCTCTGATGGTGGGGGAGAAACTAGAAAATCAGCTTACGCTGCCGGGTGGGTTGATTTGGAAAAAAGGAGGTTTTAAGTATCTTGGCGTCTTTATTGGAAATCAGCAGTTTGAGCAAAAAAATTGGGATGGGGTCATAGAGAAGATTAACGGGAGACTAAACAAGTGGAAGTGGCTAATGCCAAGAATATCTTTTAGAGGAAGAGTGCTCATTTTAAATAATCTTGTTTCCTCATCCCTGTGGCACCGCCTCATGTGCATGGACCCCCCTGCTGGTTTGTTGTCCAAAATTCAGTCTGTTTTGGTGGACTTTTTTTGGGGGGGTGGACTCCACTGGGTTCCTCAAGCCCTGTTATTTCTTCCCAAAGAGGAGGGGGGGCAAGGAGTGATTCATTTAGCTAGTAGAGGTGCTGCTTTTAGACTGACTTTCATACAGAGACTGCTGACGGGCCCCCAGGACCTGGTATGGAGGCCTTTGGCCTGTGTTATTTTACAGAGAGTCCTTGGGCTTGGGCTAGACCTCCCTGTGTTTTTAATGGATTTTAAGAACTCTAATGCACTGTCTTTACCCAGTTTTTACCGCAGTCTCTTTTCAGTGTGGACTCTTTTTAAAAAACAAAGAGGGCCATGCGATTCCCTCTACTGGTTGTTGAGGGAGCTGCTGGTTTTTGGTGGTCGCCTTGGTGTCCTGCCGGGAGTTGGAAGGACCTTCCTTGATAGGCTGTGTTCCAGGAACATTCTCACTCTGAAGCAAGTGGTGGAACTGGCTGGTCCTGGCCTCAACAACGCCTCAGCTTTAGCAGCTCATCTTGGTGTCAGGTCGAATCGTTTCATCGATGGTCTTCTTGCACACTGGAAACAGGAGCTTCATGGACTTGAGCACTCCCTACTCTTGGACTTTAGCAATGGCACGCTGCAGCCAGAAAGCACTGACCCCTTTCCCTCTCTCACGCTCTATATGGACTTTGACGTCGCTCCTTGCTCCTTACTGGCATTCTGTGCTCCCACTGGTGTGGACTTTGGAGGAGCCAGTGGTAAGGCACTCTACAGACTGGTGGTGATGGCACTCAACAAGGACCGATTGAACACCTGTGTGGACACTCCTTGGAGAGCCTATTTTAAACTAGGAAAAGGGCATCGGCCTGCCTGGAGGGCTCTTTACAAAGCCCCTCTCCCTAAGAGACATGGAGACTTACAGTGGAGGGTCCTGCATGGTATTATAGCTGTCAATGCTTTTGTTTCTGTGATTAACAGCAGTGTCAGTGATCAGTGTGTTTTTTGTTCCTCTAGGGAGACTGTTTTTCATTGTTTTATTGAATGTCAGCGCCTGAGTGGCCTCTTTGAACTTCTCACAAAACTTTTTCATATTTTTAAGGAAGTTTTCTCTAAGCAGGTTTTCATTTGTGGTTTTATGTACAATCGTCGTTTTAAGCAGAAGTGTCAACTACTGAACTTTGTTTTAGGACAGGCAAAGTTGGCTATCTATGTAAGCCGGAGAAGAAAACTTGAAAATGTTGAGAATGATGTTGATGTCAAAATTTTATTTGTGAGGCTACTTAAAGCCAGAATCAGGCTGGACTTTCAGTTTTTTATGGGGAATGGGGATGTGGAAGGTTTCAGGACCCTCTGGTCCCTGGAGAATGTCCTCTGTTCAGTTCATGATGGACAGCTTATTTTGGGGCGTTTTTTGGGGGATTAATTTTCTGTGTAACATAGCATGATATAGAAATTGTATTGACTGATGGACAAGTGTGTTTATTAAAGATCTTTTAAAAATCAAAAATCTCTCTGTGTCTTTATGCTGTCATATTATCTCTGCCTGAATATGATAGGACGTCCTATAGGACACATAGACAAATGTGTCTTTATGGTGTCATAGACCATGTGTCTTTGAACTCAGGCATCATAGGACACATAGACAAATGTGTCTTTATGGCATCATAGACCATGTGTCTTTCAACTCAGGCATCATAGGACACAGACAAATGTGTCTTTATGATGTCATATAGACCATGTGTGTTACATGTGGCTCTAGGGAGCCACACAATGAGAGCCGAGGGCAAGCCAGTGAGTTGAGATGTTTTATTAAAGTAAGGGTTAGGAACAAGGGATAAGGAACACGGGGTAAGGAACACGGTCGTTGTAGACCCAAAGCACAGCTACTCATATACAGGGTTAAACTCACGAGTAGAACAGCACAGGAGTAGAGGGCTGGCACTGGAGAATAGGATACCAAGGCATAATACTCACAGCGGGGAACACTCACAAGGTTACTGCAAGAAGAGTAAGGGCTGACGCCGGACATCAGGGTTTCAGCCTGTAGTGCTTTAAGTCGCAGCCCCGAGTGATCGAGGCTGCTCCTTTTTATCCTCATTAGCAGCGCCCCAGCTGATGAGGATTAATTGGCCCCAGCCGTCCCGTAATACTGACAGCTGGGAGCCAGCTGAGATGCTGTCTAATGAGAGGCAGGGATGAGGAGACATGGGCTGAGCGCCGAAATGGCGTCTCCTCCCATGGTGACAGAGATGCTGCCTAATGAGAGGCAGGGATGAGGAGACATGGGCTGGGCGCCGAGACGGCGTCTCATCCCATGGTGACAATGTATCTTTATGATTTTCATGATCCTGTCCATGAACTAGAATTACGACACACCTATCCCTTAACTAGTGGTCTCAACGAAGAAGAAGAAGAAGAGAAGAAAAAGAAGAAGAAGAAGAAGACCCACCAGATGGAGAGCAATAGAATGACGACAACTGCTGCACGTCAGAAAAGATGCCATGAAGATGAAACACCTGAGGTTCCAGCAGTACATCGCACCAAAATGTGTCCTGTTGTGACAGAAGCAGAAGGCTAACAGCACTCATGGACAAGTCACATTTCGTTACCTTGTATTCATACATGTGTAATGACAATAAAGTTGAATCTCATCTCTCATCATGCATTCTTCTTCATCTTCTCTCGGTTACTGGTGGATAGCAAACAACTGAAAGGTGCATACTGCCACCTACTGTACAATAGTGTGTAGCATTATGTCATCTGAGCCTGACCCCTAAAGTCTGACTTTTTAGTGACACATGGGGAGTGCATAATGTTATAGCAACTTAGACTAGAACAAAGAGCAGAGTTTCCCTCGGAGATAGCAGGGAGGTGTGAAGGATGAATGCAGTGTGATCTTTTGTGTATCAGAGACTTCTAGCAGGATGGCTAAGGATTAAGGAAGTGAATGCAATGTGACCTTTTGTGTGTAGAAGCTTCTGAGAGAATGCCATAGTATTTAAGAGAAGAGTTTTGTCTGAGATGTCCTCTTTCTGACTATGCTTCTGTGTGAGATGTGTAATAAACTGTCTGAGTCAAATCTGCCTCGTTATTTACACACTCCACACTGGTGACCCAAGACGAATCATGCAACACGACGAAAGATCCCCGGAGCCAGCCTCGTTGGGAGCCCCCAGCCAAGCATATGCTGTTACAATCAAGCTACCGGATTTTTGGCAGCACAATCCGCGCTCCTGGTTCCACCTAGTTGAGGCGCAGTTCACTCTCCGGGGGATATCGGCAGATGACACGAAGTTCTACCATGTGGTCGCAACGCTTGACACCCACACGGCTCAGCATGTGGAGAGCCTGCTTGATCAGCCACCAACCAGCGACAAGTACGGCGCGCTGAAGGCTGCACTCATCCAGCACTACACGCTCTCGGTTGGTGAGAGAGCAGAGAGACTCCTGACACAGACTGGGTTAGGAGATGGGTCGGCTATTGACCTGATGGAGAAGATGCTGAGATTAAAGGGCTCGGACGACGACCATTTCATTTTTACCCACCTCTTCCCCCGGAACCTTCCATCAGCGACGAGAGCGACCCTGGCCAATTCGCCGTTGCTGGTCAAATGGGACTATCGTGCGCTGGCCCGAGAAGCACACCGGATCATCATGGCCAGCAGAGAGTTCACGACCACGGCGGCAGCGACGGAGCTCGGCGCAATGGCCGGAGGAGGCGAGGAGCCATCGACGGCAGCGGCAGAGCCACCGACGACAGCAGCAGTGGGGGCCAAAGAACGCGGAGGAGACACCCTTTGTTTCTACCACCGCCGCTTCGCAGAGAAGGTACGCAAATGTATACCACCGTGCCAGTTCAAGCGCTCGGGAAACGCCAAGACCGGGGGTCGGTAGCAGCTGTGACCCTCGGGGAGGAGAACAAGCTGCTCTACTTGACGGGCGCACGCTCGGGGAGGCATTTCCTCGTGGACACCGGCGCCCAGTTGAGTTTCATCATGCCGTCCTACGCCGACCGGCTGGCGGGATCTAGCGGCCCTGAGATGGCAGCACCAAACGGCTCGGAGATTAAGACCTTTGGTGAGAGGACTCTGCTTCTGTCTCTACACGGCCGTACATTTGAGTGGACTTTTGTCATAGCAGCACTGAATTTCAATATATTGGGGGCTGATTTTTTGTGCACACATGGTTTGTTGGTTGATGTCGCTAACAGGCACCTGGTTAATGCACTGTCCTTTGATTCTATCCCCTGTACAGCTCGAGCGTCCCGGCCAACAGCACAAGCCAACGTCACAGCTGCATGTAGTAAGTTCCACACACTGCTCACTCAGTTCCCAGCACTCACGGTCCCGACATTTTCGGCAGCCATCGCTAAACACGGGGTGGAGCATTATATCACCACCACCAGGCCGCCCGTTTTTGCAAAACCTCGGCGCTTATGTAACGGATGCCAACTAGCACTGTTCGGTGTAGAACGTTAGTAAACCTCCCTCCCGAAAGGCCTCATACAGTATCGGTAGCGCTGAGCTATCGGTCGGACCTTTAGCTCAGCGCGATCGTGCTGTGTCTCCCATGCTCGAACTGTGTAGTTGACTGGTAGGTCGCGGGTTCGTGTCCCCGAGTGGGCGAACTGCGCAGGATGATCTCTGTCACACTGGTGCCGTGAACCCGGCATGGGAGTGAGGTTTAAGGGGGAGAGTGTAACAGATGCCAACAAGTACTGTTCGGCGTAGAACGTTAGTAAACCTCCCTCCCAAAGCCTCATACAGTATCGGTAGCGCTGAGCTATCGGTCGGACCTTTAGCTCAGCGCAATCGTGCTGTGTCTCCCATGCTCGAACTGTGTAGTTGACTGAGAGGTCGCGGGTTCGTGTCCCGTGTGGGGCGAACTGCGCAGGATGATCTCTGTCACACTTAGACGCAGCTAAACTGGCCATAGCGCACGAGGAGTTCACCAACCTGGAGAGGTTGGGCATCATCAGGCGTTCAAACAGCCCATGGGCTTCCCCGCTACACATGGTCCCTAAAGCTGAGGGTTCGTGGCGACCTTGCGGGGATTTTCGCAGGTTGAACAACACCACAGCACACGACCGCTACCCAATTCCTTACATCCAAAATTTTTCCGTTCACTTGGCAGGAGCTCGCGTTTTTTCTAAAATAGACCTGGTCCGCGGTTACCACCAAGTCCCAGTGCGCGCGGAGGACATACCCAAAACAGCGGTGATAACTCCGTTCGGTTTATTCAAGTTTTTGCGCATGCCATTCGGGCTTAAAGGGGCTGCACAGACGTTCCATCGCATGATGGATGCAGTGCTGCATGATCTCCCTTTCGTATTTGTCTACTTGGACGATATCTTGGTAGCCAGCGTGTCCGAAGACGAACACGAAACCCACCTCACGGCGGTTTTCCGGAGGTTGGAAGAGCACGGGTTAATAATCAACCCAGCGAAATGTCAGTTCGGGGTGACGCAGATTGATTTTTTGGGGCACCGCATCTCTCCCGAAGGAGCGGTTCCGCTGCCTGACAAAGTGCACGCGGTAGCGGATTTTCCCCGGCCGCAAACGGTCAGGGCATTACAGGAATTTTTGGGAATGGTAAATTTTTATAACCGTTTCCTTCCCCGTGCAGCGCACCTCATGCAACCACTGTACACCGCGCTCAAAAAACAGAAACCCGCGAATAAGATCGAATGGTCCCCGGAGCGAGAGCGGGCGTTCTCGGAAGTCAAAGCAGCCCTGGCAAATGCTGCGTTGCTGGCACATCCAGACCCAACGGCCCGCATAGCGCTCACTACTGACGCGTCAGATGTGGCCATAGGGGTGGTCGTGGAGCAGCGTGTAGCCGGGGCTTGCCAGCCGCTCGCCTTTTTCAGCAGGACTTTGCGCGATAGTGAACGTAAATACAGCGCGTTCGACAGGGAGTTGCTGGCTCTCTACTTGGCCATTCGCCACTTCCAGTTCTGGCTGGAAGGGCACTGTTTCACCGTGTTCATTGACCACAAGCCACTAACATTCGCGATGGCCAAGGTTTCAGAACCGTGGTCAGGCCGGCAGCAGAGACAGCTGGCCGCAATCTCAGAGTTTACTACCTATATTCAGCATGTGTCGGGTAAACTGAATGTAGTGGCAGACTGCCTCTCGTGCGCCGTGGCTGCCCTGGTCCGCGTGGGGATAGATTACTCAGCCATGGCCACGGAGCAGGTTAGTGACACGGACATGCACGCGCTCCAGTCTGGACCAACAGGGTTAAGGCTGGAGAGCAGGGTGCTGCAAGACAGTATGCCCCCCCTAATTTGTGATGTCTCCACGGGGCGACTGCGTCCCGTGGTACCGGCCGTGTGGCGCCGCCGCGTTTTTGACTCGATTCATTCTTTGGCGCACCTGGGAGTGCGCGCGTCGGTCAAAATGGTAGGAGAGAAATTTGTATGGCCGAGCCTGTGCAAACAAGTGAAAGAGTGGGCAGCAGCCTGCATGGCGTGCCAACGAGCCAAGGTACACAGACACACGATGGCTCCCTTGGAGCCGTTTCGCATCCCGGCTAAGAGGTTCGACCATGTTCACGTGGACCTCGTGGGCCCCCTCCCGCCATCACAGGGGTGCACGCACCTTCTGACAATGGTGGACCGCACCACGCGCTGGCCGGAAGTAGTTCCACTGGCAGCAACCACAGCAGAGGAGGTGGCGCGTGCGTTTTTAACGGCATGGGTGGCGCATTTTGGAGTCCAGTCAGATATTACGTCCGACAGAGGCCCTCAATTTGTTTCTGAACTCTGGTCAACAATGGCCCGCAGCCTGGGTGTCACAATTCACCGCACAACTGCGTACAATCCACAGGCTAATGGGTTATGCGAACGTTTTCATAGGTCATTGAAAGCGGCTCTCAGGGTGTCACTGACGGATGCAAATTGGGTAGACAAGCTACCGTGGGTTTTATTGGGGTTACATTCTGCGCCTAAAGAGGATTTGGAAGCGTCCCCGGCTGAACTCGTTTTTGCGCAACCACTTCGGCTGCCCGGGGAGTTTCTTTCAGATAATCCCGCGCCGGGCAGCTCCCTGTCTCAGCTGTTGCAGTGTAGCATAGACACAAGCACGCTGCCGGGCCCTGTTCACCACAGTTTTCCGCATGTTTTTGTGCCTAAAACTTTGAAAAACGCGGAGTTCATTTTTGTTAGACATGATGCCCATCGACCTCCACTGCGCCCACCTTATGACGGACCGTTCAGAGTGCTGGAAACAGGGGACAAGCATTTTTTGCTAGATTTGGGGGGTAGGAGGGAAAAGGTTGGCATAGACAGACTCAAACCCGCTTTTGTTGTGGCGGACGAGCAAGTGCGGTTGGCGAGGGCCCCTCGGCATGGAAGACCCCCACGGGGAGCTTCCCAGAGAAAAGATTCCCCAGAGCACCCACATGCACAGACTTTTACCCCTCAATCATCAGCCCCCCAGCATGACAGCGCCACGGAGGCGGTGAATCCTGGTTACAGCAGATACGGGACAAGACTGAAGCCCAAGCAGCATGTGGATTGATGTTTAATGATTTAACCACAGCATATGGACTGTCATTCTATTGTTCTATCCAAGACGCTCGGGGGGGTCGTTTAGTGACACATGGGGAGTGCATAATGTTATAGCATCTTAGACTAGAACAAAGAGCAGAGTTTCCCTCGGAGATAGCAGGGAGGTGTGAAGGATGAATGCAGTGTGATCTTTTGTGTATCAGAGACGTCTAGCAGGATGGTAAAGGATTAAGGAAGTGAATGCAATTTGACCTTTTGTGTGTAGATGTAGGAAAACGTCAATTTTGGATAACCTCTAGTGAACCCTCAGAAACAGTGTGGATTAGATGTTAATGGTAAATATAAATATTCCTAATAAATGTACCTAAGAGACTATAATTTAATTGTTAATAGTAAATGGGAGCATTTATAGGGAATGTGACTAAAGGACTAAATATGCACTGTTTAGATATGAACTGTCAGTGAAAGCCGTAGCGTTTCTACGCCAGAGGTGGCGCTCAGTAATGACAAGATGCTGCTCTGTGGGAGAACACCATAGAAGAAGAGTGTAGGCGCTCTAGTGAGAGTGTTCCAGAGAACGTTCGAGAGAGAAGTCGAGAGAGAGTGTAGAGAGAGTGTTGAGACAAGATGGTGTCTAGCGATGTGCTGTGTAAGTGATGTGCCGTGCCGTGTGAGCTGGGAGAAGTCAATAAACAGTCGCTGCAAAGTCTAAACAGCTTGGCTCAATCATCCTTCCTCCCCTTCGCCCCTCCTGGGTGTAACAAAACTTGGTAGCAGAGGATGGTTCAGTCGTGTATTAAGACGGTGAGTGTGCAAATAAAAGGGAAAAAAAGAGGCCGTAACAATGGAGCTGGAGCAGCTACAAGCTAAGCTAACTGAGGCCTTGGTGCCGTTACGGGCCGAACAGCTAAATGAGGTCTGTTTATTTGCAAAGATAAGCCCAGCCGAACCGTCTAAGAAGTACACGCTGATACGACTGTTAATCGAGGAGGTGGAGAAAGCCATCGAACGCGAAGAGGAGGATGTTGTCCGCGAGTTTCTGCTAAGGCTAATAGCATGTGCTAACAAAGCTAAGCTAAGTGAACCGTTGACGCAGGCAGCGACAACGGCCGGCACGAGCCGCGAGGTGGAGGCACTCGCCAGTTTACAGAGCCAGTATGCCGCTCTGCATGAAAGTATCATTGATTCAACTAAACAGGTTGAAGAAGAAATAATAAGGCTGACGGATGATCAGGCCGCGCCGCCACCGGGCCGCCATTTTGAGACACAGCCCGAGGCCGCGCCACTGAGCCGCCATTTTGTGATACAGCCCGCGGTCCCCACAGCGCCCCTGTCCCCAGAAGTGATCATTAAACGGGAGTTTAAGATAAATGGGCAGATAGGGGAGAGGGGCCAAAAAGACAAGTTGTCTTATTCCAATCTCACTCACCAGATCGATATGGGCTTAAAGAAAAAGCACAGTGAGGCTGAGATAATTGAGGCTGTTGTCAAAGCAGTGAGTCCTGGATTGAGTTTGCGCGCTATGCTGGAGATTAAGTCAGATCTCACACTGCCACAGCTGCGCATAATCCTGCGAGGACATTATAAAGAAGATAGTTCCACTGACTTGTATCATCGTCTGATAAATCTCACACAAGACAGTAATGAGTCACCTCAGAATTTCCTGTTTCGTGCCATTGAGCTGAAGGAAAGACTTTTAGCAGCATCCAGACAGCCTGGCACTGAAGAGCAGTTTAGTTCTGATCTTATTCAGAGGAAGTTTCTGAGGGCGGTGGAAACAGGACTGATCAGTGTTGATGTGAAATATCACCTGATTTGGAGGATCTTGCCGTCACCGATGAGCTACTGATTTCAAAGATGAATGCAGCAGCCAGTCTTGAATGGGAACGGCATCAGAAATTTAAAAGGCACATAAAAGAACTAAAGGTTCGAGAATGCCGAGTGGAAAATCTGACGGGTCAGTATGCAACTGAGAGAGAAGTGGATGGCCAAGAGCGCCCCCTACCATCGACAAAAGGAAAAATCCTTAAGTCCCAAAGCACAGTGACCCGTACGGAATCTGAGCTCCTGAACATAGTCACGCAGCTGAAGAGTGACATGGAGGAGATCAAAAAGGCAATACGTGAGTCTCCCAGAGCACCTCGCGCTCAAAGAGCCAGGAGGACACGTGGCTGCAAGAGATGTCAGTCCACCAGCAATGCCGATCAATGTAACCACTGTTTCAGGTGTGGAGTCAGCGGCCACATGTCAAGGGAATGTCGGATAGGGAGGAGACTCGGAAGAGGAACAGGGCAAGTAGACACGGCGGCCAATACTGTCGCAACTACATCAGAACAAGCTAACACACAAGAACTGTATGAGCTCGTTACTGACAGTATTCGGAGGTTAGAAGCAAGGCTGGTAGCTCAGGCCGAGGTACCTCCTGTAGAAACGGTCCGTGTTAATCTACTGTCCCCTAATCGCCAATTACAGTTACTCAGTTTGGTCGGAAAAAAATGTGTCATCACGTGCTTTCTTGATGACAAGGAGATACAGGCATTGTGGGACACAGGGTCACAGGTTTGTTTAATGAATGACACCTGGAGACAGGAGCACCTGCCACACACCACCGTCAGAGACTTAGCCGAGTTGGTGGGTCCAATTATCCTGAGTGGGAGGGCAGTGAACCGGACACCGATTCCATTCTCAGGGTGGGTCGAAGTCACCTTTAAGCTGCCGACAGTTAATTGCCCACTGGTGGAACTCTTAGTTCCTGTGCTAGTGGTGAAGGGAGATGGAGTGGCAGAGCCGCCTATCATTGGGTTCAACGTGATTGACCATGTCCTGAAGATGGGCATTAAATCCCCTTGCGCCATCAGTGAAGCTGTTAGCGCAGCCTTCTCATTTGACTGTAAGAAAACATAAGTGTTTTGGAAAGTGATGCAAAGTGAGGAGGATAGGCTGGGGGAAGGAATGGTAAAAGTTGGCAGTGAGTTGGTTACCATCCCTGCTGGCCAAACCAAAACAGTCAAAGGTTGTGTCAGAGCAGGCTCACTTCCAGACACACAAGACGTCTTATTTGAGCCGAGTCAGTACACCCAGTTACCAGAGGGTTTGCAGATGCAAAGTGGGTTGGTGCAGTTATGGAAAGGGAAGCGATCTATGCTCAAAATACCTATAACAAACAGTATGTCCCGTGATATCCAGCTGCCCGCTAAGACCATTTTGGGGGAAACGCAGAGAGTTAAAACTGCTTATCCGGCAGATATTAGACCCCCTGCTGTAAACCAAGCGACCGTCGACCCAACGACGAGTGAAACAGGAAGAAACAAAGAGACCAAGATGAACTGTGCTGTCAAAGAGACTATGGACATGTGGGACCCTCCAGTTCCCCTTGATCATCTCTCGCCCATACAGCAAGAGCAAGTAAAACAGCTACTACGGGAGGAACGGCAAGCGTTTTCCCGTGATGAGTATGATGTAGGGACAATTCCCTCTTTACAGTTGAAGATCCGACTCAAAGATCACGATCCTGTCAAAAAGACTTATGTTTCTGTTCCCAAACCACTTCATAAAGAAGTAAAGGAGGATGTTCTTCCTGCGGCAGCTGAGGAAGCTCAAGCTACCCACCAAGATGTTAGTGCAGTTCTACACAGCCATCATCGAGTCCATCCTCACCACCTCCATAACCGTGTGGTACGCAGGAGCCACTGCCAGGGACAGACTAAGGCTGCAGCGCGTCGTGCGCACTGCTGAGAAGGTGATCGGCTGCAAGCTCCCATCTCTCCACGATCTGTACATCTCCAGGACCCGGAGGCGTGCTGGCCGGATCATAGCCGATCCCTCACACCCTGGTCACGTACTGTTTGCCCCCCTCCCCTCTGGTAGAAGACTTCGGTCCATCCAGACTAAAACCTCCCGTCACATGAACAGCTTCTTCCCCTCTGCCATTAGACTGCTGAACACTAAGTGACTTATTGACTCTCGTGCACCATGTACAGCAGCTCAACCAGACTCATGTCAATCATCACTGTTTTCTTCCTGCATTACCGACTGCACTATATAGTTCTCCACAGTATCTGCTGCTGGCTAATATATATTTTAACTGTTGACCAGTATCACTTAATCTTATCCTACACTTTATTACATGTATAGTTTATTTCTCTTATCTTATCATGTTTAATGTTGCAGCATTGTACCGAGACAAATTCCTAGTTTGTGTACTACATGAACAATGGCAATAAACCTGATTCTGATTCTGATTCTGAGTATTTAGAAGACCTGCTTAACAGGGGCTGGATCACCAAATCCAAGTCATCATATTCCAGTCCAATTGTCTGTGTGCGAAAGAAAGATGGAGGTCTGCGTTTGTGTTGTGACTTTAGAGAATTGAACAAGAAGTCTATTCCAGACAGACACCCAATTCCCCGCATACAGGATATGCTGAACAGTCTAAGTGGGAGTGTGTGGTTTTCAGTCCTCAACCAAGGGAAGGCGTATCATCAGGGTTTCCTGGAAGAGTCGAGTAGGCCCCTCACTGCATTTATCACTCCCTGGGGTTTGTTCGAGTGGGTAAGGATTCCATTTGGTTTGTCCTCAGCACCAGCAGCATTCCAAAGATCTATGGAGGAGTGCTTGTGGGGGTTGAGAGATGATGTTTGTCTGCCTTACCTCGATGATAACCTTGTTCACTCACAGACTTTTGAAGATCACTTGCGAGACCTGAGAAGCGTCCTGCACCGCTATCAAAGCCATGGAGTGAAGTTGATTCCCCGGAAATGTGAGTTATTCAAGCAGCAGGTACGTTTTCTTGGTAAAATGGTAACAGGACAGGGTTACACCATGGACCCTGCGGACATTGCCCCAGTGCAGACATTCAAACAGCAGCAACCTTCCACTGTGGGAGAGCTAAGGAAATTGCTAGGTTTTATTTCATATTACCGAAGCTATATTCCAAACTTCTCTCGTATAGCAAAGCCTCTTTACGACCTTCTTGCTAAAGATCACACAGACAAAGCAAAGAAAAACTTAAAGAAACATGTCAAAAAGAATGATGGAGGCCACTTACCCTCATCCCATGTGATCAGGTGGTGCCCAGAGCATCAAGCAGTAGTTTGTCAGCTTGTTGACCTTCTTACCCAACCCCCAGTGTTAGGTTACCCGAACTTTGAAGAACCCTTCATTTTACACTGTGACGCTTCACAGGAGGGGCTTGGGGCGGTGTTATACCAGCGACAACAAGACAAACTGGTGGTGATAGCATATGGCTCCAGGACACTGTCAAATTCAGAGAAGAACTACCACCTTCATTCAGGGAAGCTGGAGTTTCTTGCCATGAAGTGGGCCATCTGTGAGAGGTTTCGGAATTATCTGTACTATTCTCCACCATTCACTGTCTATACGGACAATAATCCCCTAACGTATGTGCTTACCACCGCAAAGTTAAATGCAACCACACAGAGGTGGGTAGCAGAACTAGCTGATTTCCAATTTGTGATTAAGTATCGCCCTGGAAAAGCAAACAGAGATGCAGACGGACTTTCACGTATGCCTCTAGATATGGAGCAGTACATGAACAAATGTACACAGAATGTTGATCCTGATGTGATGAATTGTGCGACACAGGCAGTCAAGGTAAAGTCACAAGAAAATGCACCATGGCTCTGCCCAGTCACCATTTCTACTCTCATCAGTGAAGCAGACCAAGAAGCCAGCTCTATAGCTGAAATATCAAAGACCGATCTAAAAAGAGCTCAAGAAGAAGACTCCGTGATTGGAGAGGTGTTGCGCTACGTGTTGTCAAAACAATGGCCAAGAAGTGTAAAGCAGCACAACAGTAAAATTGCAGCTCTAGTCAGGCAAAAACACAAGCTGTACTTGGAAGATGATGGACTGCTTTACAGGAGAACGGCAACACATGACCAGCTACTCCTACCCCAGAAGTTTCACAAACTCGTGTTCAAAGAGCTCCATGAAAACATGGGTCATTTAGGGGTAGAGAGAGTGATGAACTTGATAAGAGAGCGTTTTTATTGGGCTCATATGCAAAGAGATGTGGAGCACTACATCACGAGAGTTTGCAGTTGTTTGAAGAACAAACGTCCCAATAAGATAACAAGGGCACCACTGACTAACATTGTCACCACGTACCCATTTGAATTAGTGTCAGTGGATTTCCTGCATTTGGAGAAGTGCAAAGGAGGATATGAGTATATCCTGGTTGTAATGGACCATTTCATGCGTTTTGCCCAGGCTTACCCATGTCGTAACAAAGCTGCCCTCACCGCTGCTGAGAAGATCTTTGGAGATTTTGCCCTCAAGTTTGGTTTCCCCACACGACTCCATCATGATCAGGGAAGAGAGTTCCAAAATAAACTTTTTGCAAAACTCCAAGAGTACAGTGGTGTGCAGGGGTCCCGAACAACGCCCTACCATCCGCAAGGGAATGGGCAGGTGGAACGATTTAATCGTACACTGTTGGCAATGCTCAGAAATTTGCCCGAAGCAGCCAAGGAAGACTGGAAGTCCTCTCTGGCAAAAGTGGTTCATGCTTATAATTGTACGCGTAGTGAAGCTACGGGGTACGCACCATATTTTCTGTTGTTTGGTCGTAGTCCAAAGTTGCCTATTGATCTAATGTTTGGCCTCACAACAAGAGAACAGAGTGTTTCTCAGCAGGACTATGCTGAAAAGTGGAGAGCTACACTGACTGAAGCTTACAAACTCGCTTCTAAAACAGCAAACAAAGAAGGGATGAGAAGTAAAGCACTTTATGATAAAAAGGTTCACGGTGCTGAGTTACTCTCTGGATCCAGAGTATTGGTTCGAAACTTGACCGAAAAAGGTGGGCCAGGAAAATTAAGATCATACTGGGAAGACAAGGTGTATGTCGTGATCCAAAAGAAGTACCCAGACAGTCCAGTATATGAAATCAGACCTGAAACTGGCAAGGGACGCACTCGGGTCATGCACAGAAACCTTTTGTTACCATGTGACTTTCTTCCCATGGAAACAGTGAAACATGCCTCTAAGAGAATAAGAGAAAGAGACTCTAAAAGACAAAGGCATGTGGACAGACAAAGCAACACGGATGATGAAGATGAAGAGGGTTGGAATGCCATAATCGGATTACGAGCTGGGAAGGATCAAGAACAGCGTCCACTGAGAGCCGATGCACCGGAGTTCTACCCGCATGATGACACTACTCCGGAGGATGAGGACCAGGACCCAGATGACGTCACGCAGGTGCAGCTGGCACCAGAGATCGACGATCCGGTGGTTCCAGATCCAGCTGAGGCAGACGAGGACCAGAGTGATGAGGTGTCGGAGTCCAGTTCCAGTGACCAGGAGGGACCTGACGAGATTCCTGTTAAAACGTATCCTTCAAGAATAAGAAAACAGCCTTTGAGATTGACTTATGATAAGTTAGGCCAACCTAGCACTTCATTGCATTTCATCTGTCTAGAACAAAGGTGTAGAAGCTAAAGATAACCATTGGTCAGACATAATTGTCTTGAAAAGTAACTTGGTAGTTACTGTGATGGTTGATTAAAAAAAATTGAAAAAAAGAACAAAAAAATTAAAAAAAACACAAAAAGAAACTTGCAGTATGTTACTAAGGCACAGGCATCACACCAAGGTTTATTTGATAGGTTATGACTAGATTGAGTATCCTTACTCTCAGGAAAGATGCAGATACCCACCATGATGGATGGAGCGGTTGAAGGTTATCGTGCACAAAGACCTCTTCTGCAAATGTATTGCATGGAATAGGAGATACATGCTGTACTATGGACAATTACCAGTTGCATCTTTATAGACTTTAATGAACTCTGACTCCTGTGTAGTGATACCCTACTTAATATGTAATGCATGATTACCAAATGTGAACTGACAGAAGAAAAGAGAAAAAAACTACTGTTTTCAGAAAGGTGTAATGTCGGGACGACATTAACTTTTTGAGGGGTGAGTGTAGGAAAACGTCAATTTTGGATAACCTCTAGTGAACCCTCAGAAACAGTGTGGATTAGATGCTAATGGTAAATATAAATATTCCTAATAAATGTACCTAAGAGACTATAATTTAATTGTTAATAGTAAATGGGAGCATTTATAGGGAATGTGACTAAAGGACTAAATATGCACTGTTTAGATATGAACTGTCAGTGAAAGCCGTAGCGTTTCTACGCCAGAGGTGGCGCTCAGTAATGACAAGATGCTGCTCTGTGGGAGAACACCATAGAAGAAGAGTGTAGGCGCTCTAGTGAGAGTGTTCCAGAGAACGTTCGAGAGAGAAGTCGAGAGAGTGTAGAGAGAGTGTTGAGACAAGATGGTGTCTAGCGATGTGCTGTGTAAGTGATGTGCCGTGCCGTGTGAGCTGGGAGAAGTCAATAAACAGTCGCTGCAAAGTCTAAACAGCTTGGCTCATTCATCCTTCCTCCCCTTCGCCCCTCCTGGGTGTAACATAGAAGCTTCTGAGAGAATGCCATAGTATTTAAGAGAAGAGTTTTGTCTGAAATGTCCTCTTTCTGACTATGCTTCTGTGTGAGATGTGTAATAAACTGTCTGAGTCAAATCCGCCTCGTTATTTACACACTCCACAACTTTATAATTATATGACAGTAATTTTAAAAAATTGTCAAATGGAGATAAACATCAAAGAAGACTCAGTTAAAATCACTGGGCACTGTACCACAAAAGATTCATCGCTTGACATGATTTCACTGGCTCGTAATCACAAAGAAACTGATCTCCATACAGTCTGCTGCAGCCTGTGAATGCTTGTTTCCAGCATTGTTTCTGTTTCTACATGGCAACATGTGCTATGTTATCATGAGGCAACAGTGAGTGTGACACCTACTGGGCAGGAGGTCAAAAAGTAATGGATTGCACCTTTAAAGCAAGAAGAAGGTTGTTCAGTCATTTGATAGTGGCTTAAGCTAAGCTCCCACAACATTTTGGTGCCGAAACCCGGGAGACGTGGAAAAAGGATTCTGCCGACAGATAGCTTTAGCCAACTAGCTAGCAAGAGAACAACTGAACAAGATGACGGAGCATCTACAGTGACTGAAACAAAAACGGGGAGTTGTACGAGCATCTGCAACAAAGCTGCTGCAGGCTATTGAGGAGGAGTCATGCAAAGATAACATCAGTTGTGATCGTCTACCTGATCTGCTGTCCATGTTGTCAGTTAAAGAAAAGAATCTCCTAGAACTGAAAAGAGAGATTGAAGAGGAGATACCAATGGATGACATCATCATCATCATCATAGCAGTCTGTCGGGGGCGACAATGACTGTTTCATTTTGCTCTGATCAGATTCCTCCACGCAGCTCTGGAGACAGATATAATTAAAACCATGGAGTACCAGGATAACCTTGATCTATGGAAGTCCTGAGCAACAAGAATCATTGAACGAGATGACCACCTAGCAGCTGAACGAGGCTCCTCACGGCTGAGTGATGTGAGTATGCATTCCAGCAGAGTAACTAGGCCATCAGTGAAGTTGCCAGAGTTGTACATAAACAAATATGATGGCGACATATCAAAATGACAAGAATTCTGGGATCAGTTTGAGACTGCTATCCACAAAAATAGTGAGCTGAGCAAAACTGAAAGGTTTACTTATCTCAAGTCCTATCTTGTGGGTCCTGCAGCAAGAGCCATTGCGAGCCTAAAAATAACTGACTCCAACTATGATGCTGCCACAGATGTGCTAAAAGATTTGGAAGGAAGGACTTGATAGTGAGTGCACACATGACTAAGCTGCTAAACCTAACTCCAGTCAAGCGATCCTCAGATATCGTCACCTTGAGACAGCTTTATGATGAATGTGAGGTAAAGATCAGAGGGTTGGAGTCACTTGGAGTTGTTTCAGATTCATATGGTGGCTTGCTGTGTCCCATATTACTCCAGATGATCCCAGATGGCTCCACTCTTGCCTACGCATGTAAAACAAGTTCAGAGCATGAGTTTAAAGTTCCCGAGCTCATTGCCTTTTTACAGCAAGAAGTTGAAAGCAGAGAGCGTGCCATGCACCTTACTAAAGTGAGCAGCGTTATTAAGAACCCTCAGTCTACCTTCCAGTGCCATTGCAAGCCAGATGCATAAAGTAGAAAATTTTGGAAACCAAACTTGTCATCTGCAGCAGCACTTCCACACCAGCAGCTCAAATGCTCCTCAAGGCTGCATATTCTGTGACAGCTCAAGTCATAAGTCTGAACAATGTACAGAAAATACACTCAGCCTGCGGAAGGACAAGTTGAGGAAGATGGAGAGATGTTTTGTATGCCCTGGGCAGCGGCATGTGGCAAAATTCTGCTGGGCTAAGGGCATCACATGTAACTTGTGTGGACGAAGACACCATCCAACAATGTGTGATAAGGGTGAACACACTGAAACCCTTAATGATACCCCAGAACCAATTGATGCTGTTATCTCTTCTGTGGCCCCACACACACACTAAAGACAAGTGTAGGAAGAAAGAACACAGTCCCCCTGCAAACAGTCACAGCATGGGCCAATGGAATAAAGGGAAAAGGAAAGGCACACTGCCTGATGGATGGAGGAAGTCAGCAAAGTTTTGTGCTGGAGAAGCAGGTAAAGGTGTTAGGACTGCCAGTTGTGAAAAAAGAGACTTTAAAGCTCCATACCTTTGGCAGGGATGCACCAGTAAAAATAGAGCGAAATGTCATGAAGTTAGTCCTGCAGAATGTTGCTGGCAAGGAAAAAACCCTCAAAATTGAAGCCATTGAAACACCACAAGTAAGCTCTGCTGTTTTGCATGTACCTGGAGAGCAAATTAGCCTGCAGCTGGAAAATAAATGTAACCCAGCTGAGAAAATGACCCTTTTCTCACGTTTCATTTGTATTAATGAAATTGTGTGATTTTATTTTGAAAAACGGGTATAAGATAAGATAAGATAAGCCTTTATTAGTCCCACAATGTGGAAATTCCAGGATTGCAACAGCACAGGGATAGCAACACTCAGAGCAACAATCAGAAGGCAAGAAAAAACAAGAGCAGCTAGTATACATATGTACATATTAATATATATATATATATATATATATATATATATATATATATATACTATATATATATTGCGGAGCATTGTGGTTGGTGGATGTGCAGCAGAAAGTCTAAGCTCTCTCTCCGCGGATGCGGCGGGCCAGCTCGATGTCTTTGGGCATGATGGTGACCCTCTTGGCGTGGATGGCGCACAGGTTGGTGTCCTCAAAGAGGAGGTAGGCCTCGCTGGCCTCCTGCAGAGCCATGACGGCGGAGCTCTGGAAGCGCAGGTCGGTCTTGAAGTCCTGAGCGATCTCCCTCACCGGGCGCTGGAAGGGCAGCTTACGGATGAGCAGCTCCATGGATTTCTGGTAGCGACGGATCTCTCTCAGAGCCACGGTACCGGTCCTGTAACGGTGAGGCTTCTTCACTCCGCCGGTGGCCGGAGCGCTTTTCCGAGCAGCCTTGGTGGCCAGCTGCTTCCTGGGGGCTTTTCCTCCAGTAGATTTACGGGCGGTCTGCTTGGTTCTTGCCATCGCTCTTTATTATTCTGTCTTATATTTCTTGCACGCCGCCTAAACTCCAGCCCGGCACCCGCGTCATTTTCGCTCCAGTTCTCCCGGTATGTCGAGTTTCTCCGTTAGCACCGGGTGGCGGTTGAGTGCTAGCTAGCTCTTCCCTGCTGTATCGTCTCCTGCTGTAAACAGAGGCTCCGTCCGCCGACTCGGGAGACCTTTGGGGCGATCTGTGTGTCCGTGATATATATAGAGTGAAAGGTGTGCCGGATCAGAAAGTTATCACCGGGTCAGAAAGAAGAAGGAAGATAAAAAAGACTCAGAATTGAGCCGCTGTTGCAAAAGGCAGCCAACTTGTGTGGCGCCGGAACCGGAAGGGAAGAGGAAGTGTGATCCTCGTTATCCAACTTTTAAATTCCCGTTTCATGGTCACGTTGGGCGATTGTGGTCTTTTCATTCGTTAAGAGCAATATTAGCCCCGCCTTCCGAGCAGAGGCAGCAGGCGCGCACTCGGTTTTCGGTCTTTTGCGATCTGAGAGCGGACGAGAGAGGCTGTGGACGGTCTGTGTGGAGACCTGTGAGTCTTCTTGTTGACTGGAGCACGAGCTTGAAAGGCCGTGAGGCTGTGACTTTTGCTGTGTTCACACTGATACCTCTTCTTGGTGAGTTTAATTTAGAAAGATGCTGTAAATAAATCTAAACACTGTCCAAACACTGATTTGAAACCTTTATTGAAACCCCCACTTATACCTGATTTGAAACCCCCACTTATATCACGGACACACAGATCGTCCCAAATGTCTCCTGAGCCGGTGGACGGAGCCACTGTTTATAGCAGGATTCGATACAACAGGGAAGAGCTGCTAGCATTTAACCGCCACCCGGTCCCACTGGAAAAACTCGACATACCGAGAGAACTGAGGCGAAAACGCCGCGGCTGCCGGGCTGGAGTAAGGCGGAGGACAAAAAATATAAGGTACAGACCCTCCCTTCCATCTGTTGTCATGGGAAATGTACGGTCGATACTGGGAAAGTTAGATGAGCTAGCGGCTATCTCCCGTTATGATAGCACTTACCGGGAGTGCTCTCTCCTTTTGTTTACTGAGACGTGGCTAACTGAACTAGCAGCAGATGCTAACATTGAGCTGGAGGGTTTTCACATGATACGAGCTGACCGAACACCAGAGAGTGGCAAAACTAGGGGCGGTGGAGTGATAATGTATGTTAACAACAACTGGTGTAGACCGGGACATATCACTATTAAACAACGACACTGCAGCAAAGACATTGAGTTGTTAGCTGTTAGCATGAGGCCTACATATCTCCCGAGAGAACACTCACACGTGATCTGCATTGTTGTTTATGCAAATCCGACGGCGAACGCTGGGACAGCGCGTGACGTCATCCATTCAGTAACCAGCAGGCTGCAGACAGAACACCCAGATGCTCTTCTCCTCATCTCAGGCGATTTCAACCACGTTTCACTGTCTCCCATTCTGCCCACTTTCACCCAGTATGTCACATGCCACACTAGAGACAATAAAACACTGGATTTGTTCTACGCAAACACTAAGGAGGCGTACACCTCATCACAACTCCCCCCACTTGGGAGATCGGATCACAACTTGGTTCATCTCCGACCGGTGTACAAACCCCTAGTGCACAGACAACCTCCGGCCATGCACACTGTGGAGTTATGGTCTGAGGAGACAATGGACACTCTAAAGGACTGTTTTGAAGCCACTGCCTGGAAGCAACTCTGCGATCCACATGGTGAGGACATCGATGGCCTCATTCACACCTTCACGGGCTACCTCAGCTCCTGTGTGGACAAATCCGTTCCCACCAAGACCATACGGCGTCACTCAAACAACAAACCCTGGATCAACCCTGAGATAAAAACACTTCTGAGAGAGAAGAAGAGGATCTTCAGGTCGGGGAACAGGGAGATGCTGAAGTCCGTACAGAGGGAGCTGAGGAGAAAGATCAGAGAAGGCAAGGACAGCTTCAGGAAGAAGATGGAGGACAAGCTGCAACAGAGCGACATCAGCGGGGTCTGGAGAAACCTCAAAACCATCTCGGGGCTCCAGAATACCTCCCCCCAGGCCACGGGGGGCAGGGAGTGGGCGAACAACCTGAATCTGTTTTTCAATAGATTTGACCAACCGCCCTCCCCCCTGTCTGCACAACAACCACTGCTGCCCCTAAGAAATCAAGTCCTGCTACCCACTCCCCACTCCACCGACACCCCCCCCACTCCCAACACACAGCCCCCCATCCTGACCCTGACCAAGACCCAGGTAAGGACGGAGCTGAGGAAGATCAAGGCGAGGAAGGCGTCGGGACCGGACGGCATCAGCGCAAAGCTCCTCAAGTCCTGTGCAGACCAGCTGTGTGGGATTGTGACATATATCTTCAACATGAGCCTGAAACTGGGGAGGGTACCACAGCTGTGGAAAACATCTTGTGTGGTACCTGTACCAAAAACTTCCCACCCCAAAGACCTGAACAGCTTCAGACCGGTGGCCTTGACGTCCCACTTGATGAAGACCCTGGAGAGACTGCTCCTTGCTCATCTCCGCCCCCTGGTGGAACCAGCGATGGATCCACTCCAGTTCGCCTACCAGCATGGCATTGGGGTGGAGGATGCGGTGATCTTCCTCCTTCACCGTTCTCTGTCCCACCTGGAGAAGCCCGGGAATATGGTGAGGATCATGTTCTTTGACTTCTCCAGTGCTTTCAACACCATCCAACCGATGATCCTGAAGGACAAGCTGCTGCGCGCAGGGGTGGACCAGCACCTGTCATCATGGATCCTGGACTACCTCACAAACCGGCCTCAGTTTGTGAGAACCCGGGACTGTGTTTCCGACACGATCATCAGTAGCACGGGGGCCCCCCAGGGAACGGTGCTGGCTCCCTTCCTGTTCACTCTTTATACTGCGGACTTCTCACACAACACAACACATTGCCATCTACAGAAGTTCTCTGATGACTCTGCGATCGTTGGTCTCATCTCCAGCGGAGATGAAGCTGAGTACAGAGGGCTTATCCAGAACTTTGTGGACTGGTGCCATCGGAACTGCCTCCAGATCAACGCGAGGAAAACTAAGGAGCTGGTGGTGGACTGCCGCAGGCATGGGCAGCCCCTCACAGCACCAGTAAATATACAGGGAACAGACATCGAGATGGTGACATCCTACAAGTACCTGGGTATTCATCTGAACAATAAACTAGACTGGTCACACAATACTGACGCACTCTACAAGAAGGGACAGCGCAGGCTGTTCCTGCTGAGGAGACTCAGGTCTTTTGGTGTACAAGGGGCGCTGCTGAAGTCATTCTATGACACGGTGGTGGCATCAGCCATCACTTTTGGAGTGGTCTGCTGGGGCAGTGGCATTACTGCAGCCGATAGGAAGAGACTGAACAAACTGATTAAGAAAGCTAGCTCTGTCCTGGGGCAACGCCTTGATCCGATGGAGGAGATAGGAGAGAGAAGGACGGTGGCTAAACTGTCATCTCTGCTGGAGTCCGCGTTCCACCCTATGCAGGACATACTGGATGCACTGAGGAGCTCATTTAGCAGCAGACTACATCATCCCAGGTGCACAACCGAGAGGTTTCGTAGGTCCTTCCTACCAACGGCTGTCAGACTGTACAACCTAAGCAGGGCTGCTCGCAGAGATAGCAAAAAGACGTAACAAACTAATAGTTTTTTTTGAATGCAAAAGATGCAATAGACTTACACAATGGTCCTCTCCGGCATACAACTAGGAACATACCGGTCGCTATGGAGGGTGAGAATATGTATGGGCACATAATCATACCATGTAGGATAACTAAATAGACGGTTATGCTGTTTCATCCCACCTAGCAACAATGCTCTGCACTGTGTGTGTTTATACAGTATATTTACATATTTATTCCATCTAGCTACAATGCTCTGCACTGGGTGTGTTTATATTTATATATCTATATATTTATTCCATCTAGCTACAATGCTCAGCACTGGGTGTGTTTATATTTATATATCTATATATTTATTCCATCTAGCTACAATGCTCCGCACTGTGTTTTTATATATCTACATATTATTCCATCTAGCTACATTGCTCCGCACTGTGTGTGTTTATATACTTGCATATTTATTCCACCTAGCTGCAATGCTCCGTACTGTGGGTGTTTATATATTTACATATTTATTCCATCTAGCTACAATGCTCTGCACTGTGTGTTCATATATTCATATATTTATTCCATCCAGCTACAATGCTCTGCACTGTGTCTCTGTGTGTGTGTGTATATATATATATTTTATAGTAATATGTACATATGTATATTAGCTGCTCTTGCTTGCTTGTTTTTTTTTTTCTTGCCTTCTGATTGTTGCTCTGAGTGTTGCTATCCCTGTGCTGTTGCAATCCTGGAATTTCCCCGTTGTGGGACTAATAAAGGCTTATCTTATCTTATCTTATCTTATTATCCTAAGTTGATGGGAGTACGAGCTTGAGAGGCCGTGAGGCTGTGACTTTTGCTATGTTCACACTGATACCTCATCTTGGTGAGTGAAAACCGAGTGTGTACTAAACAATACATGCTAATGCTAATCGCAAGTGGATTTTTTCTATTTAAAAGCAATGGAAAAGGCTATTTTTGTGTCTGTATGGTTTTCCTAAATGTGATTCCAGTTCCCAACAGTATGCTGAAGTACTTTTAGTTCTTATGCACTATTTCTTTTGAATGTAATGTGTAGTTTGATGCTAAAAGCACATTGTGTTGGTCTCCTATGTAAATTCATAGGTTATGCTAAACCCAGTAGCTCAGACAGGGTTTTACTGATTTTAAAAGGGAATATTGGAAGTAATGGGGCAGTATATTTCCTGGTTATGTGATAGATTATTTGTATTTCATTTCATGATTTACAAAGACAAGGTTAAAAAGGGATTAATCATAATTTCATGGTTAAATGATGTAGAGATAAAAAGAGAAATTCATTTAATTGGTTACATGAGAAAAAAAGTATTTCATGTACTACCAGAGAGATTTTGAGACAAGAAAACATGCATGTAAGGTGTGAAATGTGAATTGTAAGATCTTACTATATTACTGGATTGTAATAATAGTAATATGAGAGAAGAATTTAAACACTAAGCTATAGTGTTATATAAGAAGAGATTGGAAAACAAATTACTCTAGCTGTAAACAATAATATCATTATTGTTGTGCAGGCTAGGTTTTTTTGGTTGCCGATTAAGAACCTTCTGGATCCTGGATTCTCTCCGAATGGAGATGGCGAGCCTGACCCGAGACCTGAACCGAGACTGAACCGAGATCTGACCAAGATCTCGATTGAAGAACATCCTTCCTCTTTCCAGTGCACAAAATTCGAAGTGGTAGCAACTCAAGCCGCCGCTTTAAAAGAGGAAAAGAAACCTGAGTCTGGAGATACAAGATATCTTGACTGGTCAAACGACTAAACCAAAAGGACAAACAAACACTGAGCTCAGTAGGACATTTTTGGGGTTTTATTTCATGCCGGCCGTTGTTATATTTGTATAGTTGTAAATTGTTTGTATATTTTGTTCTTTTTATCTCTAAAAATAACAACCATTATTGCTCATTTCTTGCCTCCAGCTATTTCATTCCACACTAACTTTAATTCCCTATTGTAACCCTTACGAACCTAGCAACTGGTCTACACTTAATTTCCCTTACCTAATTAACGTAAGGCAAGGGTTACATAAAGGCCTGCAATTAGCTGACGCTTCAGGCAGCAGTGATGAAGAGCTGGAGCTGTCTGTTCTAATAGGGGATGACTACTACTGGGAGGTGGTATCAGGCAGAGTTGAAAGACTGTTGGGATCCCTGGTTGCCCTAGAGACAATATTTGGCTGGACAGTGCAGGGACCTGTTCCTATGTCAAGTATAAGTGAGGCTTCATGCATGAAAATAGGCATTGAGGAAACAACACAAGTTTCAGATCAGCTACAAGCATTGTGGGAAATAGAATCGCTGGGCATCACCAGTAAACCAGAGCAGCGGGCTGATGACATTGAGGCTCAGCAATGCTTTGACAAGTCACTGAACTACAGAAAAGGTCGTTATGAGGTGAGATTGCCATGGCGACTAGATTGCACCCAAACTCCCAAACAACATGAGGGTTGCCCAAAAAAGATTTGAGAGTTTGAAAAGGAAACTGAGAGCAGATGTGACATTGTTTGAAAGATACAATGAAGTAATAGAGGACTACTTCCAACAAGGAATATGTGAAAGGGCACTTGAACTCAAACAGTCAGATGGAGTCTATGACAGCAGTGTTAAGTACTATTTGCCTCACCATGCTGTAATCAGAGTTGACAAGGCGACAACCAAATTAAGAGTTGTTTTCGATGCTTCTTCACTTGAAGATGGCTGCCCTTCCCTCAACGACTGTCTTTTCACCGGGCCAAATCTAAACCCAGACCTCTTAACTGTCCTGATAAAATTTAGGTTGCATCCAATTGCATTCATGGCTGACATCACTAAGGGTTTCCTACAAATATCAGTAGCAGAAGAGGACAGAGATGTTCTAAGATTTTTTTGGCTCACAGGATCTCCCGATGCTGAGGGCACAAAACAATGCGCACTCAGAATGACCCGTATAGTATTTGGTGTGTCATCAAGCCCATTTCTGGTAGCAGCTACAATCAGAAACCATCTGGAGAAATACCAATCGACTTATCCACACGCTGTTAATATTTTGAAGGACACTCTATACATGGATGACTTCATCGCCAGCACCAGAGATGTTGAAAGTGCTTATGCAGTCACCACAGCTGCAAGAACGATAGCTGCTGCTGGTATGAACCTATGTAAATGGACCACTAATTCTTCCTCACTAAAGGAAAGGTGGATGCAAGGAGAATTTGACTTTGCTCCCGAGTCTGAACCACACGGCTGTGTGCTAAAGGTGCTTGGTCTTGTGTGGGGGCCAGAGACTGATGATTTTGTCTTTCACTTCAAGCATCTGATGGACATGTTCAGAGACAAAGAAACACAAAAAAAGTGTCCTGCGGTCATCAGCTAGAATATTTGATCCCATGGGATTTCTAACCCCATTCACAATAAGAGTGAAATGTCTCTTTCAAGACGTGTGGCAAAAAGGCATCAGCTGGGACGAGGCACTGCCAAATGATCTCTCACTAAAGTGGAAACAGTGGTGCACAGAGCTGCTTCAACTCCATCAGATAGTCATTCCCAGGTGTTATGGAACAGACATGCTGCAAGGGGGACAAGACCACATCCTCCATGTTTTCAGTGACACCAGTAAGAAAGCCTATGGTGCAGTAGCATATCTTCAAGGACAAACAGCTGATGGACAAACTATCACCAGACTGGTCATGTCCAAGTCAAGAGTAGCCCCGATCAAGAAACTCACCTTGCCCTGTTTGGAGTTAATGGGAGCTCTAGTTGCTGCATGGATGGGAAACAACCTGCTAAAGGCAATGAACATGCAACCAACACAAATCCAGATGTGGTCAGACTCCATGATAGTCATTCAGTGGATTCATAGTTCCACACATAAATGGAAGCAGTTTGTGGCTAACAGAGTAGTTGAAATACAGTCACTAACTTCACCTGAAGTTTGGTCACATTGCAGTGGGAAGCTGAATCCTGCAGACCTGAGGTCAAACAGCACAAAAACTGAAAGATGATGAGCTCTGGTGGTCTGGGCCCCCATCCCTCAATGCAGCAATATAGTCAGTGTCATTTCCTGGGGAGCCTTGTGAAGAGGGGCTAAAGGCTGAGCTTAAAGAATCCAATGTAATAGCTGAGTAATACTGAAGCTGTACAGCCAGATTCACTGCTGTGGCTTTCGGCTTTAGGACTGTGACTAGGATTCTTCTTTGACTTGGCACAGAGGCGTCGTCTCTTCGAATTTAGTCTGCTGGTAGGATCATTAGCTTCCCCAGGCGAGCCCGGGTACTGGCGGAGGGCGCGACGAGAACGCTGATCCATTGCCCCCCCAACATTCGATTGATGTAATCTGCCTCCAAGAGACTCATATTGGCACAGAGGAAGCTGGCCGCTTCACCATCAAAGGCTTTGACCTCCTGTGCTATGTTCTACATGCTAAACATGGACGTGCCACCTATGTGCGTTCTGACATAGTTGAAGCAAATCACCTGATAACAACACATTTCTCAGACACCATAATCATTGGTGGCTTCCATATTGTCAATGTGTACAAGCCCCCTAATGCCAACTGGGATCTGCAGGTCTTACCCACCCTACCCCACCCTGCCATCTATGTGGGGGACTTTAACAGCCATCACCCTGACTGGGGATACCCAGCAGTGGACAGTGATGGGAAGGCACTTTCAGACTGGGCATCCAGAAATGATCTCGCTTTGATATACGACCCCAAACAAAGAGGAACCTTCCACTCTGCTAGGTGGAAGAAGGACTATTCTCCTGACCTGTGTTGGGTCAGCTCTTTGAATGGGGAGCCATATCCTACACAGATCCTCATTCTTGATGATTTTCCACACAGCCAACACCGGCCCCTGCTTGTACACATTGGCCTACAACTTCCAGTCATATACAGCCCAAGGAAGATGCGCTGGAACTTCCGCAAAGCCAACTGGAAGAAATTCAGTGAAACTCTGGACCGGAGCGTTGTTACCATCCCACTCCACACCATCACTGTAGATGAAGCATACAACCGCTTCTGCAGCGCAATCTTCAAGGCTGCCCATACTGCAATCCCACGAGGCTACCGACCCCTCTATGTCCCATGTTTGGACGGAGAAAGTGCTGCCCTCCTACAATCCTATCAAACATCAGGGGACCCAGAGATAGCAGACCATCTCATTGAATCGCTAAATACAGCTCGGCGAAAGAAATGGGAGGAGACAGTTGCTGACCGGAGCTTTACCCACTCTAGCAGGAAATGTTGGAGCCTCATCCGTCGCCTAGGAGCTGCACAGAAGCCCCCTAGCCAAAGCCGAGCATCCGTCACACCCAACCAAGTTGCATCCCACCTACTGACTATCGCCAAAGCACCCCAAGACAAAGACACCAAAAGAGCAGTTACAACTGAGCTAAAAAAACACCAAAAAATGCCTGTAGAGGAAACGAACCCTGAACCCTTCGAGGCTGCTGAACTGGAGAAAGTCCTACAGAGCCTGAAATGTGGAAAGGCAGCAGGATACGATAACATCTTCCCAGAATTCATGAAAAATCTTGGCCCCCGAGCCCTAACCTGGTTGACACAATTCTACACAAGGATCACACAAACAAACTCGATCCCAAAGAAATGGCGGACAGCAAAGGTCATTGCCATCCCAAAACCTGGCAAAGACCACAAATTACCAGCAAGCTACCGCCCAATCTCCCTACTCAGCGTTCCTTACAAAATCATGGAGCGCCTAATTCTGCAACGCATTTCCCCAGAGGTAGAGGATATTCTAAGTGTGGATCAAGCAGGTTTCCGCAAGGACCGCAGTACAGGAGAACAAGTACTGGCCCTAACCACCTTCATCGAAAATGGCTTCGAGAGCAGACTGAAGACAGGGGCTGTGTTTCTCGACCTTACAGCCGCCTATGATACGGTCTGGCACAAAGGCTTCCTCCTGAAACTTATAAAGGCGATCCCTGCTTGGGCAACAGCAATTATAAAAACCCTGCTGACCAACCGAAGGTTCAGAGTCCACCTCAGTCAGAAGACAAGTGCATGGAGAATGCAGAAAAACGGACTCCCACAAGGCTCAGTTCTAGCTCCAACTCTGTTCAACCTCTACATAAACGACCTGCCTACTACAAAATCCCGCAAATTCACCTATGCAGACGACATCTGTTTGGCATTCCAAGCACCAGACTTTGAACCACTGGAACGGGTGCTCACGGAAGATCTTGCCAAACTGGACCAGTTCTGCAAAATCTGGCGCCTAAAACCAAGCCCAGCAAAAACCGTCTCCAGTGTATTCCATCTCCACAATGCAAAAGCTGCTAGAGAACTAAACATCCACCTGAGCGGACTCAAGCTTAAGCATGCCCCAAATCCAACTTATCTTGGAGTGACCCTTGATAGGACCTTATCCTTCAAGGAACATCTAAAGGGGACGGCTGCTAAGGTGAAAGTACGAAACAACCTGCTCTGCAAGCTCGCTGGTGCAAAATGGGGGGCGGCAGTCTCCACCCTGCGCACCTCAGCATCGGCCCTTTCATACTCTGTAGCAGAATATTGTGCCCCTGTCTGGTCCAGGTCATCTTACACACACCATGTAGACACCCAGCTCAACACAACCATGAGAACTATAACTGGAACAATCCGCTCAACACCACTCCCCTGGCTCTCTGTACTGTCAAACATAGCCCCTCCACACATCCGGCGAGCAGCATTAACTCAAAGGATGCTCCAAAAAGTTAAAGATTCTCCTCACTTACCAATCCATGCAGATATCTACACTCCACCCACTGCCCGACTTTCATCCAGACGGCCGATTTGGAAAAACCCTCCCCCAGCTGACTTTACCATCCAGACAGCTTGGCAAGAGGAATGGGAGACCAAGGAGGTCCCAAACAAACAGCTGGTGATAAACCCCAACCAACAGGTCCCGGGCACCAACCTCCCAAGGAGACAGTGGTCTACACTCAATCGCTTCAGGACTGGACATGGCCCCTGCTTGGCCAGCCTTTACAGATGGGGCAGTAGCCCTAGCCCACTGTGCGCATGTGGAGAGGAGCAAACAATGGAACACATCATAGAGGCTTGCCCGCTCCAAAGACTGGAAGGAGGATTACACACCCTCCATACAGCAAACCAGGAGGCAACTGCTTGGCTTAAGGACTTTGCATTCGCTAAATAAACTGCTGTGGCTAGAGGACTACAGCAAGCTAAGAACTATACTCAGAATCCCAGCCTGGATTAAACAATTTGTTCACAATGATCGCTCAAAATCAAAGAGACAAGGAGAGTTGACTGCAGAGGAAATGGCAGAAGCTGAAAGACACTGGATTTGGAACGTGCAAGGGCAACCTTTTCAGAAGGAGATGTTGGAGATAAAGGCAAGAAAGGAAGTTCACAGTGACTCAAAGATCAGAGTTCTTAAGCCATTTCTTGATGGGAATGGTTTGCTTTGTGTAGGCGGAAGACTGCAACATTCAAACATGAGTTTTAATGAGCGACATCCATTGATTTTGCCTTCTGACCACAGACTATTTGAGATGTTCATTCAACGCAGTCATGAGCAAGTGACGTATTCAGGTATGAGAGATACTTTGGTGCAGCTAAGAGACAAGTACTGGATTTCTCGAGCCAGACAAATGGTAAAAAGAATCATTGCTGCTTGCCCTGTGTGTAAGAGATTCAAAGTAAAGGCCATGCAACAGTTGACAGCACCCATGCCAAGAGACCGGATCACAGAAACCCCACCATTTGAAACAGCAGCGGTGGACTTTGCAGGTCCTCTTTATGTTAAAAATAAGGACACAGTGGAGAAGGCTTATATTGCACTGTTCACCTGTGCTGTGACTCGTGCTGTTCATCTGGAGCTGGTGTCAGAACTGTCAACAGAAAAATTCCTCCTGGCATTTAAGAGATTTATATCAAGACGAGGCCTCTGCAGAGTCATCTATTCTGATAATGCACAAACCTTCAAGCGAGCTGACCAAGACCTCCAAGCACTATGGAGAGCTATAAAAGAGCCTGAACTACAGAAATATTTTTCTGAAAAGGGGATCATCTGGAAGTACATTGTAGAGCGAGCAGCTTGGTGGGGTGGTTTTTGGGAACGACTGGTGAGATCAGTGAAGACATGCTTGAGAAAGGTAATGGGAAGAGCTTCACTGAATTTTGAGGAGATCGCATCTCTTTTAGCAGAGGTAGAGGCAACAATTAATTCAAGACCACTCACTTTTGTCTACAATGAACCCGAAGAGCCTCAGCCTCTAACACCAGCTCATTTCTTGATTGGTAAAAGACTCTCCGCCTTACCACCAAAATCCTTCCAGAGTGCCAGTCAAACCTCAAGCACTACCCAAGAAGAGCTGGCACGCCGTTGGAAGTACGATCACCGACTTTTAAATGACTTCTGGACTCGCTGGAAAAGGGAGTATTTACTGGAATTGAGATCCGCACATACCATCAAGATCCCACACACCACTGTAATAAAGGAAGACAATCTAGTTCTTATTGAAGATGAAAAGATGCCACGTCTGATTTGGAAGACTGGGATAATAAAGGAGCTATACACAGGAAGAGATGGACTTGTGAGATCCTGTGCGGTGCGCACACCGGAAGGGACAATATTAAGACCAGTCCAACTCCCATATCCTTTTGAGACTTGAGTTTATGAATTGTCTTCTTGGGGAGGAGGATGTTGTATCTTTTTGGTTAATAGTACAGTAATTCATTTCATTAATTTAGTTTAAAAAGTTGAGAAAAACAGTTCATAATATTGTTGTTGTGTTTCAGATATATCCATCCATCCATCTTCTTCCGCTTAATCCTTTTTGGGTCGCGGGGGGGCTGGAGCCTATCCCAGCATCTTAGGGCGAGAGGCAGGGTACACCCTGGACAGATCGCCAGTCCATCGCAGGGCCAACACAGAGAGACAGACAACCATTCACTCTCACAGTCATACCTAAGGACAATTTAGAATCCCCAGTTTTGATGCCAATTAACCTAACCTGCATGTTTTTGGCATGTGGGAGGAAACCAGAGAAATCCCGGAGTAAACCCATGCAGACACGGGGAGAACATGCAAACTCCACACAGATCACTGTTGGTCGGAGGCTGGGATCGAACCCAGGATACCCCGGCCAAGGGTGAGTTGCTGTGCTGCCGCAGTGCTAACCACTTCACCACCGCGCTGCCCGTTTCAGATATAATAATCAGTTCTTCCTTGTACCATTTCCAACAACGCCTGAAAGTTTCATGCAAATCCGTCCAAGACTTTTTGAGTTATCTTGCTAACCAACAGACAAACAGACAGACAAACAGACAGACCAACAGACAAACACACAAACCCTGGCAAAAACATAACCTCCTCCTGGCCTTTTCGGCCTGGCGGAGGTAACTAGAAAAGCACTCGGAGAGCGCAGACCTCCACCAAGCGGCACAGTTCCCCCCATACAGTGTTTGTGTGTACGTTTTCAGATTCCCTGAGCATGAAAAGATATGAGTAGCAATTGGATTCACAATGATTATTTGTTTATTTGACATGGACAGTGCAATAAACAGACAATTAATGAATGACAATCAATGTGATAGTGATAGGATTAGTGGTTCAGTAGTGTAAAACGGGGCTATAAGGGACGGCGGGTTAATAAGGGACACTTTTGTGGGAAATGTTTTAAATGTAATTCTGCTTTTTTTATTTTGAGCAGGACGCTGAGTTGTGTTGTTATTGTCAAATATCCATGAATCCTTCATCAAATCTAGGCGGAAGCAAAATTAAAAAAGCAGAATTACATTTAGAAAAGTGTCCCATATTACTCCGCCGTCCCTTATAGCCCCGTTTTACGGTTGTAAAAGCATTGCCTCCTTGGCGGAGGTAATAAACTGAAGTGTTGGTGTGTCCATCTCCTCCACTGACGGATGCAGATTGGTTAGACAGGTTGCCGTGGGCTTTATATTATATTGGGGTTGCGCTCCGCGGCAAAACAGAATTTAGAATCCTTCCCGGCAGAGAGGTCGTTTTTACGCAGCGCCTATAGCTGGGCGGGGAATTTGTGGCAAATAATCGGGCGGCGGACAGGTGGCCGTGTCAGGTTTTGCAGCGTGGCGCAAAAACAGGCACGGTGGCGGGCCCAGGCCAGCAGTGTTTTCCGCGTGCTTTTGTGCCTAAAACGTTGAAGAACGCGGAGTTTGTGTTGGTCAGACACGACGACCAGCGCAATGTGCGCAGCGCCTATGGCTGGCACAGGCACGCTGGGGGGCCCAGGCCACCAGTGTTTTCCGCATGCTTTTGTGGCTAAAACGTTGAAGAAGGCAGAGTTTGTGTTGGTCAGACACGACGCCCAGCGCCCTCCATTGCGCCTGCGCACATGTTGAAAATGGCCGTATGTCACAGTGTGGAAAAATGTTTAAAAAATTCCTGTATGCAGACGGTGATGCGGATCATCCCCAAAATTTAATCAGTTCTTCCTTGTACCATTTCCAACAACGCCTGAAAGTTTCATTGAAATCCGTCCAAAAGTTTTTGAGTTATCTTGCTAACCAACAGACAAACAGACAGACAGACAGACAAACAGACAAACACACAGACAAACCCCGGCAAAAACATTACCTCCTCCTGGCCTTTTGGCCTGGCGGAGGTAATAAACTGAATTTATTCATTCATGTGTTTCTCTAACTACCTTTGACCACACGGTGGCAGTAGTGTTCAAGCTAAGGTTAAGTTGAGCCTTTTTGAGCCAGAGAAAAAAGCAGATAGAGTAGCTAGTAGCTCACAGCTCACTGCTAGTTAAAACGATGATGACAGACAGTTTATGCCATGCAGTTGTCCTGTAAGAATGTACAGACCATTATTAAGCGGTTAAAGTTGTGTAACAGGCATTTTACTGTAACAGGCTAATGTGAATCAGGTTTTTATATTGTGTATTTATAATTTTGTTTGCATTGATGTATGTGGATAATGTTTATACTGTTTTCATTTTGTTTTTTCTTCATCTTTTTCTCTTTTTATCCGTTTCTTTTCTCTAAAGCCCATACAGGGACAAGAGTTGCAAACTAGCTTAATACTATACACTCTCTGTGCAACTGTAACGTTGATGGGTAGAGTCTCTTATACAAGGAGGCTTTGAGGCAATTTAGCAATCAATAGCTTTCCATTTTTATTCCAAAAAACTTACAGGTAATAACTCCAAAACATCCGACACGACTTAAATTTGTCCATCAGCCATCATCATCATTGATCCTCTCGACAACAACTACTAACCAAAAATAGCTGTTATATACTATTTGAGATAATTAACATCAATTAGAACATACCATATGTCCCAGGTAAAACAATAACATTTTTCCATTTTCCACATATACCCACTAACATCTAAAAGACCATAAATAATTCCCCACCTATATACAGAATAAATATAACTAACACAAAATAAATAACAGCATAAATAATTCAATAAATAATTTAACCCCTATTCACAAATTTAAATCACCCCTCTAACTCACCATAACATGCTTCCTTCCTGCTGGTGTCCTTTAAAAAGGCATTCAACCCCTAACAGAGTCTTTTGCCCGGACACCCTCAGGAAGCATGCCGGCAAAGGTATGTGGATTAAATAATTACCAATTGTTTACCCAAATAATTAATCATAGCAATTATCTCACAAAGGCATTGCAATTAGACAAAGACAGATCCTAGAAATAATGTGTGTACTTTAACAATCATAATAACATTTACAATATTACAAATATAACATAATCACACATACAATAAATCATAACAGTGGGGACACTCCGTCATCACATTTCCTACCCCCTTTTCCCAAGAGTACAGTACTCTAAGAGTCATGTACTCTGGAGAGACTATCTGCCACAAGGTTGATTTTCCCTGCCACATACCGAACAGTAAAATTATACGGTTGAAGGGACACATACCACCCTGTGAGACGACTGTTCATGTCCTTCATCCTGTCCAACCACTGTAGGGCCCGATGATCTGTCTCCAACACAAAATGATACCCCAATAAATAGTATTTGAGAGACCCTATTGCCCATTTCATGGCAAGACATTCCTTTTCTACCATAGAGTATCTCGTCTCCCGGTCCAACAACTTACGGCTCAAGAACAGTACTGGGTGTCTCTCTCCCCTCTCCTCCTGGAGAAGTACTGCTCCAATGCCAACTCCTGAAACATCTGTCTGTAAAATGAACGGGCAAGCAAAGTCTGGACTGTAGAGAACCTTCTCACCAGAGATAGCACTCTTCAGATCCTCAAAAGCTCTATCACATTCCTCTGTCCATTTTACCCTATTAGGTGCTGAAGCCTTAGTGAGGTCAGTCAAAACTGCTGCTCTTTCAGCAAAGTGGGGAATAAACTTACTGTACCATCCTACCATTCCCATAAATGATCGTACCTTCTTCTTAGTGGTGGGCACAGGATAGGTCCGGATGGCATCCACTTTACCTACTCGTGGTCTAATGACCCCCTGACCAACCACATGTCCCAAGTACTCCACCTGCTGCTGTCCAAACGCACATTTGCGTGGATTAATCGTCAGTCCTGCCCTCTTAATCAACTGAAGGACCTGCCCAAGGTGTACCAAATGTTCTTCCCAGGTCTGACTATAGATGACCACGTCATCCAGATAGGCAGCTGCAAAATTTGATACCTTTCTTAATACTTGGTCCATGAGCTGCTGAAAAGCTGCAGGTGCCCCCTGAAGGCCAAATGGCATAACCCTGAATTGGAAACTGCCATAAGGTGTTTTAAAGGCTGTAAGTTCTTTTGTTTCCGGTGCCAATGCCATCTGCCAATACCCCTTGCATAGGTCCAGTGTAGAAATAAACCTAGCCCTGCCCACTTTCTCTTACAGTTCATCAATCCCGGGCATGGGGTATGACTCAAACTTAGACACTGAATTGAGATATCTGAAGTCAATACAGAATCTCAGAGAGCCGTCCTTTTTGGGTACCAGCACAATCGGGCTACACCACTCACTGACTGACTCCTCGATCACTCCCAGCTGCAACATCAAATCAATCTCCTGCTTCATCTTTGGAACCAATCGCTCCGGGATCCTATAAGATTTCCTACATGGAACAGCTTCTTCTTTCAAATAAACTTTATGACCTACCAATGTGGTGAAACCAGGTCTCTCCTGAAACAATTCTGGATCTAACAGTGCCTCTAATTCTCTCTGCTGATCCACCTGCAGATGAGACACTTGAAACAAACACGGCTCTGACACATTTGTGGGAAAAGACAGTTCTCTCTCCTCATCCACTTCCGTCACACAAATGAAGAGCTGATGTGTCTCCTGAAGAACAGGTTGCTGCTGCTGATGACCAGGCTGCTGAAACTCTTTCAACAAGTTAATATGGAAGGTCTGATGTTTTACCTTCCTGTCAGGCATATATAGTTCATATGTCACTGCACTTAGTTTTTTTTAGAGATTTCATACGGCCCCCGCCATTGAGCCAACAGCTTACTGTCACACGAGGGCAGCAATAACAAAACCTGCTGACCTGGGTAAAAAAAAACAAAAAACCTTTTCTGGCCTTCTTATCATACCAAGTTTTTTGTTTGGCCTGCGCCATCCTCATGTGCTCTTGAGCCAAAGCAGTCATTCGATCCAGTTTCTCTCTCATCTTAATAACATATGAGACCACATTGTCCTGATCACTCGGTGGACTCTCCCAGTGCTCCTTTAATAAGTCCAGTGGGCCCCTCGCCTGACGACCATACAGCAGTTCAAAAGGTGAGAACCCTGTTGAAGCCTGGGGCACCTCCCAATAAGCAAATAATAAATATGGTACCCATTGGTCCCAATCCGAGCCCGTTTCAGAAACAAATTTCCGCAGCATGTTTTTTAGAGTCTGATTGAATCGCTCCACTAGTCCATCAGTCTAAGGGTGATATGGGGTGGTCTTAATACCCTTAATACCCAACAGCTTATATACTTGCTACAACAGTTTTGATAAGAAATTTGTTCCACAGTCTGTTAAAATTTCTCTGGGTATGCTTACCCTTGAAAATAACTGGATAAGGCAGTTGGCTACCTGCCTAGCCTTGATAGATTTCAGGGGAAAGGCTTCTGGGTACCGAGTAGCATAATCGCAAATCACCAGAAAGTATTTATTACCAGAGGAGCTTCTCTCTGGGGGGCCAACTATATCCATCCCTATTCTGTCGAATGGTGTTCCAATAGTGGGTGTAGTTGGGCACGGGCTACTCCCCTAGGTGATGTAATCTGACATATTGGGCACAATGTGCAGAAGTCCTTTATCTGGGTATACATTCCCGGCCACACAAACCTTCTAGCAATTCTCTGCAGAGTTTTTTTGAAATGCTAGATGACCTGCCCAAGGGATAACATGTCCCAGTTCCATAATCTGTGGTGTGAGGTCCCATGGCAAAGCTATGGCCATAACTTCACCTTGTTGCTGGTATAAAATGCCCTTTTTAATGACATACATGGCCTCAGCCAAACAATCCGTTCTACCCTGTTTCACACCCTCAATCTCTGAGACTTTATTAAACCATGGTCCAAGTGCTGGGTCAGCTTTCTGTAATGCAGCTATGTCAGGAGGGATGTCAAACTCTACTGACTGACTTAATTGTGGCGTTACTTCACCCAAGTTCTTTACAGAAGCTAACACCTTATCTCTTCTCCTCTGAGCCTTGGATTTAAATTGTTTACTAGGGCCTGCCTCTATCTCAGAATCATAAAAAGGCAGCTCCTGAAGAACATTGGCAGCCCTCTGCGCCCTGGTTGTCACCATATTGCTGATTTTTCCAACAGGTGCATCAAGCCTCTGCTCAATAGCGCCACCTGCCTGTCCCTCAGTTTGTTCGTCTCTAACCTGTTGTATAATGTCCAACAACGTTGGAACATCATTGCCAAGAATAACTGGATAAGGCAAATCAGGCACAAGAGCTACAGGAAGGAGATAAGTTTGACCCCCCCCCCCCCCACTGTTAAATAAACCTCAGCGGTCGGGTACAACTTCTTATCCGCATGAACACAACTAATATTTACTGTAGACTCACTCCATGAATCTCTAGGGACTAAGCTGGGCAAAACAACAGTCTGGAAACAACCGGAGTCTAACAAGGCCTCTTTACACTGACCATTAAGCAAAACGTTAGTTTTATATATTTCACCATAAATTGGTGCTGACAGAGTAGGTTTTGGAACTGAGCATAATAATGAAGGTTTATCATTCTTTATGGCAGGACAAGAATACTGGGTGTGACCGATTTTATTACATTGATAACAGCGTATATCTTTATTCAAAACAACACGTGACTTTTTGCTACTATTATATCTGCCATTTGTGATCTGACTGGTACTGGAATACAGCCTATTTTGAGCTGGACCACCCCTTTCACCTTCATTAAACTTACTCCGTGCGGTGAAAGAGCTGTCACGGCTGAGAGTAGTTCTCCTGCTCCCAGACCTGGCTGACAGAAAAACCTCCGCCAGACGAGCAGCGTCCTCTGCAGTCTTCGGGTCCCGTTCTTGTATCCAGATTCCCAGTTCCGGGTTCACCATCCGCAGAAACTGTTCCAAAATTATAAGTTCCATAATGTCTTTCACCGTTAAGGTCTCTGGTTTAATCCATTTATTGCACAGGTCTTTTAGACGAACATATAGTTCACGGGGGGTTTCGTCCTGATGAATGTCCAAAGCACGAAACCTTCTCCTATAAGTGTCGGGTGTTATTTCATACTTGTTTAAAATTGCTTCCTTCACTTTTCCATTCATGTCTGCAATGTCCATCAGAACATACGTGCTCTGCGCTTTACCTGTAAGCAGAAGAGCCAACTGAATAGCCCACTCTTCTTCGCGCCAGCGGCAGACCATAGCGATCCTCTCGAATGTCGACAGATAATGTTCAATGTCGTCCTCGGGGGAGAGTGGATTCAGCCTGGGCTCATGGTGCGTTCGTGTCATCCTCAATGGCACCTGCAGCGGTAAATCATCCTCCTGCTGGCCGACCCGACTGGCCGTCACCCTGGGGTCTTCCCCCGAAGCGCCGTCATCGCCGTTGCATTCAGCCCGGCTTCCACACTCCTCTCTCAACTCCTCAACTTGCAACTGCATCTGCTGAATTTTGCTATCCATGGTTTGCCACCTTTGTTCCTGAAGAGCTGCTTCCTCCAATCTCTGACGGTCTCCGACAGTCAGTGAACGAACCAAAGACTTTACCAAACACGTCAGTTCTTCCAGCTCATTCAGTCCACTGGCTCCCTGCTCCTCAGATGCCATACCTGCGTCACCATCAAACTGTTCCTCTTGCCTCACTATTTTTCCTCTGGGCATCTTTCGTCCCTTGTCATCAACTACTTCCATCAAATGTTACCTCATCAGGGGGCGGACCACCGCTTTCGCCGCAAAATATAACATCCTCAGGTAACGGACCACGGCTGCCACCAAATGTAACGTTGATGGGTAGAGTCTCTTATACAAGGAGGCTTTGAGGCAATTTAGCAATCAATAGCTTTCCATTTTTATTCCAAAAAACTTACAGGTAATAACTCCAAAACATCCGACACGATTTACCACGACTTAAATTTGTCCATCAACCATCATCATCATCATTGATCCTCTCGACAACAACTACTAACCAAAAACAGCTGTTATATACTATTTGAGATAATTAACATCAATTAGAACATACCATATGTCCCAGGTAAAACAATAACATTTTTCCATTTTCCACATACACCCACTAACATCTAAAAGACCATAAATAATTCCCCACCTATATACAGAATAAATATAACTAACACAAAATAAATAACAGCATAAATAATTCAATAATTTAACCCCTATTCACAAATTTAAATCACCCCTCTAACTCACCATAACATGCTTCCTTCCTGCTGGTGTCCTTTAAAAAGGCATTCAACCCCTAACAGAGTCTCTTGCCCGGACACCCTCAGGAAGCATGCCGGCAAAGGTATGTGGATTAAATAATTACCAATTGTTTACCCAAATAATTAATCATAGCAATTATCTCACAAAGGCATTGCAATTAGACAAAGACAGATCCTAGAAATAATGTGTGTAATTTAACAATCATAATAACATTTACAATATTACAAATATAACATAATCGCACATACAATAAATCATAACAGTGGCGACACTCCGTCATCACAGCAACACATCAGATTTTCTTTTTTGTCTATGTTTATTGCACTGTCCCTGACAAATAAACAAATAAAATAAATAAATAAAGCAAGAAGAAAGTTGTTCAGTCATTTGATTGTGGCTTAAGCTAAGCTCCCACAACAGCATCACCTGTCAAGCAGAACAGAAGGACAGCAAGATGGTGGCTTGAACGGTCACTTACTTTGAAGCTGCAGCACACGAGTCCCAACTTTTGGTTAGAAGCTGCTTATATACACTTAAAATCACTGTAATCTAACATGATAAAACTTGGTAAATTGAAGTTTGGTGATAAGATAGCCCCAACAAACCAGAGAGCAACAAATCTGAAAGAGATGAAGGAGCCAGAGGACAAGATCAGTGCCAGTGGCGACCATGATTATGCCATGGATGCGAGCAGCACGGTCAGTAGAAGAGTGGCAACCTCGGTAACTCCAAGCAAGCTCCCGACTGGTAAGAAAATCAAAACAAGAACAGAGGAGTTGGAGGAGGATGTCCCAAATCTGACCATATTAAAGGCCACTGAAGACATGAAAAAGGATTTTAGGGAACAACTGGCTGAGCTCCATGAGGAAACTAAACAAGCTAGCTGCATGATTGCTAACTTAACCAAAGCAGTGCAATTTAATGTGGAGGAACTTATGGATGCAAGAAAAAAATAGTCGACATAGAAAAACATAATGGGGATCTGATTAAAGAGAACAAAGAGCTCAAAGATAGAATAAGAGAACAAGAAAGCTACAAGATGCACTGGACTTTGAAAATATGAGATCTGCAAGAGAAGAATGGTGAAAATGTTCAATAAGATTGTTGTGTAGTGTGTGTGTGCTGCCGTACCTGCCCACAGTGTGATGTCAGGTGGGCACGGCTACTTGTATATATAGTTCTGTGTTCAATAATAAAGGGTGGTTGGTTGCTGCATGAAGAGAGACTCCGACTCCTTTCCTCATTTTGGTGACGAGAAGAAAAATTATGGGAGTGTACGGGCTACCTCCATCACTGCTACCGTTTCTGGAGTACATGCGAGAGCCAGTGATCCTGTGGCTGAAGTGGTGGGCCATGTTTGCGGATTATATCGGGGCACTGGGATTAAGTAGACTCGACGGGAGACGACGATGAGCACTTCTGGCCCACCATCTCAGTGCTGAAGGCCAAAGAATTCTCAGTACGTCGGGTGAAACAGAGCACTATGAGGATGCTGTCGAGCAGCTTGCCAAACATTTCGCCGAGCAGACGAGGACCACGAAGCTGTGGGTGGCGGGAACGTTGGCGCCAAATAGAACTAGGCTAGTTAGCTCAGAGAAGCTAACGGGCCACTCATTGTCTATGGGCAAGTTAGCTACAAAGCTAACTGCACGCCCAAAGCGAGTTCCAGGTTACCAGATAGGCATCGAGGTGGGACCAGGGCTGTGAATGGTGGAGTTCCCGGTCACTGCAGACGGTGGGCCAGCCAAGGAGTGCAGCACAGTACAGGAACGTAGCACTGGTGAGTTTGACGGTGCGGTGTGCGACAACAGCGGAGAGGGAGAGCAGCGACAGGAGTCATCCCCGCAGTTGGAGGCTGGGCAGTGGGAGAGCGGGAACCTGCAGGCTGAGGACCCCGGGAGAGAGCAGCAATAACCGGGCATGGAGACAACGCAGCAGAGCACCTGGGATGAGGGTGCTGAGAGCAGTGATGAAGCACCTGGGTCAGTGAACGACGCCTGGCAAAAGTGATGCTGTGAACCCCGGGAGTGAGCAACAGCAGCTGTGCACGGAGGCAGTGCAGTGGAGCACCTCAGATGACAGAGAGGAGGCACCGGGCACTGTAGAGGTCGGGCAGAGTCTCAGTGCCAGAGCTCAACACGCCCTGGACGAGGGTGCTGGGTGTACGGCGAGGCGCCCAAGGGAGCGAGCAGACCGACGAGCACGGAGGGACGGTGTTCCGGACAGCAGCACTGCGGGTCCCGAGGAGTGAGGTAGTCGGTGGTAAAGACAGATATTTTTGCAGGAGAGATCATTTTTGATCCCAGAGGCAGAGGGCGGACAGGGGTGCACATGTTGTGGGGCTGCCCACAGCCTTTGAGCCTGTCTTATCTTCAGCGGCCAGGGGTGTTCAGGTTCAAGTTCAGGTTCAGGTTACTTTATTTGTACCCGTAGGTAGATTTGTTTTGCTGTCTGGTGACATCCATATTTACAAGCCACTAATTACATTCAACATAGACACAAACACAGGCACACATCTTACAAAATAGGTAAATATAAAATATGTACAATATAATTTTTATAGCTTGTTCAACTCTTTGACAGCAGCAGGGACAAAGCTGTTTTTGTAGCGCTGGGTTTTGCTTTTTGGGACAGCAAACCTCCGTCTGGAGGGAAGAAGCTGAAAGTTGCAGTGCAAAGGGTGGGAGTCATCATTTAAAATCGAGTCGGCCATCCTCTGTACTTGTCTGGTGTACAGGGATGTCAGGCTCAGCTGTGACTCACCAAGCAAACGGTTGGACCATCTAACTACCTGATCCAAGGATTTCCTCTGTTTCAGTTTTATCTGACCAAACCATGACATTAAAGAAAAGGATAAAACAGATTCAATAAAAGCCCGATAAAACATAGTCATTATGGTTCGGTCAATTTGGAAGCGTGCAAGTTTCCTCAAACAATGCAAATTTTGCTGACCCTTTTTGCACACCCTTTCACAGTTCACTTCAAAGTTTAATTTACTATCAATAATCGTCCCAAGATATTTGTACGATTGTACACATTCGGTGGTCTGGCCTTTTAGTATGGTGACTTTGTGCCTGGGAGTTTTCCTCCTAAAGTCAATAATCATATCTTTAGTTTTTGTTGTATTCAGCTGCAGGTAGGAATCCTCACACCAGTGAACAAAGTCATCAACTACTGGGCCGTGGCCACTCTCACCATCCTGGAGGAGACTGACAATGACTGAGTCATCAGCATACTTTATAATGTGTCTGTTGTCATGTCTGCTCCGACACATGTTTGTGTACAGGATGAAGAGTAGTGGTGACAACACACACCCCTGAGGAGAGCCAGTAGAAGAGCACTTTAGGTCAGACAATGTGCCATTGACCCTTACTCTCTGCGTCCTGTTGGTTAAGAAATCCAGAATCCAACCCACCAGATTATTGCTCAAATCAAATTGTTGCAGGAGCCTTTCAACTAAAATATGAGGTTGGATTGTATTCATTTGTAGCCAAATTGTCAGCAGTGTGACTTTGTGGAAAGTATTGCACTCCCAACTCAGACGTACACAACTGCAAATTCTCATTAATGTAGTGACAGGTAAAAGCCAAGTAAGCCTCCATGTTCACAGATGTCCACATGTCAGCTGTTATACTCACTGCCACAGCTTGCTGTATTTGCATTTTCACTCGTTCCCGTTCCTCCTCGTACTTTTTGGCCACCATTTGTTTGATGGTCTGAAAATTACACCAAGTCAAACCCAAAGCAAATCCATATATTTAAATTAAAGATTAAATAAACTGGATATATCAACTACTACTTTAGATCATTTCCACAAACCTTTCTGGTTGGCAAAACATGAGGGCTGAAGGGCCTGAATCAGTTCCTTGAACCCTTCACTCTCCACAATGCTGAGGGGCTGGCAGTCCTTCACGATGAAATTGAGCACAGCTTCATCCAGCATCTGCTTCCTGGAAGCATCATGCTGGATGATGCTGGAAGCAGATGGTTAAAAATGAAGTAAAGAATAAATTAATAGGAATTAATTATCAATAAAGCAACTGTGAGTAAGTAGTAGAAGGGCTGTATACCTGCATCTATCCTGGGTGTATCCGGGACTTCATTTTCATGCCTGGCCCTATAATGTCTCAGCATTGAGGAGGCACTTTTGTTTAAATACGACAGCTCTGTCGAACAAATGCGACATTTAGCCTGCAGAAAATATGAAGAGTAAACTAAGAGTCACTTTCAAATGAATTTGAATTCAGATAGATCAAGTGGAAACTCTGAGAGGAACAGGATGAAACAACAAGGAAATTAAAACAAAGAAAATAGTATTTTAAAAATACTATTTTTAAATATCAGATCAAAATGGTCCCACACGGTGGAAACCTTTCTTTTTCCTTGAGGCTGCTCGTGCTCCATAATTTGTGATAAATTTGCACAAGGACCGTCCGTAACACATACGAGAGTCTTTGGGCAAATGCATCCCGTTGACAGATGCGCTCCCTTATAAACGCTGGCGCGTCAGTGTGTCGACGCACTAGCGTCACGTGACCGATACAGTACCTGTATCGGTCACGTGACTTTCTTAAAGCGATACACACCGACACGCACCAACACAGGGTTTCGCTCTATGAGCTCGACGCATGCGCCGACGCATCGGTGTTGCCGGACCCATCACTACTTCTCAGTAAGTTTTTCTGGTTTGCCTTTTTGTATTGTTTGCTCAGTTTTGGACTTTTGTTAATAAATGTCACAACACAATTCAGCACCTAGGTTTGTCTCGCTCTGCCCCGGAGGGGCTGTTCATGACAGAATAGTGCAGCCCAGTTAAAGACCGAGCTGTTATATCCTCTGATGTCCTCAAGTTCAAAGGTCAGTATAGTGCGCATGACAAATTTCATCGTTTGGTGAGATAAGCTTATGGGGGACGCGATGATGAGGAGTTAAATGTGGATTATACCTCCAAAACCATGGCAGAAAAAAGAAAGAAAACTTGTCATTTTCATAGCGAATGCAAAGAAGAGTTCTTTTCTACTACGGTGAAAGAAAAATGTGTGTTTCTCATTTGCGGGGTGACTGTGGCAACAGCAAAGTGACACAACATTGAAAGACACTTCAATACATGTCATGAAAGCTACCATGCTAACTGTCCACCGGGCAGCACACTGCGGCAGAGAAAGTCCGTGAGTTACAAACAACTTTGGGCAAACAGCAATCTTTTTTTCACAAGGCCACTGAAAAATTCCAAAAAAAACAACCGAAGCCTCATTTAGAGCTACACAGTTTTTGATAAAGAAGAAGGCCTTTACAGGCGGGGTGGTTTTCAAAGAGGCAACGATGATAGTTACACTGTATTTAAAGACACAAAGAATGGAACTAATGTCATCTCCACTCTTTCTGATGTGCAAATGGTGGCAAATACAATGGTTAGAAGAGAGTTAGCAATGTCTGAGAATTTGACTGAGCAGCTGGACCAAGATCTGGTGAAGTGCCGGAGGTTCAACATCAAGTGCAACGAGTCCGTGGACAGCAGCAACACAGCGCAGCTGACGCTTTTCATTCAGATGGTGTTTGATGATTTCTCAACAAAACAAGAACTCCTGACACTACTGCCTCTTAAAACAACTTGGGGAGTAGACATTTATAACATGGTGAAGAAGTTTTTAGCGGAGAAAAAGGTAGCATTGGAAAAGCTTGTATCAGTGACTATAGACGGGCTCCTGACCGGCCGACATGCAGGTTTCATAGCACACTGTAAAGGTGACACAGACTTCCCACCATTCTTGCATTACCACTGCATCATTCATCAGCAGGCCATATGTGCAAAAGTGACTGGATTTGAGCATGTGATGACTCTGGTCATGAAAATCATAAACAATATCTGCTCCAAACAACACAGGATATTCAAGGTGCTATTGGAGGAGCCATCAGCCGAATATGGTGATCTTTCAATACACACAGAAATCTCATGGCTCAGCAGGGGACAAGTTTATCAGCGTTTTTTGTCACTTGTATGTGAAATCAAAGAGTTCATGAAATCCAAAGGCGAAGACGTCTCACTGCTGGACTACCCTGAGTGGATACTTGACCTTGCATTTTTAACGGACATCACCGTGAAACTAAACCTTTTGAGCTGTGAGCCGCAAGGCCAAGGTAAGACTTTTGCCGACATAAGTGCTGTAAATGCACTGAAAGCCAAAATGAGTATTTTCTCTGATGTTACAGAGAAAAAAAATGCTGCACTGTTTGTATCTGTTTCCTAGCTTGTTAAATCATCCATCCATCCATCCATCTTCTTCCGCTTAAACCTTTTCGGGTCACGGGGGGGCTGGAGCCTATCCCAGCATTGCAGGAATTTATTAATGTGATCAGTGTCTTCACATAGATGAATATCAGTAATCATAACATAAATTTAAACGGTGCAACTTTTTTTCATAAGTGTGTATCAAACTGGTAGCCCTTCGTAGTATTCAGTACCCTTGAAGTAGCTCCCAGTTTCAAAAACGTTGGTGACCCCTGCTGTAGAGTGTCGCTGTCCTGCTGGCCACTGCTGAAATTCACCAGCCAAATGTCAAGCCCTGCATTCTCTCTCTCTCTTGCAGTCTTTATTAGAGGTTTCATAACAGTGCGTCGCTCATGAAGCAATTGTCTTAAAGTTGCTCATTGTTTCATGAGGACTCAGTTTTAATATCACTAACAAGAGAGTTAAGGCAGTGCTGGAAAATAATGGTGGCCACAAAAAATATTGACACTTTGGGTACAATTTGGACATTTTCACTTAAGGGTGTACTCACTTTTGTTGCGAGTGGTTTAAACATTAATGGCTGTGTGAGTTATTTTGAAGGAACAGCAAATTTACACTGTTATACAAGCTGTACACTGACTACATTGTATCAAAGTGTCTTATCTTCAGTGTTGTCCCATAAATATATAATAAAATATTTACAACAATGTGAGGGGTGTACTCACTTTTGTGAGATACTGCATTAAAAAATTATACAATGACATACAGTATCTTTCCCTTTCATTACTGTTCAAAATTCTATTACCAATTTCTTTTCAAGACATTATCACCTTACGAACAAAGTACCTAAAATTCCCCTTAACTCCAAAAGCAAAGGAAAATCATTTTAGAATTTTGAATGCTGTATATGTAACATGACCATGGGTAGTTAGTTAAAAAACACAACTTTCAGGTTCTTTAAAACCAGGTGAAGAGTCACAGGTAGCAGTCAAAGGGGAAACTCTTAAAATGAGGATGTTCAAAGGAATTTTATTACAATAACATATGTACAAATAAATCCCCACTTAAATAAAAAGCCTAACCTAAAACCTAAGAATTAAAATTGAGTTAAATCAAGCTAAAATAGGGCGGCGCGGTGGTGGAGTGGTTAGCACTGCGGCAGCACAGCAACTCACCCTTGGCCGGGGGATCCTGGGTTTGATCCCAGCCCCCGACCAACAGTGATCTGTGTGGAGTTTGCATGTTCTCCCCTTGTCTGCGTGGGTTTACTCCGGGATTTCTCCGGTTTCCTCCCACATGCCAAAAACATGCAAGTTAGGTTAATTGGCATCAAACTAGGGATTCTAAAATTGTCCTTAGGTATGACTGTGAGAGTGAATGGTTGTCTGTCTCTCTGTGTTGGCCCTGCGACGGACTGGCGATTTGTCCAGGGTGTACCCTGCCTCTCGCCCAAAGATGCTGGGATAGGCTCCAGCGCCCCCACAACCCGAGAAGGATTAAGCAGAAGAAGATGAATAAGCTAAAATAGAATAAAACACTAGCTAAAAACTTAATCTAAAAAAGACTAAAAGTGGGCTAAAAACAAACAATAAAAGTCCTTAAAAACAGAGGAGGAGGATCCACTTTTCCTGGCCAGGCTCCATCTGCCACCACAACGCCGACGCCCCCAGGAAACCTGTACAGGGGAAGCCACTTGCCAGCAGTATATCCATATCCCTCATCATCATCAAACATCATCATCATCATCATCATGGGGTGCTGCTGTCTGGGAACCAGATACTTGCAGCTCAGGCAGAGCTCCTCACTCTGCCTCTTGCTGTCCTTCACCTGCAGCACCTCCAACTGCTCCACACGGAATTGTCCTCCCCCAAATGCCGGCATCATGGTGGTCCTGGCCATTACTGCTCCTCCTCCTCAATCATGCCCTCCTTCAGCCTAGTGATATTACATTGCCCACTTGACACTGATTTGAGCAATATAAAGCTGAAGTGTCCGAAGCAAGTGAAGCCTTTTATGTCGGTGCCCATCATGTGACTTGAGGGCTCGTGGGACATTTGAGAGGGAATTAAATTTTTTGTTTTGTTTGCTTTGTGTTGTTCCTGCCATCCAATTTTGAATAGACCACGGATGGCCAAATCCTCAAAAGTATTGAGATTTTTTTCCGTTTTCAACTCAGATGCAGTTCGGACAGTCAATCACCAGATGGCAGTCTTTATAAGGATAAGCCATCTTTATTGTCATTCAATCCATACAGCCAATCATGTACAGTAGAATGAAATTATGTTTCTCTTATCTACAATGTTAATCACATATATAGAATCTCAGGGGTTGCTGCCATGCAAGGCGCCGCCACAAATTTCCCTCCTCCGTTCCATTATCGCTGAGCACCAAGCTGGACAGCAGGAAGTTCCGCTTTTATATAGTCTTCGGCATGACCTGGCCGGGATTTGAAACCCGGCCTCCCGGGTGTGGGGGCGGATGCTCTACCAACTGAGCCACCACTCCAGTGGCTTATTAGATGTTTCATAACAGTGTCGCTCATGAACCAATTGTCTCAAAGTTGCTCATTGTTTCATAAGGCCTCAGTTTCAGTATCACTATCCTCCTGTTCTGGCAGGGCCCCCATCCAAGGCTCTCCTCCAAGTAGGCCGGGCCTTCCTTCAGGCAGGGCTGTCCTCCTCAAACAGGGCTCCTTCATCCTGGCAAAAACTCTCCTCTAGACTGCCAGAGCACCTCTTATCCCCAAGCAACACAGGTGCTGCTGATCAGTATTTAGTGGCAGCACAGGGTGGAAGTAGACATTTCATATTTAAAAACACACTGATTAAAATATAAAAACTGCAAAACATGCAAGCTATAAATATGCAGCATACATTTAAAAACTAAAATCCAAAAAACACAATGAAATATTTCCACCCTGTGACATATATCCATCTGCAGACTTATTACACACACGTTTTGGTTTTGATAATAATCAGTGTGTGTTTTTTGTGAGGACACTGAAACTACTGAACATTTATTCTTTGATTTTGTTTTCTGAAGCTCTTGGATTGACATACACTAGTGCATACCTGTGGATGCCCATAGAAACCAAGTATGAGCAAGTATTTCTGCATGCCCAAAGAAAGCAGGTGTAAACAAGGTGTAAGCAAGGACGTCAGCAATCATTCAGTGATGCCTGCCTATGATCTTTGATGGTGTCATAGCAAGTCCTATGATCGTGAGTGACGACAGCCTTTGATCTCATGAGTGCTGCCTGCCTTTGATCTTTGACGTCCTATGATCGTGAGTGAGTGTGAGTGGTGCCTGCCTTTGATCTTTGATGTCATAGTGAGTCCTATGATTGTGAGTGATGCCTTCTTTTGATCTTTGATGTCCTATGATCGTGAGTGATGTCTGCCTTTGATCACACAGACACATACACAGATTTTCTTGAATCACCATATGATCTTTGATGGTGTCATAGCGAGTCCTATGATTGTGAGTGATGCCTGCGTTTGATCTTTGATGTCATAGTGAGTCCTATGATCGTGAGTGATGCCTGCCTTTGATCTTTTGGTGTCTATATGCTGTCATGTAGCCATCATAGGCACATCATAGGCGATCCTATGATCTTTTAGCAAGTCCTATGGTTGTGACAGGCATCATCACAGAGATTTCTTGAATTGATATAGATGCACTTGTAAGCTGGTTGGCAACCGCCAATCAAATCTTAAAAAATTCAATTCAACTTTATTTATATAGCGCCATTTCACAACAGCAGTAATCTCATAGCACTTTCAACTGTAGGGGAAACCCCCACAATTGCAGAAAGACCCCAGCAATCAGGCGATCCCCTGTGAGCAAGCGCTTGGCGATGATGGGGAGGAAAAACTCCCTTTTAACAGGAAGAAGCCTCCAGCAGAACCAGGCTCAGGGAGGGGCAGTCATCTGCTGTGACTGGCTGGGGAGGTGAGGGGATAGAGAAGATGAAAAGGACAGACATGTAGAGAGCAAACAGCACAATGGGGACTCAGTCTATGGGAGAGAACAAACAGATGTTAATGACCAGCAAAAAAAAAAAAAAACATATTTCATTGAGACTGAAGAAAGGAGTGAAGCCCAGTGCAATTAGTGGGGGTCCCCCGGCTGTCTAAACCTAATAGCAGCATAACTAAGGGAGGGTTCAGAAACACATGATCCCTGCCTAATTGTAGGCTATATCAAAAAGGAAGGTTTTAACCCTATTCTTACAAACAGAGATTGAGTCTGACTCCCGAATCCCGATTGGCAGCTGGTTCCACAAGAGAGGAGCTTGATAACTGAAGGCTCTGCCCCCCATGGTCCTTTTGGAGATTCTAGGTATTACAAGTAATCCAGCATTTTGGGAGCGTAGTGCTCTGTTAGGATAATAGGGTAATATCAGTTCTTTGGAATAAAAAGGGGCCTGATTGTTTAGAGCTTTTAAAGTGAGAAGGATTTTAAACTTAATTCTAAACTCTATGGGAAGCCAATGAAGGGAGGCCAGAACTGGAGAGATATGATCTCTTTCTAGTACCTGTTAAAACTCTTGCTGCAGCATTTTGGATCAACTGAAGACTTTTTAGAGATGTTTTAGGACAACCTGATAATAAAGAGTTACAAAAATCTTATCTAGAGCTAACAAAAGCGTGGATCAGTTTCTCAGCATCACTCTGAGACAAGATGCTCCTAATCTTGGCAATATTACATAAATGATAGAAGCCAGTCATAGAAACAAATTTAATATGTGAATTGAAAAATTGATCTTGATCAAAAATAACTCCAAGGTTCCTCATAGAGCTATTAAGAGAGAGTAACTGCATCCAAACTAAAAGTTTGATTTGGAAAGGTATTTCTTAAGGTTTTTTTAGACCAACAAGAATTACTTCAGTCTTATCTGAATTTATAACTTGGCTAATTGATTATTATCATCTGGCTTCATTGACAGGTATAATTGTGTTATCTGCATAACAATGAAAATGTATACAGTGATTTCTAATAATGTTGCCTAATGGAAACATATATAAACTAAAGAGTAGGGCCTAGCACAGATCCCTGTGGAACTCCATGACTGAGCTTTGAGTTGAAAGAAAACTCATTATTGACATGAACAAACTGGAACCTATCAGATAAATAAGATGTAAACCACTGCAACGAAGTTCCATTAAGCCCAACATAGTGTTCTAATCTATCAAGTAGGATATTATGATTGATAGTATCAAAAGCTGCACTAAGGTCTAAAAGGACAAGCACAGAAACAAGTCCATTATCAGATCCGATCAGGAGGTCATTAGTGACCTTCACTAAGGCTGTTTCAGTACTATGATGGATTCTAAACCCAGATTGAAACTCTTCAAAGAGACCATTTCCCTGCAAGTGGTCAAATAATTGTGTAGCACCAACTCTTTCCAAGATTTTTGAAATGAAAGGGAGATTACAGATTGGCCTATAGTTAGCTAAAACTCCTGAATCCAGCGTTGGCTTTTTGAGTAAGAGTTTAATTACAGCAGTTTTAAAAGCCTGCGGTACATGGCCTAAAGTTAATGAAGAATTGATTATTTGAAGAATAAAGCTACCAATAAATGGAAAGACTTCTTTAAATAACCTGGTAGGAATAGGGTCTAAAAGACAAGTTTAAGGCTTGGATGAGGAAACTAATTTGTCTAACTCTAAAAGGTCAATTGGAGTAAACTGATCCAAACAGATGTCAATTGAAGGAGTTGTAGTAGTTACTGTAGTTAAGTTAACGGTGGGAAGAATCTGACTGATTTTATCTCTGATAGATGAAATTTTATTATTGAAAAAGTTCATAAAGTCCTGACTAGTAAGCTTTAAGGGAATGCTAGGATTCACAGAGTCCTGACTCTGTGAATCAGCCTGCTCACTGTAGCCAGCCTGTCAGCCTGGCTACAGTGCTGACAAGAAACCTGGGATTATTCTTGTTCTCTTCTATTAATGCAGAATAATAACTTGTTCTAGCTTTTCTCAGAGATTTTTTTATAAATTAAAAGATGATTTCTCCAAGCTAAATAGATTTCATCTAAATTAGTGGAGCACCATTTTCTTTCTAATTGACGAGTCTTCTGTTTTAAGCTACGAGTTTCTGTGTTGTACCAAGGAATTAGAAATCTCTGATTAGACTTTTTCTTAAAGGGGCCACCATGTCTAGAGTCTGATGCAGAGAAGCTGTAACACTATCTACCATGCTATCAATTACAGAAGTAGCAAGCTGTCTATAGCTTATTTCCGTTGTGTTGACACATGGCATAAAGGAAACAATCTGCATAAATTTGGTAACAGCATCATCTGAGAGGCATCTACTGTAGTAATATTTTTCCTTAGGAGCCAAATAGTCAGAAAATAGTAAAATCAAAGTTTAACAGACAATGGTATGACAGTACAGGGTTATGAGGAGACACTACCAGATTTTCTATTTCGATGCCATATGTCAGAACAAGGGCAGCGCGGTGGCGGAGTGGTTAGCACTGCGGCAGCACAGCAACTCACCCTTGGCCGGGGGATCCTGGGTTCGCTCCCAGCCCCCGACCAACAGTGATCTGTGTGGAGTTTGCATGTTCTTCCCGTGTCTGCATGGGTTTACTCTGGGATTTCTCCGGTTTCCTCTCACATGTCAAAAACATGCAAGTTGGGTTAATTGGCACAAACTGGGGGTTCTAAACTGTCCTTGGGTATGACTGTGAGAGTGAATGGTTGTCTGTCTCTCTGTGTTGGCCCTGCGATGGACTGGCGATCTGTCCAGGGTGTACCCTGCCTCTCGCCCAAAGATGCTGGGATAGGCTCCAGCCCCCCCGCGACCCGAAAAGGATTAAGCGGAAGAAGATGGATGGATGTCAGAACAAGGTCCAACGTATGGTAGAGATAATGGGTAGAATTTCCTACTTTCTGAGAAAACCCCATCAAGTCTAATAGTGAATTAAATGCCAAATTAAGGCAATCACCATCTACATCTACATGTATATTAAAGTCCCCTACTGTAATTATTCTATCTGATTTCAGCATTAAATCAGCTAAGAATTTGGCAAATTCGGATAAAAACTCTGAGTAGGTTGATGGAGGACGATAAACTATGACAAATAAAATTGGGTTTAGCCTAAAATTGCTAAAATGCCCAATACTGAGGACCAGGCCCTCAAAGGAATTATAACGTGTTTTTTGCTTTACATTAACTAGTAATTTGGAATGGTAGATTGTTGCTACTCCTCCTCCACGACCAGAACTTCTGAGATTTTGACAGTTTAAATAACTACTAACTAACTAACTAACCTGCACTTATATAGCGCTTTTCTAGTCACAAAGACCACTCAAAGCGCTTTCATTAATACTAACCCTCTATTCTAAGGGCCTATAGGAAACAGATATCTAGGGACAATTTAGAACAGCCAATTAACCTAACATGTATGTTTTTGGCATGTGGGAGGAAACCGGAGAAATCCCGGAGTAAACCCACGCAACACGGGGAGAACATGCAAACTCCACACAGATCACTGTTGGTCGGGGGCTGGGATTGAACCCACGATCCCACGATCCCCACAATCCCCCGGCCAAGGGTAAACTGTGCTGCCGCAGTGCTAACCACTGCGCCACCGTGCAGCCCAAAACTGTGCTGCCACAGTGCTAAACCACTGCGCCACCGTGCAGCCCCAAATAACCAGAGGGAGTTGATTCATTTAAACCAACATAATCCTCTTGCCCTAACCAAGTCTCTGTAAGGGATATTAAATCAATCTGATGATCAATTAACAGATCATGGACCAGTAGAGACTTGGGAGTTAGAGACCTAATATTTAACAAACCACATTTAATTTTTAAATTATGAGGAGGAACAGAGGCCAAATCATTAAATTTAGAGGCTTCATGTTTAATTTGAGTTTTACCAATTTTTTTTATTTAATCAATTTGGGATGCTTATACATTATATTTTTATTTCCTTTGGAGGGAGTAGACAATGATTCTGTGACTGGGAAGACAGGAGATAAGTTGAGGGGTGGCGGATGAAGAGGAGCTGCAGAGAGGCGTGTAAGACTGCGACTCTGCTTCCTGGTCCCAACTCTTGAGTTGTCAAGGTTTTGGAAATTTGGATAAAAATGATGCCAGATTGTTAGATAAATGAGACGCACCATCCAAAGTGGGATGGATGCCGTCTTGTCTAATAAGACCAGGTTTTGCCCAAAATGAGTTCCAATTGTCAATGTAGCCCACGTTGTTTGCAGGACACCACACAGACAGCCAGCGGTTGAAGGATGGCAAGCGGCTAAACATGTCATCACTGGTCAGATTGGGGAGGGGCCCAGAGAATACTACAGAGGCAGACATTGTTTTGGCAAAGTCACACACCGATTCCACGTTATGTTTTGAGACTTCCGACTGCCGGAGTCGGACGTCATTAATGCCGGCGTGGATAACAGTTGTGGAGTATTTACAGTTACTTTTAGCCAGCATTTTCAAATTTGACTCGATGTCACCTGCTCTGGCCCCAGGAATGCGACTATGGCCGCTGGAGTCTCTAGGTTCACGTTTCTGACTACAGAGTCGCCAATGATCAGAGTTTTTTCCTCAGCAGGTGTGTCGCTGAGCAGGGAAAAGCAATCAGAAACATGAACAGGTTGGTGGTTAACCGGGGCTTTGCGGCTAGAGCTTCCTTCTCACCGTCACCCACCCAGTCTCCTCACTGCTGAGGAGGACCGGAGGACTGCTAACAGGCCGCCCTATGCTAGGGAGCTCCGCTGCAGCTAGGGGACGTCCGTTGTTATTAACTGGCGCAGACGGTGTTTCAATACAGCGGAGCCGGGATTCCAAATCAGACAACCTTGCCTCGAGCACCTCAAAAAGACATTTATTACATTTACCGTTATCACTAAAAAAGAGGCAGAGGTGTAGCTAAACATCTGACAGAGAGCATACCAGAGAAGGAGAGCTAGTAGCCATAGCTTGTGGCTAACCCGAAGCTTATACCGATGAAAGGTGAACAGAAGGCTGAAGAGGGTGATTAGATGACACTGAGTGCGCACACAGGTGCAAGAGGCTTGATAAACAATCCTGGAATGAACAGAAGGAGAGGAAAGTAATCATTAAACCTACTCAGGAAGGGGCATCGTTTCGTGAGTGGAACCGAATTAAGCTCACAAATGCAATTAATGGGTTACTTGAAGTTTTAAATGCAAGGGTTCTTCATGGTGGTTCGTTGCTGGTTACACGAAAAGATGGTGTTCAACAAGGAAAAGCAATCAGAGTCAATAAGATGGAGGGAAAAATGTGCAGTGTTCAGTATCATCACCCTATCACTCTTCACTCTATTAAAGCAAGAAATCTGTGTGTCTGTCACATTTATAGGACATCATAGGACGGCCTATGATCTCTGCCTGATCATCATAGGACATCCTATGAACTCAGGCATCATAGGACTCGCGATGCCATCATAAAGATATGATGTCTATATGATGGCACATCAACAAATGTGTCTTTATGATGTCATATAGACCATCACTCACGATGCCTAGACTGCCAGTAACCGAGAGAAGAATATGTCTTCATGATGTCATATGGCTCAAAATTGCCAAGGTGAATAAGTCAGAGGGCCAGTCTTTACAGCACATTCGTGTTTTCTGCACAACAGATTTCTGCAGCCATGGCCAATTCTACGTTGCCACGAGCAGAGTTTCCAGATCAAGCAGTCTTCGTATTGTTGCTCAAGATGAAGAAACTAAGCAAAAGCGGCGCTTTCTCAGCAATGTCGTTTTTAAAGAGGTGCTGACACAGTAAAAATGTGTAACCTTGAAGGATGCCAGTCTACACTACAAATGTGCAAAATGCCAAGCAAAGCGCTAATTTTCTCTGGGTGCTCCGGTTTCTTGAAGTTTCTATGGGCATGCACGGGCCTTCCTGAACAGGGTCGAAAGCCACTTTTTGCTCAGATCTATTTTCATGATCCTGCCCATGAACTGGAATTACAACGCACCTATTCCTCAACCAGTGGTCTGAACGAAGAAGACAACCCACCACATGGAGAACAATAGAATGAGGAGAACTGCTGCACGTCAGAAAAGATGCTGTGAATATGAAACACCTCAGGTTCCAGCAGTATGCCACAGACATGACTGTGAACAACACAGCCATCTGAGATAGGAGGAAACCCTTCAGCAATGGGCATGCAGAAATACTTGCTTATACTTGGTTTCTACGGGCATGGACGGGTATGCACGGGTATGTACTAGTCACTCTATAAATTCAAGAAATCTCTGTGTCTGTCTGTGTGTCACGATCATAGGACATCATAGGACGACTTCTGATGTTCTATGATGTCCCTATGATGTCTGCATCATAGGAGAGCCTATGATGTTCCTATGATGTCCCTAGGATGTCTGCGTCATAGGACATCAAGCCTGCCTTCATGTTTTTATGATGTCATATACAGTGAACATCAGGACTCGCGATGTCGTCATATAGACAAAAGGATCATGCCGTCATATACACAACAGGACACTTTGGCACTTTAAACCACACCCATTCGAAGCAGTAAATCTAGAAATCTTAAAAAATATCACTCGATAAATTCAAGAAATCTCTTGTCAGTTTGTGTGTAAATCTGGAGATCTTACACCCATTTGAAGCAGTACATTATTGCTATGCCATCATCAAAGACCATAGGACATCTTCAAAGATCAAACGCAGGCTTGACTCACGATCATAGCACTCGCTATGACATCATCAAAGATCATAGGGCTCACTAAGACACCATCAAAGATCAAAGGCAGGAATCACTGAATGAGTGCTGACGTGCTTGTTTACACCCTTGCTTACACCTGCTTTCTACGGGCATGCAGAAATACTTGCTTATACTTGGTTTCTACGGACATGCATGGACATGCATGGGTATATACTAGTCACTCTATAATTCAAGAATCTGTGTGTCATGATGATAGGACTCGCTGAAAGATCATAGGACTCGCGGTGACATATCAAACATCAAAGGCAGGCATCACTCACGATCATAGGACTCACTATGACATCATCAAAGATCAAAGGCAGGCATCACACTCATAGGATTTGCTATGACAGGCATCACTCATGATCATAGGACTCGCTATGACATTATCAAAGATCAAAGGCAGGCATCACGCTCATAGGACTCACTATGACATCATCAAAGATCAAAGGCAGGCATCACACTCATAGGACTCGCTATGACAGGCATCACTCATGATCATAGGACTTGCTATGACATCATCAAAGATCAAAGGTAGGCATTACTGAACGAGTGATGTCAAAGATCAAAGGCAGGCATCACCATGGTTACTGTTGCCATGGTAACCATGTCAAAGATCAAAGGCAGGAATGCAGAAATGCTTGCTTACACTTGCTTTCTACAGGCATGCAGAAATATTTAGACTTGGTTTCTACGGACATGCCACGGGTATGCACTAGTTGGAAGGAAATAAGGCAATGAGATGAGTGATATCAAGCATTTCAACGGCTGTCTCAACTGATGAAATAATCAGGAACTAAACTGGAGCAAAACTGACAGAGGTACGAAGACTGAAAGCTAATGGAAATGGTGAAAAATGTGATAGTCAAATATGATGAAACAAGACTGCCAAGCAAGGTGTATATTGGCTACATGAGCAATGAAGTCAGACTTTACTTTCCTGAAAAGTTTGGAACAAAAAAGTTTGGTCAAAAGTTTGGTGATGTAGCAGTGATATGCAAAGGTAGACAACAATGTGCCAGATGCTCCGGTGAACATGAATATGGCAAGTGTGAAAGAGGAGCCAAATTAAAGTGCTGTAACTGCGATGGTGAACATAGCTCTGCATATCAAGGTTGTGAAGCCAGCAAAAGAGCAGCAGAAATTCAGCAGATAAGTCTCTCAAGGGACTAACATATGCAGAAGCTGCAAAAATGGTGCCAGCTAAAAAAGTGGGAGTGGACTCGAACAGGAAAGTGTGCAGACTTGCAGTGCATGCAGTAGAATTAAGGAAGATACTCTGGTTTTGACGGAAAATAATTTTGTCTTATTTGTGGTGGATGTGATAAACTGCACTGCGCACACTTCCAAGAAAACAGAAAAATCAAAATCATTGTGAAAGCAGCAGAAAAATATCTTGGCATTAAGGGGCTACATTGGGAAGCAGTTGAGGACTTGTTAAGTGGGGGACGTTTAATAAATTATGGTAATGCTGTTTCACAGACTGAACCTAATAATTGCATAATTTTAATAATGTAATCATGTCAAAACTGTAGCTGACTTTAAGGACTTTGCTGTTGGTAGAGTGTTTTTTGCAGATATGCTGTAACAAACGCTTGTGGTTTGTTTATGTTCAGTGTTTTAGATAAGAATGCTGTTCTAAAACGAGCTGTTGCTATGGCTAATCCATTGCCTTGGTCTTCCCCAGTTGCTGTGTGTGGGCAATCAGGGACCGTTACCCTGATCCCTACGGACAATACACTGGGTTTGTTCTAGCTCACGCTACTGGTCTGTGGCAGGTCCACATGTACTGTACATCCAAGGTACAAGGTGCATCATCAGGACATCAAAAACCAGGAGGTGGCAATTAATTTTTGGGTTCTGTCTCATTTTCCGTTTATTTAAATTTTATATTATTGTTACATATTATTAAAATAAATGTAAAATGGATGCCTGATATTGTTTGTGCCTTTTCTAATTTATATGTAAAGAGTGTTGTTGATTCATTGTTAGATTGACCAAGTGATGGCTTACCTATCCTCAATGCACAACTGAAATACTGTCAACCTTTGTAGAACCTTGTAAAATTACTGAGAACTTCAGTTATACATACCTGATCAGACATATGCAGCGCATTCTCTTCAATAAGCTCACTTTTTGAAATTATTTGTAGTGCAGTAATACTCCAGTTGTTGTCATATGGATAGTCAGTGTAAAAAATTCAGTGTATTTCAGAAAATAAGCACATCAGTAATCTAATCTGACACAAAATCACTAGTCATAGTCCTCATAATATCTATAAAAAAGTATTGTAACGTTGGGGCCATGTTAAGGGGGGCAGGGATTTCCCAGCATGCTTTGCCAGTTGAAAACGTTATGTGTGTGTAACCGTGATTTAAACGGAGGTCTGGGAGAATGACCTCCCCTCCTGCCTGTGCTCAGGGTGTGTGAAAAATAAATCCCGTTGATCACAACCATCTGCTCCATTTTCTTTGTGTGAACCCTGCTTACGTCACACTGGTGTCAGAAGTGGGATGGAGCAAATGGAAGCTAGGATCAGAATGGAGATCCAGCAGCTGGAGCAGGCCATTGCTCAGCTGATGATGGACAATGGGACCGAGACACCACCACCGGGAGCCCGGAGCCGGGACGAACGAAGCGGCGGACCTGACGGGGCCAGCGCACCCCGCCTCCTGTCTTTTTCAAGACAGAGCAGAGCAAACATTCCACCCTTCTCAGGACAGCACGGGCTGGCGACCCCACGGCGATCAAGGGTGGCGATCGATCAGGAAACGACCACCCCACCTGCTCGACAGCGGGCCAAGATTCCCCGTTTCAACGGCGAAGCCACATTGGATGACTACCTGACACAGGTCGAGCTGACTGCGGCGCTGAACGGCTGGTCGCCAGAGGAAACCGCCGTACAGGTCGCGCTGGCCTTGGAAGGGAAAGCCCTCTGCACGCTCTCTGATCTCCGGCCCGAGGAGCACCACAGCTGGCCAGCACTACAAGGGGCGCTCCAGAGACGATTTGGGAGAATAGCGGACGCTGAGCACGCCCAAGAACAACTGACCCGCCGCCGCCGGAACCACCAGGAAAAACTAGGAGCCTATGCTGCAGACATATGGCTGTTAACCTGGCGCAGCTACCCAGATTTCGCGCCGGAGGCAGTAGAGAAGCTCGCCCTCCGGAGTTTCATCCAAGGTCTCCGCCCGGCCCAGCTCCAGAGCCACGTACGGCTCCACGCCGCGAGCGACTGGAGGACTGCAGTGGCAGAAGCAGAGCGGGCAGAGCCGCTAATAAATCGCACCGCTGAAGCAGCAACGCACAGCCGAAGAACCTACCAGGCTACGATGGAGAGCGAGGGGGAGGAGGAGGAATTACGGCAGACCACGGCGGCGCATCCACGGAGAAGATGGCCTCGGCGGCGCGAGGAAGGGTGCTTCCACTGCGGAGAGATGGGACACATCGCACGATACTGCCCCGCACCCACCCCACGACAAACCGGCCCCTCGCCGGCGTTAAACTAGAGCGAGGTGGCGTGAACGGGGACAGGCCACCTCCAGCAGATGTTTCCCCCGAGGAGCCGGCACCGCGCGTGGGCCGAGTTGGACACTCTCCAGGGATCTATCTACAGTGCAGCTTGGGGAAGACGTCGATCCGGGCCCTGATTGACACCGGCTCTACAATCTCCTTGGTTCGACCCGGTGTGCTGCCGGGCACAAGCAAGACGGCTCCGCGGGGGTGGGAACCCACCGAGCGCTGCGTCACCACAGCTACCGGTGAGCGCGCCCGACTGAAGGGGCGGAGAGTGCTGGTGGTGGGGGTGGCCGGTCAGAACATAAGACACCCGTTCTGGCTGGCTGACATCCAAGACCCCTGTATTATTGGACTAGACCTGCTCACAGCCTGGCGTGCCAAGATCGGCACCGCCGGACCTTCCCTCCAGCTGGGAAATCCCTGCCCCCCTTAACATGGCCCCAACGTTACACTGCCCCCCCCCCCGAGCTGAACCAGCTGGGAAACCGGACCATCACGCTCCACAGCAGAACCCAGGGAAGGGACACGGGGGCACGCGCAATCGAGGGATCGCCAAGACAGACCGGACCAGGCAGGCCACCGCGAGGACTGGACACGATGACGTCACCAGCGCGGACAGAGGGAGCACGAACGCACACAAGGTCAGCAAGGGGAGGGGTCAACGTGTCAGCAGAGACGCAGCAGGCGGTGGAGGAATTATTTCAGCGGAGCTGCAGCGGGCTGGACCTGGAACAGAGACGCCAGCTGCGGGAGCTATTGGACTATTACGTGGGTGTTTTCACCGCGAAGGATGAGGAATGCAGCCGGACCGGGTTGGTGCAGCACGAGATCGACACCGGTGAGGCCAGGCCGATTCAACTCCACCCACGCCGGCTGCCCTTTTCAAGGCGGGCAGCGGCGGAACAAAAAGTGCGAGAAATGCTGGAGGCAGATGTTATTGAGCCCTCCAGCAGCCCCTGGGCGGCGCCTGTGGTGCTGGTCAAGAAGAAGGACGGGTCGTGGCGGTTCTGTGTGGATTACCGACGCCTGAACGACGCCACCAGGAAAGATTCCTACCCCCTGCCCCGCATCGATGACGCACTGGACTACATCGCCGGCTCCAGCTGGTTCAGCTCGCTGGATCTACGCAGCGGCTATTGGCAGGTAGAGCTGTCACCCGAGGCCCGCCAAAAAACAGCCTTCTCCATCGGACAGGGACTGTACCACTTTAAAGTGATGCCGTTTGGACTCTGCAACGCTCCGGCCACCTTTGAGCGCTTGATGGAGCGAGTGCTGGCTCACGTGCCCTGGAGTCGCTGCGTTGTTTACCTGGATGACCTGCTGGTGCATGCAGCTGATTTTGACAGCGCCCTGTCAAATCTCCGAGAGGTGCTGGGAGCCATCCAGCAGGCGGAGCTACGGTTACACCCTAAGAAATGCCACCTGTTCCGGCGGGAGACCACCTTTTTGGGCCACGTCGTCAGCGCAGCGGGGGTCGCCACCGACCCGGAAAAAGTGGCAACAGTGAGAGACTGGCCAGTGCCGCGGAACGTGGGAGAACTGAGGAGTTTTCTTGGATTGGCCTCCTATTATAGGAGGTTTGTGAAAGACTTCGCCACCATCGCCAGCCCGCTGCATCAGCTGACGCAGAAAGGACGCACGTTCCAGTGGAGTGACAGCTGTGCTGCTGCTTTCTCCCAGCTTCGCGCAGCGCTCATCAGAGCCCCCATCCTGCAGTATCCGGACCCGAACCGCCCTTTCATTGTGGACACGGACGCCAGCAACCAGGGCATCGGGGCGGTGCTATCCCAGGAGGGAGAACATGGAGAGCAGGCAGTCGCTTTCTTCAGCCGCACTCTCAGCAGAGCCGAGAGAAATTACTGTGTGACTCGCAGAGAGCTGCTGGCTGTCATCCAAGGACTGCGTCATTTCCGCCCGTATGTGTACGAGGGGAGGTTCCAGCTCAGGACGGATCACGCTTCCCTGACCTGGTTGTTAAACTTCAAAGAACCGGATGGACAGTTGGCGAGGTGGCTGGAGGCACTGCAGGATTATAATTTCCAGATTGTGCATCGGGCAGGCCGCCTCCATGCCAACGCTGACGCGCTGTCTCGGCGCCCCTGCGCGACAGAGGAGTGTCGTCACTGCCAACGGGCTGAAGATCGGGACCAAACCGCCCCACGGGCTGCCGCTCTCCGAGCCGCTGCGAGCAGGAATCACGCAGTGACGCACAGCCCCTCCTCAGATGATCAGGCAGTTCTCCCCAGCGATGACGTCACAGAGGTTCTTGGCACGCAGCAGCTGCAGAGCGAGCAGGACAGAGAATCAGAATCAGAATCAGAATCAGATTTATTGCCATTGTTCATGTAGTACACAAACTAGGAATTTGTCTTTGTGCAATGCTGCAACATTAAACATGATAAAATAAAAGAAATAAACTATACATGCAATAAAGTGTAGAATAAGAGAGTAATACTGGTCAGCAGTTAAAATATATTAGCGAGCAGCAGATAATGTGGAGAACCATATAGTGCAGTCGGTAATGCAGGAAGAAAACAGTGATGATTGACATGAGTCTGGTTGAGCTGCTGTACATAGTGCACGAGAGTCAATAAGTCACTTAGTGTTCAGCAGTCTGATGGCAGAGGGGAAGAAGCTGTTCATGTGACGGGAGGTTTTAGTCTGGATGGACCGAAGTCTTCTACCTGAGGGGAGGGGGGCAAACAGTACGTGACCAGGGTGTGAAGGATCGGCTATGATCCGGCCAGCACGTCTCCGGGTCCTGGAGATGTACAGATCGTGGAGAGATGGGAGCTTGCAGCCGATCACCTTCTCAGCAGTGCACACGATGCGCTGCAGCCTTAGTCTGTCCCTGGCAGTGGCTCCTGCGTACCACACGGTTATGGAGGTGGTGAGGATGGACTCGATGATGGCTGTGTAGAACTGCACTAACATCTTGGTGGGTAGCTTGAGCTTCCTCAGCTGCCGCAGGAAGAACATCCTCTGCTGGGCCTTTTTGATGAGGGAGCTGATGGTCGGCTCCCACTTGAGGTCCCTGGTGATTTCCCCGGTCATTTCGCGGGTTCGGCAGTGGCTGGACGCAGGACAGCGGCCCGCCTGGGAGGTTGTGTCACCGCTGGACCCAGAGACTAAGGCCCTGCACTCCCAGTGGGCCAACCTCCACTGCTACGAGGGCGTGGTGTATAGACAGTGGCAGACTCCAGCTGGGCAGCGGCACGTCTGGCAGCTGCTGGTTCCTCGTCGACTCAAAGTACTCCCAAAGTACTCCAGCTGGTTCATGGGGCGGTAGGAGCGGGCCACTTCGGAGTGACAAAGACGCTGCAGCGCCTTCGGGCCCGGTTCTACTGGCCCGGTTGTCATCAGGACGTGGAGCTCCACGTTCATCGCTGCGACACATGCACAGCTCAGAAGGGACCAACTCAGCCATCCCACGCTCCCCTGCAGCAGTACCGGGTGGGAGCACCGATGGAGCGAGTGGGAGTGGACATCCTGGGCCCTTTCCCGACCACGGACCGGGGGAACCGCTACGTGCTGGTCGCGATGGATTATTTCACTAAGTGGCCAGAGGCGTACGCGGTCCCGGACCAAAGCGCCGCTACGACGGCATCAAAGCTGGTGGATGAAATGTTCTGTCGGTTTGGCGCACCGGAGGAGCTGCACAGCGATCAGGGTTGGAGCTTCGAGGCGGAGGTCTTCGGAGAGGTCTGCAAACGGCTGGGCATCCGGAAGACCCGGACCACCCCACTGCATCCACAGAGCGACGGCCTGGTCGAACGATTCAATCGGACCCTCACCACCCAGCTCGCTATCCTAGTGGACCAGCGACAGCGAGACTGGGACCTGCACCTGCCTTTTGTTTTGTGGGTGTACCGGACGGCAGCTCAGGAATCTACCCGGTGCACCCCTGCGGCGCTCATGTTTGGACGCGAGCTGCACATACCAGTGGGTTTGGTATTCGGTTGCCCCCCTGAGCCAGAGGTGGAGGGAAAACCCGGATTGGATTATTTTTTTTGTTTGAAAGAACGTCTCCACACGGTGCACGAGCTGGCTCGAGAGGCCCTGGCAGCGGCAGGGGGCCGGCAGAAGCGAGCGTACGACTCCCGCTGCCAGGGGAGGGACTTTGCACCGGGAGATCGAGTCTGGGTTTTCTGCCCTGAGAGGAAGAGAGGACGATCACTGAAGCTGGCGAGCCAGTGGTCGGGGCCATGCGTGGTCCTGGAGAGACTGTCAGATGTGGTGTACAGGGTGAGGCTTAGAAAAAGGGACCGGGGTTGTGGTCCTTCATCGTGACCGTCTCGCCCCGTATCGGCCATCTGCACCGCTGGTGGACGAACCGGAGCTTCCATCCCGGCCCGATACCCCGACCGAGACCCAGATGGACACTAGGGGGCCTGTACATGTTGGCCGCCAGCGCCGAAGACCGCCCCGACACCTGGATGAGTTTGTATTGGACTTTTAAATTGGACTTTAATTTTTCTGGGGACAGAAACCAGTCCGGGGGGGGGGGCAGTGTAACGTTGGGGCCATGTTAAGGGGGGCAGGGATTTCCCAGCATGCTTTGCCAGTTGAAAACGTTATGTGTGTGTAACCGTGATTTAAACGGAGGTCTGGGAGAATGACCTCCCCTCCTGCCTGTGCTCAGGGTGTGTGAAAAATAAATCCCGTTGATCACAACCATCTGCTCCATTTTCTTTGTGTGAGCCCTGCTTACGTCACAGTATTCTTTAAATATTTAAATTTATATTGGAGTACTGTATAATCTCAGTTTTGTTAGTATTTTATAAAAGGTAAAGTGCTATGAGATGACTGTTGTTGTGAAATGGCGCTATATAAATAAAGTTGAATTGAATTGAAATTAAAGTCTCAGCAATATTACATTTTCTGACAGTGTACTAATGTTTTAAGGCAAATCAACATCAAGGGCTTTTTTAATACAACTTTATTATAAAGCATCAGTTCACAACAACAGTCAGCTCATAGAACTTTGAAGTGTTCTATAAAGACTGTCATAAACCCTCCCATGCACTTCTCCAATGTGCACGGCAAGGGGTGAAAGGATGAGAAGTTATGTGCAGGAGTAACACCACACACATTTATTGAACACGGAGACAACAGTCCCAAAGGGTGAAAACATACAACAAGACAAAACACTTACATTAGGCGTCCCTGGGTCGGCATCGCCCAGCGAACGCATGAGAGGAAGTAATTAACCACCCGGCGCGTCCCAGAGCCGACATCGCTCGAAGGGCGCAGAGAACCACGGCTGCAGTGGAAGTGGCTAATCCTTCATGACACACAGATTACACATGATTTTTTTACTTATTTACCTTTTGTTCTTATTAAAGACAAAAATGGAAAGGAGATGTTTTTACCTTCTTTACGTGTTTCGACTGTGCACTGCAGCCTTCATCAGAAGAGTCAACTGATTACTGCCAGGTGTCATTTTATCAGCTGACTTTCGTAGGCGGGGCAAGCCCAGCAGACCTGTCAGATCCACCGAGCCGGCCCCACTTTCCGCCGTCCGATGGTCTCTGGAGAATGTGGTCCCAGGTGTGGGAAAGCATAAAGGCCCTCTCATCCCAGTTCATGGTTTCTTTCCCCGCTTCCTGATTTCTATGGCCTCCTTGATCCAGCGTTTGTCTGTTGCTGTCCAATCCAATAATTTTTCCATTGTCCCAGTCCATGATGTGATTATTTCTTTTGCAGTGATCTGATATTGCTGATTTTAAAGTTTCTTGTTCTGCCTTTTCTTTTTGTGATCGTGTGAGTCGTCCTTGTTTCCTTCTCACATTCCTTCTGGTGTCCTTTTTTCCTTGTGGTGAATGATCTTCCGGTTTCTCCAATGTAGGTTTTGTTGCATGATCTGCATGATATTTCATATATTACATTGCATTTTTTGTCTTGTTCTATTTTGTCCTTGGGGTGTACTAATAACTGTCTTAATTTTTTGTGTGGTTTTACTGCTGTGTTTATTTTGTATTTTTTCATGATCCTTTGAATTGGTTCCGTTATCCCTCGGATGTATGGTATAATTATGGTGTCCTTGTTTTTGATTTCAGCTTTTGTTCTGTGTCTTGTTTCCCTTTGTTTATGGCCCATACTGGATATTGGCAGCATATGAGTGCATGTTTTATGTGGTTTTCCTCCTCCTGTCTGTCTTCTTGGTCTGTGATGGTGGCCCGTTCATATAACATCCTGACAACTGATAGTTAGTGTGCTGTGGAGTGTTCTGATGTCCATAGTAGGTATTGATCTGTGTGGCGGAAAGCGGGGCCAGCTCGGTGGATCTGACAGGTCTGCTGGGCTGGCCCTGCCTACGAAAGTCAGCTGATAAAATGACACTTGGTAGCAATCAGTTGACTCTTCTGACGAAGGCTGCAGTGCACAGTCGAAACATGTAAAGAAGGTAAAAACATCTCCTTTCTATTTTTGTCTTTAATAAGAACAAAAGGTAAATAATTAAAAGAAGACAAAATGAACCTACTTGAGAGATTGCACACGATTATGTACTTCAGTCGGCAATCCATTCAATGACCCAACAGTGCATGACTGGCAAAAGGCACTTAAGTACACGCACTGCTGGTGATGATGTAATTAGGAGCACCTGGGCGAGGACTGAGAAAGATGATGAACGGGGCTGGGAACAGCTGATGGTAATAAGTGAGGGGGCATGGTCGGACTGGCAGACTATCAGCAATACACACAGCTGCTGGCCCCAGAGCAGTGGCTATGGATACGGTAACACACTGGAATACATAATAACCATACCTATACAGCGGCACCTAAACCCACTGGGGGACAGAGCGTGCCCCCCCCCCAGGGGTGGATACACAGGCACCAAAAGTAACATCCCGAGGGCCCCCCCCCCCCCCACAACAGGAACAAATCACACAAACTCGGGTGGGAGGTAGGGGGAACAGGAAAGGAGGGAACACAATTACCCCCCCCCCCCAAGTCCAAAGGCATGGAAGCTCAGGAGGCCGACCAGAGTCCCAGGCCCAGCAGGCAGTCTGGCGAACAGAGTCCGGTGGCCTACCGGAAAACACGGACCATCTAGCCCAGAGACTCAGTCCCTTCGGTGGCCGGCCAGCGTTGTTAAGCCACCAGAAGGGGTGAAGCGGGAGGCTCACTGGTAGGTGACCGGACCGTAGGGAGGGAACCCCCATGGCGTCGGGCAGGGAGGAGAAGGAGACCACACCGGTGTCAGGCTGAGGAGTAACGGCCTCGGAGTCCTTAGGCTGGCCGGCAGCACCCTCGACAATCCCGGCCTGGGACACAGCTGCACCTGCGGTGGACCCCGACCAGGCCAATGCAGCACCCACGGCGACCCCAGGCTGGAACTCTACTGCACCTGCGGTGGCTCCCGGACAGAACTCTGCTGCATCCGCCACCGCTCCCAGCCAGAGCTCTGCGGCACCCACAGTGACTCCCGGCCACCCTTGGTGGACCCAGACCAGGCCAGTGCCACACCCTCAGTGGGCCCCAACCGGGCCAACGCTACACCCTGGGTGGACCCCGCACTGAGGTGGGGTGCCCATGACGGGTCCAAGCAGGAGTGCAGCACCCACATCGGGCTAACCTTGGGGCGCAGCCCCCACGACGGGCCCAGCCCAGGATGCTGCACCCACGTCGGGACAGCCTGCGGAGGGACCCACACAACGGCCTCAGGCAGCAGAGGAGCTGGACCCACAACATTGTCGGGCAGTGAGACCGGTCCCGTGGAGACCCTTGGAGATGGTGGTTCTTCTCCAGTGACACGAGAAGGACTCTCAAGAAGGGGAGAAGAAACAGAGTGGTTAGGGTCACTGGCAGCGGCGGAGCCTGGCGAGGGAAGTTCAGATGCAGCTGTGCGCTGCACTCGACTCTCCTCACCTAGAGCCAGACAAGATCTCTCTAAAACAAACATTAGAAAAACAAGAGAGAAAACTTGCCTGAGCTTGAGCTCCACCGCTGTCCAGGACTCCGTCGATCCCAGCAATGACGACTTGGGCCCGGCCTCCAAGAGGTCCAGCTCAGGCTCGCAATCCGCTGCGGCCGTCTCCGCAGCTGGCAAGATGGTGATAGCAGTCTTAACTCCTGCAGCGGCTCCAATGCTGGGGATTCAACCAGCGTGGCTGCAGGAAAACACCTCCGTGCGGGCCCCTGGGCAGGATCATCCAGGGCCCCAAACTCCTCCACCATCTGGCGGCTCGGTTCTTGGACCGACAGGCACTCGAGGATAATGGGAGGAGACACAGAGAGGGGAAGAAAAGAATTACGATTTGCAGCTGGAGGAGAGGACCCAGCGGACTGCTGAAACTGGGCCTCTCCCTTGGGAGACGGGCAAGATTCAGTGTTAATGAATTGTTCTGAATGAAAAAATACTTGCCTGTCCTCCTAGTAATTGATGCTTACAGCTGCAGGCGGCAGACAATCATCCCTCTCCGTGTCAGCGGTGACATGGGTCCTCCCAAGGGCTTGCAGAGGAGCCATCTCCACAACGACGGAGGCGGGCGTTCCCAGGGTGACCTCAGTGGACCTCACAGCAGCTGGAGAGACGATGGCTGCTGATGACGCTGTCCCCTCCCTGCTGGAACCAGCTTGGTGGGAGCGGAGTTCTGGCGGAAGGCAGTCTCAGCGGCGTCCCGGGAGCACCCTCCCCTCGGCGCAAGCCCGGTCTTCTTTGGGGACCTCCTCCCCCTCTCGCCGTACTCACGTCGTACCACTGCCAGATGGGATATCCTCTCAGCTTCCTCGGGATGCTTGGAGAGCTGAGGGCACTGCCGAACTTCTGCCTCTGCCAGCTTGACGTACCACATGACGTCCTCCGGGGTGGAATAACCACTCGCCGAAAATATCAGGCCGTCAATGTTCATGAGAGCTCAGCAGCATTCCCAGCTGAGGCTCATCGGATAACTCAGGCCCATGGACATCTTAAACCAGGCTGGTTCCAACAAGCGATACACTAACAAGGGGAAAGGGATGTGTGGGTGAACCCGCTAAATCCTCTTAGCTGACTGGGTCATTCTGTCGTAAACCCTCTCGAGGGTGAGGGAGGTGAGGGGTGAAAGGACGAGGATTTACGTGCAGGAGTAGCACCACACACACTGAACACGAAGACAACAGTCCCAAAGAGTGAAAGCATACAACAAGACAAAACACTTACATTGGGCATCCCTGGGCCAGCATCACCCAGCAAATGCATGAGAGGAAGTAATTAACCACCGGAGCGTCCCAGAGCTGACATCGCTCAAAGGGTGCAGAGAACCACGGCTGCAGTGGAGGTGGCTAATCCTTCATGACACACAGATTACACACGACTATGTACTTCAGTCGGCAATCCATTCAATGACCCAGCAGTGCGTGACTGGCAAAAGGCACTTAAGTACACGCACTGCTGGTGATGATGTAATTAGGAGCACCTGGGCGAGGACCGGGAAAGATGATGAACGGGGCTGGGAACAGCTGATGGTAATAAGTGAGGGGGCGTGGTCGGACCGGTAGACTGTCAGCAGTAGACACAGCTGACGGCCCCAGAGCAGTGGCTATGGATATGGTAACACACTGGAATACATATTAACCATACCTACACAGCGGCACCTAAACCCACCGGGGGGTCAGGACCGAGCCGGGGAAACCAAGCCGGCTCAGCTCCTGAAAAAGACCCCACAATTAAAGAAAGACATCAACAATCAGGTGATCCCCTGTGAGGATCACATAGCCGTAGTGCAGAGCAAAAACTCCATTTTAACAATAGGAAGCCTCCAACAGAAGTGGTTTTGGCATCTGATCAGGTTGCCTCCCACTTCAGGTGTTTGTAACACATCCCCCAAGGATGAGACCACGAGGCAGACTATGACTCCCAGCTGGCATGGAACACCTTGGCGTCCCCTCTGAAGAGCTGTAGAAGGTGGCTGGAGAGAGGGAAGTTATGCTGCTCTACTTGGGACTACTGCCCTCATGACCCGGATCCCCAGAAAAGCTGTTGAGGATGGATGGACGGACGGATGGATCGATGGGCAAAAGAAAATGTTAACACTATTCACAAAAGTAAAAATAGTCTGTCTCCCAAATATCAGAATTTGAAAACAAAGTCAGATGTAGGCATCTTTCCCCTGTGTGACTGAGTGAACTGGATCAGCGTGGTCCGTGGAGCCGATCTGGGAGAGCAATATAGAAAAATAATATAAGAAATTGGACACAAACTTCAAATCTTTCATTGTCTCTTTAGTTTGTTTCGCCCTAGCTTCTTACAGTAAGGTACAAAATACCAATGTCCAAATTAAAAAACAAAAAAACAAACAATTATTAAAGAGTCTAAAAAAAAACTGCATGAAACTATGACATAAACTAAACTTGCAGACATTTTTTTATACATTGCAAATATGCTACAATGAGTTTGGTTGGTCTACTAATGCAAAATACACTGTTGGTGATATAAAGAGTGGGTAGAGAAATGGAATTTGATTTTACCCGTGTGCCGTGTGCTGTGTTCACTTCTGCTGCAGCACTGACCTGATTTTTTTTAAACAGGAAAATGATTTTTAGTTCAACATGCTTGGAACACCAAGTGTACTGCCACCTTGTATTTTCATTAACAATGAATGAATGAATGAATGAATTTTATTTATTTCGGATAGTACATTACAGGTTAAAAGAAACTGTATAATATAACAACAAGGTCAAATTAGACAAAGACTCCTTCTACTATACAATTCCACGTGAGTTATCCGAAATGGGTGATGGCTGAAGCCGCAGCTTATATTGCCCACCCATATTCCATCCAAGAATTCAAAGGAGAAAAAGAGAAAACAAGACAAGAGCGATTACAATTTAAAACAAGGCTAAGACAAAATGTGACTGAGAGAAAAAGAAAACTGAGCTAGTCTAAGTTAAGCGGTTACTATTCAAAAACAAATCTAAGACATAGTGTCACAGAGAAAAAAGAAAAAAAGAAAAACTAAGCTACAACACAACACAGGCTGGAAATGTCAATCCTTATGTGAGTTTACATGTCGTCTTGTAAATATGTTTGGAGTATTTCTTCCTTTAGTTTTTGTTAAATCGTTCCATAATCTGACTCCTTGCACTGAAATACAGTGTTGCTTGGTGGTTGTTCTCACTGTAGGCTTTTGAAATATACATGTTCCTCTGAAGTGATATCGTCTTCAATGAAAAGTTGAAGACATTTTAGCGTCCTCATTTGTAAGATGCTGTTGATCAGACAGTTCAAAAAGCATAAAATCCCCACTACCTAGGCCTCTCCTAGCTTGTGTCCTCAGAAGCTGTAGGTGGGTCCTCTGGGTGCAGTTGTCTATGCTGTGGCAGCCCTGCATCTGCAGAAAGGCGCTTAGAAAGAATGCAGGCCAGAAGGGGTGGAATGTGGTCATAAGTCTTCTCCTGCTTGACCACGTAGACACTCCAGCACCTTGTATTCTTTTTATGCAGTCTCCTGGTGCTGAGAACACAAAGTATTTTAAAATTCATATTACTAATTAATTCATTATGAAAAATAAATGAGTGGATGGACGTAATGGAGTATTCACTAAATATTAACAAAAACAATCGTTTCTGTAAAATTAACAAAAAGGTTTAAAATTAATAAATCAACCCCAAAAAAACACATTTTAAATTTATAATCCTAATATTACGGTTTATAGATTATTGTGTAAAATTTTTTGGTGGCACAAAACTTACATTGGCTTGCCGTCGACTGTCTTCCTCACCGGACGGTCCCTGTGCTGGTTATAGTCCAGTGCAGCTACTGTAAAAGGGTCCGGGCCTCATATACAGGTGGGGTAAAGGAGAACCTTTTGCTGGCATACATTAGAATGTGATTCTGAAAAGCCTCAAGGTCTGCAGTTGATCTGTGAAAACACATTCATATTAATGACTGTCTTTTTCTTAATGTTGGCATTAAAGAATTACATTCGTACTCTCCAAAAGGTACTTGTGGACCGTCCATAACCACCGCTTGTCCATCACAATATCAGTGAGGACCTGGAAAGCCACTGAGCCTTTTTCCAGCCATTGTCTGGTGGAGCTGTTCTCCAGTGCCTCATGCAGACATTGTCCTTCCACCCATTTGTGCTCATTCACCACATGGTGGAGAAGGCCAAGCCACAATTTGTAAAAAGGGTTGAAACAAAATATTACGGTTTTCTACTTGAGAAGCCCTTAATCCAATTCTAAATTCAACTATTACAGGGCTCAAGAAGTCAACTGACTTCTGGTGTGCACTAAATTTAATTAGGAATAAATTGTGGCTTACTGATAACAATAACAACTGTATAGCCCATTTTGTCTCAAAAAAAAGAAAAATAGCACATCAAGGGTGATACTTTCTTAACAAACTCATTGAGAGGCGCAATGGCATTGGTAGATCAATTATTTGTGTTTTTGCAGTAATACAAGAAATGTTGGACCTACCACGAAGTCGTCATGCGTTGCAGTTTTGTTACAGCACCACCAAAAATGATTAACAATATCACACAGCCACAGAAGCAATCCAGCCTGCCCCTTCGTTTTACCTGCCTGAAGAGTACAGACACAAATCCATCTTATTTTTCTTAATTCATTTGTGTATAGTTAGGATATTGAAATGACTGGCAAGACTTATAGATGAGATCCTTTTAAGCAAGATTCTTGGCCCCGTGCCACATATCAAAGCGTTGCTTGACACCCGGAAAAATGCCACAGTCTGAATGACAGATATTGCATTTTGAATTACATCACTAATTAAAATATTCAGCTAGAGAATTTTAATACCCACGTACCCATGAGTGCTGAGATCTGTGAATGGGCATCAGTGCACACTTCAACCACCTTCACTTCTGTGAGGAGTTGGGTCATAGTGTCCACAAAGGCCTTCTTCTCCAACGGAGTTGTGGTCAGTCTGATGCTTGTCAACAGTCCGAACTGAAATGATGTCTTTGCTTTCATGGTCCATAGCCGTGTATGTGCACAGTGACCGGGGCTGTCCTTCTGCACTTCTTGAGGAAACTCAAACAGGCCTCTCTCCCCATCTGCATCCTCAGGACCTTCTACAGAGGTGTGGTGGAGAGTGTTCTGACGTACTGCATTGCAACATGGTCCTCCAGCTGCAGTATGTCAGACAAAAAAGCCCTGCAGAGGATAGTTAAGGAAGCTGAGAGGGTAATTGGAGTTTCCCTCCCCTCTGTCCAAGAACTTTTCCAGAGCCGTTGTAGGAGCAGGGCACAGAACATTGTTAAGGATCACTCTCACCCTCTGCATAAACACTCTTAACTGCTGCCATCTGGCAAACAATCCCGGAGTATCAGAAGCAGAACCACCAGACTGATTAACAGCTTCCTTCCACAAGCTATTAGGATGCTTAACAGTTGATCCGGAATCTTTCATACATACTACTGAACCTTATGGACAATATGTATATTGTATGTATATAGTTCTAGTTAGTTTCAAGTGTGTCTCAGGGATGTGTGAATGGCTGTGTTGGGGTGGGGGGGGGGTTGAGTGTGTCTTAAATTATGTTCGTTTTACTTATATGGATGCCTAGAGAAACGTAATTTCATCTTGCCTGCACTACAGTTGTATGTACAGCAGCATGACAAAGGTTGATTTGATTTGTCCATCCTCCCATCAGCTATAGACACAGATTGAAATTAATTAGCTTTGAGGAATTTAATCCATCTTTTTCGGCTTAATCCTTTTCGGGTTGCGGGGCGGGGGGGAGGGGGGGTTGGAGCCCAACCCTCCCAAAAACCAAAATTAAAAATGCACCGATTAGCACAACTTCTCTCTCTTGGATCCTGTTTATTATCTCCCATCTGTTCTCATTCCAGCTGTCCTTGATACTGTCCACACAGTAGGTGTCCTGGATGATATGAAATGTATTCCGTGCCACAAACCCTATATTCATAAATTTAAATAACAGGGCAACTTTGCTGTAGTTATTCCCTGACAGTAGAATGTTAGAAGCCATCAGAAAATCTCCGGCTTGCATCCCAAACTTGAGGGTGGGTTGTGAGTTCCATCTCCAGATAAGATGGCCTTGTGCACATGTCTGAATAGAGAGACATGCAAAACATTTAGTGATGGTGAAGTGATTTAACATCCACACAACCGTTTAGATTAATAAAAGCGCAATGCTCTGACATAGTTTGCTGTTTTTTGTAAATTTTATTGTCATGTACCATGAAAGAAAGGTCAGTTTTATAACAAGAGTACAGATACAACTACTTTTTGTACCTCAATTAGAATTGAGAATTAAAGTCCGCTGCAGTTACTCACCCAGTCCATAATGCTTGCTGATCCCCTACCATGGATGGCGACATCATAGGGTCGATGACATTTGCATTGCATCCCGGAAACCTATTGGTTAGTTTTTTGGGTTTTTTTTACAGTTATATCTGTTTACAGTGTACATATTCACAGGTACAGAAAGTACACAAGTTTTGCATCAACAATAGTGCTAATAAACAATGTTTGTCATCATTACGTTGCACATGTATGGGCATCTGCTAACTGGCAGCACAAGGAACGAAGACAGTTGTTTAAGATTGTCTTCATACACTATGAAGGCACGCTTCCCTATGATGTCTTCTTCACACTGAACCCTCAGAGATGGAGGGACGTTTGGTGGTATGGTGTCTGTCTGATGTGGGGGTGGCAGCTCTGCATTGCCTTGGATGTCATGGACCGTCTCACCAACACCAATGACAGGCAGACTTTCAATACATATACATGATTTCAGAGCTGCACCAGTCCTTATGTGGAAAAATTGAAAACAATCACACTCAAGAAAGTAATTGTTTTATGTTGAAAATTCAATACACCATCAAAGGCCAAAATAATTAAAGTAATAACAACTCTCGAAAAAAAAAAACAATGTGTGCTAACGTATACATGATTTTGTTCAGAGTAAATGTACTCTTAAATTACTTTATCAACCAAACTTGATTTGTCACTCTTTTTTACAAAGTTGATGAACAATTTTTTTTTAAATTTTTTATGCATTTGAAAACACTCAAAAAATAGCATACCATATACAAAGACCAGGGACGAAGTCCTCATCTGATGTGTCACTTTGAGTACCATCCACCTCATCCCAGTCTATACTGTTAAATGATTTTTGATGAAAACCAATACCACCATAAAATTATGAATAACTACACTTCAAGGCATAATGTCTTTATTCTCCTAGTCACTTACAGTGGGGCAAAAAAGTATTTAGTCAGCCACCAATTGTGCAAGTTCTCCCACTTAAAAGATGAGAGAGGTCTCCAATTTTCATCATAGGTATACCTCAACTATGAGAGACAAAATGAGAAAAAAAAAATCCAGAAAATCACATTGAAGGATTTTTAAAGAATTTATTTGCAAATTATGGTGGAAAATAAGTATTTGGTCACCTACAAACAAGCAAGATTTCTGGCTCTCACAGACCTGTAACTTCTTCTTCAAGAGGCTCCTCTGTCCTCCACTCGTTACCTGTATTAATGGCACCTGTTCAAACTCGTTATCAGTATAAAAGACACCTGTCCACAACCTCAAACAGTCAGACTCCAAACTCCACTATGGCCAAGACCAAAGGGCTGTCAAAGGACACCAGAAACAAAATTGTAGACCTGCACCAGGCTGGGAAGACTGAATCTGCAATAGGTAAGCAGCTTGGTGTGAAGAAATCAACTGTGGGAGCAATTATTAGAAAATGGAAGACATACAAGTCCACTGATAATCTCCCCCGATCTGGGGCTCCACACAAGATCTCACCCCGAGGGGTCAAAATGATCATGAGAACGGGGAGCAAAAATCCCAGAACCACACGGGGGGACCTAGTGAATGACCTGCAGAGAGCTGGGACCAAAGTAACAAAGGCTACCATCAGTAACACACTACGCCGCCAGGGACTCAAATCCTGCAGTGCCAGACGTGTCCCCCTGTTTAAGCCAGTACATGTCCAGGCCAGTCTGAAGTTTGCTAGAGAGCATTTGGATGATCCAGAAGAGGACTGGGAGAATCTCATATGGTCAGATGAAACCAAAATACAACTTTTTGGTAAAAACTCAACTTGTCATGTTTGGAGAAGAAAGAACACCATACCTACTGTGAATCATGGGGGTGAAAACATCATGCTTTGGGGCTGTTTTTCTGCAAAGGGACCAGGACGACTGATCCATGTAAAGGAAAGAATGAATGGGGCCATGTATCGTGAGATTTTGAGTGAAAACCTCCTTCCATTAGCAAGGGCATTGAAGATGAAACGTGGCTGGGTCTTTCAGCATGACAATGATCCCAAACACACCGCCCGGGCAACGAAGGAGTGGCTTCGTAAGAAGCATTTCAAGGTCCTTGAGTGGCCTAGCAAGTCTCCAGATCTCAACCCCATAGAAAATCTTTGGAGGGAGTTGAAAGTCCTTGTTGTCCAGCGACAGCCCCAAAACATCACTGCTCTAGAGGAGATCTGCATAGAGGAATGGGCCAAAATACCAGCAACAGTGTGTGAAAACCTTGTGAAGGCTTACAGAAAACGTTTGACCTCTGTCATTGCCAACAAAGGGTATATAACAAAGTATTGAGATGAACTTTTGTTATTGACCAAATACTTATTTTCCACCATAATTTGCAAATAAATTCTTTAAAAATCCTTCAATGTGATTTTCTGGATTTTTTTTTTCTCATTTTGTCTCTCATAGTTGAGGTATACCTATGATGAAAATTGAAGACCTCTCATCTTTTAAGTGGGAGAACTTGCACAATTGGTGGCTGACTAAATACTTTTTTACCCCACTGTACATACTGTTTCTGAGGTCATTGATTTCATCCATGTCCGTGTCGACATTGGGCTCCTCTTCCACACTCATCTCCTGAAGGCTAAACAAAAATTGTCAGATGTTTTCTTTAGGCCAGTAGAAGGGTGGAGAGAATAACTACAACAGTCATAGATGTAAAAATTACCATAAGCTCTACATATGTCAAGAGGCTGAGCTCGGTGTCTTAACCGTGCTCATGCTCTCTACTTACTTCTGGTTATTTCCTGCATTTTCTCATGGTTGTCTGATTATTTTACTGTGCACTGTTCTTGGATGTATGATGTGTTTTGAGTTGACACTTATTTCTGTTTATGTAACTCCTGTTGTCAGTATTATTTTGTCATTTCCTTTAGGCATCTTTGTTCATCTAGGTCATAGTGTTTATATTGTTTCTTGTTTGACATGAGCTCCTCACCTTGTTCTCCAGACACTACCACCCTGTTAATATTGTGCACGTGTTGCTCCATATTTCATGTCTAGTAATTAGCTAAACCTGCCCACTCAATTGATCCACACCTGATGCCATTTGTTATGATTGATTTCCTGCCCTATTTAAGACAGGCTTTGTCAGCCACTCCTTGTCAGAGTCTCAACTTAGAATCTACTCACTCCCGTCGGAACCCTTCCCCTGTTCTGACATGTATTCCTGTATTTCATCCCGCCCTATACCTGCTCACTTCATTTGTACGTTTATTTTTGTACACTGCTGGAAATTTGTGTTTCCTTATTAAACACCACAAACTGCAGTCCAGCAACAGGGTCTCTTCTCTCTGTCCCGTGGGGGCCTATTCATGACTACATCAAGGCACTATTTCAGGCACTTTGTCAAGAAACTTGACCCCAATTACATCCTTCCATCCAGAGACACACTGAAAACAATGCTGAAGTCCAGATACACAGAGCGCAATGGCTGAAGTGGAAAAAGCCAAAGCTGTGAGTTTGACCTCAGATATGTGGACTTCAATCAACATGGATGCCTACCTAGCAGTTACATGCCACTACATTGATGAAAACAACAAGCTTTCCACCACTGTCCTTGAGGTCATTAAATTCCCTGAGACACACACAGCTGAACACCTGAAGAGTGTTCTTTTGCGGTCATGGGGAATAGAGAAGAACATCACATGTTTAGTCACTGATAATGCAGCCAATATGATTGCCTGTGCACAACTTTTACAAGTACGATATGTGCCTTGTTTCGCTCACACCTTGAATTTGGTGGTGAAAAAGCCACAGAGCAAATCCCTGAACTGCATGCGCTGCGTCTACAATCAAGGCAGATAGTCGGCCTCTAGATCTAGTGCCACCACTAAGCAGAAGCTCTCAGACATCCAGTAGCAAATGGGAAAACCAGTGATGAAACTCATACAGGAAATTGAGACAAGATGGAACAGCGTGAAGCAGTGGCAGCAACCTTGTCCTCTCTGAACACAACTTTGACTCCTTTCAACAGTGCTGACCAAGAAACAGTGAGGGAGTGCCTTCAGCTTCTTGCTGTCTTCAATGAAGCAACTGTGGAGCTGTCATCTGAAGAGTTTCTGCCTCAAAAATAATTCTATTAGTTAGGCAAATTCATCTCAAGGTTCATGAACAACATGAGAGTTTAACAAGCCCAACTGCCCTTCAGTTAAGCATCAATCTTCAGAAGAACTTGAGGAAGTGATGTGGGGTGGAGGTTGTGAGGGTCCTTGCAGTGTCAGCTGTCTTAGATCCTTGATTCAAAGTTATGGCTTTTGGATGTCCAGAAAATACAGACAAAGCTGTGAAGGCTTTGACAGCTGAGTGATGTACTGTCATTCAAGGAGCTTCTGAATCATAAGCAAGCTCTTGAGTGTCACCGTTGATGCTACTGTTGAGGTAGGCAACCCCCAAACACCCACTATGATCAGAATGATTGAATGAGGTGGTAATTGTGTTTGATTCTCATTTATTGTTATGTAACTTGTCTGTCTATCAATCTAGGTTCAGCGGTATCTCTCAGCCCCATACCTGCCCAGACGAGATGACCCTCTAGATTACTGGAAACAGAATGCTGCTATATTCCTTCATCTGTTCCAGCTGGCCAAGACATATCTCTCCATTCCAGCCACAACAGCCCCTTGCGAGAGAATATTCTCAAAAGCAGGAGAGATTTTAAACAAGAGGAGAAACTGTCTAAGTCCGAGCACTGTTGAACAGATTGTTTTTCTGAATAAAAATACTTGAACGTACACAAGCACCCTCTACAAATACTAATTGAAAAAAATATATATTTTCATACAAATGCTATAAACCCAAACAAAACACGGAACGTTAAGAGATAAAAATACACACAAAAACACTCGACTGTTTGAGTGTAGTATTATAACATTTGGCCACCAGATGTCGCTGTGGGGAGATGTTTCAAATGTTCCAAAAGATGGATTCTTTTTCTCAATCAGTTGTTCCAAATGATTCAGTCTCTCGAATGTTCCATTTCTGCCATCACTAAAAAGTAGTAGGCTCAGTAAATCCAACAAAAGACACAATGTCATGGGCTTCTAAGCTGATCACCCACACTGAAAACAAACCAAAAATACTGAATGATAGATACAGGTCAAGTGGACCCCTGACCAAGTGAGCACCCTAAGTGGACCACGGGATCCTATCTGTACATGTACAAGTACATTCTCAATCCTGTGATTTATAAAAGTGAAGTAGAACAAGAATTTTTATAAAACTTTTGGGAATACTTTTCACAGACACCAAGAAGTTTAAAAATTATACATACAGTAGATGGAAGATGACAACTAAGCTGACCCGGAGGTTTTTGCTCTGTTTCTGCTTTCAAAAGACTTTTATTGTCCACCACTGCTGCTCATCGCCGCTAGCTGCCCCCAGATGAATTTTCACAGAATAAGTATGTGGGATTATAGTGTTCTGAATGAGGCTTTAAAAAGCTCTGAATCAATTTATAAATCACTGGATTGAAAATGTACTTGTGCATGTATAGATTGGACACCGGGGTCCACATGGGGGGCTCACTTGGTCAGGGGTCCACTTGACCTGTTCCCCTGCCTCTCCAGTTACATACATTGACACAGCGACATTTCGGGCAAAGAGTGCTTCTTTCAGTAAATGGGGATAAATTGGAGGAAGATCATCTAACACAATGTAAAACTAATGTATTTTTAAAAACTCATAATGTTCGTTAGAGAAAAATGGAGTTCCTTCCTTCAGGGTATCGGAAGCTAATGCTAACTTTAGCAAGAGTGTGGTGCACATATGTGGGTTTCATATGCTTCACATGTATATTACTGTATGCTTATTGTATGCTTCACATCTCAGAGGAACAAAAGGACCGAACCTCCTAGGGATAACAGGAGGATGTGAAATCTGGCCTTTTGTATGCAAAGAGATGGCCTTGAAGGATTTCCTGACCACCAGGACTTTAGGTGGAGGCGAGAAGACCTGGAGGGGGATACATTGTGATTTGGGATTAAAAGACGATGTGACTGGGTGCTTTGATGTCCTGGGGTATAAAAGGGACAGATGTTGGGGGATTCACTCTCTTCTGTTTTTGGATGTTGGAGAATGTGAATGTGAATAAAACTGGACTTGAGAAATAAACTCAGCCTCGTCCTTCCACACTTCTCCACACTGGTGACCCTAAGACGTATCATGAGCGGAGGCGATTCTCCCGAGCCAGACTCGTCAGGAGCCAGCCAAACGAATGCAGCCACAGTTCAGCTACTGGATTTCTGGCAGAACAATCCGCGCTCCTGGTTTAACGCAGTCGAGGCACAGTTCCACCTCCGGAGGATTTCGGTAGACGCCACAAAGTTCTACCATGTGGTTGCAAAGCTGGACAACCACACAGCCCAGCGAGTGGAGAGCCTGATCAACCACCCGCCGGACAGCGACAAGTACAGCACGTTGAAGGCTGCACTCATCCGTTACTTCACCCCCTCGGTGGAGGAGCGAGCAGAGAGGCTCCTGGCGCTAACTGAATGTGAGAGCGACAGACCTGCAGACCTGATGGGGAAGATGTTGAGTTTGAGAGACTCCGAAGATGATGGCTTCATCTTCACCCACCTTTTCCTCAGGACCCTACCGTCAGCGGTGAGAGTGACCCTGGCCAGTTCACCACTGTTGGCCCGATGAGACTACCACGAGCTGGGCCAGGAGGCGCAACGACTCGTCGACGCCAATAAACGGTGCACGGCTACGGCTGCGGCAGCGGAGCTAGGCGCAACGTCCGGAGATGGCAGGGGGCCAGAGGCTGCAGCACGAGACTCACCGACGACGGCGGTGGCAGGGGCCAGGAAACACGGAGCAGACGACGTCCTTTGCTTCTACCATCGCCGCTTCGCAGAGAGGGCACGCAAGTGCATTCCACCATGCCAGTTCAAGCGCTCGGGAAACGCCAAGACCGGGAGTCGGTAGCAGCTGCGGCCCTCGGAGAGGAGAACAAGCTGCTCTACATGAGGGATGCGCGCTCGGGGAGGCATTTCCTCGTGGACACAGGCTCCCCGCTGAGTTTCATCACACCTTCCTACGCTGACCAGCTGGCGCCTTCCAGTGGTCCCGGGGTGTCAGCAGCGAACGGCTCGGCGATTAAGACCTTCGGTGAGAGGACTCTGCTTCTGTCTTTACACGGCCGTACATTCGAGTGGACTTTCGTCATAGCGGCAGTCAATTTCAACATGTTAGGGGCTGATTTTTTGTGCTCACATGGTTTGTTGGTCGATCTTGCTAACAGACGCCTGGTTAATGCACTCTCTTTTTATTCTATTCCCTGTACAGCTCGAGTGGCCCCGCCAACAGCACAAGCCAACGTCACAGCTGCAGGTGGTAAGTTCCACACACTCCTCACTCAGTTCCCAGCACTCACGGTCCCAACATTTTCAGCGACCGTGGCTAAACACGGGGTGGAACATTTTGTTACTACCACCGGACCACCCGTTTTTGCAAAAGCTCGGCGCTTGGATTCAACTAAACTGACCATAGCGCGCGAGGAGTTCGCCAACCTGGAAAGGTTGGGCATCATCAGGCGTTCGAAGAGCCCATGGGCTTCACCGCTTCACATGGTCCCAAAAGCTGATGGCTCGTGGCGACCTTGCGGTGATTTCTGCAGGCTGAACAACATTACAGCGCACGATCGCTACCCGATCCCGCACATCCAAGATTTTTCAGTTCATTTGGCGGGGGTGCGCATTTTTTCTAAAATAGACTTGGTGCGCGGTTACCACCAGGTCCCAGTGCGCGCTGAGGACATACCCAAAACAGCGGTAATAACTCCTTTCGGGCTTTTTGAGTTTTTGCGCATGCCGTTTGGGCTTAAAGGCGCGGCGCAGACGTTCCAACGCATGATGGACGCGGTTTTGCGCGATCTACCTTTCGTGTTCGTCTACCTGGACGACATATTGGTAGCCAGCACATCCGAAGACGAACACGAAAACCACCTCACGGCAGTTTTCCGGAGGTTGGCAGAGCACAGGTTAATAATCAACCCAGCGAAGTGTCAGTTCGGGGTGACGCAGATTGATTTTTTGGGACATCGCGTCTCCCCAGAAGGAGCGGTTCCTGTGCCTGACAAAGTGCGCGCAGTAACAAATTTTTCCCAACCACAAACGGTCAAAGCGTTACAGGAGTTTTTGGGAATGGTGAATTTTTATAACCATTTCCTCCCCCGCGCAGCGCAGGCTCATGCAACCATTGTATGCTGCACTAAAAAAACAAAAACCCACAAATAAAGTCAAATGGTCTCCGGAGCGAGAGCACGCATTCTCTGAAGTCAAAACAGCCCTGGCAAACGCTGCGTTGTTGGCACATCCAGTCCCAGCGGCCCGCATGACGCTCACTACGGACGCGTCAGATGTGGCCATAGGGGCGGTCGTGGAACAGTGTGTAGCCAGAGCCTGGCAACCGCTTGCCTTTTTCAGCAAGACCCTGTGCGACAGCGAACGAAAATACAGCGCATTCGACAGGGAGTTGTTAGCTCTCCACCTGGCCATTCGCCACTTCCAGTTCTGGCTGGAAGGACACCGTTTCACCGCGTTCATTGACCACAAGCCGCTGACTTTCGCGATGGCCAAGATTTCAGAACCTTGGTCGGGCCGGCAGCAGAGACAGCTGGCCGCGATATCGGAGTTTACTACCGATATCCAGCATGTAGCGGGTAAACTTAATGTAGTAGCGGACTGCCTCTCGCGCGCCGTGGCGGCTCCAGCCCGCGTAGAGGTAGATTCTGCAGCCATGGCCGCGGAGCAGGTTAGCGACGCGGAAGTGCGCACGGCCCCGGTCCGCGTGGGGATTGATTATGCAGCCATGGCCGCGGAGCAGGTTAGCGACGCGGATGTGCGCGCGCTCCAGTCTAGACCAACAGGGTTAAGGCTGGAGAACAGGGTGCTGCAAGACGGTATGCCCCCCCTAATCTGCGATGTCTCCACTGGGCGGCCGCGTCCTGTGGTTCCAGCCGCGTGGCGGCGCCACGTTTTTGACTCGATCCATTCTCTGGCGCACCCGGGAGTGCGCGCTTCGGTCAAAATGGTAGGAGAGAAATTTGTATGGCCAAGCCTGCGCAAACAAGTTAGAGAGTGGGCGGCAGCCTGCGTGGCTTGTCAGCGGGCCAAGGTTCATAGACACACGAGAGCTCCCTTGGAGCCGTTTCACATCCCAGCTAAAAGGTTTGATCATGTCCACGTGGACCTCGTAGGCCCCCTCCTGCCCTCACAAGGGTGCACACATCTTCTGACAATGGTTGACCACACCACGCGCTGGCCGGAAGTGGTTCCGCTGTTGTCAACCACAGCCGAGGAGGTGGCGCGCGCGTTTTTAACGGCATGGGTAGCGCGTTTTGGAGTCCCGTCGGACATTACGTCCGACAGAGGTCCTCAATTTGTTTCCGAACTTTGGTCAGCGATGGCCCGCAGCCTGGGGGCAACGATCCACCGCACGACCGCGTACAACCCGCAGGTTAACGGGTTATGCGAACGTTTTCACAGGTCATTGAAGGCGGCTCTCAGAGCGTTGCTTACGGATGCAAATTGGGTGGACAAGCTACCATGGGTTTTATTGGGGTTGCGTTCTGCACCTAAAGAGGATTTAGAAGCCTCCCCAGCTGAGCTAGTTTTCGCACAGCCACTTCGGCTGCCCGGGGAATTTCTCCCAGATAATCCAGCGCCAGAGTGCTCCCCGGCTCAGCGGTTACAGAATAGCACGGGCCCGAGCACATTACCTGGCCCTGTTCACCACAGTTTTCCGCGGGTTTTTGTGCCTAAGGCTTTAAAAAATGCGGAGTTTGTTTTTGTCAGACATGATGCCCATCGTCCACCTTTACGCCCACCTTATGATGGACCATATAGAGTGCTGGAAACAGGGGATAAGCATTTTTTGCTAGATTTGGGGGGGCAGAAAAGAAATGATTGGCATAAACAGGCTCAAACCCGCTTTTGTGGTAGCTGACAAAGTTGTGCAGTTGGCTAAGGCTCCTCGGCGCGGCAGACCCCCTAGAGAGCATTTCCCAAAACACCCACAGAGGTTGACTAACAGTTCTCATCCCCAGGCAGCAGCTCCACAGCAGGAAGACGCCAGGGAGGTGGTAAAGCCTGCTTACAGCAAATACGGGAGAAGGCTGAGGCCCAAGCGGCGTGTGGATTGATATGTAGTGATTTTATTATGACACGTAATCTGTGGTTATGTTGTTCCATCTTAGACGTTTGGGGGGGGGGGGTCATGTGGTGCACATATGTGGGTTTCATATGCTTCACATGTATATTACTGTATGCTTATTGTATGCTTCACGTCTCAGAGAAACAAAAGGACTGACCTCCTAGGGGTAACAGGAGGATGTGAAATCTGGCCTTTTGTATGCAAAAAGATGGCCTTGAAGGATTTCCTGACCACCAGGACTTTAGGTGGAGGCGAGAAGACCTGGAGGGGGATGCATTGTGATTTGGGATTAAAAGACAATGTGACTGGGTGCTTTGATGTCCTGGGGTATAAAAGGGACAGATGTTGGGGGATTCACTCTCTTCTGTTTTTGGATGTTGGAGAATGTGAATGTGAATAAAACTGGACTTGAGAAATAAACTCAGCCTCGTCCTTCCACACTTCTCCACAAGAGGGGATTTAAACTACACTAGACCAAATTGGAAAAATTACTGTTTGGAAAGGATTAGCGAGCAATTACTGTGGTCTATTCCATCGCCATACATCAGTTGATATGATCACACAGTCATATTAATAACAGGAACATTTCAGAGACCGTTTTTAGGTTACAGAAAGCTATGCAAACCCTAGTTAGCTTAGCTTAGTTTACCGGTCCAGGAGCAAATGGGCGACCTCTGTATGGCTTTTCAGACCTTTAAGATTCTTAGGTTCACACCAGCGATCTAAAGCTGAACCAATACTTATTCTGGTCTTACTCCTTTGTTTATCATATATCACTTGAGAAGGATAATGGAATGACTTTTTACTTGCAGAAGCAGCCATGGTAGCACTAATCACTGATTGGCAACACTAGTGCTACGGAAAAGCAATAGCACGTGACATCCAAAAATTAATTGTAACTGGATAAGAAAAGCTCACAGAACACTTTTTTGTCATCAGAAATTTTCTGGAATGTAAATATATTGTGACGTTTGCAAGGGTTCACACAAAGACAATGGAGCAAGATGGTTGTGATGAATAGGCTTTATTTACACACCCCCGACCCCAACTTGCTTCTCAGCACAGACGGAAGCGGGGGTCATTCCCCCAGACCCCTGTTTGAATCATGGTTACACACACATGATACATCTTGCCCTAATCCTGCTAAACACTGCTGGGTCATTATAATGCAGTTATAATGACACAGCAGTATAACTCAGAAATAACACATTTAACACACACAGTAACGTTTCAAACTGGCAAAGCATGCTGGGAAATCACTGGCCCCCTTAAAATGGCCCCGACGTTACAATATGATTTACGACCCGTAAGAAATTACAAAATATTTTTTTTCATCAATATACTAATTTTTTGAAGAACATTAGGATTTACATTGTGCAAGTTTCTAAACGCTTTGTTGATTTATTTTTTTTTTAAATCTTTGTTTTCATAATATTCTTCTGAATTTCGCCTTTAACTGTTTAATAACGGTCTGTACATTCTTACAGGACAACTGCACAGCATAAACTGTCTGTCATCATCGTTGTAACTAGCAGTGAGCTGTGAGCTACTAGCCACTCTATCTGCTTTTTTCTCTGGCTCTAAAGCAAAAATGTCAAACTCATTCCATGGAGCGCCAAGACCCTGCAGGTTTTACTTCCACCCAGTATCTTCAGCAGGTGTTTTCACTGATCAGCAATCAGTGGGAAGACATTCAGTGAAATCACCTGTTGAAGGCACTGGGTGGAGGTAAAACCTGCAGGGTCTTGACCCTCCATGGAATGCGTTTGAGACCCCTGCTCTAAAGGCTCAACTTAACCTTAGCTTGAACACTACTGCCACCGTGTGGTCAAAGGTTGTTAGAGAAAACACATGAATGAATAAATTCAGTATGTTATATCTGAAACACAACAACAACATTATGAACTGTTTTTCCTCATTTTTTTTTAACTAAATCAATGAAATGAATTACTGTACTATTAACCAAAAAGATACAACAGATGCTGAGGATTGTTATGTACAGGATGTTATATTCATAACCGTGACTTCAATAATGAGGCCGAAGGTGCAATAGAACTTAACTTTATTATCCAACTTACTGAACACGAAGGCGCTCCTGTCTAGGCAGAGGTCTGGTCGTAAAGAGACCATGCCTCTTCCAGGTCGGCCTTTTATACCCTGGGTGGTGGCGGAACCGGAAAGGTGTAGCCGTCACCCATAACACACAATAATAATAATATTTTCATACATTACACCCCTCCCCCCACGTAGAAAAGTCCAAAACACACACCATTTAGACCCACCCAAATTTGCAACCCGAATCACACACTAACAGTATATAATAACAAGGCCTATCCATGCACACAAAAACTAAAACTAGAGGGGAACAGGTCCCACCCCCACATGGCCAGACGGGTTATTCTGCCGTCTCTATCACAATACAGTCCGTAGGACAACGAAAGCTGCTGTGTTCCTAATATAATATGTAAAGTAATCCCAAAACATATGTACAGAACAGAAATACTCCAAATCACTAAACAAACCCATTAATACGTACATTCACACCCTGCTGTGACAGCCCCCCTCCCAACACACCCCATGACCCGGGCAGAGCACACATCAAACATGTAGTAAATACAACAATATAAACACCGTTGGGCTTGTTATCTTTCTTCTTTTTTTTTCAAAGACAAACTGGGTAATTCACAAAGCAGCTGCATGTTAAACATATTAACTACGTGGTTCGGGCAGTTCACACATATTAACATTATGGCACATTTCAGCACAAACCCCTTGGTAAAAAATTTTTTGCCTTTTTTTTTTTAGAATGGGTACTTAACATAGCCACTTTCATGCATTCATCACGTCGACAAAACAACAACACAGCCTGGTTAATGCACACATTAACATTACAGCCATTAACATGTTAATAATTCAGCTCAAAACATATCACCCCTACCACTATACAGTCTCGATGGGGAGACCACCCCTGGAGACCCGTTCGGTGGGTCCCATCCAGAGCTTCGTCTTCCTCCTCAGACATGAACCCCGTCAGAGCCCCGACACCTCCTTCTCCTCAATGACGCGCCATAACTCATTGGGGTGTCTCCATGAGCCATCGGACGCTTGAAGATAACCGTCCTCCCAAACAGCCGCCACCTGCAGCCATCCCTGGTCTCCTCGTCGTTTCTGCTTGCCGTGAACCCCCCTTAGCCGAGCCTCCTCCCTGGGTCGAACCACATCAGCGACCCCTAGGGGAGCTCGACTCAGCTTCCAATGTCCACAACATCTAGGTGGGTCGAACTGCTCCAGTGAAGCCCGACTCGGCCTCCAGTGTTCCTGTGTGGCACATCGGTCCACCATGCCAGCCGGTCCTGCCCTGCTCTCTTTCATTTGTGATGCTGGTGAAGCCGGTGTAGCCCCTTGCTTCTCTGTACCTCCCAGCCGAACTCCAGAAGCAGAGGGAGCCATCCTCACAGCTCCACCTGCCGTCATGGGAGTTCCACCGTGCTGCCCAGTTCCCACATCCAGGGTAACTTGGGCCCTGGCACCATAACCCTCCCGCGATGGCCCTGGGTGCGATTGGTCCTGTCCATCTCCCAGAATACTAGGCCAATCTTCGTCCCATACTGCATCGTCCACCACACTCGGAACTGGTCGGTCCCACAAACCACAGCCCGACCACTCCTCTCCAATGCCACTGGTGATCGTGAAGCCCAGTCCATAGAATAGGTCACAACCCATCACATTCAACCCACTGATGGTCATCACGAACTGGATATTGGACACCACAGCCGACTTGTATCTCACCGTCAGCTCCAGTGAACCCACGATGGCCAACCTGTTACCTCAATAGCCACAACACAGCGTCAACAGTCTTCTCACATGGTAATGCGGGAACAAACTCCTCCCAGTAGGCCAGTTCAACACGGATACTGCTGTGCCCGTGTCAACCAACAACGGCACTTCCACACCATCCAGAATCACCTCACAGTATATGCGGTCATCTGTGCTTGGGAAGATGGTGTGAATAACCGTAGGAGTCGTGGTAGGGGAATCAGCTCCATGTCGTTGTTCCCCTCGCTCAAACTTTTTGCAGGCCTTGGCGAAATGATGTAGGAGTCCACACTTGCCGCAGCATTTGCCCCTCACTGGACACTTAGCCTTATATCGGTGCTTGGTGGACCCGCAGCCCAAACATCTGGGCGATCCCAGGGCAGACCTAATCTTAATAGCTGTAGCGTAGTCTTCTTTATCTTCTGCGCTGTCATCGCTACCCGGGTCCACAGCCTGCGCCGCTGACTGTGAGTCAGGCTGCCTCAATGTCGTTCTCTCACCGAGGTCCTTTGATAGTTTATCCACTGCCTCGTATTGCTGAGCTATCACCACAGCCGTGTTCAACGTCAGTTCACCAGAGTGCGTGAGGAGTCTTGACCGTGCCGCTAAACACAGCGTGTGCTCCGCCAACTGATCACGGACCATTTTTTCCTACAAATCCTCGAATTGGCAATCTCCAGCCAGCTGGCACAGGTCTGCAACATACCATTGCACCGACTCTCCCGGCCGCTGGTGGCGCTGTCTGAACTGGATCCTCTGGACGATGACGTTCTCAGGAGCGCGAAAGTAGTGCGCCATTAGCTCAACCACGTCCTCAAAACTATCACTCTCACCCAATGTGCTGAGAATACGTTGCCCTTCCATGCCGAGATTATGGACCAATATCACTCGTGCACGTAGTTTCTCCAATTCGCCAAGGTTCAATGCCACCAAGTAGTTTTGGAACGCTGCAAACCACCTCGCCCGGGGAACCAACGGCTCGCCTGGGAGCTCCAAAAATGGCAGAATACTAGAAACTCCTATATCCATAGCTTTATCGTCGTCGCCAAATGTTATGTCCATAACCGTGATTTCTTTTTTTTTTTTTTGTAACTTAGATTTTTATTCATTTTTCATCATATATAATGCATTCAGATCACATTCTACATTTAAAAAACAAAGGGGTTAGGGTAGGGAAAAATAAAAAAAATAAATAAATAAAAAAAAAATAAAAAATAAAAGGGGGGGGCAAATGTTGGAGCATCAAGTTTTTAGTTTCCATCTCTTAATTCTTCTGGTTTTTTCAGTGTCTTTGGTTATTCTTTCAATTTCTGCCTCGTTGTTGCACTTTGTAGTGTGTCCATTTCCGCCATTTTTTCTCCCATATTCCTTCTTGCATTCTTCGTCGATATGTTAGTTTTTCCATCATACGTATGTCCTCAACAATGTCAGTCCATTGTTCTTGGTCAGGAAGAACTTCTGATCGCCATTTTTTTGTGATAGTTTTTTTACATGCAATCAACAAGATTTTAACTAGATATCTGTCCTCAGCCTGTATAACATTGTCTTTTTTAAGATCACATAAGTACATCAGGTTACTAACTAACTAACTAACTAACCTGCACTTATATAGCGCTTTTCTAGTCACAAAGACCACTCAAAGCGCTTTCATTAATACTAACCCTCTATTCTAAGGGCCTATAGGAAACAGATATCTAGGGACAATTTAGAACAGCCAATTAACCTAACATGCATGTTTTTGGCATGCGGGAGGAAACCGGAGAAATCCCGGAGTAAACCCACGCAACACGGGGAGAACATGCAAACTCCACACAGATCACTGTTGGTCGGGGGCTGGGATCGAACCCACGATCCCACGATCCCCACAATCCCCCGGCCAAGGGTAAACTGTGCTGCCGCAGTGCTAACCACTGCGCCACCGTGCAGCCCCAGGTTACAGTTCATTGGTATATTATATCCTAATATCCTCTGTATTGTCACATGCATAGATTTCCAAAATGATGATATTTTGTAGCATTTCCAAAACATATGTGAGTGGTCTGCATTTTGAGCCCCACATCCCCTCCAGCATAAAGATTGGGTATTTGTATATTTTCCTTGAATCTGTGGTGTAATGAAAAAGCGAATCAGGTTTTTCCATCCAAATTCCCTCCATGCCCTTGAATTTGTTGATGTGTGTTGTGTTTTCCATATTTCCTGCCAGCTTTCTTCTGTTATGTTTAAATTGAGCTCTTTCTCCCATTTCTCCTTTATATAGTTACTTGTATGATTGTTTGTCATAAGTTTCTGATATAGTTTTGAAATAATTCTTATTTTATTTCCTGCATATGAGCTTAAAATAAGTTGTATAATCTCGTTCACATCTGTTTGGAGGTTATGCCTAATCTTCTTCATATAGTAATCTCTCATCTGCAGATATCTGAAAAATTCCGATCTTTCTAATTTAAATTTTCTCCTGATATTTACAAAGCTCCCGAGATCTTTTTTTCCGATATTGCCCCATGCTGTGATTCCCTTGTTCACCAGATTTTTGTATCCCCTATCTTGTTTTGCCGGTTCAAACTGACTGTCAAATGCTACCCATTTCAATAGTTTTATGTCTTCCCTTATATTATATTTTTGTACTATTTTATACCACAGTTCTAAAGTAAATTTAGTGATTGGGTCTATTTGTTTGATTTGCTTATATGCATCTTTATCCCCTATTATGCTTTGTACTGGGAGTCCCTCAATTTCCTTTTCCATTTCTTTCCATTTTGCCTCATATCCCTCGTCGCACCAACATATTATATATCTTATTTGTGCTGAGTAGTAATATTCCTTTAGACTCGGTAGGCCCATGCCTCCTTTCTCTTTTGGTAATTGGAGGGTTTTATATTTCACTCTTGGTTTTTTACCTCCCCAAACAAATCTCGATATCATCCTGTCCCACTTTGAGAATTGGGCATCTGGAATCTCTGTTGGTATAGCCTGGAAGAGGTAAAGTAATCTAGGTTGTATGCTGATTTTGACTGTCTCAATTTTTGAATTCAGATCCATATTTAAGATTGACCATCTATCAATATCTTTTTTTATTTCTTGTTCCAACCTATCATAGTTTGCTTTATATATTTTGCTTAGGTCTTTAGGTTTGTTCACTCCAAGGTATTTTATTTCTTTTTGGTTCCAGTTTAGTTTGATCTTATCAGTTATCTGGTTTAGAGGGTTATAGTGGAATGTCAGTATTTGTGTTTTTGTTATGTTTATCTTGTATCCTGATAATTTTCCAAAATTTTCTATCAAGTTCATCATTTCCATTATTGATTTATCTGGTTGTTCAAGGTAAACTATAATATCGTCTGCAAATAGCCCAATCTTGTGTTCCGCCCCCTTTATTGTTACACCTTTTAATTTCTTATTTTGTCGTATCGCTTGAGCCAATGGTTCTATGAACAGAGCAAACAAGGTGGGCGATAAGCAGCATCCCTGCCTAGTTGATCTTTGTATATTTACTTTGTCTGTTAAGCTACCGTTTATCTTGATTCTTGCCACAGGTTCTTGATATAGCGTCCTTATGCATTGTACTGATTTTTCGTTAAATCCAAAGCGCTCCAGTACACTATATAGGAATTTCCAGTTAACCCTGTCAAATGCTTTTTCTGCGTCTAAACTCATTATTACTGCGCTTTTCTTTTCTTTATGTATTTGGTTAATTATATGTATTGTTCTCCTGATATTGTCATGTGTTTGGCGTCCCTCTATGAATCCAGTTTGATCATCTTCTATCAATTCCGTCAAGAATGTCTTTATTCGTTTACATATAATTGTTGTGTATATTTTATAATCTACATTTAATAAAGAGATTGGTCTATAGTTTCCGCATTGTTCTTTATCTTTCCCTGGTTTTAAAATAACTGAAATGATTGCTTCGTTCCATGATGGAGGTATTTTGTTGTTGTTCAGCGTCCAATTAAATGACTTTAGGAGTTGTGGCGTGAGTTCTTCTATAAACAGTTTATAAAACTCAGAGGGGTATCCATCACTACCTGGTGATTTACCGTTTTTAAGTGACTTAATCACATCTCTGATCTCTTGTGTTGTTATTTCTGCTGTTAGTTTTTCATTTTGTTGATTTCCTATTGATGGCAAGTCCAATGTGTCTAGAAATTTTTTGATATCTTTAGTATTTGTTTCTTCAGGTTGCGAGTATAGTTCTTGGTAGAAATTATGGAAAATTTCTTCGATGTTTTCTGGGTTAACTGTGGTTTTATTTGTGGTGGGGTCTTTAATCTTGTATACATTATTCATTGTTTGTTGTTTTCTTAACCGTTTTGCCAGCAGTTTTGTGGCTTTTGGCCCCGTTTCATAATATTTTTGCTTTAGATATCTATTTTTCCTTTCAATTTCATCCATTTGTGTTTCTTTTATCTTTGTTTTTTCTTCTTTAATTTCTTGATATATTTTTGGATCATTTGTGCTTTGATGTTTACGTTCTAATTCCCTCAGTCTCTCACATCTTTGTTCATACGCTTCCAGTTTAGTCTTATTTGCTTTTCCTGTTTCAACAATTAATTTACCCCTTAACACGGCTTTTAGTGCGTCCCATAGTATTGTTGGGTCCACTTCTTCATTGTCATTCTCTTGGATATATTCGTTTATGTTTATTTTTATTCTTTCTTTCATTTTCTCATCATTTAACAGTCCTACGTTAAGTTTCCATGTTGTTTGTCGTTTTCTATTGTTTAAATACAGTATATTTCCATGTATATAGGATTATGATCTGATATTTCTGCCCCTCCAATCCAACAATTTCTCACCCTGTGTCTGTCACCTTCATTCATAAGGAAGTAATCTATTCTAGAGTGTACTTTATGGGCTGCTGAATAATGTGTATAGTCTTTTTCGAGTGGGTGTAGGTCCCTCCATATGTCTACCATACCCATTTCTGCCAGTGAGGTTCTTATGAACTTTGTTACATGTTTTTTTGTCTTCTTAACACTTGTTGTGTCAACTTCATGATCCATGACAGCATTTAAGTCTCCTCCACAAATTAGGACTCCTTCACTGTGTGTTGCTATGAGATCAAACAGATGTTGAAAAAAACCCTTGTCACTTTCTGGTGGGGCATAGATGTTCACTAATGTGATCTGCATACCATCTATTCTCCCCTTTATTATTACATACCTGTCTTCTTTATCCTGGATTTCCTGTTCACTTTCAAATTGTATTTTGTTTGAGATTAGTATCATAACCCCCCTTTTTGCTCCTCCCTTAAATGAACTGTAGTAGGAGTTCTTATAGCCAAATCTCTTTAGTTTCACATGTTCTGTCTTGCTCAAATGTGTCTCTTGCATAAATATAATTTCAGCTTTTTCCTTCTTGAATTTTCTTATTATTCTTTCCCTTTTAACAGGTGAGTTCAGACCATTCACGTTTAATGTCATTATCTTAAGATTTTTACCCATATTCATGTTTTTCCATTTTTTTAACTTGTGCTCCTAGCCCCTTTAACAACAAAAATAACACATATTTATATAAAAACACATTAAAAAAACTCGACCTCCGTACTTTGGGCCTTTCTTCTGCCCACTGGTCCCTGTTGGTGGGTGGGGGGTTTGTCTTCACAGAGTGAAGGGCCCTCCCTAGACTTCTAATTACTATCAAAGTAATAGTCATAAGTCTAGAAATGTCCAACAAATATCACTTAAACCTCTCCTAGCCGTCTGTTTCTCTTTTACCTTGTCTTCTTGGCCTTCATTTCTTCTGTGCCTTTCTTAATCTTTGTTATGATCTAGGCTTTCAGTTGAAAGCCTTGTCGCTTGTCCTGGGCCCGCTGCTCTACGTCTCTCCCCCTTCTTCCGCCGTTCACTCGTCTCCACTCCGTCTGTCGTGGTGCGTTCAGGGCCGCCGCTGCTCCAGCCATCTCCTTCGGCACGCTCACCTCAAGGCCCCGCTCCATCATATCCTGCGCTGCCTCTTCGGCCGTGTTGTAGGTTCTTGTGCCTTCCTCCCAATGAATCCTCATTTTCGTTAGCGGCGTTTGGAATCTAATTTTTTTCTCTTTCAGCGTTTTTTTAATATTGGCATATTTCTTCCGCTGCTGCACGATTTCTGTCGGGTAGTCATGGTCAAAAAATACCTGTTTGTCGCCGATTCGTATCTTTTTTTTCCATGCTTGCGTCAGGATTCTTTCCTTTATGTCATATTTCACAAAGTTTACCACAACTGACCTGGGTGGAGAGTTTGTTTTCGGGTTCTGTGCCGGTGTTCTGTGCGCCCGTTGAATCTGCAGATCCGTTTCTCCGGGTATTTCCAGTTCTTTTTTTAAGAACTGATCCATGAATTTTGTCATCGAGTTGCCTTCAATGCCCTCCGGAATTCCAAAGATACGCATATTGCTTCGTCGGGATCTGCTCTCCAAGTCGTTTATTTTCTCCTGCATCCTCTGCGTTTGCGTCGTCAGGGTCTGTAGTTGTTCGTTTGCCTCGCTTTTCCAATCTTCTAGTTCCGAAATTCGGGTCTGCGCTTCTGTCATACACGCCCGCTGGGAGCGCAGCTCCTCCATGTTTTCCGTTAATTTACGCTCCATTTCTCTTCGGAGGTCCATGATTTCCTCCTTAATTTCTTTTTTCAGTTCCTCCTTAAGAGCCGCTAAATCCTGTTGTAGCTGTCGCTTGAATTCTCTTAACTCTTCACCCAAACTAGCGATGCCAGCGTTCATGTTGTCGAGTCTGGTGTCTTCCATTTTCTCTGCTGTAGACATCTCGTTTTTTTGGGCTTTGCGTACAGCGGTTTTTCCTGCGTTGTTGGAGAGGAATTCTTCAATTTTACCCTGTTTTTGTCCTTGTGCCCGGTTCCTTCGTGTTTTCATCCCTTAGTTTATTGATTCGTTTATGTCGAGTTGGCCATTTACCGATGATTTTTAATCCGGCTAGGGAGAGCTCTTTGTTTAAGTGTTATGTCTCTCCGCCATCTTCCCGGAAGTCCTCCATAACGGTGATTTCAATAACGAGGCCGAAGGTGCAATAGAACTTAACTTTTTTATCCAACTCACTGAACACGATGGCACTCCCATCTAGGCAGAGGTCTGGTCATAAAGAGTCCGTGCCTCTTCCGGGTTGGCCTTTTATACCCTGGGTGGCGGCAGAAACGGAAAGTTGTAACCGTCACCCATAACACACAATAATAATAATATTTTCATACATTACACAGGAGACTGACGGTATTTCTTAGAAAATGGAGCCACCCAAAAAGGCGAAGAACATTTGCTGGTGTATTTTGACTTGATATCTCCAAATAAGGAAAACTTAACATCTGCTCAAATCACTCACATGATGGAAGATGTGTGTATGTGCATGCGCACATGTGCGTGTGTTCACAAGACATGAATTCTTGTCATGTCAATTTCAATTATGTCACATAACACAAGCACATTGATATATTTCATTCATATACCATGACTGATATATTGTGATATATGAGTTTGGGATGAACAAAGTGCATCCATCCATCCATCTATCTATCTATCACCCTCACTTCATCATCATCACCCTCACTTCATCATCACCACTCTATAAAAGCAAGAAATCTCTGTGTGTCTGTGTGTGTGTCACGCTTCATAGGACATCATAGGACGGCCTATGATCTCTGCCTGACATAGGCCGTCCTATGAACTCAGGCATCATAGGACTCCAAGCCTGCCTTTATGATGTCATATACAGTGACATCAGGTAACATGTCTTTATGATGTCATCATAGGCCAACATGTCGTTATGATGTCATATACAGTGACATCAAGCAACATGTCTTTATGATGTAATCATAGGCCATCCTAACATGTCTATATGATGTCATATACATCAAGGCTGCCTTCATGTCTTTATGATGTCATATACAGTGAGTCCATGCCCGAAAGCCTCTTTTTGCTCAGATCTATTTTCATGATCCTGTTCATGAACTAGAATTATGACGCACCTATCCCTCAACCACTGGTCTCAACGAAGAAGAAGAAGACCCTCCAGATGGAGAGCAATAGAATGAGGACAACTGCTGCACGTCAGAAAAGATGCCATGAAGATAAAACACCTGAGGTTCCAGCAGTACATCACATCTGTCTGAGACAAGAGGACACCCTTCACCAGCATAGGGTACGACACACAAGGGATGCACAAACAGACAGGAAACATGTGGCAGTGCGCCATGCTTGTGCTGAGTCACTTGAAGCCTGAAATGCCCACAAAGCGAGCAACGCCGCATGCCAGGCAAGGCACAGACAAGCTGAGACCGAGGAGATGCGGAATAGTCAGCTGGCCAGGGACAGTGTCCATGCAAGGCACAGAGAAGCTGAGACCGAGGAGATGCAAGAAATCTGTGTGTCTGTGTGTGTGTCACGTTTATAGGACATCAGGCATCATAGGACTCGCGATGCCGTCATAAAGGTATGATGTCTATATGACGGCACATAGACAGAGCACATGCGGAAGTTTAGGAGGGGAAATCTTTAATGAACGTCCATAGGGGATCCATAGGGGAGCTGTGGGCATTCATAGCTATGACATCACAGGCGCACACTGTGTTCTTATGATGTCACATGACCATATAAAGAGTTCTGAACAACTCCTTCTATGATGTCATACAGACATCATAGGCACCCTGTGAGGTCAGAACACTCTTTTTAAAGGCATGCAGGAATGCTTGCTTACACTTGCTTTCTACGGGCATGCAGAAATACTTGCTTAACCATGTCAAAGATCAAAGGCAGGGATCACCATGACACTGTTGCCATGGTAACAGTAACTTTCTACAGGCATGCAGAAATGCTTGCTTACACTTGCTTTCTACGGGCATGCAGAAATACTTGCTTATACTTGGTTTCTACGGGCATGCACGGGTATGAAGGGGCATGCACGGGTATGCACTAGTAAGATAAATTTATTTCATCTTGCATGCAATACCTCATATGGGGATTCTGACATAATACTTAAGTATTATTAGTATCATCATCATCATCATCATCATCATCATCACCAAACATAATGATGCAATTGCATCATCATGTTTACAGATCCACTGGTAGTCCACTTGTATGTTACAGTAGGACTGCTGTACATTAAATGACCAGCAGATGTCAGTACTCCCAAATGAAGTGAAATGGGGCTTTGCGTAATCAGCCTTTTGGCTATGGGGTGCCGTTTGTACATCCATCCATCCATCCATCCATCTTCTACCGCTTTTCCGGAGGTCCGGGTCGCGGAGGCAGCAGTTCAAGCAGAGAAGCCCAGACTTCCCTCTCCCCAGCCACCTGCTCCAGCTCTTCAGAGGGGATACCAAGGCGTTCCCAGACTAGCTGGGAGACATAGTCTCTCCACCGAGTCCTGGGTCTGCCCCGGGGTCTCCTCCCAGTGGGACGTGCCTGAAACACCTCAAGTGGGAGACGTCCAGGAGGCATCCTAATCAGATGCCCATACCACCTCAACTGACTCCTTTCAATGTGGAGGAGCAGCGGTTCTACTCTGAGCCTCTCCCGGATGACTGAGCTCCTCACCCTATCTCTGAGGGTGAGTCCAGCAATCCTACGGAGAAAGCTCATTTCAGCCGCTTGTATCCGCGATCTCGTTCTTTCGGTCATTACCCAAAGCTCGTGACCATAGGTGAGAGTAGGAACGTAGATTGACTGGTAAATCGACAGCTTTGCCTTAGAACTAAGCTCCCTCTTCACCACAACAGACCGGTACAACGTCCGCATCACTGCAGAGGCTGCTCCAATCCGTCTGTCGATCTCTCGCTCCATTTTCCCCTCACTCGTGAACAAGACCCCAAGATACTTAAACTCCTCCACTTGGGGCAGGAGCCTGTCCCCAACCCGGAGAGGACAATCCACCTTTTTCCGGCTGAGGACCATGGACTCGGACTTGGAGGTGCTGATTCTCATCCCAGCCGCTTCACGCTCAGCGGCAAACCGTCCCAGCAAGAGCTGTAGGTCATTGATGGATGAAGCCAACAGGACAACATCATCTGCAAACAACAGAGATGAGATCCTGTGGTCACCAAGCATGACACCCTCCATTCCCTGGCTGCGCCTAGAAATCCTGTCCATAAAAATTATGAACAGGACCGGTGACAAAGGGCAGCCCTGGCGGAGTCCAACTCTCACTGGGAATGACTCCGACCGAGTGTTGGCAATACGAACTAAACTCTCACAACGGTCGTACAGAGACCGAATAGCTCGTAACAACAAGCCCGATACCCCATACTCCCGAAGCACCCCCCACAAAAATCCACGAGGGACGCGGTCAAATGCCTTCTCCAAGTCCACAAAACACATGTAAACTGGTTGGGCAAACTCCCACGAACCCTCAAGAATTCTCGAGAGGGTAAAGAGCTGGTCCGATGTGCCACGGCCAGGACGAAAACCACATTGCTCCTCCTGAATCCGAGGTTCGACCAACGGCCGGACTCTCCTCTCCAGTACCTTGGCATAGACCTTCCCAGGGAGGCTGAGGAGTGTGATCCCCCTCATGGATCGTCACCTTATCGTGGTGGGGGGGTTTGCGTGCCCCAGTGATCCCAGGAGCTATGTTGTCCGGGGCAATTTGCCTCTGATAGGGTCTCCCAAGACAAACTGGTCCTGGGTGAAGGGCCAGACTAAGAACGATCCAACAGACTCTCATGATAAATTGTATATCAAGGATTCAGTGTACCCCGCCCGGTATGGGGTTACCGGGGCCCCACCCTGGAGCCAGGCCTGGGGGAGGGGCTCGAAGGCTAGCGTCTGGTGGCCAGGTTTCCACCCATGGGACCCGGCCGGGCTCAGCCCGAAGGAGTTACATGGGTCCGCCCTCCAGTAGGTTCACCACCTGCAGGAGGGATCATGGAAGTCCGGTGCTATGTGGATTAGGTGGCAGTCAAAGGCGGAGACCTTGGCGGACTGATCCCAAGCCGTTTGTACAAAGAAAGTCAATTCTTTCATTTGATATATTTTAGATATTTAACTCACTTTCCTCACATTTAGCCAGGTTTCCTCTTTTTTGAGAGAGAAATTCATCTACAACATATAGTATGTATATATAAATGTTAACAGTATATTTATAAATAAAATAAAAGCTAAATACCAAATTTTAAATCTAAATTTAAATGTTAAATCTAAAGCTCAGTGTTAAATCTAAATATTAACTCTAAATCTAAATGTTATAACAACACATATCAAGAGTGAAATCATTCAAATGTTTCAAGTCTGCGCTGGGGAAGAGGGCTGCAGAGGTCTTTCCCCCAGGGCACATGGCACAATGACCAGGGCGAGCTGACAAGGCCATGCATGTTGCAGTCATGGTTCCATGGCGGCGGGCGGGTGCAGCGGACCACCGGCGCTCAGCAAGCTGCTCAGTGGTCCCAGCCAGCTCACTTTGGTGGCGGACAGGGTGCCATGCCTGCGGCTCGCCTCCTTCACTCCCAAGCGGGAGAGACTCAGAGCGAGGTGGGAAAACCCTGGTGAGTGAGCAACCAGAGACTGGCAGGGAGCCCACCAGCATCCACGCATGGCCGGGCAGCAACTCTCCGCTCCACCGAGAATGATCCTTCTGCAAGTTCACCTACGACTTTTACTTCCTCAAGTTGGATCGACTTCTCGGAGCCCAATCTCCTCTTCTTCACGGTACTGGTGGGCGGGAGTATGGGTGGCGCTAATTAGAATATTCATAGATCCACACATACTTAAGTAGGTGGAAGATGTAAAAGCTCTTTCCAAGCAATTCTAAGGCAATGTAAGTTTTTGTGTATAAAGAGTCACAATATACTATTTTGGGCACTACACATTTGCTTTTGAGCTGGTTTTAGAGCCGCCGGAGTGCATCTTTAAGAATAAGGTGGTATCATATGCTAGCTGAATAAATAATAAAAATAAATAAATAAAAAAAAAAAAAAAAAGATGGCGGCACGCCTAGACGCAGCGGCCCCTCTTGGCATCAGCGAGTGTGAGAGTTTTAATCATCCCAGACGTACATTCTGTAAAACTTACAACCGTGAGACCTTATTAAACATCAAGGTACTGCACGCTGCAAGAATCGCAGCGATCGGTTGTGATTTGGACATTCTACGCCAGCATGGAATTTTGGCGGAGTCCCCGCTGGAAGTTACCCGGGAGAGGAGGAAGCGGAAGCGGAGCGAACGCAAGCAAAAGCGAGGAAAAAGGGCCGAGTTCCATGCTAGGCTAAAGGCTAACCCCTCCAGACCAGCGGTACCGTCGCTTCTTCTGTCAAACGTCCGCGCTCTCGAAAACAAGGTAGACGAGCTGCGTTTGCTGAGAGAAACCCGGAGAGAATGGAGGGACTGCTGTGTGTTTGTTTTCACCGAGACATGGCTCCACGACAACATTCCTGACGAGGCCATTCAGCTGGAAGATATGGCGATGTTCCGTGCCGACAGGGAAACGGCGAGCTCCGGTAAGAGCCGGGGAGGTGGGCTATGCATCTATGTTAACAAGAACTGGTGCGTTAATGCCACGTTAGTGTCTAAACACTGCTCTCCGTTGGCGGAGTTCCTTATTGTTAATTGTCGGCCATTTTATCTGCCGAGGGAATTCAGCAACGTGTTTGTAGTTGGTGTTTACATAGTGCCGAGCGCTAACGCTAAAGCTAATGCTAAGAAGGCACTCGGGGTACTGCACAATGCGATCAGTGAAATCCAAACGTCACACCCGGACAGTTTTGTGGTGGTTGCGGGGGATTTTAACCACATCAGCTTAAAGACTGTGCTCCCCAAGTTTAAACAATGTGTAGACTTTAAGACCAGAGGAGAGAATATGTTGGACTTAGTGTACACAAACACAGATGCATATAAAGCGATACCCCGCCCCCATCTCGGCCGTTCTGATCACATGTCCGTGATGCTGCTGCCTGCCTACAAACCTTTATTGAAGCGCAGCAGGCCAGCAGTGAAACAAATCAGGATTCTGCCAGAGAGTGCAACCTCTGCACTGCAAGACTGTTTTCAGCACACAGACTGGAAGATCTTCAAAATAGCAGCCTCCCAGGAAGACAGGACAGATGTGGAGGAGTATGCTGATTCGGTCACCAGCTACATCGCGAAGTGCACAGAGGATTTCACTACAGTGAAGACCATCACTATGCGGGGTAATCATAAGCCCTGGATGACTGCAGAGGTGCGCTCGCTGCTGCAGCCAGAGATGCAGCGTTCAGAGCGAAGGACAGGATTGCCCTCCGCTCAGCCAGGTCTGCGCTTTCAAAGGGAATTAAGGCGGCAAAGCGCGCCTATGCAGAGAAAATCCAGGGACACCTCTGTGACACTAGGAACACCAAGCAGATGTGGCAGGGAGTTCGGACACTGACGGGCTTTAAGTCTAGGCAGGGGGTCGATGATGACGACGCTTCGCTTCCAGACAGGCTTAACGACTTCTTTGCACGTTTTGAAGCATCAAACTCGACAATCAGAGGGAGGGCCGGCCCACTCCCACCATCGGTCGGACCAGCTTTTACCATTAACACAGCGGACACACAGAGGACCCTATCCAGAATTAACCCACGCAAAGCTGCAGGTCCAGACAACATTCCGGGACGTGTGCTCCGAGACTGCGCGAGCGAGTTGGCGGATGTCCTGACTGACATTTATAACATCTCCCTGAGTCAGGCCATCGTTCCCAGATGCTTCAAGACCTCTATCATTGTACCGGTGGCAAAGAAACCAGTGGTGTCATGTTTGAATGACTATCGTCCTGTTGCACTTACACCAATTGTGATGAAGTGTTTTGAACGGCTTGTCAAACCACACATCACAGCCTGCCTCCCTGCATCACACGACCCGCTCCAGTTTGCATATCGTTCAAACCGCTCCACGGAGGATGCTATAGTCACCACCCTACACTCTGTCATCACCCACCTGGACCAGAAAGACACCTACGCCAGACTCCTGTACATTGATTTCAGTTCAGCATTCAACACCATTATTCCCCAGAGACTGATAGAGAAATTACTCCTTCTCGGTCTGAACACCGCCACATGTCTCTGGATCCTGGATTTCCTGACTGAGAGACCTCAGTCTGTCCGGGTTGGAAACAACATCTCCAACTCTGTCACGCTGAGTACCGGAACCCCTCAAGGCTGTGTACTCAGTCCACTGTTGTTTACACTTCTAACACATGACTGTGTGTCCAAACACGAGGGGAACCAGATTATTAAGTTTGCAGATGACACCACGGTGGTGGGACTTATTCAGAGGGATGAGGAATCAATGTACAGGGAAGAAGTGAGAGACCTGGAGGGCTGGTGCAGGGAGAACAATCTGGTGCTCAACGTGGACAAAACGAAGGAGATGATTATCGACTTCCGGCGGTCACAGCCTGAGCACGTCCCCCTCAGCATCGGCGGCCGTTTAGTGGAGAGAGTAGAGAACATCAAGTTCCTCGGAGTGCAGATCTCGCAGGACCTGACCTGGAGCAAGAATTCCTTGGAGATCAGGAAGCGGGCTCAGCAGAGACTACACTTCTTGAGGAAACTCAAACAGGCCTCTCTCCCCATCTGCATCCTCAGGACCTTCTACAGAGGTGTGGTGGAGAGTGTTCTGACATACTGCATTGCTACATGGTACTCCAGCTGCAGTATGTCAGACAAAAAAGCCCTGCAGAGGATAGTCAAGGGGGCGGAGAGGGTAATTGGAGTCTCCCTCCCCTCTGTCCAAGAACTTTTTCAGAACCGTTGTAGGAGCAGGGCACTGAACATTGTCAAGGACCGTTCTCACCCTCTGCATAAACACTTTGAACTTCTTTCATCTGGTAAACGATTCCGGAGCATCAGAGGCAGAACCACCAGACTGATCAACAGCTTCCTCCCACAAGCTGTCAGGATGCTGAACAGCTGACCCGGAACCTCACATACACACTACTGCACCTATGGACATTTTGTATATTATAGTTAGTTATTCTTTTTCCCCAAGTATGTCTCAGGATGTGTGAATGGATGGGGGGGTGGGGGGTGGAGCTATGTGAGAGTGTGTCTTAATCATGCTGCTTCTTATATGGATGCCGAGAGAAACGCAATTTCATCTTGCCTGCACTACAGTTGTATGTACAGCAATATGACAATAAAGTTTGATTTGATTTGATATCATGGCTTACAACAGTGATTACTTTTAGGGAACTATTTTAATGAGTGGAAAGATGCACATTAAATAAGTACATAAGGGGAAGCAGGACAATCCTGCCTTTAGTGCCTGATGCCCCGTCTTAAATCAAATCTAGGCGATGGTCCAGTTTTAAGCCCTGTGGATTTATTATTTTTATATTTATCATAGCCTTGTGTTAACGTGTCTATTGGTCTGCTTTTAAAAATGAACTTTTCCTGTTTCAACAGTGTCTGAAACAAATAAATAATCCTCACACAAAAAATTATACACATTTATACAACAATTAACCTGTTATAAACCCCTTGTTTTTTCTTTTTATTATGCCTTTATTTTTTTAAATTTGGTTAATTAATTATTTTTCCTTATATTGTTTCTTCTTGATTTTCTTTGCACTTTTAATTTCATAACATATAACACGATCCATCCACCCATCTTCTACCGCTTTTCTGGAGGTCTGGGTCGCGGGGGCAGAAGCTCAAGCAGAGAAGCCCAGACTTCCCTCTCCCCAGCCACCTGCTCCAGCTCTTCAGAGAGGATACCAAGGTGTTCCCAGACCAGGTGGGAGACATAGTCTCTCCACCGAGTCCTGGGTCTGCCCTGGGGTCTCCTCCCAGTGGGACGCACCCGAAACACCTCAAGTGGGAGGCGTCCAGGAGGCGTCCTGATCAGATGCCCATACCACCTCAACTGGCTCCTTTCACTGGATGGATGGATGGATGGATATGACGAGTGTTCATTTATGGTGTAGCTCATAACCCACCATAGCAAGTAATGCTCGGTTGTTTGAATGAACAGAGGTGTGATTTTTCTTTGTATGTAAAAATGGACATAATGGAGTTTGTCATGGTTTGTGTAAAGCTATTTGTTTTAATAAAGTAAAAAACAAACATGAAAATACATTTCCGGGTACGTCACCGGTCAATGGGCGGGTCGGTGTCCGCCGTGTGGAGGAGTTTGTCGAACTTTATTGTTTACCGAGCCGCAGCCGCGCTAATATGGCGTGGAGTCGCCACGTAAATTTAGAGACCAAGTTTGAAGGCAGTTCACATCGCAAATGTTGTGTTATTTTAGCTTTTTTTGTTCTCACGTTTCCCGTGGGTTGTACCGGTGAAGGAGTCGTTCCGGACAAGTGTCTGGTGTGGGGTCCGGGGCTAAACACCGACCAGGTCCTACCGATCCGCTATTTTTTTATTCAGGCGGTCGGTTTTAACGGGGAAAACCTGACCGTGTCGCCGGGTAAGCAAACATCCACATTGTGCATCAATACCCTTGCCTTTTTTTAAAAAACAAAAACTTTCCATCAGCATAACACACAAGCTGTGTTTTCTTTTTTATTCAACGGAAATAAGTGTGTTGTTCAAGCGTCTTTTATTTTATACTTTTCTGTTATGTATTTAATTAAGAAAAACATATAATAAACCATCAGGCAGTTGGAGTGGTCCAGCCCGGGCATCACAGGTGCACTTTTACCGTGCATGCTAGTCGTGGTGTGCTCAGTCTGGTGCTGCCCTGTTACCGGTACTCTGGGACCTGAAGAAAGACTTTAAAAATAAATCAGTCTTTTGACTGTCATGTTAAAAGTAGTCATACTCATAATAACTAACCATTTAATTTTATAGATGTACTTTATTGATCCCAAACTGGGAAATTACAGTGTAACAGCAGCATGACAGTAGACAACCAAACAACAGAAACACACACATGACAAAGGGATTACCCATGGAAAGTAAAACTAACACGACTATAGAACCTATATACATAATAGCTTAATATATGATGACCCGTATAAACACATGGCAAGGTGGAGATGAGAGACATTGATGTGTGGACAGAAGATTCAGAGCACAGCCTCCAGGAATGCTTTGACTGTACAGACTGGAAGATGTTCATAATGGCCTGCGGGGATGATTTGGACTCTCTGGCTGAGCTCACATGCTCATACATGGCTCACTGTCAAAATAAGTTTGTTCCACGTAAACGTGTCAAAATATATCCCAACAACAAACCATGGGTTACTAAATCAGTTAAATCCTGCTTACAGAGGAAAGCACTTGCCTTTAAACAGGGGTCTGTTTCTGCGCTACAGGTTGCCACTAAGGAGCTAAAGGCCGAAATTTTAAGAGCAAAACAGAATTATAAATCAGAATTGGAAAGCAAGATGGCAGCAAATAAACTTGGTTCGGCCTGGGCCAGTATGAAAAAAATTGCAGGCCTTCAGAGCACAGAGCGCAGTAATCGTGTGTTTTTAGATGGTTTTAGTTCAGACACAGAGCTGGCTAATGCTCTTAATTGTTTTTATGGTCGTTTTGACTCCTTTGATTTTAGCACAGAAATCCAAGATTTGAAACAGAAACTCAAAGACAATCAGCACTTTAATATTGAGGTGCAGGATGTTAAAAGGGAGTTCCGCGCTGTAAAAGTGAACAAAAGTCAGGGCCCTGATAATATATGTGGACGCCTGGTAAAGTCCTGTGCACATGAACTGAGTCCTATATTTCACTACATTTTCAATAAGTCCTTACAGACACAACATGTGCCTAAGATCTGGAAAGATGCCGTGGTTGTTCCCGTTCCAAAATCCAGCTGTCCTAAAACGGTAAATGACTTTAGACCAGTTGCTTTGACTTCAATTTTAATGAAAATTTTTGAAAAACTGGTCAGATGTGAGGTCCTAAAGCAGACTGAACATGCATTGGATCCTCTGCAGTTTGCCTATAGGCCTCACAGAGGAGTGGAGGATGCCACTGTCACTCTGTTTAACATGCTTTTTAAACATCTGGATTTTAATGGGACACACGCCAGGCTTTTATTTGTGGACTTTTCTTCTGCCTTTAATACAATCCAACCTCATATTTTAGTTGAAAGGCTCCTGCAACAATTTGATTTAAGCAATAATCTGGTGGGTTGGATTCTGGATTTCTTAACCAACAGGACGCAGAGAGTAAGGGTCAATGGTACATTGTCTGACCTAAAGTGCTCTTCTACTGGCTCTCCTCAGGGGTGTGTGTTGTCACCACTACTCTTCATCCTGTACACAAACATGTGTCGGAGCAGACATGACAACAGACACATTATAAAGTATGCTGATGACTCAGTCATTGTCAGTCTCCTCCAGGATGGTGAGAGTGGCCATGGCCCAGTAGTTGATGACTTTGTTCACTGGTGTGAGGATTCCTACCTGCAGCTGAATACAACAAAAACGAAAGATATGATTATTGACTTTAGGAGGAAAACTCCCAGGCACAAAGTCACCATACTAAAAGGCCAGACCACCGAATGTGTACAATCGTACAAATATCTTGGGACGATTATTGATAGTGGATTGAACTTTGAGGTGAACTGTGAAAGGGTGTGCAAAAAGGGTCAGCAAAATTTGCATTGTTTGAGGAAACTTGCACGCTTCCAAATTGACCGAACCATAATGACTATGTTCTATCGGGCTTTTATTGAATCTGTTTTATCCTTTTCTTTAATGTCATGGTTTGGTCAGATAAAACTGAAACAGAGGAAATCCTTGGATCAGGTAGTCAGATGGTCCAGTCGTTTGCTTGGTGAGTCACAGCTGAGCCTGACATCCCTGTACACCAGACAAGTACAGAGGATGGCCGACTCGATTTTAAATGATGACTCCCACCCTTTGCACTGCAACTTTCAGCTTCTTCCCTCCAGACGGAGGTTTGCTGTCCCAAAAAGTAGAACCCAGCGCTACAAAAACAGCTTTGTCCCTGCTGCTGTCAAAGAGTTGAACAAGCTATAAAAATTATATTGTACATATTTTATATTTACCTATTTTGTAAGATGTGTGCCTGTGTTTGTGTCTATGTTGAATGTAATTGTGGCTTGTAAATATGGATGTCACCAACTGCAAAACAAATCTACCTACGGGTACAAATAAAGTAACCTGAACCTGAACCTGAAACACATGAATCATCCCATTGCACAGAGAAGGACTATCAGGAGCAGAGTGAAATGTGAGGTACCAGTTAGTCTGTAAGGTGCAGTGTGGCAGCATAGCTATGACCAGAATACAACATCATAGTGAGTTATTGTACAGTGAAATTGCATGTGGCAGGAAAGATTTCCTGTACCTGGCTGTTCGACAGCAAAGCTGTAGTAGTCTAGTGGAGAAAGTGCTCCGCTGTCTGTTCAGTGTGTGGTGGAGGGGGTGATCAGGATTGTTCATGATGGATCGCAGTTTATTTAGTGTTCTCCTCTCCACCACTGTCTCAAAGGTCTCCGGTCTGAGACCAATTACAGAGCCAGCCCTCTTGATAATCTTGTCAAGTCTGCTGGTGTCTCTGGCCCTGATACTGCTACCCCAACAGACCGCAGCAAAGAAGATGGCGCTGGCGACAACGGTCTGATAGAAAAGCTCCAGCATCCTGCTGCACACGTTGAAGGATCTGTTGATGAAATTAGTGTAACAGGTTTGAATAAATTCACTAGTTTTAATTGTAACTGTACTTGCTCTGTTCAGGGAAAGACACGTTTAAAGTGAAGATAAGCTCGCTGGACAAGGAGCACATCCGCATTCACGTGCCTCCTCCTCTGGACAGAGGAGATGGCTCCTTCCTGATGAGGTATCGGCTGTATGACACTGCACAGAAAGGCCTTAAAGTTGAAATCCTCCATCAAGGGGCCGCTGTTGCCAAGTCACCCTACAGTATCCAAGGTCTGTTCCAATTTTAAAACGTCAGAAGTTAGCTTGAAGGGTTTGTGTTGGTCATAACAAAAGATAAAAATCCCATCATGATCTTAAGTTTGTGTGTGAGTTGTCGTCACTGTCTGACCTAATGACTGTTATCAATGTTCAGGTCCCGTCTATCATGAATATTGTGACTGTCCTCAGCCCGATGCATCTGTCTGGCAAAGCGACATGCAGTGTCCCACTGAGGAGCCCCAAGTGCTGGCCGACTTCAAGTCCTTCCCCACCATCGACTTGCAGCACCTCAGGCAGGAAGTGCCTCTGAGATTTTCCAACAGAGGAGGTCTAATTCACTACGCTATTATCGGCAACCAGGTGTTCCGGCGCACGCTGGGAAAATACACCGACTTCAAGATGTTCACGGATGAAATGCTGCTGTCTCTTACAAGGAAGGTACGTTCTGAGTGTTTACAGCCATGCTAAAGGAGATCTGTGTAACTACAGTGCATCCAGAAAGTATTCACAGCACTTCACTTTTTTCACATTTTGTTGTTACAGCTTTATTCCAAAATGGAATAAATTCATTTTTTTTCCTCAAAATTCTCCACACAATACCCCATAATGACATCGTGAAAAAAAGTTTGGTTTTTTTTAGATTTTTGCAAATTTATTAAAAATAAAAAACTAAAAAAATCACACGTGTAAGTATTCACAGCCTTTGCCATGAAGCTCAAGATTGAACTCAGGTACTTCCTGTTTCCACTGATCATCCTTGAGATGTTTCTACAGCTTAACTGGAGTCCACCTGTGGTAAATTCAGTTGACTGGACATGATTTGGAAAGGCACACACCTGTCTAGATAAGGTCCCACAGTTGACAGTGCATGTCAGAGCACAAACCAAGCATGAAGTCAGAGGAATTGTCTGTAGACCTCCGAGACAGGATTGTCTCGAGGCACAAATCTGGGGAAGGGTACAGAAAAATTTCTGCTACTTTGAAGGTCCCAGTGAGCACAGTGGCCTCTATTATCTGTAAATGGAAGAAGTTCAGAACCACCAGGACTCTTCCTAGAGCTGGCCGGCCGTCTAAACTGAGCAATCGGGGGAGAAGGGTCTTAGTCAGGGAGGTGACCAAGAACCCGATGGCCACTCTGTCAGAGCTCCAGCATTGCTCTGTGAAGAGAGGAGATCTATCTGCAGCAATCCACCAATCAGGCCTGTATGGTAGAGTGGCCAGATGGAAGCCATTCCTTTGTAAAAGGCACATGACAATCCACCTGGAGTCTGCTAAAAGGCACCTGAAGGACTCTCAGACCATGAGAAACAAAATTCTCTGGTCTGATGAGACAAAGATTGAACTCTTTGGCATGGATGCCAGGCGTCATGTTTGGAGGAAACCAGACACCGTTCATAACCACACCAGTGGTGGTGGTGGCATCATGCTGTGGGGATGTTTTTCAGTGGCAGGAACTTGGAGACTAATCAGGATAGAGGGAAAGATGAATGCAGCAATGAACAGAGACATCCTGGATGAAAACCTGCTCCATAGTGCTCTTGACCTCAGACTGGGGCGACGGTTCATCTTTCAGCAGGACAAAGACCCCTAAGCACACAGCCAAGATATTGGAGTGGCGGCTTGAGGACAACTCTGTGAATGTCCTTGAGTGGCCCAGCCAGATAACAGACTTGAATCCAACTGAACACCTCTGGAGAGATCTGAAAATGGCTGTGCACCGACTCTTCCCATCCAACCTAATGGAGCTTGAGAGGTGCTGCAAAGAGGAATGGGCGAAACTGCCCAAAGATAGGTGTGCCAAGCTTGTGGCATCTTATTCAAAAAGACTTGAGGCTGTAATTGCTGCCAAAGGTGCATCAACAAAGTATTGAGCAAAGGCTGTGAATACTTATGTACATGTGATTTCTTAGTTTTTTATTTTTCATAAATTTGCAAAAATTTTCAAAAAAAAAACTTTTTTCACATTGTCATTATGGGGTGTTATGTGTAGAATTTTGAGGAAAAATGAAAAAATGAATTTAATCCCTTTTGGAATAAGGCTGTAACATAACAAAATGTGGAAAAAGGGAAGAGCTGTGAATACTTTCCGGATGCTCTGCAGGGCTGGGCGGTATAGCTCAAAAAGTGTATCACGATAGAATTTCTCTATATTGGGATACACAATACATACTGCGATATGTATTTTGTGTACTAAATGTCCTTTAAAATTTGGTTTTGTGCCCTCCCTTTGGTCTATGCTGATTGGCAGTCCGTCTACAGAAGTTACTGTTCTACTTCAGGGTGGAGCCTAATAGGGTCAGACTCCACTGCAAACACCACAAAACCATAAAGACAAAGAAAATCTTACAGTTTCACACTGCTGTGTTGCAGAAATACTGAGCAGCAATTGGGGATAGGATAATAATTCAATGCAGCATAATATCGATACTTTCTTTTGTTGATACTGTATTGATTCAGGGACACCAGTATTGTGATATTTTATTTAAAATTATTAATAAATGTAGTAAATGCTAACCTGATGCATCTTGTTGTCAGGATCTCATTTTAGTTTTTGACTGTCAGTGGCAACAAAAATAAATCAAACGACATTAGTCAAAAACTACCACTTAGCTTGTAACTTGTCATACATACATTCATTCATTCATTCATCTTCTTCCGCTTAATCCTTTTTGGGTCGCGGGGGGGCTGGAGCCTATCCCAGCATCTTTGGGCGAGAGGCAGGGTACACCCTGGACAGATCGCCAGTCCATCACAGGGCCAACACAGAGAGACAGACAACCATTCACTCTCACAGTCATACCTAAGGACTATTTAGAATCCCCAGTTTGATGCCAATTAACCTAACTTGCATGTTTTTGACATGTGGGAGGAAACCGGAGAAATCCCGGAGTAAACCCACGCAGACACGGGGAGAACATGCAAACTCCACACAGATCACTGTTGGTCAGGGGCTGGGATCGAACCCAGGATCCCCCGGCCAAGGGTGACTTGCTGTGCTGCCGCAGTGCTAACCACTCTGCCACCGTGCCGCTGTCATACATACATATAATAATAATAATAATAATAATAGTAGTAGTAGTAGTAGTAGTAGTAGTAGTAGTAGTAGTAGTAGTAGTAGTAGTAGTAGTAGTAGTAGTAGTAGTCAATGTCTGTGCCACTGTATTACAGAAGGCAGTTGTTTGAACACTGTTTTTTTTTTTCCTGAAAACAAATTTTGAAAATCACTGTTTAGCTAGACTGATTATTGAAAACAGCTTCAGCTCCTGGAGACCTATCGGCAGAGCAAATAATACTGTGTAGAAATTTCAGCAATAGACCCTTTTTACATTGAGTGAATAAATAAACAGCTTATAACACAAAATAAAGCTGGGGAATGAGAAATTACAATCTATGGTACCACAATATTCAACAATAATGTTCTGTCAGAGTTCAAGTATTGGGATAATATCGCATCATATAATATAAAATGTGCAAGTGATTTTTTTTCCCCACATACCAGTTCCCACCAGTCTTGAGCTCCATTTTCATTCCACTTTGACTTCTTAAGGCAATATTTTTGCTAGCTTCAAGCTCAGTTTCAACATTAGCAACATTACAAAGTGCTTTAAGTTTCCTGTGAATATCAGATGTGACACTTTATAGTAGCTGGGGTGGCTAATGTCAGCTCTTTTCTCTACCAACATATAACTTTTCCAAGCAAACACCGGCTATCGTACCGCCATCATAGCCCAGCTTCTTTCTGATTTCAGCCACATGCTGTTCTTGAATGTTGGTGTTTACTGCATAAATTAGATGTTTTCGATTCCACCCTTGACCATTGTGGGTTCAGTCCCACCCCCAGACCATTGGTGACCCTTCTGTGTGGAGTTTGCATGTTCTCTCCGTGTCTGCGTGGGTTTACTCTGGGTACTCTGGTTTCCTCCCACAGGCCAAAGACATGCAGGTGAGGTTAATTGGTATCAACTGGGGATTCTAAATTGTCCTTAGGTATGGATGTGAGAGTGAATGGTTGTCTGTCTCTCTGTGTTGGCACTGCGATGGGCTGGCAATCTGTCCAGGGTGTACCCTGCCTCTCGCCCAAAGATGCTGAGATAGGCTCCAGCCCCCCCCCCCCCCCCGACGACCCAAAAAGGATTAAGCGGTAGAAGATGGATGGATAGATGTTTTCATTATCATTATTATTATTACAGTTCCAAGCAGCTGTGCTGTGGAAAAGCTTTTATTTTTGTTCTGTTTCTTCTTGTTGTTTCATCATTCTATTTTCTGAAATCTCACACAACTTTGCTCCACTGGTCTTTTGCCCTAAAATGATGTTTTCTGCACCATATTTTCAAAAATGTACAAGTGAGCTTCAAATGAACTCCTCATAGGCCATTCATCCAAATTGCTTGAAATTAAGCAGAAATCATATCATCATCATCATCATCATCATCATGTCTGTCGTGGGCGACAATGACTGTTTCATTTAGGTCTGATCAGATTCCTCCACACAGCTCTGTCCTTAGCTGATGTCTGTAGATGATGTCTGTAGAAATAATTTACAGACATTGATAATGAAAAGTTGTTAAAATTATCTGAAAATGTCAATCAGTTTTGACTTTGTAGGCCAATCAAGTTGTACAGTTTCTCTCTGGCATGTATTTTTGGGTTTAACACCTGATATAGTTATTCAAATTTGATGAAACTTCGCACTCACAATCGCAACAGTGTTATTCAGCAAAACACGAAATTCCATGCAATTCTGTTGATGTTCCAAAAATATGTTTATGTAATGTCTGTCAGCCATTTTGTATCTTCATTGAAACATTTTGTTAAGTTGTGAGGAAGTCAGGATGTGACCCAAAGCAATTGTGTGGTGACAGCCTACATGTTTAATTTGGATTTTGTTTAATCACTTTAGGAAGCTTATGCATTATATTTTTATTTACTTTAGCGAGAGCAGACAGTGATCCTCTGATGGGGAAGACGGAGGCTAAATTGAGGGGTGGCAGAAGAAGACTCCACGTTAAGTTTTGTGACTTCAGACTGCCAGAGTTGGATGTCGTTAATGCCAACGTGGATAACAATAGAATTTATTTTTAGCCAGCACTTTCAAATTTGATTCAGTGTTGCCTGTTCTGGCCCCAGGAATGCATTTGACTATGGGCGCTGGAGTCTCTAGGTTCACGTTTCTGACTACAAAGTTACCAATGATCAAAGTTTTTTCCTCAGCAATTTTTTCCTCAGCTAGTGGTTAGAAACGTGAACAGGTTGGTGGTGAACCAGGCGCTTGCAACTATGTTTCTTTCTCATCGTCACCCATCCGTTCTCTCCTGGCTGCTCAGGAGAGGTTGCTGAGGGACAGCTAGGAGGATCTACACTACAAGGCTCCGCTGCAGCTAGGGCCAGGTGGTCATTAACTGGCGCTGATGGTGTTTGAATGCAGCAGAGCCGGGATTCCAGAACACACAACCTTGCCTCGAGCGCCTCAGAAAGACAACATTTATTATTGCTAAAAGAGGCAGAGGTGTAGCTAAACATCTGACAGGAGCACACCAGAGGAGGAGAGGAAGGAGAGCTAGTAGCCATGGCTAGTGGCTAACCCGAAGTGAACGCAAACACCAATGAAAGATTCAAAGGCTTTATTATCATGTGCACAGTTAAGAAATGCAACATTTCCTGAGTAATGAAATTCTTACTCTGCTCTCCGAACAAATGCCAAGGTAATAAATACACATCAATACTAATACTAATAAAGGTAATAAACACACCTTAAAGTAGAACTGAACTGAACGGCACTGGGTGATAGTACATACAATTATAAAGATAATTTATCATTGGCACCCCCTCCACAAATCCCGGAATCTTGGAGAAAATCGCGATTTCGAATTTCCCGCCCTGAAAAATCTGACAAATCCGCCGAAGTGCAGCCGGAGTTCCGCGTGACGTCACGAGTGTGACACAGTCCTCCATGTTTACCATTGCGAGCACGTCGACACTGGTTGTTTTTGGTGCATTTTGTCGTGATAGTCGACTACAAAACACTTCCAACACCTGGGAAGATCTGTTCAGTGGCCAAGGAAAGCTGTCATGGCGACGAAAGAAAAGAAAGGGGGAGGAAAAGTGACCGGGAAGCGATGCGTTTCTAGATATACAGTGATCCCTCACTTATCGCGTTTAATGGGGACCAGAACCGACCGCGAAAAGTGAAAAACCGCGAAGTAGCGTCACCCCCCCCCCCCCCAAGGGCGTCACAAGCACTATTTTGCACAAAAAGGCACAAGAGAACAGCGAAAAGTGCCACTAAGCAACACGAGCGATAAAGAACAATGAATGCGGTCTTCCTTCGCTGGGTAAAACGTCTCTGCCAATCAGCTTGCGAGGTAAAACGTCTCGGCCAATCAGCTTGCGAGATTCCCGAGCGGTGAAGAGGTGGGCGGAGAGGAGTGGAGCGGTGGTCAGAGAGGTGGATTTTGAGTTGTGCGGGCTCTCCGTGTTGATACCTGATGTTCTAATGTAGTCTCCCTGCCTTCTCCCTGCCTTCTCCCTGCCTTCTACATTAGAACATCAGGTATCAACACAGAGAGCCCGCACAACTCAAAATCCACCTCTCTGACCACTGCTCCACTCCTCTCCGCCCACCTCTTCACCGCTCGGGAATCTCGCAAGCTGATTGGCCGAGACGTTTTACCTCGCAAGCTGATTGGCCGAGACGTTTTACCCAGCTTCGCTCCCTGCCGAGCACCTATACCCAGCGAAGGAAGACCGCATTCATTGTTCTTTATCGCTCGTGTTGCTTAGTGGCACTTTTCGCTGTTCTCTTGTGCCTTTTTGTGCAAAATAGTGCTTGTGACGCCCTTGGGGGGGGGGGGTGACGCTACTTCGCGGTTTTTCACTTTTCGCGGTCGGTTCTGGTCCCCATTAAACGTGATAAGTGAGGGATCACTGTAATAAGTTGGAAAAATGCTGATGGTTTTTTTCCCCTTTCTTTTTTATTGTTAATTTTCCTTATCCTGACACCCCAAACAGGCCAAAGTAAAGACTCACCATTCTGTATTCAATAAGCGACTCTCCTCTACATCACTGCTGCAGTCTGAGTCGGTGCCGGAATCCCCCGAAAATTCTGGCTCTAACTCTGTACGGTTCGATGCCTCCCTCGCTCTCTTCCTGTTCACTTGACACTCCTGCATCCTCCTCTGTCTTGTCACCGATCCTGAATGCCTCTTCACTCTGAAAACTCTGGTGTTCTTGACTGCTGGAACTGCTATCATCTGCCATTGTTGTTTTGATAAGGGTCACACTCGTGACGTCACGCAGCGTCGTCTGCACAACTTCCGGTTTGTTTGGCACTGCCAGCCAGAGGCAAAAGTTTATCGGCTTATAGCTTGGCCATCGCACGGCCTAAAAATTTCTTTTATGTGTTGAAAAATACAATAGGTAATAAGGAATTAATCTGCTATTCTACTTTTTTGGCAAAAAGGTGAGTTCAGTTCTACTTTAATACTAAGCACTAATACAAATAAACACTAATAAACACACATTAAAAGCAATTAGGACAGTTAAAGCAGTTACAACTAGAGGAAACAAGAAGAATGAAAATTCACTGGGTGACTATAACCTGTCCCTGAGTAAAATAAAAATTCACTGAATGAGTATGACTTGTCTCTGATAATACCCAACAGACTGTACAATGGTAATTTTAATATCAGAGATAATATGAATGTGAGATGGCATGAGACTATGTACAATGTGCAAATGAACAATGTACAAATTAGCATCCAGTGTGAGAATTCCTCTTTGTAAAGTTGTGTGTCCTGATAATACCCAGTAGACTGTACATTGATAATTTAGCAGCAGAGATGATATGGACATGAGATGGAGTGAGACTATGTATAATGTGCAAATGAATAATGTGCAAATTTAGCATCCAGTGTGTGAATTCCTATTTGCAAAGCTGTGTCCGGAATTGTGTTATTTGTTCAGGAGTCTGATGGCAGTGGGAAAGGAGTTTTTTAGTCTGGATATCCTGCATTTTACACTTCTGTACCTCCGGCCTGAGAGTAGAAGTGTGAACATTCTGTGCTGAGGGTGGGTAGGGTCCTGGAGGATGGGAGCAGCTTTCCTTTGGACTGTGCGGTGATAGATGCTCTGCAGAGAGGGGAGTGGAGTCCTGCTGATCTTCTCAGCTGTCTTCACCACTCTCTGCAGACGTTTGCTGTCCAAAGCAGTAGTGCTGCCGTACCACGCAGTGATGCAGTTGGTCAAGATGCTCTCGATGATACAGCTGTAGAGATTGTTGAGGATCTTGGGGAACGTGCCAAACTTCCTCAGCCTCCTCAGAAACTACAGCTGCTGTTGAGCTCTCTTAACCAGCTCTGTGGTGTTAAGTGCCCACGTAAGGTCCTCGCTGATGTGGATGCCCAGATATTTAAAGCTGCTCACCCTCTCCACCTCAAGCTCCAGGATGAACAGCAGCCGATGAGGTCTCCTCCCCTTCCTCATGTCCACTATCATCTCCTTCATCTTGTTCGTGTTGAGGGTGAGGTTGTTGTCCTCACACCGTGACACCAGGCTGGCCACCTCCTTCCTGTAGGACGCTTCATTGCCACTAGTGATGCATCCTATCACTGTTGTGTCATCCGTGAACTTTAAGATGACACTGTCCTTGTGGGAGGCGACACAGTCATGGGTGAAGAGGCTGTAGAGGATGGGGTTGAGAACACAACCCTGTGGGACACCTGTGTTCGTGGTGATGCTGGCTGAGGTCCTGTTACAATCCTGATAGACTGAGGCCTGCCAGTCAGAAAGTCCAGTAACCAGTCACAGAGGGTGGGGTGCAGGCCAAGTGAAGACAGTTTGTCGGTGAGTTTGTGGGGGATGACCGTGTTGAAGGCGGTGCTGTAGTCGACAAAGAGCATCCTGATATAGAAGTCTTTATCTTCCAGGTGGGAGCGAGAATAATAGAGTGCAGCAGCAATGGTGTCTGAGGTGGACCTGTTGGGCCGGTAGGTGCACTGCTGGGGGTCCAAGGTATCTGGTATGCTGTCCTGAATGAGGGTCAGCACCACTCTCTCGAAGCACTTCATGATGATTGGAGTGAGTGCTACTGGCCTGTAATTATTCAGGCAGGTCGGCGGGCTCTTTGGGGAGAGGGACGATAGTTGTGGTTTTGAAGCAGGAGGGGACTATGTTCTGGTTGAGGGAGAGGTTAAAGATGGTTGTGAGAACATCAGTCAGCTCGGCAGCACATGCTCTGAGAGCCTGCCCAGGGATGTTGTCTGGTCCTGCTGCCTTGCAGGGGTTGATATTCCTCAGTGCTTTGTTTACCTGGCCTGATGAGACTTTTAAGAGGAAAGGGAGGATGCGTGTGTGTGTCTCCTCTCAGCACTGTAGCTGGAGGTCTCAAAGCAGGTGTAAAAGGTGTTGAGATCATCTGGCAGGCTGTCTGTGGAGCTGGTGGATCTCTTGTAGTCTGTGATGTGCTGCATGCCTTGCCACATGCGCCCAGGGTCAGGAGTGGAGTAGAGGCTGTTCAGCTTTTCTCTGTACTGCCTTTTGGCTGTTGTTCCTCAGTCCATACTTTGTAGCTTTGTACTTGGCCTCATTGCCTGATTTAAATGCAAGAGAGCGAACACGCAGCATCTAACATACCTGACTGTTAATCCAGGGCTTCTGTTTGGGGAACTTCCTGACCTGTATGGTGGGTATGATGGTATCAACACAAGTACTAATGTACCCAGTCACATACTCTGCATAGTTCTGTATGTTTACAGAAGGAGAATAGAAGGAGGGTGATTAGGTGACACTGAGTGCGCACACAAGTGCAAGGTTCTTATTAAACACCAGTTAGAGATCATGATTGATGAAAAAAGTGATTAGAAAGGAATTAAAAGCAATAATCCTTAGGAGAATGAGGAAGGCTAAGCGTAGCTAACAATGACAGCCAGAAAAAACAGGAAGTGACGATACATTACCACTGGTATCAACCTAACCTGCAACACATCCTTTCCAGCCAGTCAGTACCACTCCTCCTTCCTTAGAGTCCATCCTCTCATACAGCTCATTATATTCCCTTTCCCTTAGCCTTTGCTACCTCTGTCTTTGCCATGTATTTAGATTCCAAATACTCTTGTCTACGTCCTTCATTTCCCTGAGTATCCCTTTGAATAATTTACTGTACCTCCTCATTCCACCACCATGTCTTTTTGTCTTCTTTCCTCTAACCAGAGGATACACCACATACCTTTCTAACCATTTCCTTCATTGCTTTTGCTGTGCTTGACCAGTCCTCTGGTAATTTTTCCCTACCACCCAGAGCCTGTATCAAGTCCTTCCTGAACTCTGTGCTACATTTTTGCTTCTGTAACTTCCCCATTTAATCCTTTGCCCTGCCTTCACTCTCTCTCCTCTTTTCCAAAGTCATCCTACAGACTACCATCCGATGCTGTCTAGCTACAGTCTCCCCTGCCACCACCTTGCAGTCTCCTATCTCCTTAAGATTTCTCCTTTTGCATAAGATGTAGTCCAACTATGTGCACCTTCCTCCACTCCTGTAAGTCACCCAGTGTTCTTATTGAAAAATGTGTTCAACTCTGCCATTTCCATCCTTTTATCAAAATCCGGTCATCTGTCTTCCACATTTCTCTCCTTAAAACCATACCTACCCAGCACCTCCTCATCACCTCTGTTCCCTTCACCTACAGTGGTGTGAAAAAGTGTTTGCCCCCTTCCTGAGTTGTCATTTTTTTGTATGTTTGTCACACGTAAATGTTTCAGGTCATCAAACACATTTAAATATTAGACAAAGATAACACAAGTAAACACAAAATGCAGTTTTAAATGAAGGTGTTTATTATTAAGGGAAAAAAAAATCCAAACCTACATGGCCTTGTGTGAAAAAGTGATTGCCCATTAAACTGTTTGGCCATATAACTGTTTGGGCCACCCTTAGCAGCAACAACTGCAATCAAGCATTTGCAATAACTGGCAATGAGTCTTTCACAGCGCTGTGGAGGAATTTTGGCCCACTCATCTTTGCAGAATTGTTGTAATTCAGCCACATTGGAGGGTTTTTGAGCATGAACCACCTTTTTAAGGTCATGCCACAGCATCTCAATTGGATTCAGGTCAGGACTTTGACTAGGCTTCATTTTGTTTTTCTTAAGCCATAGAGAGGTGGACTTGCTGGTGTGTTTTGGATCATTGTCCTGCTACAGAACCTAAGTGCATTTCCGCTTGAGATCACAAACATTTTCTTTCAGGATTTTTTAGTAGACAGCAGAATTCGTGGTTCCATTTACCACATCAAGTCTTCCAGGTCGTGAAGCAGCAAAACAGGCCCTGACCATCACGCTACCACCACCATATTCTACTGTTGGTATGATGTTCCTTATCTGAAATGCTGTGTTACATTTATGCCGGATGAAATGGAACACACACCTTCCAAAAAGTTCAACTTTTGTCTTGTGAGTCCACAGAGTATTTTCCCAAAAGTCTTGGGGATCATCAAGATGTTTTCTGGCAAACCTGAGACAAGCCTTTATGTTCTTTTTGCTCAGCAGTAGTTTTCATCTTGGAACTCTGCCATGCAGGCCATTTGTGCCCAGTCTCTTTCTTATGGTGGAGTCATGAACACTGACTTTAACTGAGGCAAGTGAGGCCTGCAGTTCTTTGGATGTTGTTGTGGGGTCTTTTGTGACTTCTTGGATGAGTTGTCGATGCACTCTTGGGGTGATTTTGGTGAGCCGGCCACTCCTGGGAAGGTTCACCACTGTTCCATATTTTCGCCATTTGTGGATAATGGCTCTCACTGTGGTTCCCTGGAGTCCCAAAGCTTTATAAATGCTTTGTAACCTTTTCCAGACTGATAGATCTCAATTACTTTGTTTCTCATTTGTTCCTGAATTTCTTCAGATTGCAGCATGATGTCTAGCTTTTGAGGATCTTTTGGTATTGTTCTGGACTTTGTCAGGCAGGTCCTATTTAAGTGATTTCTTGATTGAGAACAGGTGTGGCAGTAATCAGGGCTGGATGTGGCTAGAGAAATTGAACTCGGCTTTCCAAAGATGTGATAAAACAGTTAATTTATGTTTTAACGGGGGGTGGAATCACTTTTTACACAGGGCCATGTAGGTTTGCATTTTTTTCTTACCCTTAATAATAAACACCTTCATTTAAAAACTGCATTTTGTGTTTACTTGTGTTATCTTTGTCTAATATTTAAATGTGTTTGATGACCTGAAATGTTTAAGTGTGACAAACATACAAAAAAATGAGAAATCAGGAAGGGGGCAAACACTTTTTCACACCACTGTACATGTTCATTAAAGTCTGCTCCAATCACCACTCTCTCTCCCCTCTGGGAACACTCTCTACCACTTCATCCAATGTATTTCAGAATTCATCATCATTCTCTTCTACCTGACATACAACCTGTGGGGCATATGCACTGACAGCATTTAACATCACACCTTTGATTTGTTGCTTCATACTCATGATCTTGTCTGACTTCATCTTCACACCCTCTTCAAGATTACCCCTACTCCATTCCTCGTCCTATCTACACTAGGATAGAACAGTTTAAATCTACCTCCAAGGCTCCTGGCCTTGCTTCCCTTCCATCTGGTTTCTTGTACATACTGTACAGTATATCTTCCTTCTCTCCATATCAGCTAACTCTCTCCCTTTATCAGTCATAGCCACTATATTTAAAGTCCCTACTCTCACTTGCCTCCAGACATGCCTTCCTCCTCTCTTCCTTCTCGATACTAACATTAAAAAGGTTCATATAGGGCTGGTCGATATGGCCTAACAAACACAATTCCCTATTGGCCCGGGGACTAAAGTGCACACCTGGCTTTAACCAAACCTAACATTTCTCCCTGTTTAACAAGGAATAACTGATTGTTTTGGGGGGTTTTTTCTCCAAAGGTGAGGGTGCCTGATGTGGAATTTTTTATCAATGTGGGTGACTGGCCCTTGGAGAAAAGGAGGACGGATGCTGTTCCAATCTTATCTTGGTGTGGCTCCACAGACACACGAGACATTGTGCTCCCCACATATGAGGTGACGCACTCCACCCTGGAGTCCATGAGGGGCGTCACCAATGACCTGCTGTCTGTCCAGGGTAATACAGGTAGCCCACATGTTTCTAAACAATACTGATTTATGTCACAATGTACAGAATACACCTCACGTATTTGATTATTTACGTACAGTACATGTTGGCAGAATTTCTTATGAGCACTGCACACTGTTTCCGAAACATGCTCACTGATTGCAGCTGTAACATTTGTGATTTGGGTGACAGGCCAACATGATGAAGTTTTAGTTCATAACAGGGCTGTCAAACTCAGAGTCAGGCCAAATTAAAAACACTGAGTTTTAGACATGAAGTTATGACAAGTTCCCCAACACTTCATAGAATTCAGAACAAACCAAGCATAGATGGGGGGGAAAAGAGAAAATACACACTTAAGCATGGTTATATGAGGAGTAGTGTTGGTGAATGCAACACCATGGTGATGTCTTTGACCCTCTGCTGTGTGCCAAGCCTACACCCAGATCTGTGCAATCTATTGATACCATATGACCTGGATTGTGATATTGGTTTTGTACAACAGTTCCACAAACACAGTTTATAAGCTGACCGTAATAAGTGCCTCCCATCGATTACCACCTTATCATGGTGGGGATTTGCATACCCTGGTGATCCCAGGAGCTGTGTTGTCCAGGGCAATTTGCCTCTGGTAGGGTTTCCCAAGACAAACTGGTCCTGGGTGAAGGGCCAGACTAAAGGTGCCTTCGCACCAAACGCGAATGGGCAAATTTTTCGTGCAGCATGAATACATTATAACTCAATGTAAACACACAACATGAATTCACTATCTGAGTGAGATGCAGACAGGTGAAGTTGCCTTTATAACTTCTGAAGCTGTGTTCAACCTGCTGTGGAAATTCCCAAAATAACAAGGTTTACATTATCCGACGGAGGGTTCACCTGAAAAAGTTGTCCCTACCTCCAAAACTTCACAAGATGGGTGTTTCTGTTGCTAGCTTGCTAGCCTTGTTAGCACGTCCATGGCAGGAATCCATCGATAAATGACTCCGACATCCCGATTTAGCTGAAGAGCGCCCAGTCCTTTGTCTCCAGCGAGTGTCAGTCTCATTTTCAAATTAGTTTACTCTCCAATGTTAATACTTTTACTCAGCTGACGGCACTATGGCTCGGACGTGAACGCACGAATGCGCGATTTCACATGTGCTTGCCTCTTTCCATTGACTTTGTATGGATTCGCGCTGCTCGTTCGCATTTGGTGTGAAGGCGCCTTAAGAGCGATCCGATAAACTGTCATGATGAATGAACTAGAGGGCACTCAGAGAGCGCATACCTCCGCCAAAGCTCTGTCCCTCCCTTCCTTTGTCCTCCCCTCTGTCCCTTTGTCCGTCCATATCACCATCCATCTGTACATTGCGAGTTAGGATCACCTCTGGTGAAAATTTCATCCAAATCCATCTGGGAGTTTTTGTGTGATCCTGCTTGGGTGGCAGTGACTCAGGAGGTAGAGCAGGTTGTCCAATAACCAGAGGGTTGGTGGTTTGAATTCTGCTCTCCAAAGCCATCCTGCCGTTGTGTCCCTGAGCAAGACACTTTACCCACCTTGCCTCCAGTGTCCATGACACTGGGTATGAATGTGTATAAATGTTCCGTAGTGGTTGGGGAGGCCGTTGGTTCAGATTGGCAGCCACGTTTCCTTCAGTCTGCAGCTGTGGCTACAGCAATAGCTTACCAATACCATTGTCTGTTTGTGGAGTGAATGAATAATTATTCCCTCTAGGATTTGGCGATGTTGCGATTGTATCGATTCCCGTGGATTCAGCAGGTCTTGCATAATTTTAATTTTGTCCAATCACTGCAACTTTCATGCAATTTTGGCCAACTGTCATCAACTTCTGCCAATTTCACCAATCAAACTTGTCCCCGAGTAGCGCGCAGATGTGTACATCATCAGTCCGACCAATCAAATGCGGTGCTGTGCTGCGCTCACTTCGTGTTTATAGTGAGTATGTACTGAACACATCAGCAAAAAACAGTGTGTGTGATTTTAAGAAACCACTAACCTGTGAGTTTTCCCACATCGTTCCTTCCTCTGTCTCCCATCCATCTATTTATTTATTCTTTCATTTATCATCTTATCTGTATGTAATTTTAACTCAATTTTCTTATTAGTTCTGTTTTTTGCTATGAAATAGCCATAGATGCTGACATGGCACTAAACAAGAACACTCACGCAGTCACTCCTCTGTCTCCCCCGGCCCGCCGATGAAGGTCTCCTCAAGTCCCTGTAATGACCGTATGTATGAAGTGCTGGGTTTGTGTTGAAAAACGTCCGCCTGCCTGAAAGCACCCCCATCTCAGGAGCGCACGTGAGGAGAGATGCCGTAAAACCACAAACAAACGAGCGAATCTAATACGAGCTAGTGTTGTAGCATTTTATACATCTTTAGAGGTAAAAGTCACTGCTACATCTTGTCAGTGAGTTTTAAAGATGTGAATCTCCAGTCTGGACACGGGCCAACGCGCTATTCACGCAAATCCCCAAGGAGAGCTCCGTAACTTTTTGCAGCAATCAAAAAAAAAAAATCTCGTGAAATCCTGGAGGGACTGAGTAATGGACTCATTGTAAAACGCTTTGGGTATCTTGAAAGGCGCTATATAAATGCAATCCATTATTACCTTCGCCAAGGGAGGACGGAGGTAATGCTCTTAGTGGCGTTAGTTGGTTAGATGCTTGGTTTGCCTGTTAGCAACATTACTCAAAAAGTTATGAATGGATTTTAATGAAATTTTCAGGAAAGGTGTGGATTGCCACGGGGAACTGATGATTAGATTTTGGTGGTGATTCGGATCACGATGTGGATGCAGGAATTTTTTGAATATTATTTCATATATTAATCTGGTGCTTTTTATGTACAGGTCCTTTAAGACGTGTCCACTCAGTTATGTGCGTGGTCACTGTAGTGTATGATATTGGGTATATTTTGGAATGGTGCACATCCTAGCGCCGTACCGTGGCTGCTTCATCCATCCAGGTGGATGCCCTCAATTGCCCTCAATGCCCGCAATGCAGTACGTCAGAACACTCTCCACCACACCTCTGTAGAAGGTCCTGAGGATGCAGACGGGGAGAGAGGCCTGTTTGAGTTTCCTCAAGAAGTGCAGTCTCTATTGGGCCCGCTTCCTGATCCCCAAGGAATACCAGTATTGGTATGAGAGGTGGTTGGCGGCCAGCCTCATTACACACGTGCCTGTACTCTTATACTTTTCCTGTAATAAAGTTCAGTAAACAGCAGTATCCTCATTGGTTGTCATTGCCAGGTTTGTTGACATAACATTTGGTGACAAGAGATAGAACCATGGACACGTGTTTCAGACCAAAGCTGTTCCTTGAGTCTCCTGGTGAGCCAGCTATCCCGTGGCCACGATGGCTACGCGCCTTCGAGACCTTCATTTCAGTGCTGAACTTGGAGGAACCGGATGGAATTAAGATGTGGCTACTGCTTGTCCACCACCTGGGTACAGAAGGTCAGAGAATTGTTCAAATGCTTGGTCCGACAGACTGTTATAAGGATGCTGTCGAGATGCTAACTAGCTGCTTTGCTAAACCCAAAAACATGGCGCGGAGTGCAAAAACTCACCGCCATCAATGAGAAGCTAAGTTAGCTGACCCCACACCCTATGGATACAGCATAAACATTGTGGGCCCCGAAGGTTGGTCAGGACTGCAGTGTGTAGTGAAGTTAGACGGTGTGAGTGTGCCCATGCTGGTGGCCATCGCCACTACACAGTCCACAGTGAACAAGGCCACGGTTCAGAGGCTCACCCCCCCCAGTGCCCTGATGCAGTGGAACTACCAGATGACAGGAGCTCCAGTACCAGCAGGAACGTCATGTTTGCAGTGCAGTACAGCGAAAAAGTGATTCCAGCGTTCTGGTTCCAGGTGACATGCCAGGAGGAAAATGTTATGGGGTGGGATTTATTTTGCAAGCTGGGTTTTACTCTCACAATCGGTGGGCAGACGATCAACGGCCAGGCCCAGTTCACCCAAGTTTCGCAGACATGGGTGCAGCCGAAGAGCACAGTGCAGACGGCAAACGTAACGCAGAGAGTGGCTACGGCATGGATGATGAAGACGACATGGAGAAAGAACAGAGACCGGACTCGCCTCCGTCCCCCTCACAGCCAGAACCAAAGCTGGAGGAGAGGGAGCCCGGATTTAACGAGACCAGTGGTGGTGAGATAATTCAGAACAGCACTGATAACACTCCATCCACCTTGTGCGCTCAGGAGGAGAGCTGCTCGGGAAGGACTTGCAGTGGCCGGACTTGCCTTTGTTCCTCGCTCAGCTGGAGCTGAAGGAGGGGGAACCTGTGCCTATCGAGAACGACACCGGCACCACACCAGCCACCCCACGCTGTCAGGAGGAGAGCCTCCCAGGAGCCTCCCAGGAGGGGGGCAGCAGCTGGAATCGCCTCCGCCCCTCGCTCAACCAGAACCGGAGCCACGGGAGAGGGAGCCCGAGCATGTAGAGAGCCCCGAAGCACAGCAACTGGGCACAAACACAGCTTATGATGCAGCACCACGGCAGAGCACTTCAGACGAAAGAGAGGAGGAACCGGACTACTTCTGTATCCTTGCTCAACAAGCTACGGAGATTGCAACCAAACTGATAGGTGAAGAGTCTGCTTCAACGAGCGACACCGGAGAGGCACCGGACACTTTCTGTACCCACAACGAGTTTCAACCAACGACAGAGACAACGGGTGAAGGATCCGCAACGAACACGGCGACAAAGGAACTGCCGCAGCACGACGGCAGTAACAAGCCGAACGAGCACGCAGAGTCACTGGGAGCACAACAACGCATAAAACCAAGTGAGGCGCCACTCCAAGTCATGGACTGGATTTGGGTTCGCACCGGCGAGAGACCAAGACGGCGACTGACCGGGCCACAGCCAGCGAAACAATGGGCGTCATGGAAGATTGTGGCGAAGCTGGGAACAGCGTGCTTTCAGCTGACAAACGGTTCAGTGCAGCACGCAAATCAATTACGGCGTGCCCGGGTGACTGCTCCAGACGGCAAGGCTTCGCAGGAGTCAGCTACTGTAATGTGGAACCCAGGCCCCAGCATCATGAAGACTGGCCCTGGCCCTGGGGGTCCGAAAGCTCCAGGGACGCGTCCGCCACGGGCCTGCTACAAAGCTCCAGGGATGCGTCCGCCACGGGCCTGCTACAAAGCTCCAGGGATGCGGCCACCATGGGCCCACTACAAAGTCCCTCAGGCAGAACTGTTCTCTCTGTGGAAGACTGTCAGGAAAAAAAAGACTGTTCAGGTAGGAGCACAGCTGACACGGTGGCAGAATAACCCACCCAGCCGCGTTGGGTCCCGCAGTGGTCTACCCGCGGACCCTAGCCAACAAACTAGCGAGTGTTCTTTAAATAAAACAAAACAGTGTGTGTGTTCTACAAAAAATGTGTTCTTTATAACAAAACCAAAGTGTTCTTTACGATTGATATGCATAAGAATAAGTGTTCCTTATAATTAATATACACATACTGTAAATAAGAAGGTTCTTTGAAATATAAATAGTAAGTAATTATAGATATAATGCCTGAACAGTAAAGTTAATTGTTTTTGATACCTGCTAATATTGAATGGAAATGTTTAATGTGTTTAAGATATATAAGTCTTCAAGAAATGTGTGTTTGAATAGTAATGCTGTTTAATTGAATAGTGGGAATTTGGCTATTAAATTGGGGGAGGGCTATCTGCTAACGCTAATAATAGATTTTTCAATTTTTGCAAGAGGGGGGAAAAATGTAGTGTCTGATATTGGATATGTTTGATAGTGGTGCGCATCCTGTGGATGACATCACCACACCATATATATTCGGCGGCCCATCTTCTCAGGCATTGTTGCCAACTTGGCAACTTTCTTGCTGAATCTGGTGACTTTTCAAATCCTCTTGGTGACTTTTTTTGTCAAAAGCGACTAGTGACAAATCTAGTAATTTTTCCTGGTGTTATTGGAGACTTCTGGTGTTTTGAAGACTCTGACGTAAAAGTTCTTAGTCTACAGTTACTGTCCTCAACAAGCACCGGGTGCTACCGTGAGCCTCTCCCCATCCCAAAGCATTCACAGGTGGTCAGTCGCACAGTAGCTGCAGTCAAAGAGAAGACCCACGCCACTCGTGTCCAGACTGCAAATGAATTGTGCATGCACCCCTTCCCCCCCGCCAATCCCGGCCTGTTTTACAGGAAGCCGTTTATTGGAGATGATACACGGGCATACTGCCTGTATTGTCCCAAGCCCGGATAAAGGAGGAGGGTTGGACATAGAGCAAGCACTTCCACCCCACATACACTACCGTTCAAAAGTTTGGGGTCACTTAGAAATTTCCTTATTTTTGAAAGAAAAGCACTTTTTTTCAATGAAGATAACTTTAAACTAATCAGAAATACACTCTATACATTGCTAATGTGGTAAATGACTATTCTTAGCTGCAAATGTCTGGTTTTTGGTGCAATATCTACATAGGTGTATAGAGGCCCATTTCCAGCAACTATCACTCCAGTGTTCTAATGGTACAATGTGTTTGCTCATTGCTTCAGAAGGCTAATGGATGATTAGAAAACCCTTGTGCAATCATGTTAGGTCTGCAATGCTGTAATTGCTGCAAATGGAGAATTCTTTGACGAAAGCAAAGTTTGAAGGAAAAAATTATTATTTCAAATACAAATCATTATTTCTAACCTTGTCGATGTCTTGACTATATTTTCTATTCATTTTACAACTCATGGTGGTAAATAAGATAAGATAAGATAAGATAAGCCTTTATTAGTCCCACAACGGGGAAATTCCAGGATTGCAACAGCACAGGGATAGCAACACTCAGAGCAACAATCAGAAGGCAAGAAAAAAAAAAAAAAAAACAAGCAAGCAAGAGCAGCTAATATACATATGTACATATTACTATAAAATATATATATACACACACACACACACACACACACACACAGTGCAAAGCATTGTAGCTGGATGGAATAAATATATGAATATATGAACACACAGTGCAGAGCATTGTAGCTAGATGGAATAAATATGTAAATATATAAACACCCACAGTATGGAGCATTGCAGCTAGGTGGAATAAATATGCAAGTATATAAACACACACAGTGCGGAGCAATGTAGCTAGATGGAATAATATGTAGATATATAAAAACACAGTGCGGAGCATTGTAGCTAGATGGAATAAATATATAGATATATAAATATAAACACACCCAGTGCTGAGCATTGTAGCTAGATGGAATAAATATGTAAATATATAAACACACACAGTGCAGAGCATTGTTGCTAGGTGGGATGAAACAGCATAACCGTCTATTTAGTTATCCTACATGGTATGATTATGTGCCCATACATATTCTCACCCTCCATAGCGACCGGTATGTTCCTAGTTGTATGCCGGAGAGGACCATTGTGTAAGTCTATTGCATCTTTTGCATTCAAAAAAAAAAAAAAAAAAACTATTAGTTTGTTACGTCTTTTTGCTATCTCTGCGAGCAGCCCTGCTTAGGTTGTACAGTCTGACAGCCGTTGGTAGGAAGGACCTACGAAACCTCTCGGTTGTGCACCTGGGATGATGTAGTCTGCTGCTAAATGAGCTCCTCAGTGCATCCAGTATGTCCTGCATAGGGTGGAACTCGGACTCCAGCAGAGATGACAGTTTAGCCACCGTCCTTCTCTCTCCTATCTCCTCCATCGGATCAAGGCGTTGCCCCAGGACAGAGCTAGCTTTCTTAATCAGTTTGTTCAGTCTCTTCCTATCGGCTGCAGTAATGCCACTGCCCCAGCAGACCACTCCAAAAGTGATGGCTGATGCCACCACCGTGTCATAGAATGACTTCAGCAGCACCCCTTGTACACCAAAAGACCTGAGTCTCCTCAGCAGGAACAGCCTGCGCTGTCCCTTCTTGTAGAGTGCGTCAGTATTGTGTGACCAGTCTAGTTTATTGTTCAGATGAATACCCAGGTACTTGTAGGATGTCACCATCTCGATGTCTGTTCCCTGTATATTTACTGGTGCTGTGAGGGGCTGCCCATGCCTGCGGCAGTCCACCACCAGCTCCTTAGTTTTCCTCGCGTTGATCTGGAGGCAGTTCCGATGGCACCAGTCCACAAAGTCCTGGATAAGCCCTCTGTACTCAGCTTCATCTCCGCTGGAGATGAGACCAACGATCGCAGAGTCATCAGAGAACTTCTGTAGATGGCAATGTGTTGTGTTGTGTGAGAAGTCCGCAGTATAAAGAGTGAACAGGAAGGGAGCCAGCACCGTTCCCTGGGGGGCCCCCGTGCTACTGATGATCGTGTCGGAAACACAGTCCCGGGTTCTCACAAACTGAGGCCGGTTCGTGAGGTAGTCCAGGATCCATGATGACAGGTGCTGGTCCACCCCTGCGCGCAGCAGCTTGTCCTTCAGGATCATCGGTTGGATGGTGTTGAAAGCACTGGAGAAGTCAAAGAACATGATCCTCACCATATTCCCGGGCTTCTCCAGGTGGGACAGAGAACGGTGAAGGAGGAAGATCAGCGCATCCTCCACCCCAATGCCATGCTGGTAGGCGAACTGGAGTGGATCCATCGCTGGTTCCACCAGGGGGCGGAGATGAGCAAGGAGCAGTCTCTCCAGGGTCTTCATCAAGTGGGACGTCAAGGCCACCGGTCTGAAGCTGTTCAGGTCTTTGGGGTGGGAAGTTTTTGGTACAGGTACCACACAAGATGTTTTCCACAGCTGTGGTACCCTCCCCAGTTTCAGGCTCATGTTGAAGATATACGTCACAATCCCACACAGCTGGTCTGCACAGGACTTGAGGAGCTTTGCGCTGATGCCGTCCGGTCCCGACGCCTTCCTCGCCTTGATCTTCCTCAGCTCCGTCCTCACCTGGGTCTTGGTCAGGGTCAGGATGGGGGACTGTGTGTTGGGAGTGGGGGGGGTGTCGGTGGAGTGGGGAGTGGGTAGCAGGACTTGATTTCTTAGAGGCAGCAGTGGTTGTTGTGCAGACAGGGGGGAGGGCGGTTGGTCAAATCTATTGAAAAACAGATTCAGGTTGTTCGCCCACTCCCTGCCCCCCGTGGCCTGGGGGGAGGTATTCTGGAGCCCCGAGATGGTTTTGAGGTTTCTCCAGACCCCGCTGATGTCGCTCTGTTGCAGCTTGTCCTCCATCTTCTTCCTGAAGCTGTCCTTGCCTTCTCTGATCTTTCTCCTCAGCTCCCTCTGTACGGACTTCAGCATCTCCCTGTTCCCCGACCTGAAGATCCTCTTCTTCTCTCTCAGAAGTGTTTTTATCTCAGGGTTGATCCAGGGTTTGTTGTTTGAGTGACGCCGTATGGTCTTGGTGGGAACGGATTTGTCCACACAGAAGCTGAGGTAGCCCGTGAAGGTGTGAATGAGGCCATCGATGTCCTCACCATGTGGATCGCAGAGCTGCTTCCAGGCAGTGGCTTCAAAAAAATAAGTGTGACTTTTCATGGAAAACACAAAATAATTGTCTGGGTGACCCCAAACTTTTGAACGGTAGTGTAAGTCTTGTGATTAAGTTTGATATTCTAACATTTAACAGTGCATTTAACTACACAGTAGCACTAAACAAACTCCATGACATCATCAGCGCAGTAGAGACAAAACATCCTGATGCTGTTTATATTGTTGCTGGCGACTTTAACCAGTGCAGTTTGCAGACTGTACTCCCCAAATATTACCAGCATGTGGACATTCCCACCCGCATTAAAAGCACATTGGATCATGTTTATACCAATATTCAGGGCGCCTACAGAGAGGCACCCCGCCCCCACTTCGGACGGTTAGATCACATCTCAACGTTTATGCACCCAGCCTACAGACAAAAGCTGAAATAAGCAAACCCTGTTATTAAGCAAATTAAAGCGCAGGATTCCAGAGACTGAGAGCACCCTACAAGGCTGTTCTGCCTGCCCAGACTGGGATTTGTTTAAAGCTGCAGCCACCCGAGAGGACTCTTCTGTAAGCATACAGGATTATGCTGAATATGTGACTGGGTACATCAGCATGTGCATTGATACCATCGTACCCACCGTACAGGTCAGGAAGTTCCCCAACCAGAAACCCTGGATCAACAGCCAGGTACGTCAGATGCTGCGTGCTCGCTCTCGTGCATTTGAATCAAGCTGTGAGGTTGAGTACAAAGCTGCAAAGTATGGACTGAGAAAGGCTATAACAACAGCCAAGAGGCAGTACAGAGAAAAGCTGGACAGCCTCTACTCCACTCCTGACCTGGGGCGCATGTGGCAAGGCCTGCAACACATCACAGACTACAAGAGGACCAACAGCAGCATCACAAGCTACACAGACAGCCTGCCGGACGATGTCAACATCTTTTACACCTGCTTTGAGACCACCAACTACGGTACAGACAAGAGATACACACGCACGCACCCCCCCCCCCCAACTAAAGGCACTTTTCCATTTGGAACAGTTTGGCCTCGTTTGGCCTGGAACGGAACAGTACAGTTCGGTACAGTTCGGCACGCATGTTTTTCCACAGCACAAGGCTCACTGTAGTATGGGTGGGAGAAGGAGGGAGTCGGAGGCGGGATTTGGAGGGAGTTGGAGGCGGCGCTACGCTCCCCGTGAGGCGGCGCCATATTCCTGTTTAGTAAAATCAACATCAAAACATGTAGCAATACATCTCCAAAAATAATGCAAAAGTTAAATATTTTAGGACACTCATGTCAGAAAGTGAGACCCATATATTATACAGAATCATTAATCAGACAGTGAAGTATTGTTAGATTTTAATCATTTATTGGCTCACAGCGCATGAATATCAAAAATTACTTTTCTCGACAAATAGATGGTTAGGTAAAAATTCATGATCTATGTCAAAATCATGGAGAGACTGTTGAGACGTCATGGAATTTATCTGCTCCAGCCAGTGGTGTCGTGGCAAAACATGGATCAGGTGCCATATGAGCCGTTAAATATATATTTCAACAGGTAAACAGTACTGAGTTGGGCATAAGATATATTTAGCAATTATGATGCATTTTAAGCCAAAACAAATGGATCTAGGATTAGAAGTAATTAAAATAAAGCAGTCCCAAGGTTACATGGAGAAATACGTGGATTAACTGGAAATATATCGTATTGAGTATTGCTGACTACATGTAGATACTGTATAAATATATATTCTCTGCATCAACAGTGAACTATACATGTATTCATGTAGTATTGCCCTGGGAATTTTGACAATAAACCTTTGTACTTTTGCAGATGTCTCTATTTTGTTTTACAGTCTTCAGCAAATAATTGTGCCCTTCAGAGGTAAAGTGGGCTAGCCCACTTTACCTCTGAAGGGCACAATTGTGTTGGCTACTTTTCTTAAAATGAGCCATTATTTTCAAAGTCACTGATAAATGGTTTGTACTGTTGACTTTTCCCACCGGTGTCTGAACAGACAAAATAGAAAATCATGATGCAAACACATAAATCACTAAATTGTTTATTCCAATCAGCAGCAAATTACAGATTATTTAGAATGTGCAAAATTCAAACTGTAAAAAAAGAAAGAAACTGAGACAAAACGTGACAAAAAATAAGCAACAGCACAACACAGACTGGATATGATAATCCTTGTGTGATTTTACATGTCGTTTTGTATATACAGCCGTGGACAAAATTGTTGGTACCCCTCTGTTAATGAAAGAAAAATCCACAATGGTCACAGAAATAACTTGAATCTGACAAAAGTGGTAATAAATACCGGAGTGGTGGCTCAGTTGGTAGAGCATCCGCCCCACACCTGGGAGGCAGGGGTTCAAATCCCGGCCGGGTCATGCCGAAGACCATATAAAAGTGGAACTTCCTGCCGTCCAGCTTGGTGCTCAGCAATAGTGGAATGGAGGAGGGAAATCTGTGGCGGCGCCTTGCATGGCAGCGGCCCTCTGATTCTGCACTGGGGTGTGTGTGATTGACACTGTAGATAGGTAAAACACAATCTTGTTCTACTGTACATGATTGGTTGTACAGTTGAATGACAATAAGGGTGAAAAAAAAAAAATAAAAATTCTATGAAAATTAACCAATGAAAATCAGACAATGCTTTTGAATTGTGGTTCAACAGAATTATTTTAAAAAACAAACTCATGAAACAGACCTGGACAAAAATGATGGTACCCCTAGAAAAGATTGAAAATAGGCCATAGGGACATGAACATGACCATAGATTCAACCAAGATGTGTCCTCTAATTAACATCACAGGTGTCTACAAACTTGTAATCAATCGGCCTATTTAAAGGGTGACAAGTAGTCACTGTGCTGTGACCATTGTGGGTTTTTCTTTCATTAACAGAGGGGTACCAACAATTTTGTCCACGTGTGTGTGTTTGGAGTATTTATTCCTTTAGTTTTTGTTTAAATTGTCCAAGCTTTGTACATGATTTTAATTCAGGTCCAAAAGCGTTCCACAGTCTGACTCCTTGCACTGAAACACAGTGTTGCTTGGTAGTAGTTCTCAGACCCCAGGGCAGACCCAGAACTCACTGGAGAGACAACATCTCCCAGTTGGTCTGGGAACACCTTGGTATCCTCTCTGAAGATCTGGAGCAGGTGGCTGAGGAGAGGGAAGTCTGGGCTTCTCTGCTTGAACTGCTGCCTCTGCGACCTGGACCTCTGGAAAAGTGGTAGAAGATGGATGGATGGATGTCATGTATGGGAGCATTAATGAATGATACAAAGTCTATAGTGTGGGTTGATTCAGCAAATATTTCACTCTGCGCAGTATTGTGACTGATTTGCATATTTTACCTTTAATATAATTAGTATGTGACTTCCAACACAGTTTATTATCAATTATTGCACCAAGGATTTTAATTTTGGATACCCTTTCAATCTCTACACCATTTATACTGAGTTTAAATACTGAGTTGTTGTGATGTTGTGAAATAACGTTATCAATAAAATTTAGCCACCGCTGTGTCGCCCTGGTTTCAAGTGTGGGTGGTGTTTTGTGCTTTTATTGCTAAAATATAAAAGGAAGCACTACAGTGGGTCTCAAATATTTGTCATGTGTTCTATTACTGAATGAGTTTAAAGATGAAATACTATACACATATAAACTAAATTCTAATGGTGACTGAACATCTCCCATTCCCCAAGGTGCAAGATACACTATTATGACTATAACTCATAAAGGATCACAGAAATGATCTGATAAAAATAAATAAACAAGCCGTTTATTTTATGGTGGCCATTATTGGATGTGCCATTCATTTTCAATTACTCTGTAATTAATATTCACACAAATAAATCTCAATTCAGTCCCTTTCATATTAAGTGGAAATTGTGCTACTTTAAATTTGGCACTTAGTCGGATCCGGGAAAAAAAATGCTTTTTTTGCGTGCATGGAAAGAAAATCCTACAGACACATATAGCGCGATTGTCTGCGAGTGTGAATGACCTCTTCCATGAGCAAATGTACGTTTTTTTGGTCCGTGGCTGTTTAAATTGAATTCTTTCCTCCCGAAAATATCATTTTTGAATATTAATTACAGCTAAATGGAAGCAGTTTCGATGCCGACATTTCACATCCTAATATACGTGTTCTATACACCATCGGCTTTTGCGTATCCGACTACCTCGCTTTAAAAAGCAAAAGATTTGACTATAAATATGATGTGTTGTTTACCTGTCAAAATACATTGGTGTCAAAACGTCGCCATTCTGAGCAGATCCTGTTTGGACTCTACAATGAAATACACACAAATTATGTACATGCACAGCACGAAAGTGCAACATGTAAAAAAAAATAAATAAATAAAATAAACTTTTTAACCAGGATTACAACTAGCTTATTTCATCAGATATTGTCAACACAAAAAAACAGCATACAAGGACGGACATAGCATTAAGCTAGGTCATCGTTTAAACACTATTAAGTTTTCGTCTGTCCTAAGTGAACTTTCCACTGTTGGAAAAAATAACATAAAGCATGAATATCACATCACTCACCATCCTGTATATCACAATGTCACGGCTTCAACTGCTGAAGTTGGGTGCGTCGCGGCTGTACATTCAATTCAGTTCGGGTGGCTGGGTCTAATTCCCGGTGCGTCTCCGTGTATTTTCTGGTGCGTCTGTTTGTGCGCACCACTGCAAGCTCAGTCTACTTCCCTCTGCATTCTCTCATCAGCCGAAACGCACAGGAAACTCTGCTGGACTGCGGTGTTAGATTTCTGCTGATTTCTGTTAAGCCATTCTATCGTTGTGGTTTATAATATCACTTGTTCGCGGGCTCACTGACGAAAAATTGCAAATGGCGACCAGCAAGCGATTCTCAAAAGTCAGCGTAATGCCCACTCTCATGACGCTACGCCCAGACCAATGAATGGCCAGCAGTGGCGTGACGAAACCGTGCCGGTACCCTTCGGACCTACTTTTAACGGTGCCGATAAAAGTGTCGATAAAAGTGGAACAGTTCCGAAATAACGAACTGTGAGGCCATTGGGTGCCAAAAGGAAAAGCGGACAATGGAGGCCGAACCATGCTAAAGGAGGCCAAACGAGGCCAAACAGTTCCAAATGGAAAAACGCCTTAAGAGTCTCACCAGGCCAGGTAAACAAAGCACTGAGGAATATCAACCCCCACAAGGCAGCAGGACTAGACAACATGCCTGAGCGGGCCCTCAGAGCATGCACTGCCGAGCTGACCAACGTTCTCACATCAATCTTCAACCTCTCCCTCAACAAGAACATAGTCCCCTCCTGCTTCAAAATGACAGCCATCATCCTCCTCCCCAAAAGGAGCCCGCCGACCTGTCTGATTGATTACAGACCGGTAGCACTCACTCCAATCATCATGAAGTGCTTCGAGAGAGTGGTGCTGCCCCTCATTCAGGACAGCATACCGGGCACCCTGGACCCCTTGCAGTATGCCTGCCAGCCCAACAGGTCCAACTTGGATGCCGTCGCTGCAACACTCCATTATTCTCTCTCCTACCTGGAAGATAAAGACTCCTATATTAGGATGCTCTTTGTCAACTACAGCTCTGCCTTCAACACGGTCATCCTCCACAAACTCACTGACAAACTGTCTTTAATTGGCCTGCACCCCACCCTCTGTGACTGGCTACTGGACTTTCTAACTGGCAGGCCCCAGTCGGTCAGGATGGGTAACAAGACCTCAGCCAGCATCATCATGAACACAGGTGTCCCACAGGGTTGTGTTCTCAGCCCCATCCTCTACAGCCTCTTCACCCATGACTGTGTTGCCTCCTACAAGGACAATATCATCCTAAAGTTCGCGGATGACACAGCAGTGATGGGATGCATCACTGGTGATGATGAAGCATCCTACAGGAGGGAGGTGGCCAACCTGGTGTCATGGTGTGAGGACAACGACCTCACCCTCAACATGGATGAGACAAAGGAGATGATAGTGGACATGAGGAAAGGGAGGAGGAGACCTCATCGGCCGCTGTTCATCCGGAAGCTTGAGGTGGAGAGGCTGAGCAGCTTTAAATACCTGGGCATCCACATCAGAGAGGACCTTACGTGGGTACTTAACACCGCAGAGCTGGTTAAGAGAGCTCAGCAGCAACTGTTCTTTCTGAGGAGACTGAAGAAGTTTGGCATGTCTTCCAGGATCCTCAACAATTTCTACAGCTGCATCATCGAGAGCATCCTGACCAACTGCATCACTGCGTGGTACGGCAGCACCACTGCCCTGGAGCGCAAACGCCTGCAGAGAGTGGTGAAGACAGTGGAGAAGATCATCAGACTCCACTCCCCTCTCTGCAGAGCATCTGCCACCGCAGAGTCCAAAGGAGAGCTGACGCCATCCTCCGGGACCCCACCCACCCCCAGCACAGACTGTTCACACTTCTACCCTCAGGCCGGAGGTGCAGAAGTGGGAAATGCAGGACAGCCAGACTGAAAAACTCCTTCTATCCCACTGCCATCAAACTCCTGAACAAATAACAACTCCCAAACTCCGCAACACAGCTTTGCATATAGAAACTCACACACCGGCTGCTAAATTTGCACATTGCTGACCTGTACAGTAGATATAGTCTCACCTGTCTGATGTCCATATCATCTCTGCTGCTAATTATCATCTCTGCTGCTATTTATCATGCACAATCTACTGGTACTATCATTACAGAGAAGTTAGCACCGGGTGCTAATTTGTAATTATACAGTGCTCGTTGCACAATGCTCATTTGCACACTGTACATAGGTTTATGCCATCTCAGGTTCACACCTCATCCCCTCCTGAGTCAAGCTGGCTCAGGAGTGCCTAATCTGTTAATGTTTCTTGTTTGCCTTTTGTATGTTCAGCACTATTTTGGACTCTCTCTGCTCTTTTTGTTATCAAAATGCACAAACTTCATTCACCGTGTGGGTTTGTCCTTCTGCCCCGTAGGGGCATCCATGACAGAAATGTAGAAATGGTATGGAAAAGATGTATACAAAAATAAGACAAAAAGATATCTTTATTTGTAGTAACTTTAATATAGATTTAATGAAAACAAAACAACATAAACCAACTGAAGGTTTTTCAGATACAATGTATAGCTTAACCTTATTTCCAAAGATTACAAAACCTACGAGAATAACGACACACTGTGCTACCTTGATAGACAACATTTTTACCAGTGTTATTGAATATAATATGGTGAGTGGTATACTAATACACATGTGGACAAAATTGTTGGTACCCCTCTGTTAATGAAAGAAAAACCCACAATGGTCACAGAAATAACTTGAATCTGACAAAAGTGGTAATAAATAAAAATTCTATGAAAATTAACCAGTGAAAATCAGACAATGCTTTTGAATTGTGGTTCAACAGAATTATTTTAAAAAACAAACTCATGAAACAGGCCTGGACAAAAATGATGGTACCCTTAACTTAATATTTTGTTGCACAACCTTTTGAGGCAATCACTGCAATCAAACAATTTCTGTAACTGTCAATGAGACTTCTGCACCTCTCACCAGGTATTTTGGCCCACTCCTCATGAGCAAACTGCTCCAGTTGTCTCAGGTTTGAAGGGTGCCTTCTCCAGACGGCATGTTTCAGCTCCTTTCACAGATGTTCAACAGGATTTAGATCAGGGCTCATAGAAGGCCACTTTAGAATAGTCCAATGTTTCACTCTTAGCCATTCTTGGGTGTTTTTAGCTATGTGTTTTGGGTCATTATCCTGTTGCAAGACCCATGACCTGCGACTGAGACCAAGCTGTCTGACACCGGGCAGCACATTTCTCTCTAGAATACCTTGATAGTCTTGAGATTTCATTGTACCCTGCACAGATTCAAGACACCCTGTGCCAGATGCAGCAAAGCAGCTCCAGAACATAACAGAACCTCCTCCATGTTTCACAGTAGGGACAGTGTTCTTTTCTTGGTATGCTTCATTTTTGCGTCTGTGAACATAGAGCTGATGTGCCTTGCCAAAAAGTTGCAGTTTTGTGTCGTCTGTCCATAGGACATTCTCCCAGAAGCTTTGTGGCTTGTCAACATGCAGTTTGGCAAATTCCAGTCTGGCTTTTTTATGATTTGTTTTCAACAGTGGTGTCCTCCTTGGTCGTCTCCCATGAAGGCCACTTTGGCTCAAACAACGACGGATGGTGCGATCTGACACTGATGTACCTTGACCATGGAGTTCACCATGAATGTGTTTAGAGGTTGTTCTGGGCTCTTTTGTTACCATTCATATTATCCGTCTCCTCCTGCGGCCACATCCAAGGAGGTTGGCTACACTCCCTTGGATCTTAAATTTCTGAATAATATGAGCAACTGTAGTCATAGGAACATCAAGCTGCTTGGAGATGGTCTTATAGCCTTTACCTTTAACTGTCACATCTCGCCTTCGCCGGTCATCTACCTCAGCTGCGCGCACACCTGCATCTCATCAACCGCCAGCTATTTAACACGCTCTGCCCAGAGCTTCAACCTGGAGCCGTCTGTTCGCCAACGCTCTCTAAACCCCAGCGCAGGATCGTCTCTTCCCGACCTGCGTCCCTCGTCATCCAGCAAGTAAGCTGTGCTTTTCCTCACCTGTTCTACAATCTCTCCCCTGTGCACAGGTGGATTCCCCAGGCGGCGGATTCCTCCCATCCTCGCCTCATCCTCGTCCTCTTCTCCCTCTCATCTCCGAGCGCACAGCCGGGTGCTGTCCTCCAGGCAGGAGCTCCACTTGCCAACGCCAGCCATCGCGTCACCTGCAAGTAAGCAACACCTAAACTTTAACCCTGCTTTGTGAAGGCCTGCTCTCATCTCTGCCTCTGCTCTGCCCTTAGGGTTGCCTGGTTGCACGGCGTGCCATTCTGCCCTCGGCGCATCCTGTTCACCAACAGTCCACTTACATTCCGCACACACGCATCCATACACGCACAGTTGTTGAATAAAGCTTTCAAATCTCGCTTGAGCCTGTGTGCGTGTTTCCTGGGCCCGACATTATGTCAGTACGGCTCCAGCAGGGCGGCCCAGCGGACAGCGGGCTCGCACGCCGACTTTCCACCCTCGAGGCTCGAGTGGATTTGATTGTGCATCAACAAGTCATCCTGAATCAATTAACTAACATTACTCACTGTTTGGATCGCCTGGATCCCCAGCAGGCGTTTCCTCCGGCTCAGCCTAGCGGACCAGCTCCCGCCGCTCCCCTAGCCAGCCAGGCTAGCTCAGGGCCACCAACCCGGCTCACACCCATCCCCACACCCTCGCACTTCAGCGGAAAGCTCGGCGAAACACACCAGTTCATCCTGCAGTGTGAATTGGTATTCCTGCGCGTCCCCGGGGACTTTCCCTCTGACCACAGCCGGATTGGGTACATTGCCAATCTCCTGGAGGGGCGAGCGTTAGCCTGGGCTTACACCGTTATGGCGAATCCCAGCTACGCGAACCTGTCCTATACCCAATTCGTGCGGGATTTTTTTGAGGTTTTTGACCACTCGGATCGTGACAGTGTGCTAACCGATCGGCTACTGAACCTTCGCCAGGGTGGCCGATCGGCGGCTGATTATGCTGTCGACTTCCGGGTGGCAGCAGAGGAGGTTGGCTGGGGTGAGGCTGCCCTCTGCAGCATCTTCCTCCGCAGCCTAAATTCTAGTCTGCGGGACGAGCTGGCCAGCCGGGATCAGCCGGAACGGTTGTCTGAATTAATCTCCCTGACAATTAGTTTGGATAATATGTTGAGAGAGTGGGCCGCCGAGCGGAAGTCCTACAACCGCTCGCACAGAGCTCCTGCCTGCGTCTCTCAGCCTCGCCCCCTGGCGTTACCCGCTCCGGAGTCCACCGACGAATCTGAGGCGATGCTGGTCGGGCGGATCAAGCTCCCTCTAGCAGAGAAACAGCGCTGCAGGGAGCTGGGTCTCTGCATGTATTGTGGGGACGACCAGCACTCCGTGGAGCTTTGCCCAGTCAAGCCAAAAGGGGAGTCTGCGAGTCACTGTAGGGGGCCTCGTGGACGTAACCCGGCCTACTCCCCTCTCCAAATGCCAACTGCCCATTAGGTTCTGTCACAACTCCATCGGGCATGTCACTCACGCACTGGTGGACTCGGGGGCAGAACAGAACTTTATTTCCAAGAGCCTGGCAACCCGTTTGGGCATCCCATGTCAAGCATTGCCAGCCCCCCTCAATCTCGTCACTCTCTCTCGCAGGCCTTTGGAAAGGGTTACCAATCGCACCAAGCCGGTGCCTGTCATTATCTCTGGCAACCATAGGGAGGATTTGAGTCTATTTGTCTTGCCCACCTCGGCTTCCCCTGTCATCCTGGGCTACCCGTGGCTGCGTCTCCACAACCCCGTGCTTGATTGACAGTTCGACAGCATTCTCTCTTGGAGCTCATTCTGTATGGGCACCTGCCTCCAGTCTGCTGCCTGCGCCCCGTCTGCTCCTCTTCCTGCCCCCGACTCGCCATCGACGGACCTCTCCCTGGTGCCCCCGGAGTTTCACGATCTGGGGCTCGTCTTCAGGAAGTCCAAGGCGCTATCTCTTCCCCCCCCCACCGCCCGTATAACTGCGCCATAAACCTCCGCCCGAGGGCGCCCTTACCATCTGGCCACCTCTACAACCTGTCTGCCCCGGAGCGGGAGGCCATGGACACATACATCAGAGAGTCACTCAGCGCTGGCATCATCCGCCCCTCCTCGTCACCACTCGGAGCTGGGGTTTTTTTCATTTCTAAGAAGGATGGGTCCCTGCGGTCGTGTATCGACTTCCAGGCTCTTAATGACATCACGGTGAAGGATGCATACACCCTTCCCCTCATGGACTCTGCCTTCAACTCCCTCCAGGGGGCCACCTGGTTCACCAAGCTGGACCTCCGCAGCGCGTACCACCTCATTCGAATCCGGGAGGGTGACGAGTGGAAGACGGCGTTCCGGACGCTCAGCGGCCATTTTGAATTCTTGGTCATGCCATTTGGGCTCACCAACGCCCCTGCCGTCTTCCAACGGCTCATCAACGACGTCCTGCGGGACTTCCTGGGGGTCTTCGTGTTCGTGTACCTGGACGACATCCTGATCTTCTCCAGGTCTCGGGAGGAGCATCAAGCCCACGTGAGGCGGCTTCTGCAGCGGCTTCTTGAGAACAGACTGTACGTTAAGGCGAAGTGTGAATTTTTCACCAAGAAGACCTCTTTCCTGGGTTTCGTCATTTCCCATGATCAACTTCTCCCCGACCCCGCCAAGGTCAAAGCGGTGGTCGAGTGGCCCACCCCCTCTTCCAGGAAACAGGTGCAACAATTCCTTGGATTCGCTAATTTCTACCGCCGCTTTGTGCCTAAGTACAGCGCTATTGCCTCTCCTCTGACCCACCTCACCTCCCCCAAGGTGCCGTTCCAGTGGACCGAGGAGGCAGCATCAGCCTTCGAAACTTTGAAGACAGAGTTCTCTTCCTCCCGGGTCCTGACCCAGGTTGACCCGTCGCTGCAGTGCCTGGTCGAGGTGGACGCTTCCGACACGGGGGTGGGGGCAGTTCTGTCTCAGCGTTCTCCGGTGGATGGGGTGGTGCGCCCCTGCGCCTTCTTCTCCCGGCGCCTGTCGGCAGCAGAGCGGAATTACGACGTCGGTGACAGGGAGCTCCTGGCAGTGAAGCTCGCGCTGCAGGAGTGGCGTCATTGGCTGGAGGGGGCAGCGCAGCCTTTTGTAGTCTGGACGGACCACAAGAAATAGGAGTACCTGAAGTCGGCCAAGCGTCTGAATGCCCGCCAGGCGCATTGGTCTTTGTTCTTTGGCCGCTTCAGGTTCACGCTCACCTACCGTCCAGGCTCCAAGAATGGCAAACCTGATGCGCTGTCCAGACAGTTCGCTCCTGAGACCCCGGAGGAACGAGACCACACCATCTTGCCCGCCTCGTGCGTCGTGGGGGCCGTTTCCTGGTCCATCAGGGACAAGATCCAGAAGGCGCAGGAGACCGAACCTGACCCTGGCACCGGTCCGGCGGGAAGACTCTTCGTGCCATCGTCGGTCCAGGGTGACGTCATCCACTGGGTTCACACATCCAAGCTCGCCTGTCACCCTGGCATCTCCCGGCTGGTGGACCTCTTCTGACGCTCCTTCTGGTGGCCCGGGCTTCGGAGGGACGCTGCCAACTATGTCCACGCCTGCCCCCAGAGCGCAATGAATAAGACCCCGAACTCAACTCCAGCTGGGCTACTCCACCTCCTACCGGTCCCCGGCAGACCCTGGTCCCATGTAGCCTTGGACTTCGTTACCGGTCTCCCTGCTTCCAACTCGTACAACACCATCTTGACCATCGTCGACCGGTTCTCCACGGCCACCCACTTTGTGCCCCTCCACGGTCTTTCCATGGCACAGGAGATGGCCGAGCTTCTAGCCCAGCATGTGGTCAGGCTACACGGGATCCCGACCGACGTCGTCTCCGACCGGGGACCCCAGTTCGTGTCCAAGGTCTGGAGGTGCTTTTGCAATGCCCTGGGGGCCACAGTGAGTCTCTCCTCCGGCCACCATCCTCAGTCTAATGGGCAGTGTGAGCGCACCAATCAGGAGCTGGAGGCTGCCCTGTGCTGCGTCACCTCCTCTAACCCCTCTTCCTGGAGCTCCCACCTGGCTTGGGTGGAATACGCCCATAATTCCACGCTATCATTGGCCATCGGGATGTCCCCTTTCCGGGAGTCTTTGGGATATGACCCCCCGTTGTTCCCCGAGCAGGAGGGCGAGGTAGCAGTTCCATCCATCCAGGCACACCTTAGGCACTGCCGGAGCCTATGGGCTAGGATGCGCCAAGCACTTTTACGCACGGCGGCGCGCAACTCCAGTGCAGCCAATCGCCATAGGAGAGCCGCTCCTTGTTACCAGGTGGGCCAGCGGGTCTGGCTATCGGCCCGGGATATCAACCTGAAGGCGGAGAAGAGGAAGCTGGCGCAACGTTTCATCGGCCCTTACACTATAACCAAGGTAATTAATCCGGTGGCTGTGCGTTTGGCCCTCCCCCCCCCTCCGTGTCTGTCCTACATTTCACGTGTCCCACGTTAAACCCGTGATCTCTGATCCACTCTGTCCTCCTCCTAGGGTGCCTCCCCCTCCCGTGATGATTGACGGCAACCCAGCGTGGAGGGTCACCTCCATCCTGGACTCCCGACGCCGAGGTCGCGGGCTACAGTACCTGGTGGATTGGGAGGGGTATGGCCCGGAGTGGAGATCCTGGGTGCACCCTTCTTTTGTGCTGGATAAGCATCTCACCACAGAGTTCCACCGGGCGCACCCGGATAAGCCAGCGCTGCTCGGGGGGGGGGGGGGGGGGAGTACTGTCACAGCTCGCCTTTGCCGGTCATCTATCTCAGCTGCGCACACACCTGCACCTCATCAACCGCCGGCTATTTAACCCGCTCTGCCCAGAGCTTCAGCCTGGAGCCGTCTGTTCGCCAACGCTCTCTAAACCCCAGTGCAGGATCGTCTCTTCCCAACCTGCGTCCCTCGTCATCCAGCAAGTAAGCTGTGTTTTTCCTCACCTGTTCTACAATCTCTCCCCTGTGTACAGGTGGATTCCCCAGGCGGCGTATTCCTCCCATCTTCGCCTCATCCTCGTCCTCTTCTCCCTCTCATCGCCGAGCGCGCAGCTGGTGCTGTCCTCCGGGCAGGAGCTCCCACTTGCCAATGCCAGCCATCGCGTCACCTGCAAGTAAGCAACACCTAAACTTTAACCCTGCTTTGTGAAGGCCTGCTCTCATCTCTGCCTCTGCTCTGCCCTTAGGGTTGCCTGGTTGCACGGCGTGCCATTCTGCCCTCGGCGCATCCTGTTCACCAACAGTCCACTTACATTCCGCACACATGCATCCATACACGCACAGTTGTTGAATAAAGCTTTCAAATCTCGCTTGAGCCTGTGTGCGTGTTCCCTGGGTCCGACATTATGTCATTGACATGCTTGTCTACAATTTTCTTTCGAATCTCCTGAGACAACTCCCTCCTTTGCTTCCTCTGGTCCATGTTTAGTGTGGTACACACCATGTCACCAAACAGCACAGTGACTACTTGTCACCTTTAAAATAGGCCGACTGACTGATTACAAGTTTGTAGACACCTGTGATGTTAATTAGAGGACACATCTTGGTTGAACATGTCCCTATGGTCACATTATTTTCAATCTTTTCTAGGGGTACCATCATTTTTGTCCAGGCCTGTTTCATGAGTTTGTTTTTTAAAATAATTCTGTTGAACCACAATTCAAAAGCATTGTCTGATTTTCATTTGTTAATTTTCATAGAATTTTTATTTATTACCACTTTTGTCAGATTCAAGTTATTTCTGTGACCACTGTGGGTTTTTCTTTCACTAACAGAGGGGTACCAACAATTTTGTCCATGGCTGTAAATGACATTAGTGACCACTTGCCTGTATTTGTTTTCTTTAGACGTTAATTATGGGGTTGATAAGAGTAATAATAATAATAAACCATGTAAAAAGGTTATTTATAAAAGAATATGAACAGAAGATGCAATCAGTGCTTTAAAAGATGACTTAATGTTACAGAATTGGGATGTTTATAGAGAGAAAGAAGTGGACTTGGCATGTGATAAATTTATTGATATATTTAAATCATTATATGATTAAAAACTATCCAATTAAAGAAATTAATAAAAAATATAAATACAAAAACTGCCCATGGTTAACCAGGGGGCTATAAAATGCTTGTAAAAAGAAAAGTTATCTCTATAAAAATTTTATTAAATTAAGAACTAAAGAATCTGAAAAAAAGATATAAAGCATATAAAAATAAATTAACTGAAATAATACGAACTAGTAAAAAATTATACTATAGGAAAATGTTAAATGAAAATAAGAATAATATAAAAGGAGTCTGGGACATATTAAATAAATTAAGGAAAAATGGAACTAAGAAAACGATATATCCAGAGTATTTTACTGATAATTGTGGTGATAATTATGATAAGAACATGGTAGTAAATAGAATGAATGCATTTTTTTGTACATGTTGGACCAGAGTAGGCAGCAAAAATTACAAACCAAGGAAGAGACACCGTGAGTGAAACATTGATTGGAAATAACCCTCGGTCAGTCTTTCTCTCAGCGGTGGATGAACTAGAGGTAAAATCTGTTGTTGAAAAGTGTAAAAATAAATTATCTAATTGTGATGGTATTGATATGGCACTAGTAAAAAGAACTGTTGATGGCATATTAAAACCATTTACATACATTTGTAATCTATCATTTCAAACTGTCTCATTCCTGCAGAAAATAAAAATAGCAAAAGTCATACCATTATTCAAGCAAGGAAATAAACACCGTGACACAAAATACAGACCAGTATCGCTACTCCCACAATTTTCAAAGATTCTGGAAAAACTTTTCAACAACAGATTATAAAACTTTTTAAATAAACATGATCTGCTTTAATCAGAGCCAATATGGATTTAGAGCAAAGAGTACAACATCATTAGCAATAATAGAAGCAATGGAGGAAATAATAAATGCATTATCCATCCATCTTCTTCCGCTTAATCCTTTTCGGGTCGCGGGGGGGCTGGAGCCCATCCCAGTACCTTGGGCAAGAGGCAGGGTACATCCTGGACAGATCGCCAGTCCATCGCAGGGCCAACACAAAGAGACAGAGAACCATTCACTCTCACATCCATACCCAAGGACAGTTTAGAATCCCCAGTTGGTGCCAATTAACCTAACTTGCATGTTTTTGGCTTGTGGGAGGAAACCGGAGAAATCCCGGAGTAAACACACACAGACACAGGGAGAACATGTAGACTTCACACAGATCACGGAAAATATGCAATTGGTGTATTTATAGATTTTAGAAAAGCATTTGATATAATAAATCATTCAATACTTCTTGATAAACTGCAAATGTATGGTATGAGGGGAATGGCACTGAATTGGGTTACAAGTTATTTATCTGAGAGACAACAGTTTGTGAAGATGGGAGACTATCTGTCTGGATGTATGGGAATTGCCTGTGGGGTCCCCCAGGGGTCAGTATTGGGCCCCAAATTATTTAACATATATATAAATGATATATTCCAAGTTTCTAAATTATTAAAAATGATATTATTTGCTAATGATACTAATATATTTTATTCTGAAAATAATTATAAGGAACTAATCCATACTCTAAATCATCATAAATAATGAATTAAATAAGCTTAAAAAATGGATGGATAGTAATAGATTATCACTAAATATAGATAAACCTAAGGTAATGATATTTGGTAATTGTAAAAATAAAGAAGATATACATATTCATTTAGATAATGTAATTATTGAAAATGTTAAGGAGATCAATTTTTTTGGTGTAATACTAGATGATAAAATTTGTTGGAAACCACACATCAGATACATACAAAACAAAGTGGCAAAAAATATTGCAATTATAAATAAAATTAAGCAAGTCCTAGATTACAAATGAATGAATGAATGAATGAATCTTTATTTTGGATAGATTAAAAGTACTGATTAAAAGAAACTGGATAATATAACAAAGGGGGAAAGAAAATCCAGCAAGGTCAAATTAGACAATAACTCCTCTGATTATACAGTTCAACATAAGTTATCCGAAATGGGTGATGGCTGAAGCCGCAGCTTATATTGCCCACCCATATTCCATCCAAGAATTCAAAAGAAAAACAAAACAAGAGCGATTACAATTCAGAACAAAGCTAAGACAAAATGTGACAAAAAACTAAGCTACAACACAACGCAGACTGGATATGACAATCCTTATGTCATTTTACATGTCATCTTGTATATATGTTTGGAGTATTTCTTCCTTTAGTTTTTGTTTAAATTGTCCAAGCACTGTACATGATTTTAATTCAGGTCCAAAATCGTTCCATAATCTGACTCCTTGCACTGAAACACAGTGTTGCTTGGTGGTAGTTCTCACTGAAGGTTTTTGAAATATACATGTTCCTCTGAAATGATATTGTTTCTCCCTTATTTGGAACAACTTTTGGATATTTGCGGGCAGTGATAGATTCTTCACTTTAAACATTATTACTGCAGTTTTAAAGTCAACCAGATCTTTCAACTTGAGAGCATTTAATTTAAGAAAAAGCGGGTTTGTTGGTTCCCTGTAAGCAGCTTTGTTTATTATTCTAATAGCTCTCTTCTGAAGCATAAAGACTGGATATATGTTTGTTTTATATGTATTTCCCCATACTTCAGTACAATATGTCATGTATGGGAGTATTAATGAATGATACAAGGTATATAGTGTGGGTTGATTCAGCAAATATTTCACTCTGTGTAGTATTGCAATTGATTTGGATATTTTACCTTTAATATAATTAATATGTGACTTCCAACACAGTTTATTATCAATTATTACACCAAGAAATTTAGTTTCGGATACCATTTCAATCTCAGCACCATTTACACTGAGTTTAGATACTAAGTTGTTGTGATGGTTGTTAAAAACTATAAATTTTGTCTTACTTAAATTGAGCGTTAATTTGTTTGAATCAAACCACAGTTTAAGCTTTCCTAATTCCTTTTCGAGTGTATCCAAAAGTTGTTCCAAATTGCTTCCACTGCATAATAAATTAGTGTCATCAGCAAACAATATTAAATCCATTTTTTCTGAAACTTTACATATATCATTTATATACATATTGAATAACAATGGCCCCAAAACTGAACCCTGTGGGACTCCACAAGTAACCTTCAGTAACTGTGAGTTTTTGTTACCAACACATACATATTGATATCTATTCTTTAAGTAACTACATAACCAGGACAGTGCTACTCCTCTAATACCACAATTTTGTAGTTTCTTTAATAATAAATTATGATCCACTGTATCAAATGCTTTTTTAAGATCCAGGAATACCCCAACTGAATACTCTTTATTTTCAATGGCAGTTGATATTTTTTCTATAAATTCCATTAGAGCAAATGCAGTTGTCCTCTTGTGTCTGAACCCATATTGCTGCTCACACAATAAATTATTCTTCAGTATGAAGTTGTCAGTTCTCTCATAGAATATTTTTTCAAGTATCTTGGAAAATTGCGGCAATAGTGAAATTGGTCTATAGTTTGAGAATTCCCCTCTGTCACCCGTCTTGTATATCGGAATTACTTTATCTATTTTCATTGCATTGGGAAATATACCTCAAATTCGGTATAATATATCAATTCATATCTTGTATTGCTCATTAGTACTTCCATACTTGACCTATTGTATAGAGGTCTGGGGTAACAATTATAAAAGTACACTTGATTCATTGCTAATATTACAGAAAAGGGCAGTCCGTGTTATACATAAAGTCGGGTATCTTGAACATACTAATTTATTGTTTTTACAGTAAAAAGTGTTTGAAATTACACAATCTTGTTGATTATTATACAGCACAATTAATGTTTAAAGTCAGTAAAAACTTTTTGCCACACAGTATACAAAATCTTTTCAGTGAGAGAGAAGGGAAATACAGTTTACGGGGGAACACAAAATTTAAAATGCACCTAGTAAGATCTACTAGGAAAAGTTTTTGTGTGTCTGTGTGTGGGGAAAAATTGTGGAATTCGTTGGGGAGAAACACAGGCAATGTGCAAACATCTATATATTTAAATCATCATATAAAGAAATTATTTTTGAACAATATAAAATTAAAGGACACTAATACTACAATGTGTCTTTAATGAAGAAAGGTTGTTATTGCTGAATATATATGCTGAGTACTATTATTATTGATATCATTATTACTAGAATATTCCAACGGTATTATAGTATTATGATTGTTGTTTAGGATGGAATTACTTAAAGTATTATATAGGCCAGGTGGTATTATTATTATTATTATTATTATTATTATTATTATTGTTATTGTAATTACTATATGGCTACCTATTATGGTTATTATTATATGGTTACTTACTGCGCCTAGGTATTGTAAGCCGTGTGGTTATATGGTTATATGGTGGTATGGTTTTATATATATATATATATATATATATATATGATGGTATGGTTATATGGTGGTATATATGGTGATTATGATGATGATAATATTGTCTATAATTATATTAAACATACCAGAAGTATTTACTTATTATTATTACAATTATTATTAGATGTTGATATTATTGTCACTATAAACTATCATTGTTGTATTATTTCTATTGCACAATTTAATTATAAGATGCATTATATATTATGGTATTTTATAATGAATGTAATTACGGGGTGGATAATGACTAAAAGGGGAGGCAGGGGTTCAAATCCCGGCCGGGTCATACCAAAGACCATATAAAAATGGTGCTTTCTGCCTTCTAGCGGGGTGCTCCGCATAATGGAATGGGGAAAGTAAAGTTACACACAGAGCTACCAGAGGACTGATCCCCCGCTGTAGCTTTCACTACTTACAGTAGCTGTGTGGCCTAGGGTCAGAGAAACGGAGATAGGCGCCACCCATATACACCTTCAGGTGTGAAGGGATTAACTAACTAACTAATGACTAAAATGATATTATAATTTATTGGGTATGGCGAAGGGGTGGGACTATATAAGCACTGGCTTCTCCTTTTGATCACTCCTTTTGAACAAGGCATTTTTTTGTTATGTTTATTTCTTTGGTTTTGATTCCTTGTTTTTAATTGTTTTTGTCTTAATGTTCAAATAAATAAATAAAAGGAAAAAAAAAACCTTTGTTTAAACAAAATCTACAGGTCTCCCAGTCCAGGAGTTTTCATAAACACTGTATCTGTGTTTTATCTTTACTGAAGTCTGGAACATAATAAAATTAAACACACATGATTTCACTTATTCCTCGGACAGCCACAGCAGAGACTGCTGTCACTGAGTTACCACGATGTTGCTATGTGATCTGTGCTTTTTATGTTGTCCATTCCAGGTAGGAAGAGCTGTACTGTTTTATGGATACAAATTCATTGTTTAAGAAAGCTTTTTCATTTTATTTATTTGACCTTTATTTTACCAGGTAAAATATTTGAGAGCAATTCTCACCAGGGATGTCCTGGTGTGTCATCGTATGTACTTAATGTTTGCTTTTATTCTTGTTCTTAATCCTATTAGTGGAGCGATTTTGCCCCGAGATGTAAAGTGCATTATAAATTAAATAAATTATTATTATCACTATTATTAATCTTATTATTATTATTATTATTATTATTATAAACAAATGAAATTTTAAAAAAATCCTCTGCCAGTTGATGTCTAGTTCAGCACAACACCAATCTCTGTGAGATCGTTTCTGTTTATATTAATCTGTTCGGTCATGCCAAATCAAGTCATGCCCAGGGAGAAGCTTCTCTCTCTCTCTGGCCATGCACCCTCGGTTCTCACCGGTGTCTTGGCACCAGCGATAGCTGTCATCAGGCACAGATGAATTAAGACAAGCTTTTTGGGGGCATTAAATCCTGGCACATTTAGCAAGATAGTGACAACTGCAAACCTTATTAAATCACCTTGTGCCAGTCATTTAAATACTCCCTCCCCCAAATTTGTGCTTTGACATGACAACTCCCACAAATACATATGCAATGAGGCCAGGCACAAAATTAACATAGTCCATGCCTTTCCACCGTTAACTTTGCCCTGCACCCTTTAGTAAATCTCAACAGTAATTTTTTAACGCCAAAAGAGTTTTGCGATGGCACAGCACGTTAGTAAATCTGCCCCTTTATGTGATTAATTTTGTTAAGGACTTAAAACCTTTTACACCAGTTTAGGATGTGTGAAGTTCAGTGTAGCTGACAGAAATGTTTTAATGTTCAAGCAGATCCAGGTGTTCAGGAGGACTGCTGGTGAAAATCAAGAGAGACTGAGACACAGACTGTCAAAGTGTTTTAACTTTATTAACTAATGATCTGAACCTCTTATTTACCAGCAGCCTGAGGATGAGTGTTGTGCCAGAAATAATTAAATCCTTCTAGAGGTCTTTTTTGTTTTCCAATAATGCTTGAAATATATCACTCTGTGTGTAATGACTCTATATAATGAGTTTCACTTTTTGACTTAAATTACTGAAGTAAATTAACTTTTTGATTATACTCTAAATTTATTGAGTTGCATGTATATTAACACTATCTGTTGCAGATGCAAACTGATAGATGAAAGTATGATTAGAATAGGAGGGAGTCTGAATTATCATTTCTAGCCTTGATTGGCACAGGCTGTTGCAGTGCATCCTGACATTTATAGCATCCATGATGTGTAACTGCCATTGGAGCAGTTATTATAGACATTAGATGTTTTCTTGTGGACCAGATGTAATTGTGACAAGGGTCGGATGTTGCCCACGGACTTTGAGTTTGACATGTGACTTGTAGTTTTTAATACTGTGAACCACAGGGTTTAAGACATTTGTTGGGTCTGAATGCAGCATTAACGAACAAAGTCAAAAAATACTGAGTGGAAGACACAGAAGTGTTGACTTGATACAAAATGCTCTGCTGGTTCTCTCAGAAATGTTCATCAGCCACAGTGTCACTCAAGGGTGGTGGGCTCTTCCTATCAATTTCTGTGCAAATGTTTAATACTGACTAGTTTCAGTCAGGATTCTAAATTGTGTGTGTGTGTGGGGGGGGGGGGGGTTGCACCAAAATATACTTCTTAGAGAAGATGGAATTGAATTTTTACTTATGTTTTGTCCGAAGGGTTCTACAGGAGACAGACTCAAATTGTAACTATAGTAAATCCAATGATGTGTCTTTGCAGACTGAGGTTGCATTGTGTCAGAGTATTTTTGCAGCTGAAAAACTGTGACCAGTTGTTTTTGGAAAAAAAAATAGTGTATAAAGGGCTACATCTAACATGGTGGCTCAACAGCAGTCTTTCTTCTGATGTTGAAAACAAAGCATGTTCTGCATGTTTTTACATAATTACATGCAATTATTTAGTTATTTATTGACCCAAATTCCATTCATTTATTTACAGCTTTAGCATTAAAATATAGAAACTGTTACACCTGCGTCTCGCTCTACAGGTACATCTCAAAAAATTAGAATATCATGAAAAAGTTCAATATTTTTGGTCACTCATTTCAGAAAGTGAAACCCATATATCATATAGATTCATTACACAGAGAGTGATATATTTCAAGTGTTTATTTATTTTAATTTTGATGATTATGGCTTACAGCCCATGAAAACCCCAAATTCAGTTTCTCAAAAAATTTGAATATTACGTAAAATTAATCTTAAAAAATAGTTTTTTCATAGAAATGTTAGCCGACTGAAAAGTATGTCCATGTACCACTCAGTACTTGGTCGGGGCGCCTTTTGGATTAATTACTGTATCAGTGTGGTGTGGCATGGAGGTGATCAGCCTGTGGCACTGCTGAGGTGTTATGAGGGTCCACGATGCTTTGATAGTGACCTTCAGCTCATCTGCATTGTTTTGTCTGGTGTCTCTCATCTTCCTGTTGACAATACTCCATAGATTCTCTATGGGGCTTAGGTCAGGAGAGTTTGCTGGCCAATCAAATACAGTGATGCCATGGTCATTAAACCAGGTTTTGATACTTTTGGCAGTGTGGGGGGGTGCAAAATCCTGCTGGAAAATGAAATCAGCTTCTCCATAAAGCTTGTCAGCACAGGGAAGCACGAAGTGCTCTAAAATTTCCTGGTAGACAACTGCGCTGACTTTGGTCTTGATCAAACACGGTGGACCAACACCAGCAGATGACATGGTTCCTCAAATCATCACTGACTGTGGAAACTTCACACTAAACCTCAAGCAACTTAGATTCTGTGCCTCTCCACACTTTCTCTAGACTCTGGGACTTTGATTTCCAAATGAAATGCAAAATTTACTTTTATCTGAACAGAGGTCATCTGCTGGCGTTTGTTGGCGTTTGTTAATCACTTCCGGCGCCACACGAGTAGGCTGCCTTTTTGCAACAGCGGATCAATTTCTTCCTATTTCTATTTACTATCTGGCTCTCTTGCTAATCTTTCTGTTTCGGCGACACCTTGATCCATCAAAGATACGTAGATTGCCCAGATGTCTCCTGAGCCAGCGGACGGATCCACTGTTTCTTGCAGGAGGCAGTACAATAGGGACCAGCTGTTAGCACTTAGCCGGCCCACGATGCTAATGCAAAAACTCGACATACCGGGAGAAATAAGACTGAAACGGCGTGGATGTCGTGCTGGAATAAGACGGCGGGCGAGGAATATAAGGTACAGATCCGCCCTCCCATCCGTTATTATGGGGAATGTACGATCGCTACTCAGGAAAACAGATGAGCTAGTGGCTATCTCCCGCTACGATAGCATATACAGGGAGTGTAGCCTGATGCTATTCACAGAGATGTGGCTAACAGAACTAGCAACAGATGCTAACATTGAACTGGAGGGTTTCCACGCAATACGGGCAGACCAAACACCAGACAGTGGGAAGGCAAGGGGCGGAGGAGTGATGATGTATGTCAATAACAACTGGTGCAGACCGGGACATATCACGGTTAAACAACAACACTGCAACAAAGACATGGAGTTGCTAGCTGTTAGCATGCGGCCTACATATCTCCTGAGGGAATACTCACACGTGATCTGCATTGTTATTTATGCAAATCCAATGGCGAACGCTGGGACAGCGCGTGACGTCATCCACTCAGTAACTGGCAGGCTGCAGACAGAACACCCAGATGCTCTTCTCCTCATCTCAGGCGATTTCAACCATATGTCACTGTCTCCCATTCTACCCACGTTCACCCAGTATGTCACATGCCACACTAGAGACAATAAAACACTGGACTTATTCTACGCAAACACTAAGGAGGCGTACACCTCATCACCACTCCCCCCACTCAGGAGATCGGATCACAACTTGGTTCATCTCCTGCCGGTGTACAAACCCCTAGTGCACAGACAACCTCCGGTCATGCGCACAGTGAAGTTATGGTCTGAGGAGGCAATGGACGATCTAAAGGACTGTTTTGAAACCACTGCCTGGGAGCAGCTCTGCGATCCACATGATGAGGACATCGATGGCCTCACTCACACCATCACGGACTACATCAGCTTCTGTGTGGACAACACCGTACCCACCAAGCCCATACGGTGCTGCTCAAACAACAAACCCTGGATCAACCCTGAGATAAAAACACTTCTGAGAGGGAAGAAGAGGCTCTTCAGGTCGGGGAACAGGGAGATGCTGAAGTCCGTACAGAGGGAGCTGAGGAGGAAGATCAGAGAAGGCAAGGACAGCTTCAGGAAGAAGATGGAGGACAAGCTGCAACAGAGGGACATCGGTGGGGTCTGGAGAAACCTTAAAACCATCTCTGGGCGCCAGAATACCTCCCCCCAGGCCACGGGGGGCAGGGAGTGGGCGAACAATCTGAACCTGTTTTTTAATAGGTTTGACCAACCGCCCCCCCCCCAACTGCACAACAACCACTGCTGCCTCTGAAGACATCGAGTCCTGCTGCCCACACCCCGCTCCACCAACACCCCCCCCCCCCACTCCCAACACACAGCCCCCAACATGACCCTCACTAAGACCCAGGTGAGGATGGAGCTGAGGAAGATCAAGGCGAGGAAGGCGTCAGGACTGGATGGCATCAGTGCAAAGCTCCTCAAGTCCTGTGCAGACCAGCTGTGTGGGATTGTGGAGCTCATCTTCAACCTGAGTCTGAAGCTGGGGAGGGTACCACAGTTGTGGAAAACATCTTGTGTGGTACCTGTACCAAAGACTTCCCACCCCAAAGATCTGAACAGCTACAGACCAGTGGCCCTGACGTCCCACATGATGAAGACCCTGGAGAGACTGCTCCTTGCTCACCTCCGCCCCCTGGTGGGACCAGCGATGGATCCACTCCAGTTCACCTACCAGCATGGCATTGGGGTGGAGGATGCAGTGATCTTCCTCCTTCACCGTTCTCTGTCCCACCTGGAGAAGCCCGGAATGCGGTGAGGATCATGTTCTTTGACTTCTCCAGTGCTTTCAACATCATCCAACCGATGATCCTGAAGGACAAGCTGCTGTGCGCAGGGGTGGACCAGCACCTGTCATCATGGATCCTGGACTACCTCACTAACCAGCCACAGTTTGTGAGAACCCGGGACTGTGTGTCCGAAATGATCATCGGTAGCACGGGGGCCCCCCAGGGAACGGTTTTGGCTCCCTTCCTGTTCACCCGTTATACTGCGGACTTCTCACACAACACAACACACTGCCATCTACAGAAGTTCTCTGACGACTCTGCGATCTTCGGCCTCATCTCCAACGGAGATGAAGCTGAGTACAGAGGACTTATCCAGGACTTCGTGGACTGGTGCCATCGGAACTGCCTCCAGATCAACGCAAGGAAAACTAAGGAGCTGGTGGTGGACTGCCGCAGGCAAGGACAACCCCTCAAAGCGCCAGTAAACATCCAGGGAACAGACATTGAGATGGCGACGTCCTACAAGTACCTGGGTGTTCATCTGAACAATAAACTAGACTGGTCATACAATACCGACGCACTCTACAAGAAGGGACAGCGCAGGCTGTTCCTACTGAGGAGACTCAGGTCTTTTGGTGTACAAGGGCCGCTGCTGGAAGACATTCTATGACACGGTGGTGGCATCAGCCATCACTTTTGGAGTGGTCTGCTGGGGCAGTGGCATTACAGCAGCCGATAGGAAGAGACTGAACAAACTGATCAAGAAAGCTAGCTCTGTCCTGGGGCAGCGCCTTGACCCAGTGGAGGAGATAGGAGAGAGAAGGATGGTGGCTAAACTGTCATCTCTGCTGGAGTCCGAGTCCCACCCTATGCAGGACATACTGAACGCACTGAGGAGCTCATTTAGCAGCAGACTACATCATCCTAGGTGCGCAACTGAGAGGTTTCGCAGGTCCTTCCTACCTACGGCTGTCAGACTGTATAACCTAAGCAGGGCTGCTCGCAGAGATAGCAAAAAAAACATGACCACCTAATAGTATTGAATGTAAAAGATGCAATAGACTTACACAATGGTCCCCTCCAGTATACAACTAGGACAATATCCGTTGCTACGGAGGGTGACAATATGTATGGGTACATATTCATACTATGTAGGATAACTAAGCAGACGGTTATGCTGTTTATTCCATCTAGCTACAATGCTCCGCATTGTGTGTATATATATTTATATATTTATTCCATCTAGCTACAAAGCTCCGCACTGTGTGTTTATATATTTATATATTTATATGTACATATGTACCGTATTTTTGGGACTATAAGGCGCACCGGATTATAAGGCGCACTATCAATGAACGGTCTATTGATGGTCTAATTTCATACATAAGGCACACCAGATTATAAGGCGCATTAAAGCGAGGTAGTCGGAGCCGGGAAAAAATTTTTTTTTGCATGCATGGAAAGAAAATCCTATCTATAGTCATTATAGACACATATAGCTCGATTGTCTGCAAGTGTAAATGACCTGTTCCATGAGCAGGCGGAACGTTTTTAGTCCGTGGCTGTTTACATCGCAATATTGGCCAGAATACTCGTTCGGTACTCGCTCGGTAATCGATACGGCTCGCTCTCCGGCAGAGAGCGAGCTGTATTTACAGCCGTAAGTACGTATTTACAGCCGTATTTACTGCTCCTGTTTACAGCTAAACGGGAGCAGTTTCGATGCCGAAATTTCACATACAAATCCTAATATACGTGTTCTATACACCATCAGCTTTTGGGTATTGACTACCTCGCGAGGTAGTCGGATCTGGGAATTTATTTATTTTTTTTTTTTTTTGCGTGCATGGAAAGAAAATCCTATCTGTAGTCATTATAGACACATATAGCGCGATTGTCTGCGAGTGTGAATGACCTGCTCCATGAGCAAATGTACGTTTTTGGTCCGTGGCTGTTTACATCGCCAGGATACCTGCTCAGTAATCGATACGGCTTGCTCTCCGGCGGCAGCCCCGGGAAGTAAACAATGCAAACAAATGCCGAGACGCTTGAATTCTTTCGTCCCAAAAATATCATTTTTGAATATTAATTACAGCTAAACAGGAGCAGTTTCGATCCACGATCCATTGGCAAATAGTGGCGTAACTCGCTAGCAATTTAACTTTGAACGACCTGTTGACACCAATATAGTGGTTGGAGTTCTTTGGTTAATCCACACGGAATGATGGCAAGCTCTGAATTAGTTTGCTTCACTTGGGTTTTGACAGTATCGGTGAGATGGGCGCGCATGGAGGGGCAGATCAGTAGGGATGGAGATTTGTGGAAAAAGCCATCCGGCCATTATGTTGAAGCACATATTACTCCACGAGGCTCCTGACTACCGTAATGCTCCGACAATCCATCAAGCGGTTCGGCTTCGTAACTTACCAAAGTTGTACTAAAACATTTTTGACAGATTTTTGAGCGCCGTGTACCACATAAAATCGGTTCGAGGTCAGTAAGCACAACCAGAATTAATACATAAGGTGCACCGGATTATAAAGCGCACTGTCGATTTTTGAGAAAATTAAAGGATTTTAAGTCCGCCTTATAGTCCAAAAAATACGGTATATTCGCTGCTCTTGTTTTTCTTGTCTTCTTGATTGTTGCTCTGACTGTTGCTATCCCTGTGCTGTTGCAATTCTGGAATTTCCCCATTGTGGGACTAATAAAGGCTTATCTTATCTTAAATATATCACTCTGGCGTGGAGTGTATAAATGAAGAGGCAGATTCATGACAGACAATTTATTACACACTCACATCTCACAAGCATAGAATGGACTGAATGGTTACAGCAAGCTCTCCTCTCTGTATCCCAAGTCACACTTCACAAGTTTCATGGCACTTCATTTCACACAGCATGATATTTACACTACACTGCATTCAACCCCCTCTGTCCTTCCTGGGCATTGTTCTCCCATGCTTATTCCCTGTCTCTGTCTGAGGTGCTAAATAACCTGACTTCCCCAAGGTCCCAACCCCCCCCCCCCCCCCCCCCCCCCCCAGCATCTAAGACAGACATTAGTCCACACTCGCTTTTGGCTTCAGTCTCCTCCCATATCTGCTGTGACTGGGGTTTACCGCCTCCGTGGTGCTGCTGTGCCGGTGGGGGGCTGCTGGGAGCGTGTCTGACTGCGGGTGAGCCGTGGTGAAAGGGGGGGGGACTTCGTTCTGCCCGTGTGGCTGCTCTGGTGAATCTCGTTTCCCTGGGGAGTTCTCCGTGGGGGTCTTCCACGCCGAGGGGCCCCAGCCAGCAGCACTTGCTCATCCGCCATTACAAAGGCGGGTTTGAGTCTGTCTAAGCCAGTTTTCTCCCGTCTACCCCCCAAGTGTAGCACAAAATGCTTATCCCCTGTTTCCAACACTCTGAGCGGTCCATCATAGGGTGGGTGCAATGGGGGGCGGTGGGCGTCATGTCTGACGAACACGAACTGCGCATTCTTCAAAGTTTTAGGCACGCGGAAAACTGTGGTGGGCAGGTCCCGGCAGCGTGCCTGTGTTTGCGCTACGCTGCAAAAGCTGAGACGGGCAGCTGCCCAGCGCGGGATTATCTGGTAGAAATTCCCCGGGCAGCCGTAGGGGCTGCGCAAAAACGAGCTCTGCCGGGGAAGATTCCAAATTCTCTTTTGGCGCAGAGCGCAACCCCAATAAAACCCACGGCAACCTGTCTACCCAATTTGCATCCGTCAGTGAAGCCCTGAGTGCTGCTTTCAGTGATCTATGAAAACGCTTGCATAACCCATTGGCCTGTGAGTTGTACGCGGTTGTGCGATGAATTGTAACACCCAGGCTGCGGGCCATCGCGGACCAGAGTTCGGAAACAAATTGCAGGCCCCTGTCGGACGTAATGTCCGACGGGTGCGTGCTACGTCCGCGGACGTGGTTGCCGCCAGCGGGACTGCTTCTGGCCAGCGCGTGGTGCGGTCCACCACTGTCAGGAGGTGTGTGCACCTCTGTGATGGCGGGAGGGGGCCCACGAGGTCCATGTGCACATGGTCGAACCTTTTAGCTGGTACCGGAAACGGCTCCAAAGGAGCCTTCGTGTACCTGTGTACCTTGGCTCGTTGGCACGCCACGCAGGCTGCAGCCCACTCTTTTACTTGTTTGTGTAGGCTCGGCCACACAAACTTCTCTCCCACCATTTTGACTGACGCGCGCACTCCTGGGTGCACCAGAGTGTGAACCGACTCAAACACGCGGCGGCGCCACGTGACTGGGACCACCGGACGCGGGCGTCCCGTGGAGACATCACAGATTGGGGGGGTGCCGCCATCTTGCAGCACCCTGCTCTCCAGCCTTAACCCTGTTTTTTTTCCACAATATCTTTATTGAACCTTTTTTTTTTTTTTAAACAAACATGATACAAACAATCAAACACTAACACTAAAGTACTACAAAAAAAAAAAAAATGCACTAAAAAACACCAACAACCACCAACAAAATCAAATCTTCAACAATGCTCCTCTGTTTAGTCTAGACAATCCAACACATAAGTATACATATTATGTTCACCAGTTTGGAATTTACAAGGTCCACACATATCATTCACCTTCTTCTTCAAGAATTATGTTTAAATTTTTTACATAATCAATAAAAGGTCTCCATATATTCTCAAACACAATTTCCTTTGATTTCAGTATATATGTTATTCTTTCTAATGGAAGGTTTGTTAACATCTGTCTTAACCACTGAGTCACATCTGGTCTGTGAGTCTTTTTCCATAATAGTGCAATACATTTTTTGGCATTAAGCAAACTGAGGTCTATGAATGTTCTTTCACTTTTATTAAAATTATGCTTTTCTGGGTACAGACCCAACAAAAACAGTTTAGGATTCAATATGATTTGTTTTGAAATTATTTTTTCAATTGTTACCCTCACCTCTTCCCAAAACATTCTTATTAATCTACATTCCCATACACAATGAAATAGAGTTCCTTTACTTTCCATACATTTTGTGCACGTATCTGGTATATTTTTGTTATATCTATTTAACTCCTCCGGTGTAACATACATCCGCATTATCCATTTGAAATGTATCAATTTAAGGCGTACATTTATTGATTTGGTTTGAGCTTCTGTACAAGCCAATTCCCATTGTTTTTTTTTTTTCACAATATCTTTATTGAACCTTTTTTTTTTTTAACAAACATGATACAAACAATCAAACACTAACACTAAAGTACTACAAAAAAAAAAAAAAATACCCTAAAAACACCAACAACCACCAACAAAATCAAGTCTTCAACAATGCTCCTCTGTTTAGTCTAGACAATCCAATACATTAGTATACATATTATGTTCACCAGTTTGGAATTTACAAGGTCCACACACATCATTCACCTTCTTCTTCAAGAGTTATGTTTAAATTTTTTACATAATCAATAAAAGGTCTCCATATATTCTCAAACACAATTTCCTTTGATTTCAGTATATATGTTATTCTTTCTAATGGAAGGTTTGTTAACATCTGTCTTAACCACTGAGTCACATCTGGTCTATGAGTCTTTTTCCATAATAGTGCAATACATTTTTTGGCATTAAGCAAACTGAGGTCTATGAATGTTCTTTCACTTTTATTGAAATTATGCTTTTCTGGGTACAGACCCAACAAAAACAGTTTAGGATTCAATATGATTTGTTTTGAGATTATTTTTTCAATTGTTACCCTCACCTCCTCCCAAAACATTCTTATTAATCTACATTCCCATAAACAATGAAATAGGGTTCCTTTACTTTCCATGCATTTTGTGCATGTATCTGGTATATTTTTGTTATATCTATTTAACTCCTCCGGTGTAACATACATCCGCATTAACCATTTGAAATGTATCAATTTAAGGCGTGCATTTATTGATTTGGTTTGAGCTTCTGTACAAGCCAATTCCCATTGTTCCTCTGAAATTTCAATTTGCAGATCTTCTTTCCAGTAGTTTAATCTTTTCAGTGAATTTTCACTTGAAGATAGTGTCAATGAGTTATAAAACTCTGAAATAATACCCTTTCTTTTACTATCTTTCATCATCATTTTTTCCAAGGATGAATAAATAGGTCGAGTGAGAGCTTTATTTTGATTTGATCGAATAAAGTTTCTAAGTTGAAGATATTTAAAAAAAATGTGTTCTATTGAGATTAAATTTGATCCTCAGCTCTTCAAAAGACATTATGTTGTCTGCACATGGCAAATATAAATCCTGAATCTTTTGTATCCCTTTTAAATTCCATACTTTAAATACAGCGTCCGCTCTCCCTGGTTTAAAATATTGATTACCCCATATTGGACTAAATTGTGACAATAACTGTGGTTCTTTTAAATAGTTTTTAGCTTCACACCATATTTTGATCATATGCTTTACAAATGGATTTTTAACTTGTTTTTGTAATTTTTTTGCCGAATCTGAGTATATGAATATGGGAAGAGGTAAAGGTAAATTGTATGATTCCATTTCAGTCCAGTGAGGGAGATCATTTGATGAAAAATAATATGTCATAGACCTCAGTTGTGCCGACCAATAATACAACATAAAATTTGGACATTTCAGACCTCCACGATCAAATGGTAAATATAATAAAGACAAACGTAATCTAGCCCTCCTGTTGTTCCATATAAATTCCACTAACTTTTTTTTTATTCTTGAGAATAGATCTAAAGGTGGTGATAAGGGAATGTATTGAAATAAATAAAGTATTTTAGGTAAAATATTACTTTTAAGTATATTGATTCTCCCGATCATCGACATTGGTAGTGACATCCATCTCTGAGTTAACTCATTGATATCTGACATTAAGGCTTCATAGTTGACACTGGCAACTGATTCTAGCTTAGGCATAATTTGGATTCCTAAATATTTAAACTGATTTACAACATTGAATTGATTTACCTCAGGGGCTGGGTAATTTCTCTGGGTCTCATTTAGCATTAATATTGAAGATTTAGTTTTATTTATTTTATATCCTGATATTTCCCCAAAATTCTTTATTAAATTCAACAAGGTTGGAATTGATTTTTTTAGATTCGACATAAACAAAATTATATCATCGGCGTACAGGGAGATTTTATGTTCTGTTGGTCCAACTTTAATTCCATATATTTGTGAATGTAAACGTATCACTATCGCTAAAGGTTCAATTGCCATAGTAAACAGTAAAGGTGAAAGTGGACAGCCTTGTCGACATCCTCTATTGATTTTTATTGGTTTTGAAATATTGTTATTTGTTAGGATTTCTGCTGTAGCATTATTGTATATTATTTGAACCCATTTTATGAAATTATTTCCAAGTCCAAACCTTTGTAGGACTTCAAAAAGAAAGGGCCATTCAACTCTATCAAAGGCCTTTTCGGCGTCCAATGATAGGAGAGCTGTATCCGGTGCTTCTTTATTAAAATAAATAATATTAAATAGTCTTCTTACATTATGGAAGCCTTGTCTACCCTTTATAAAGCCATTCTGATCTCGATTAATAATATTTGGTAAAATTTCTTGTATTCGTCTTGCTAAAATTTTACAGATTATCTTAAGGTCGGCGTTTAATAGGCTTATTGGTCTCATATTTTCACATTTATTAGAGGGCTTACCTGGTTTTGGCAACAGTATAATTAAGGCATTATTTATGTATGATGGTAAATTATTATTTTGAAATGCTTCTAAAACCATTTCCAAAAAAGGTTTTATTAATTTATTCTTAAATTTTTTATAAAGGTCAACTGGAAGACCATCTGGTCCTGCACTTTTTCCTGATTTCATATTATCAATGGCTAGCCCAACTTCTTCTTGACTAATTTTAGACTCCAATATCTCCCTGTTTTCATTTGGAATACACGGTATAGATAGTTCGTTCAAAAACCCATTTAGTTTTGTTAAATCAGGTTCATTTTTGGTATCATATAATTTTTCATAGTAATCTCTAAAGGCTCTATTAATTTCTAAAGGATCTATAACTACCTGTCCATTACTTATAATACTGGTAATTGGTGTTTTAATTTCCAATTGTTTAATCTGCCATGCTAATAATTTTCCTGATTTTTCACCTTGTTCATAAAAAGATTGTTTCAATCTTAGAAGACTCGAGGCAGCTCTATTCGCTGATTTTTTGTCGTATTCAGCTCTCAAAATCAGTAATTCATTCTCCAACCTTGGGTCACTTCCTGCATACACTTTTTCCTGAAGACTTTTTATTTTATGTTCCAATTTAGCTCTCTCCTCTCGAGTCTTCTTAGATTTTGATCCTGTATAACTAATAATATGTCCCCTAATAAAAGCTTTGAAAGCCTCCCACTTTACACATGCTGATGTTTGTGTAGTATTGATGTCAAAGAACTCGTCTATCTGTTTTTCTATATACTTGACAAATTCCTCATCCTGAAGCCATTTATGCTGAAATTGCCATCTACCTGATTCCTTTGTCAATTTTTTATCTACATATATTAGACAACAGGGTGCATGATCAGAAATCACGATGTTATCATAAAAGCAGTTTTGAATCTTGGACCTTAATTCTGTGGAAATCAAAAAATAATCAATACGTGAGAATGTCTTGTAGGTACTGGAATAACAAGAATAGGCTTTAACTTGTGGTTTCATTTCTCTCCATATATCTAACAATCTCAATTCTTTCATAAAATGATTAATAGTCATCCTACATCCAATGTGCGTACAATCCAGTCCTGTTGATCTATCCACACCTGGATTCAATGTACAATTAAAATCCCCTGCTATTATATGTTGCCCTGTAAGTGATGATAAGATGAGAAATAAATTAGCAAAGAACTTCTGATCATCTATATTGGGACCATATAAGTTCACAAGATTTATATTTTCTAATAGCAAAGAACCTTGAATGATTACATATCTTCCAAATTTGTCTCCAATTACATTTTTCACCTGAAAAGGAACTGATTTATGTATGAGAGTCATAACTCCCCTGGCTCGGGATGAAAATGAAGAGGTGAATACACTTCCCTGCCATCTACTCCTAATTCTTTTAACATCCTCCTCTATCAGATGAGTTTCTTGTAAAAACACAATTCTTGAACCCATGTCCTTTATTTTATTCATAACTTGTTTAAGTTTTTTTAAATTTTGTAGACCTCTGCAATTCCATGAAGTTAAATTAAGATTAACACTTTGGTCCATGATCAATAGAGAGTTTGGGATTACCTTGCAGTGTAAACATGCTCATACAGAGAAGCAAAAACATGAGTGGTTGAACATTCATCCTACAAACTACACACAAACAAATTTCCCCTTCCCACACTTGTGGCAAACCCCCCAAAATCAAAAGAAAAATTCTGTCTCCCGATATAGCCATCGACTGTTCCACACCCACGGGGAACAGCCTAAGCCACTCCTTCTTCATCCTCCCAATCACCCTAACTCTACTGCTTTTAATGACGTAACATTAACTCTCCTCTGTAGTTTTCCAACTTAACTCCAAAATTTTTAACAACTTTGTACATCATAGTTTTTTTTTTGTTTGTTTTGTTTTTGTTTTGTTTTTTTAATATATAATACAATCTATATTTTGTAAACTTACTATTTACTTCAAGTCAGTCAGATGCCTGTGCAAATGCTTAATTATTCTACCTTATATTTTGTTCATGCTTAGCTCCCACCAGTCTCTTCTTCTTCTTTGATCTTCTTGATGAACTCCTGCGCCTCCTCTGGGGTCTTGAAGATGTGGGTTCTGCCCTCATACGTGGTCAGCAGTCTCGCAGGATAGATTACACCATGACGAATCCCAAGGTTGCGCAGCTCCTTACGTACGGGATCAAACTGCTTCCTCAATTGCTGGATTCCTGTGGCCAAATCTGGGTAGAACCGCACCTGCTGGTCCTGGTGTTTAATCTCTCCTTTAGCACGTGCAGCGTTGAAGATCTTCATCCTGTCTCTGTTGCTAAGAAACTTCATAATTAAGGTCCTCGGCGGTCCCTTATCTCTCCGTGGGCCAATACGATGTGCTTTTTCCAGAACCACTGCTGATTGCAACTCCTCGCTGCCCAGCACCTCCGGAATCCACTTTTCCAGAAAGGAACATACGTCCCGACCTTCTGATTCCTCTGGAAGACCCACCAGCCTCAAATTATTCTGTCTCGACCGAGATTCCAAATCCAAAATATTATCTTCCAGAGATTTATTTTTTTTTTCCAAAGTGCGCACCTTTAATTGAAGACGGGTGACGTCATCTTCAGCACTAGCAAGACGGAGCTCCATCTGCGCCGTTCGTTCTACACAGTCACCCAATTCCTTTCTTATTCCTTCCAACGCTGTCATAATCCCATCAAATCTAGAGGAAAAGTCCGCTCTCATTGAACTCATGGCAGCCATCAGCGCATCTGCGCCATTCCCCGCAAACATCGCACCGCCGCCAGCTTCCTCCGCCATATATGGAGTTTTGTTTGCTGCGTCACAGACCTGAAAGTCCGTTAATTTGGACTGTTTCGGCGGCTCGCTTTTTCCTTTTCCTGGTTTTCCAGCCTTAGGCTTCGCCGACATATCCTCGCCCAAATGCTGGGATACGTTCTGTCCCAAATGAGAGAGTTATTTGCCGATTTTTTTTCTCCAGGAGCAGAGCAGAGCGAGACACGTCCGTCCTACGTGGCAGCCATAACCGGAAGTCGCCAATTCCCATTGTTCCTCTGAAATTTCAGTTTGCAGATCTTCTTTCCAGTAGTTTAATCTTTTCAGTGAATTTTCACTTGAAAATAGTGTCAATGAGTTATAAAACTCTGAAATAATACCCTTTCTTTTACTATCTTTCATCAACATTTTTTCCAAGGATGAATAGATAGGTCGAGTGAGAGCTTTATTTTGATTTGATCGAATAAAGTTTCTAAGTTGAAGATATTTAAAAAAATGTGTTCTATTGAGATTAAATTTGATCCTCAACTCTTCAAAAGACATTATGTTTTCTGCACATGGCAAATATAAATCCTGAATCTTTTGTATCCCTTTTAAATTCCATACTTTAAATACAGCGTCCGCTGTCCCTGGTTTAAAATATTGATTACCCCATATTGGACTAAATTGTGACAATAACTGTGGTTCTTTTAAATAGTTTTTAGCTTCACACCATATTTTGATCATATGCTTTACAAATGGATTTTTAACTTGTTTTTGTAATTTTTTTGCCGAATCTGAGTATATGAATATGGGAAGAGGTAAAGGTAAATTGTATGATTCCATTTCAGTCCAGTGAGGGAGATCATTTGATGAAAAATAATATGTCATAGACCTCAGTTGTGCCGACCAATAATACAACATAAAATTTGGACATTTCAGACCTCCACGATCAAATGGTAAATATAATAAAGACAGACGTAATCTAGCCCTCCTGTTGTTCCATATAAATTCCACTAACTTTTTTTTTAATTCTTGAGAATAAATCTAAAGGTGGTGGTAAGGGAATGTATTGAAATAAATAAAGTATTTTAGGTAAGATATTACTTTTAAGTATATTAATTCTCCCGATCATCGACATTGGTAGTGACATCCATCTCTGAAGTAACTCATCAATATCTGTCATTAAGGCTTCATAATTGACACTGGCGACTGATTCTAGCTTAGGCACAATTTGGATTCCTAAATATTTGAACTGATTTACAACATTGAATTGATTTACCTCAGGGGCTGGGTAATTTCTCTGGGTCTCATTTAGCATTAATATTGAAGATTTAGTTTTATTTATTTTATATCCTGATATTTCCCCGAAATTCTTTATTAAATTCAACAAGGTCGGAATTGATTTTTTAAGATTCGACATAAACAAAATTATGTCATCGGCATACAGGGAGATTTTATGTTCTGTTGGTCCAACTTTAATTCCATATATTTGTGACTGTAGACGTATCGCCATCGCTAAAGGTTCAATTGCCATAGTAAACAGTAAAGGTGAAAGTGGACAGCCTTGTCGACATCCTCTATTGATTTTTATTGATTTTGAAATATTGTTATTTGTTAGAATTTCTGCAGTAGCATTATTATATATTATCTGAACCCATTTTATGAAATTATTTCCAAGTCCAAACCTTTGTAAGACTTCAAAAAGAAAGGGCCATTCAACTCTATCAAAGGCTTTTTCGGCATCCAGTGATAAGAGAGCTGTATCCGGTGCTTCTTTATTAGAATAAATAATATTAAATAGTCTTCTTACATTATGGAAGCCTTGTCTTCCCTTTATAAAGCCATTCTGATCTCGATTAATAATATTTGGTAAAATTTCTTGTATTCGTCTTGCTAAAATTTTACAAATTATCTTAAGGTCGGCATTTAATAGGCTTATTGGTCTCATATTTTCACATTTATTAGAGGGCTTACCTGGTTTTGGCAACAGTATAATTAAGGCATTATTCATATATGATGGTAAATTACTATTTTGAAATGCTTCTAAAACCATTTCCAAAAAAGGTTTTGTTAATTTATTCTTAAATTTTTTATAAAGGTCAACTGGAAGACCATCTGGTCCTGCACTTTTTCCTGATTTCATATTATCAATGGCTAGTCCAACTTCTTCTTGACTAATTTTAGACTCCAGTATCTCCCTATTTTCATTTGGAATACACGGTATAAATAGTTCATTCAAAAACCCATGTAGTTTTGTTAAGTCAGATTCATTTTTGGTATCATATCATTTTTCATAGTAATCTCTAAAGGCTCTATTAATTTCTGAAGGATCTATAACTACCTGTCCGTTACTTATAATACTGGTAATTGGTGTTTTAGATTCTAATTGTTTAATCTGCCATGCCAATAACTTTCCTGATTTTTCACCTTGTTCATAAAAAGATTGTTTCAATCTTAGAAGACTCGAGGCAGCTCTATTCGCTGATTTTTTGTCATATTCAGCTCTCAAAATCAGTAATTCGTTCTCCAACCTTGGATCTCTTCCTGCATATACTCTTTCTTGAAGAATTTTTATTTTATGTTCCAATTGGACTCTCTCCTCTCGAGTCTTCTTAGATTTTGAACCTGTATAACTAATAATATGTCCCCTAATAAAAGCTTTGAAAGCCTCCCACTTTACACATGCTGATGTTTGTGTAGTATTGATATCAAAGAACTCATCTATCTGTTTTTCTATATACTTAACAAATTCCTCATCCTGAAGCCATTTATGCTGAAATTGCCATCTACCTGGTTCCTTTGTCAATTTCTTATCTACATACATTAGACAGCAGGGTGCATGATCAGAGATCACGATGTTATCATAAAAACAGTTTTGAATCTTGGACCTTAATTCTGTGGAGATCAAAAAATAATCTATACGTGAGAATGTCTTGTAGGTATTGGAATAACAAGAGTATGCTTTAACTTGTGGTTTCATTTCTCTCCATATATCTATCAATTTCAATTCTTTCATAAAATGATTAATGGTCATCCTACATCCATTGTGCGTACAGTCCAGTCCTGTTGATCTATCTATACTGGGATTCAATGTACAATTAAAATCCCCTGCTATTATATGTTGCCCTGTAAGTGATGATAAGATAAGAAATAAATTGGCAAAGAACTTTTGATCATCTATATTGGGACCATATAAGTTCACCAAATTTATGTTTTCTAATAGCAAAGATCCTTGAATGATTACATATCTTCCAAATTTGTCTCCAATTACATTTTTCACTTGAAATGGGACTGATTTATGTATGAGAGTCATAACTCCCCTGGCTCGGGATGAAAATGATGAGGTGAAAACATTTCCTTGCCATCTACTCCTAATTCTTTTTACATCTTGCTCTATTAGATGAGTTTCTTGTAAAAACACAATTTTTGAACCCATGTCTTTTATTTTATTCATAACTTGTTTAAGTTTTTTTAAATTTTGTAGACCTCTGCAATTCCATGAAGTTAAATTAAGATTAACGCTTTGATTTATAATCAATAGGGAGTTTGGGATTACCTTGCAGTGTAAACATGCTCAAACAGAAAAGCAAAAAAATGAGTGGTTGAACATTCACCCTACAAACTACACACAAACAAATTCCCCCTTCCCACATTTGTGGCAATCCCCCCAAAAGCAAAAGAAAAATTCCGTCTCCCGATATAGCCATCGACCGTTCCACACCCACGAGGATCAGCCAAAGCCACTCCTTCATCCTCCCAATCACCCTAACTCTACTGCTTTTAATAACGTAACATTAACTCTCTTCTGTAATTTTCCAATTTAACTCCAAAATTTTTTTAGCAATTTTGTACTTTTTTTTTTTTTAATATGTAATACATTCTATATTTTGTAATCTTGTTATATGCTTCTAATCAGTTAAATGCTCAAATATTCTACCCTATATTCTGTTCATGCTTAGCTCCCACCAGTCTCTTCCTGGATCTTCTTGATGAGCTCCTGCGCCTCCTCGGGGGTCTTGAAGATGCGTGTTCTGCCCTCATATGTGACCAGAAGTCTTGCAGGGTGAATCACTCCATGACGAATCTCAAGGTTGCGCAGTTCTTTGCGGATGGGGTCAAACTGCTTCCTTAATTGTTGGATTCCTGAGGCCAGATCTGGGTAGAACCGCACCTGCTGATCTTGGTATTTAATTTCTCCTTTGGCCCGCACCGCGTTGGAGATCGTCATCCTGTCTCTGTAGCTGAGAAACTTCATAATTAGCGTCCTCGGTGCTGCCTTGTTACCTCTCGGTGGGCCAATTCGGTGGGAGCTTTCCAAGACGACTGATGATTTTAGCTCCGCGTTGTTCAGCGCCTCCGGGATCCACCCCTCCAAAAAGGAGCATGAATCACGACCTTCGGCTCCCTCCGGTAAACCCACCAGCCTCAGGTTGTTCCTTCTGGACCGAGATTCCAAGTCCAGAACGCTATTTTCCAGATCTTTATTTTTTTTTTCCAAAGTGCGCACCTTTATTTGAAGTCCGCTGATTTCATCCTCCGCACTTGAAACACGAAGCTCCGCCTGCGTCACTCGCTCCACGCAGTCACCCAACTCCTTTCTCATTGCATCCAACGCTGCCATAATCCCATCAAGTTTAGCGGAAAAGTCTGCTCTCATTGAGCTAATGGCAGCCAGCACTGCACCTGTGCCGCCATCGTCAGCAGCAGCAGTTACCGCACCACCGCTAGTTTCATCCGCCATATCCGCAGCTTTTTCTACTGCGCCACAAACTTTAAAGTCCGTTAATTTGGACTGCTTCGGCGATTCAATTTTTCCCCCTCCTGATTTCCCAGCCTTAGTCTTCACCGGCATATCCTCACCCAAACGCTGGGAAAAGTTCTGTTCCAAATGAGAGAGTTATTAGCCGAATTTTTATTTCCAGGGGCAGAGCAGAGTGATACGTGTCCTTCTAGGCGGCCGCCATAACCGGAAGTCAGCCTTAACCCTGTTGGTCTAGACTGGAGTGCGCGCACGTCTGCATCGCTAATCTGCTCCGCGGCCTTGGCTGCGTAATCTATCCCCACGTAGACCGGGGCCACAACCGCGCGCGAGAGGCAGTCCACCACCACATTCAGTTTACCCGACACATGCTGAATATCGGTAGTAAACTCTGAGATCGCGGCCAGCTGTCTCTGCTGCCGGCCCGACCACGGTTCTGAAACCTTGGCCATCGCGAACGTTAGTGGCTTGTGGTCTACGAACACGGTGAAGCTGCGCCCTTCCAGCCAGAACTGGAAGTGGCGTATGGCCAGGTGGAGAGCGAGCAACTCTCTGTCGAACGCGCTGTATTTACGTTCGCTGTCGCGCAAAGTTCTGCTGAAAAAGGCGAGCGGCTGCCAAGCCCCGGCGACGCGCTGCTCCACGACAGCCCCTATGGCCACGTCTGAAGCGTCGGTGGTGAGCGCTATCTGGGCCGTCGGGTCCGGATGCGCCAGCAGTGCGGCATTTGCCAGGGCTGCTTTAACCTCCGAGAACGCCCGCTCTCGCTCGGGGGTCCATTCTACTCCATCCGCGGGTTTCTGTCTCTTGAGCGTGGCGTACAATGGTTGCATGAGCCGCGCCGCGCGAGGAAGGAAATGGTTATAAAAGTTCACCATCCCCAAAAACTCCTGCAGTGCCCTGACCATCTGAGGTCGGGGAAAATCTGTCACGGCGCACACTTTGTCGGGCAACGGGATCGCTACTTCCGGAGAGACGCGGTGCCCCAAAAAATCAATCTCCGTCACGCCGAACTGGCATTTTGCCGGGTTGATTATCAACCCGTGCTCCTCCAACCTCCGGAAAACCGTCCTGGGGTGGGTTTCGTGTTTGTCTTCGGACGTACTGGCTACCAGGATATCGTCCAGGTAGACGAACACGAACGGGAGATCACGCAGCACTGCATCCATCATGCGCTGGAACGTTTGTGCTGCGCCTTTTAACCCGAATGGCATGCACAGGAACTCGAATAAACCAAACGGAGTTATTACCGCTGTTTTGGGTACGTCCTCCGCGCGCACTGGGACTTGGTGGTAACCGCGGACCAGGTCTATTTTGGAAAAAATGCATGCTTCGGCGAGGTGGACGGAAAAATCCTGTATGTGGGGAATCGGGTAGTGGTCATGCGCTGTGGCGTTGTTCAATCTGCGGAAATCACTGCACAGTCGCCACGATTCCTCAGCCTTAGGGACCATGTGTAGCGGGGATGCCCATGGGCTGTTCGAACGCCTGATGATGCCCAACCTTTCCAGGTTGGCGAACTTCTCGCGCGCTATGGCCAGTTAAGCTGCGTCCAAGTGCCGAGGTCTTATGAAAATGGGCGGCCCGGTGGTGGTGATAAAGTGCTCCACCCCGTGTTTAGCGATGGCCGCCGAAAATGTCGGGACCATGAGTGCTGGGAACAGAGTGAGCAGTGCGTGGAACTTACCACCTGGAACTGTGACGTTGGCTTGTGCTGTTGGCTGGGTCGCTCGAGCTATACAGGGGAGAGAGTCAAAGGACAGTGCATTAACCAGGCGCCTGTTGGCAACATCAACCAGTAAACCATGTGCACACAGAAAATCAGCCCCCAGGATATGGTAATTCAGTGTTGCTACGACAAAAGTCCACTCGTATGTACGGCCGTGTAGAGATAAGATCAGTGTCCTCTCACCAAAGGTCTTAATTTCCGAGCCGTTTGCTGCCAACATCCCGGGGCCGCTAGGTCCTGCCAGCCGGTCAGCGTAGGTCGGCAGGATGATGCTCCTCTGGGCTCCGGTGTCCACGAGGAAACTCCTCCCCAAGCGCGCGTCTGTCATGTAGAGCAGCTTGTTCTCTTCACCGAGGGTCGCAGCTGCTGCCGACTGCCGGCCTTGGCGTTTGCCCGAGCGCTTGAATTGGCACGGTGGCGCACATCTGCGTGCGTTCTCTCCGAAGCGGCGGTGGTAGAAACAGAGCGTGTCTCTCTGGCGTTCCTTGGCCCCCGCTGCTGCTACCGCCGGTGGCTCCTCGCCTCCTCTGGTCGTCTCGCTGGGCTCCGCCGCCGCCGCATTGACTGTGATTGCCCTGGTGGTGAGGATGATCCTGTCTGCCTCCTGGGCTAGCGCACGGTAGTCACGCGCAGCCAGCAACGGCGAATTGGCCAGAACCGCTCTCGCTTCTGTTGGAAGGTTTCGGAGGAAAAGGTGGGCAAACAGAAAGTGCCCGTCGTCCGTGCCCATTAACGCCAGCATCTTCTCCATCAGGTCGACGGCCGACCCATCTCCTAACTCGGTCCGCGCCAGGAGCCTCTCCACTCTCTCACATTCCGAGAGTGTGTAATGCCGGGTGAGCACAGCCTTGAGCACCTCGTATTTGTTGCGGGCTGGTGGCTGATCGAGCAGGCTCGCTACCTGCTGGGCTGTGCGGGAGTCCAGCGCTGCTACCACATGGTAGAACTTGGTGTCGTCTGCCGTTACTCCCCGGAGGGCGAACTGGGCCTCGGTGTGGTGGAACCAAGAGCGCGGGTTGTGCTGCCAGAAATCTGGTAGCTTGACTGAAACCGCACACGCGTTGCTGGGGGTTCCAGTCCGGGCTGTCTGTGGAATGGCTGCTGCGTCGCTGGGGCTTCCCGACTGGGCCGGCTCCGGGGTTCTTGCCTCGTGTTCCATAATACGTCTTGGGTCACCAGTGTGGAGTGTGTAAATGAAGAGGCAGATTCATGACAGACGATTTATTGCACACTCACATCTCACAAGCACAGAATGGACTGAATGGTTACTATATCCCAAGTCACACTTCACAAGTTTCATGGCACTTCACCTCACACAGCATGATATTTACACTACACTGCATTCAACCCCCTCTGTCCTTCCTGGGCATTGTTCTCCCATGCTTATTCCCTGTCTCTGTCTGAGGTAGTAAATAACCTGACTTCCCCAAGGTCCCAAACTGTGTAATTAATCTATATAATATATAGAATTCACTTTCTGAAATGAGTGACCAAAAATATTGAACTTTTTCATGATATTCTAATTTTTTTAGATGTACCTGTATAGTGACATGCACAGTAATAACAATAATGCTCATCTTTATCAGATAAAGGCTATTATCAGATTATGAGGATTTGGACAAACACATCTACCTTATTACCCAGTAAACCCATTATTCACTAAATAACCCATTATTCAAACTAAATAAACTGCGATCTATCATGGACAATCCTGATCACCCCCTCCACCACAAACTGGACAGACAGTGGAGCACTTTCTCCAGTAGACTACTACCGCTTCGCTGTCGAACGGCCAGGTACAGGAAATCTTTCCTGCCGCATGCCATTTCACTGTACAATAAGTCACTATGATGTTGTATTCTGGTCATAACTACAGTTAAGCCCAAAAATATTTGGACAGTGACACAAGTTTTGTTATTTTAGCTGTTTACGAAAACATATTCAGGATACAATTATATAATCAATATGGGCTTAAAGTGCAGACTCTCAGCTGTAAGTTGAGAGTATTCACATCCAAATTGGAGCAAGGGTTTAGGAATTACAGCTCTTTAGTACGTAGCCGCCTCTTTTTCAAGGGACCAAAAGTAATTGGACAATTGACTCAGAAGGCTGCAAAAAAAAAAAAAAAAACAAGTCTGCATGGGCTCTTCCCTCGTTAACCTGTCATCAATTAAGTAGTTAAAAGGTCTGGAGTTGATTCCAGGTGTGGCGTTTGCATTTGGAAGCTGTTGCTGTGAACACACAACATGTGGTCAAAGGAGCTCTCAATGGAGGTGAAACAGACCATCCTGAGGCTGAAAAAAAAAGAAGAAATCCATCAGAGAGATAGCAGAAATGTTAGGTGTGGCCAAATCAACAGTTTGGTACATTCTGAGAAAAGAAGAGTGCACTGGTGGGCTTGGGAGCTCAAAAAGGCCTGGACGTCCACGGAAGACAACAGTGGTGGATGATCACAGAATCCTTTCCATGGTGAAGAGCAACCCCATTCACAACATCCACTCAAGTGAGGAACACTCTCCAGGAAGTAGGTGTATCAGTATCTAAGTCTACCATAAAGAGAAGACTTCATGAGAGTAAATACAAAGGATTCACCACAAGGTGCAAACCATGAATCAGCCTCAAAAATAGAAAGGTCAGAATTGACTTTGCCAGAAAACACCTGAAGAAGCCAGCCCAGTTCTGGAACAGCATTCTTTGGACAGATGAGACTAAGATCAGCCTGTACCAGAATGATGGGAAGAAGAAAGTTTAGAGAAGAATTGGAACAGCTCATGATCCAAAGCACTACATCTTCTGTAAAACATGGTGGAGGCAGTGTGATGGCATAGGCATGCATGGCTTCCAATGGCACTGGGTCACTTGTGTTTATTGATGATGTGACAAAAGACAGAAGCAGCCGGATGAATTCTGAAGTGTATAGGGATATACTTTCTGCTCAGATTCAGCCAAATGCAGCAAAGTTGATTGGAGGGCGCTTCACCAATGATCCAAAACATACTGCAAAAGCAACCCAGGAGTTTTTTAAAGCAACGAAGTGGAATATTCTGCAATGGCCGAGTCAATCACCAGATCTCAACCCAATCGAGCATGCATTTCACTTGTTCAAGACAAAACTTAAGGCAGAAAGACCCACAAACAAGCAACAACTGAAGACAGCTGCAGTAAAGGCCTGGCAAAGCATCACAAAGGAGGAAACCCAGCGTTTGGTGATGTCCATGGGTTCCAGACTTCAGGCAGTCATTGCCTGCAAAGGATTCTCAACAAAATATTGAAAAGTAACATTTTACTTAGGGTTATGTTTATTTGTCCAATTACTTTTGAGCCCCTGAAATGAGGAGCGTTTGTATAAAAATAGCTACAATTCCTACATGTTTAATCATGTATTTTTGTTCAGCCCCTTGAATTAAACCTTAAAGTGTGCACTTCAATTCCGTTGTAGTTGTTTCATTTCAAATCCAATGTGGTGGCACGCAGAGCCCAAATCATGAAGATTGTGTCACTGTCCAAATATTTCTGGTCCTAACTGTATGCTGCCATACTGCACCTTACAGTTTAACTGGCACCTCACATTTCACTCTGCTCCTGATAGTCCTTCATTGTGCAGTGGGTATGAATCATGTGTCTATACGGGTCATCATATATTAAGCGATGATGTATATAGGTTTTTATAGTAATGTCAGTTTTACTGTCCACGGGTAATCCCTTTGTCTGTCATGCATGTGTTTCTGTTGTTTGGTTGTCTACTGTCATGCTGCTGTTACACTGTAGTTTCCCAGTTTGGGATCAATAAAATCCATCCGTCTATCCATCTATCTATCCATCCATCTTATCTATATCTATCTATCTATACCTTTAATCTGATTTCTTTTTGAATTCTTCTTTACATCTGTGCATTTGCAAATATATAATTAAAATGCCAGTGGATGCAGATATGGTGAATCTGGGAAAATGTGAGGAGAGTTGCATATTGCTTATCAGAATGAAGAACATGACCTTTCTTCACCTTCTCCACAGAAGAAAATACAGAAATTCTGATGTTGTGAAGAGTGTATGCAAAAACAGAGGATGTGGGGTTTAGTCGAAGTACACTCCTGACCTGTGAGGAAGAAATCCATCTTTTGACAGGGAAAAAAAAGTTGTTTTTTTTCCCCCCAATAATGTTTTATAATAATGTAACTCATCAAAACCAGTTCACATTAGCTGATGATTCCCAGGTATTGAATTATTGTTGTGACCATGACAGTGGGCTCATTGTCCATTTACTGTTTTAAATTTACTGTTTAATGTGGATTTCTATAAAGTTGGTTTTTCATCCTGCCAGGACCCTTATGGGCTAATAAAACTGAGCGGGCATTCTTCCGTGGTCGGGACAGTCGAGAGGAGCGCCTCCAGCTGGTTTCTCTGTCCAAGGAAAACCCAGAGCTGTTGGACGCTGGCATCACAGGGTGGTTCTTCTTCAGAGACCGGGAAAAAAGTTTTGGAAAAGCACCACTGGTTGGATTCTTTGACTTCTTTAAGGTAAGTGTAATGTTATTTTGTCATTCACTTCTCTTAAAGGAACAGTGGCTTCACTACCTGGACGTGGCAGAAAGAGGAAGATCTCAGTGGCTGCCATCAGAGTCCTAAGGAGGCAGGTGGTCAAAAACCCTTGACTGAATGCAAAAGACCTGCAGCAAGACTTGGTGGCAGCAGACACTGGGGTTTCAGTTTCCACAGTAAGGCGCATACTAAAGGCTGAAGGGCTCCATGCCCAAACTCCCAAGACATACTGTACACAACTACTGACCCAAAAGCACAAAAATAGTCTGCTCCAGTTTGCTCAAAACTATGTAAATAACGCAAAGAGCTTTTGGGATTCTGCTCTGTGGAGCAATGAAACAAAACTGGAACTTTTCAGGCTTTTGAATCAGCAGTATGCCTGGAGGGGGAAGAATGAATCATACACTGAAAAGAACACCCTGCCTACAGTGAAACACGGCACTGGCTCAATGATGCTCTGAAACTGCTTTGCTTCCTCTGGTACTGGAATCCTACAGCGTGTGGAGGGCAAGATGGATTCACTCATGTATCAGGAAATCCTGGGAGAAAATGTCATGCCATCTGTGAGGAAGCTGAAGCTTGGGCGCCATTGGCCCTTCCAAGAGGACAGTGATCCCAAGGATACCTCAAAGTCCACCAAGGCTTGGTTTCAGAAGTCCTGGAAGATACTAGAGTGGCCATCACCGTCACCTGACTTAAACCCCATTGGAAATTTCTGGTGGGATTTGAAAAAGGCGGTTGCAGCACACAAACTCAAGAATATTAGTGAAATGGAGCCCTTTGCTCATGAGGAATGGGCGAAGATTCCCCAGGAATGCTGCCACAAGCTGGTGTCTATGCTATGCATCACGTTTACAGAAGGCAAAAGGGCACTAAGTACTAAAGATGCTTGTCATGAAGGGGTTGAATAATTTTGAGACTGCAGTGTCATTAAAAGTGGCATTTTATATTGAATTTGGAGAAACCACTTGTAATATTAGTTGTGTTGAGCTATTTAAATTGTTCTTGTTTGATTTGTTTGTTACAAACAGCTGCTAGTTTGTGTATTTTGCTAGTAAACCTAATTTGCATGGGGGTTGATGAATTTTCATTGCAACTGTATTCTATTTATCCCTGCTAGACCCCCCATTTTACAAGCAGGATCAACTAACAGCCCTTGATATATTTCTTTTACAGACATTATTTTAACTTATTTTATTATAGTATATTTCACTCTGGACTAGATAGCTAGTTAGCAACGGTTAGCTGCTGTTATCAGAACTGGCTATTCACTCATTCAGGGTTGTTTTTGTGCTTATTACACCCCAGAGAAGTCATATGCTTTTTTCCTACCCTGTCTTGTCCAGCAGCTTGGTAAGCAGAGCAGATGTCTGCTTCCCTTACTGTGCCAAACAGATTTACTTTGCCAAAAGGAGCTCTGCTCGTATTTGATATATGCTGTATATAAATAGTATTTATGGACTCCTCTTGCTATGTAATAACTTTAATACTTTATTTAAAAGGCTTTACCTATGATGGTCCTGACAGGGGAATGGGGGAGGGATTTAAAAAGATTTAAAGTGGACAGAAATGGTGGGGAGAGGAGAGAAAGAGAGAGGAACAAACAGAAAAAACACCATTTCTGCTTCTTCAGTTTCTAAGATCTCATCACAAGCCTGATACAGTATCTGCACCTGTAAGAGAATGTAGACGTGTGTGTGTGCGTGCGTGCATGCGTGCGTGCGTGTGTGTGTACGTACGCCTGTGAGGGTGTGTATGTGACGGGAGGGAGTTCATGTGTGTGGTTATGGGTGTGTGCTTGTTTAGTTTAGTTTATTGGTTTATTTGTCAGGGACCATGTACAGAAAAAAAAAAACCAAAACACAGGGTAAAGATGCTCTGTACCAGGTTATAGCTTTCTCACTAATTTCCACTAATTGTGTGTTTGTATATGTGGGTGTGTCTTTGTGTCTGGGAGTATTTTTTTTTTTTTTTTTTTTTTTTTGTTACTTATTTGTACCCGTAGGTAGATTTGGTTTGCAGTCTGGTGACAAGCCACCGGCTGCTGGTCACTGCATGCGCGAGTGCCCTAAACCTACATGTTTTTTGGTGTGCGGGAGGAAACCGGAGAAATCCCGGAGTAAACCCACGCAACACGGGGAGAACATGCAAACTCCACACAGCTCACTGTTGGTCGGGGGCTGGGATCGAACCCACGATCTCATGATCCCTGCGATCCCCCGGCCGAGGGTAAAACTGTGCTGCCACAGTGCTAAACCACTGCGCCACCGTGCCAACCTGCGGGGGAAACGGGGGTTGGCATATAGGTACACTCCAGGACCGGGGGTGGGGGGTGTTGCATGCCTAGTCCCCCAGTGTTGGTGTGGGAGTTCGTTAGCCCATGATGCATGAGGGGTGTGGTAATGGCGGACCTGGGGGTTCCACGGCCTGGTGCCCCTCACCCTGGGTTGGGATCTGGGGAGTGGGGGAGGCTTCTGGAGCCAGTTGGGGCGCTGGCTTCTGGGAGGGGATGGGCTTTCTCTGAGGGGCTGCCTCCCTCCTGGTCTTACCTATCCCCCGCCCTCCCTTCCCCTTTTCTATCCATCCATCCATCTTCTTCTGCTTAATCCTTTTCGGGTCGGGGGGGGGGGGGCGTTGGAGCCTATCCCAGCATCTTTGGGTGAGAGGCAGGGCACACCCTGGACAGATCGCCAGTCCATCACAGGGCCAACACAGAGAGACAGACAACCATTCACTCTCACAGTCATACCTAAGGACAATTTAGAATCCCCAGTTGATGCCAATTAACCTAACTTGCATGTTTTTTGGCATGTGGGAGGAAACCGGAGAAATCCCGGAGTAAACCCACGCAGACACGGGGAGAACATGCAAACTCCACACAGATCACTGTTGGTCAGGGGCTGGGATCGAACCCAGGATCCCTCAGCCAAGGGTGAGTTGCTGTGCTGCCGCAGTGCTAACCACTCCGCCACCGCGCTGCCCTCCCCTTTTCTAGGTGGACCTTATTTACTTTATTTAAAAGTAGAAATTGTCTTTTTTCCGCCCTTGTCCTGTCAAGCAGCTAGGTGTTAGTTAATTCCCTTCTTATTCTGTAGTTAGTTAATTCCCTTCCACAGCATGTGGGACACCATGTGGTGTATGGGGCGGTGCCTATCTTTGTTTCTCTGACCCTAGGCCACACAGCTACTGTAAGTAGTGAAAGCTACAGTGGAGGGTCAGTCCTCTGGTAGCTCTGTGCGTTAACATATTTTATTTAAAAGTAGAAGTTGTCTTTCTTTTTCCCCCCTTGTCCTGTCAAGCAGCTAGGTGAGCAGAACATAAATCTGCTTCCCTTATTGTGCCAAACAAATTTACTTTGCCAAAAGGAACTTTATACATATTATTTATAAACTGCTCTTGTAATAGCTTTTAATGCTTTATTTAAATTGTTTTACCCATGAGGGACCCGACGGGGGGAATGAGGAAAGGAGGAGTGTGGAGGGGGAAAGAAAAGGGAGAGGAACAAACAGAGAAGACGAACAGACCAACACAACTGAATCAAACAGAAGACAAACTGTTTCTTCTACTGAAAATGTCTCATCACAAGTCTGGTATCTACAGTGGTGCAAAAAAGTATTTAGTCAGCCACCAATTGTGCAAGTTCTCCCACTTAAAAGATGAGAGAGGTCTCCAATTTTCATCATAGGTATACCTCAACTATGAGAGACAAAATGAGAAAAAAAAATCCAGAAAATCACATTGAAGGATTTTTAATGAATTAATTGGTAAATTCTTCAGTAAAATAAGTATTTGGTCACCTACAAACAAGCAAGATTTCTGGCTCTCACAGACCTGTAACTTCTTCTTTAAGAGGCTCCTCTGTCCTCCACTCGTTACCTGTATTAATGGCACCTGTTTGAACTCGTTATCAGTATAAAAGACACCTGTCTACAACCTTAAACAGTCAGACTCCAAACTCCACTATGGCCAAGACCAAAGAGCTGTCAAAGGACACCAGAAACAAAATTGTAGACCTGCACCAGGCTGGGAAGACTGAATCTGCAATAGGTAAGCAGCTTGGTGTGAAGAAATCAACTGTGGGAGCAATTATTAGAAAATGGAAGACATACAAGACCACTGATAATCTCCCTCGATCTGGAGCTCCACGCAAGATCTCACCCCGTGGGGTCAAAATTATCACAAGAACAGTGAGCAAAAATCCCAGAACCACATGGGGAGACCTAGTGAATGACCTGCAGAGAGCTGGGACAAGAGTAACAAAGGCTACATCAGAAACACACTACGCCGCCAGGGACTCAAATCCTGCAGTGCCAGACGTGTCCCCCTGCTTAAGCCAGTACATGTCCAGGCCCGTCTGAAGTTTGCTAGAGAGCATTTGGATGATCCAGAAGAGGATTGGGAGAATGTCATATGGTCAGATGAAACCAAAATAGAACTTTTTGGTAAAAACTCAACTTGTTGTGTTTGGAGGAGAAAGAACACCATACCTACTGTGAATCATGGGGGTGGAAACATCATACTTTGGGGCTGTTTTTCTGCAAAGGGACCAGGACGACTGATCCGTGTAAAGGAAAGAATGAATGGGGCCATGTATCGTGAGATTTTGAGTGAAAACCTGCTTCCACCAGCAAGGGCATTGAAGATGAAACGTGGCTGGGTCTTTCAGCATGACAATGATCCCAAACACACTGCCCGGGCAACGAAGGAGTGGCTTCGTAAGAAGCATTTCAAGGTCCTGGAGTGGCCTAGCCAGTCTCCAGATCTCAACCCCATAGAAAATCTTTGGAGGGAGTTGAAAGTCCATGTTGCCCAGCGACAGCCCCAAAACATCATTGCTCTAGAGGAGATCTGCATGGAGGAATGGGCCAAAATACCAGCAACAGTGTGTGAAAACCTTGTGAAGACTTACAGAAAACGTTTGACCTCTGTCATTGCCAACAAAGGGTATATAACAAAGTATTAAGATGAACTTTTGTTATTGACCAAATACTTATTTTACCGAGGAATTTACCAATTAATTCATTAAAAATCCTTCAATGTGATTTTCTGGATTTTTTTTTTATTTTGTCTCTCGTAGTTGAGGTATACCTATGATGAAAATTGGAGACCTCTCTCGTCTTTTAAGTAGGAGAACTTGCACAACTGGTGGCTGACTAAATACTTTTTTACCCCATTGTATCTGCACCTGTTAAAGGAGAGACATACACTATTCACAAAAAGTTAGGGATATTTGACTTTCCGGTGAAATTTATGGAAAATGTAAAAAGTTTGTGCTACAGAGATATTATATCGTGAAAGTAGGACATTTAAGTAGAAGCATGCAATGGTGATTTCCTCCATCCATCTTCTTCCGCTTAATCCTTTCCGGGTCGCGGGGGGGCTGGAGCCTATTCCAGCATCTTTGGGCGAGAGGCAGGGTACACCCTGGACAGATCACCAGTCCATCGCAGGGCTGGTGATTTCCTCATTTTAAACAATTTATTGAAACAAAAGCCAACAACAGTGGTGGGTATACCACAACTAAAAATGTCATTGTCTCAATAACTTGTCATGTGCCCTTGAGCATCAATTACAGCTTGACAATGACGTCTCAAGCTGTTCACAAGTCAACTTAGTGTCTGCTGAGGCATAGCATTCCACTCTTCTTGAAGGGTGGCCCTCAGGTCATTGAGGTTGTGGGGTGCAGGGTTATGAGCCTCTACATGGTGACTCAGCTGAACCCATAGGTTTTCTATTGGATTCAGGTCTGGAGAAAGTGCAGGCCATTCTATTTGAGGTACCCCAGCCTCCAGCAGCCATTCCCTAATGATGTGACCTCGATGAGCTGGAGCATTGTTGTCCATGAAGATGAAATTGGGCCTGTGTTGTTCATGCAGGGGCAAAAGGACTGGATTAATGATGTTATTCAGGTAGTATCGGTTTGTCACTGTACCATTCACAAGGTGTAGGACAGTTCTGTATTGCCTAGACACACCTGCCCAGACTGTAACATGGTGACAACAGTGACTAAATAAATGTAAATGGTTTCAAATGGTCTGATGTGACACTTGGGTGCCTCTCGCCTCCCTTAAATGTGCCTGGAGTTGAATGGTATTTATCATCTGGTTCTGCAGGGCACTGTTCACAATGAAGCAGTCATCAGCATGGGATGTGGCCAACGGACATCCACTTCTATGCCTTTCTGTGACTTTTCTAGTCTCTCTGTATCTCTGTTGCAACCTGCCGATGACACTCTGTGACACTCTAAGCTCAGTGGCCACTTCCCTCTGAGAACATCCTGTTTGAAGCCTCACAATGGCAAGGTACTGTTGATCAATTGTAAGGTGTCGTCTTGGTCTCATGATGTCAAAATGTGAACAGCATGATGAAGAGTACTGTTTAAATACCAATTCTAATTGAACCAGACAATTTATTTATTATTCATGGATCAAACACCTGTTGTGAATTTTGCTGTTAAGCACCTTGTTAGAGAACAGCAAGTTATGCAAAAAGTACTGAAACACTGAACAGGTAGACATGTGCATTCAAAGGTTAGGTCAAATTAGGTTCACTTGTAAAGGTTATAGTGCATTTTAGGTGCATCCTGAAATTTTACCCAAAAGTCGAATATCCCTAACTTTCTGTGAGTAGTGTATGTGTATGCATGTGTATGAGAGTGCGTGCAAAGTAAGTGTGTGCATGTGAGTGGTTTGCCAAAGAGGGTGGCAGGGTGCAGCAACCACCCCCCAGAAACCCCGAGCAAGCAAGACAGCGCCACCAACCCCCACAGAGCGCAAATGTCCCAAGACCAACAAGCCCCAGCACAACCAGGCATCCGCCCCAGGAGGGATGGCTGAGGCTCACCCCGGTGCAACCCCCCCCCCCAGACACCCCCACAGCGGGCTCAACCCACCCCAGCACCACCGACACACACCCTGGGAACCCCCACACCCCCTCACCAAGGAAGGCAACAGCAAGGCACAGGAGCCCCATGGGGGGGCCAGCCCCCCCATCCAAGGGAGCCCACACAGCCAGGAGGTGCCAGGAGGCACCACCCCCTCAGTCTAGCACCCCCCCGACCAGCACACACACTTAATCCCATCCACTCACGCCCTCATGCTCTCATACACTCCCACTCGCACCCACTCAATCACTCTCACTCTCCCTCTCCCCCATACAATTCCACCACCCATCCCCCATCCCCAAATCATGATGGGTGAGTGTTAGTTGTGTGGTGCTATTGTGTGCAGGTGTGTGAACTACCAAAGTGCAGTTAAAATTGGGGGGATAGTGTGTTAGGGCACCGCTAGCCACTGCTATGGTGCGGTGAGGCTCCCATCCCCCCAAGCCTTCTGTGTCTACAGTGCCACTACACAGTAGACAGAGGTATCCTCTTCACCGACACAGTTCGGCACCCCCCAAAAAACCCGAAGTGTATCCAATACGATGTATGTTCAACCCAGAATTGGGGGCATGGGGGGGAAGGTAAGACTGGGAGGGAGGCGGTCCAGAAAAGAGCCCCCCCACCCAAGAAGTCAGCTCCCAAACTGGCTGTGGAGGCCTCCCACTGCCCCCAGATCTCATCCCGGGGCGAGGGCCACCAGGCCGAGCAGCATCGCACCCCGGCGCACACCAGCACCACAGGCATGATGGGGCAGCCACACTCACACTTACTCTCACGCATCTTGTACACACAAACGTACATAATAATAATAATAATAAATAATGGGCCGGACCCATGTGGTGCCCCACATGTCACGTGACACCCCAGAGCGCCCACTGCGAGCCCACCAACCATTTTCCCCAGACAAACATCGACAGCAGCAGGCCACCCTGCGGCCACAGCCACCCCGGGGCAAACTGACGGAACCGCGACCGCCAACAGACGCCATTGGCCCACCCGGCCACCGCACACACCCACCCACACCCATACCCAGCGCACACACCCTTCACCCCCGAATGTCCACCCACAGTTACTTGCACCCACATGCCCACCATCATGTGTACACACACATACTCACCATGACATGTCCACTTGCACCCACACACAACCTTGCATGTTTACACACACATGCACACACCCCCACATACAGTATCTCACAAAAGTGAGATAAATATTAATATTATGTAAATATTTTATTATGTCTTTTCTTGGGACAACACTGAAGATATGGCACTTTGGTACAATGTAATGTAGTCAGTGTACAGCTTGTATAACAGTGTAAATTTGCTGTCCCCTCAAAATAACTCAACACACAGCCATTAATGTCTAAACCGCTGGCAACAGAAGTGAGTACACCCCAAAGTGAAAATGTCCAAATTATGCCCAAACTGTCAATATTTTGTGTGGCCACCATTATTTTCCAGCACTACCTTAACTCTCTTGGGCATCGAGTTCACTAGAGCTTCACAGGTTGCCACTGGAATCCTCTTCCACTCCTCCATGATGATATCACGGAGCTGGTGGATGTTAGAGACCTTGCGCTGCTCCACTTTCTGTTTAAGGATGCCCCACAGATGCACAATAGGGTTTCATCATCATCATCATCATAGCAGTCTGTCGTGGGTGACAATGACTGTTTCATTTAGGTCTGATCAGATTCCTCTACGCAGCTCTGTCCCCACCCTCTGCTGCCAGGAACTCCCGACCCTGCAAACCTAGGTCTGGAGATATGCTTGGCCAGTCCATCACCTTTACCCTCAGTTTCTTTAGTAAGGCAGTGGCCATCTTGGAGGTGTGTTTGGGGTCGTTAACATGTTGGAATACTGCCCTACGGCCCAGTTTCCAAAAGAAGTGGATCATGCTTGACTTTAGTATGTCACAGTCCATGTTGGCATTCATGGTTCCCTCAATGAACTGTAGCTCCCCAGTGCCAGCAGCACTCATGCAGCCCCAAACCATGAGACTCCCACCACCATGCTTGACTGTAGGCAAGACACACTTGTCTTTATACTCCTCACCTGGTTGCTGCCACCCACGCTTGACACCATCTGAACCAAATAAGTTTATGTTGGTCTCATCAGACCACAGGACATGGTTCCAGTAATCCATGTCCTTAGTCTGCTCGTCTTCAGCAAACTGTTTGCGGGCTTTCTTGTGCATTGTCTTTAAAAGGGGCTTTCTTCTGGGACAACAGCCATGCAGACCAATTTGATGCAGTGTGCAGCGTATGGTCTGAGCACTGACAGGCTGACTCCCCACCCCTTCAACCTCTGCAGCAATGCTGGCAGCATTCATACGTCTATTTTCAAAAGACAACCTCTGGATATGACGCTGAGCACGTGCATTCAGCTTCTTTGGTCGACCATGGCAAGGCCTGTTCTGAGTGGAACCTGTCCAGTTAAACCGCTGTATGGTCTTGGCCACCGTGCTGCAGCTCAATTTCAGGGTGTTGGAAATCTTCTTATAGCCTAGGCCATCTTTATGGAGAGCAACAATTCTGTTTTTCAGATCCTCAGAAAGTTCTTTGCCATGAGGTACCATGTTGTCACCCCGGTCACCCCGTCTCATGTCCATATCATCTCTGCTGCTAAATTATCATTGTACAGTCTACTGGGTATTATCAAGGGACACGGCTTACATGGAGAAATTCTCACACTAGATGCTAATTTGTACATTGCTCATTTGCACATTGTGCACAGTCTCATGCCATCTCAGGTTCATATCATCTCTGATATTAACATTACCATTGTACAGTCTATTGGGTATTATCGGAGGCGAGTAATACTCATTCAGTGAATTTTACTTACTCAGGGTCATGTTATAGTCATCCAGTGAATTTTCAATTTTCATTCTTCTTGTTTCCTCTAGTTTTAACTGCTTTAACTGTCCTAATTGCTTTTAATGTGTATTTATTAGTATTAGTATTTAGTATTAATGTGTGTTTATTACTTTTATTAGTTTTGATGTGCATTTATTACCTTGACATTTGTTCGGAGAGCAGAGTAAGAATTTCATTGCTCAGGAAATGTTGCATTTCTTAACTGTGCACATGATAATAAAGCCTTTGAATCTTGAATGTTGAACTTCCAGTGACCAGTATGAGAGCATGTGAGAGCAATAACACCAAATTTCACATACTTGCTCCCCATTCACACCTGAGACCTTGTAATACTAACGAGTCACATGACACCGGGGAGGGAAAATGGCTAATTGGGCACAATCTGGACATTTCACTTAGGGGTGTACTCACTTTTGTTGCCAGCGGTTCTGACATTAATGGCTGTGTGTTATTTTGAGAGAACAGCAAATTTACACTGTTATACAAGCTGTACACTGACTACTTTACATTGTATTGAAGTGTCATATCTTCAGTGTTGTCCCATGAAAAGATATAATAAAATATTTACAAAAATGTGAGGGGTGTCCTCACTTTTGTGAGATACTGTATACACGCGAATCCACACACCCATATTCAAGCACACCTGCACTTATGCATGCGTACACACACTCACACATGCACACACACACACATACACACGCACACCCACACCTATAGATCCTGAAGAACGGGGAAGGGGGGGAGCTGGTACCAGTTTTCGGAGTGCCGCCAGGGTCCCCGGAGAGGGCATGAGCCTGCTGCGCGGGGACGTGCCGGGGCCAGCCCGCACCACCGGCACACACTCAACCCCGACCCAGAGGAGGAGCAGCCCCCCAGCACTAGGGGCCCAAGGCCAGACCCAGCCCCACCCAGGAGGCAAGGCCATCCAGCCTGGGGCCGCACCCCCTCTCCCAGGCCAAATGTACAGCCACCCTGAGACAGGTGCCCCAGACACCGGCTCTAGTGGGTCACGGAAACCCCTTGCAGTCAGGGAGCAGCCAGAGGCGTCAAGCAGAGCGAGCTGCCGCCCGCCACCCCTCAGGTTATAGAATTAATAAGCGGGGACCAGAGAGAATTGAATTCAGCCAATTGGTTTTTAGAGGAGGCAGACATTCTCTCCAGACTAATATAATCTAATAGGATGTTCTTATTGTGAGTTGTACATAAATTATTTCTTGATTTCCAGTTCATGAGGATAGTTTTCTTTGTGATGCATAAGGCAGTGAGAACTATGTGTGACAGGCTGCACGGTGGCGCAGTGGTTTAGCACTGTGGCAGCACAGTTTACCCTCGGCCGGGGGATCGCGGGGATCATGAGATCGTGGGTTCGATCCCAGCCCCCGACCAACAGTGAGCTGTGTGGAGTTTGCATGTTCTCCCCGTGTTGCGTGGGTTTACTCCGGGATTTCTCCGGTTTCCTCCTGCATACCAAAAAAACATGTAGGTTTAGGGCACTCGCGCACGCAGCGACCAGCAGCCGGTGGCTTGTCACCAGACTGCAAACCAAATCTACCTACGGGTACAAATAAGTAACAAAAAAAAAACAAAAAAAAATCCTTACCTACCTCTGTATTTTTTTTCACTTAAATCACCTAGTATGCAAAGTGTGGGAGAAGTTGGTATACGATACCCAAGCCATGCCGATAAGTCTTCACATGTTTTCTGCCAGAACTTTTGAACCGGTGCACAGGACCGCATAGCATGCATATAACTGTCCGGGACATTGCTGGTGCAGTGGGAACAAATATTAGTGTGACTCAGATCCATTTTGAACATCCTTTGCCCTGTGTAATGAGTTCTATGTAGAACTTTGTACTGTATGAGTTGTAAATTAGTTTTTAGTCATCTTAAAAGGGTTTAAACATATTTGTGTCCAGAAGCTTTCATCTTTATTAATCGATAGGTCTGTCTCCCATTTTAATTTTGAAAGAGATACTGACTCATCCAGTTTTAATAATAATCTGTTTATTTTCAATATCAATTCAGGAGAACAAAGATTTAGAAACTCTGTCACCTTTCCTGGTACCTCGAACTCTGTCTGGTTGAAATTGAATCGTGCTTTTATTATGGATTTAAGCTGTTGGTATTCAAGAAACTTTTTATCACTGATGTCATACTGTGACACCAGTTCCTGGAATTGGATAAAGTTTCCACCTCTAGTAAGATGTTCTAAGTTTTTTTATTCCTTTCTCACACTATAGTGGAAAAATTAACATCCTCTTTTGTTGTAGGATATCGGCATTATTCCAAATGGGCATGAGTATATAAGGGACAAGTGAAGACCCCATTATTTTTAAAAATTTCCACCAGGCTGTCAGAGAGGAGCTAATATTCATGCTTTTAAAACAGTCATGGTGTTTGGTACAGGAGATATTTAGCGACCCACAGGGAGCCTGTTCAGCATCTAACCATGAGTTTCCTAGTGGGGTTGATTTTGTCCAGTTAGAAACAAACTGCAATCTATTAGCTAAGAAGTAATTTAAAAAATTTGGTTAATCTAAACCTCCGCACTCTTGCTTTTTGAAGCGTTTTTAAACTGATCCATGCTAGTTTATCCTTCCATAAAAAATTTACTTATATTTGAGTCTAGAGACTTAAACCAGGCCATAGATGGTTGGGTAGGAATCATTGAAAATATATAATTGATCTTAGGAAGGACCATCATTTTAACGGTTGCAGCTCTTCCCATTAGTGATATACAGTGGTGTGAAAAGTGTTTGCCCCCTTCCTGATTTCTCTTTTTTTTTGTATGTTTGTCATGGGGGCGACTGTGGCGCAGGTGTAGTCTGACCGACTACTGATCGGAGGGTCATGGGTTCGATTCCCGCTCTGTCTGCAGTCTGCATGTCGAAGTGTCCTTGAGCAAGACACTGAACCCCCAGTTGCTCCTGGTGGCCAGGCTAGCACTTGTGTGTGTATGGCAGCTCTGCTGCCATCAGTGTGTGAATGTGTGCGTGAATGGGTGGATAGCAGGATCGACCAAAGCACTTTGGTCATCCAGAGATGAGAAAAAGCGCTATATAAGATAAGATAAGATAAGATAAGCCTTTATTAGTCCCACAACGGGGAAATTCCAGGATTGCAACAGCACAGGGATAGCAACACTCAGAGCAACAATCAGAAGGCAAGAAAAAAAACAAGCAAGCAAGAGCAGCTAATAAACATATGTACGTATTACTATAAAATATATATATATACACACACACACAGACACACAGTGCAGAGCATTGTAGCTGGATGGAATAAATATATGAATATATGAACACACAGTGCAGAGCATTGTAGCTAGATGGAATAAATATGTAAATATATAAACACCCACAGTACGGAGCATTGCAGCTAGGTGGAATAAATATGCAAGTATATAAACACACACAGTGCGGAGCAATGTAGCTAGATGGAATAATATGTAGATATATAAATATATAAACACACCCAGTGCTGAGCATTGTAGCTAGATGGAATAAATATGCAAATATATAAACACACACAGTGCAGAGCATTGTTGCTAGATGGAATGAAACAGCATAACCGTCTACTTAGTTATCCTACATGGTATGATTATGTGCCCATACATATTCTCACCCTCCATAGCGACCGGTATGTTCCTAGTTGTATGCCGGAGGGGACCATTGTGTAAGTCTATTGCATCTTTTGCATTCAAAAAACTATTAGTTTGTTACGTCTTTTTGCTATCTCTGCGAGCAGCCCTGCTTAGGTTGTACAGTCTGACAGCCGTTGGTAGGAAGGACCTACGAAACCTCTCGGTTGTGCACCTGGGATGATGTAGTCTGCTGCTAAATGAGCTCCTCAGTGCATTCAGTATGTCCTGCATAGGGTGGAACTCGGACTCCAGCAGAGATGACAGTTTAGCCACCGTCCTTCTCTCTCCTATCTCCTCCATCGGATCAAGGCGCTGCCCCAGGACAGAGCTAGCTTTCTTAATCAGTTTGTTCAGTCTCTTCCTATCGGCTGCAGTAATGCCACTGCCCCAGCAGACCACTCCAAAAGTGATGGCTGATGCCACCACCGTGTCATAGAATGACTTCAGCAGCGCCCCTTGTACACCAAAAGACCTGAGTCTCCTCAGCAGGAACAGCCTGCGCTGTCCCTTCTTGTAGAGTGCATCAGTATTGTGTGACCAGTCTAGTTTATTGTTCAGATGAATACCCAGGTACTTATAGGATGTCACCATCTCGATGTCTGTTCCCTGTATATTTACTGGTACTGTGAGGGGCTGCCCATGCCTGCGGCAGTCCACCACCAGCTCCTTAGTTTTCCTCGCGTTGATCTGGAGGCAGTTCCGATGGCACCAGTCCACGAAGTCCTGGATAAGCCCTCTGTACTCAGCTTCATCTCCATTGGAGATGAGGCCAACGATCGCAGAGTCATCAGAGAACTTCTGTAGATGGCAGTGTGTTGTGTTGTGTGAGAAGTCCGCAGTATAAAGAGTGAACAGGAAGGGAGCCAGCACCGTTCCCTGGGGGGCCCCCGTGCTACTGATGATCGTGTCGGACACACAGTCCCGGGTTCTCACAAACTGAGGCCGGTTCGTGAGTTCGTTCATAAGTGAACGCCATTTACCATTTACACTTAAATGTTTCAGATCATCAAACAGATCTAAATATTAGACAAAGATAACACAAGTAAACATGAAATGCAGTTTTTAAATTAAGGTATTTATTATTAAGAGAAACAAAAATCCAAATCTACATGGCCCTGTGTGAAAAAGTGATTGCCCCCTAAATCTAATAACTGGTTGAGCCACCCTGAGCAGCAGCAACTGCAATTAAGCATTTGCAATAACTGGCAGTGGGTCTCTTACAGCACTGTGGAGGAATTTTGGCCCACTCATCTTTGCAGAATTGTTGTAATTCAGCCACATAGGAGGGTTTTTGAGCATGAACCACCTTTTTAAGGTCATGCCACAGCATCTCAGTCGGATTCAGGTCAGGACTTTGACTAGGCCACTCCAGAGTCTTCATTTTGTTTTTCTTAAGCCACTGAGAGGTGGACTTGCAGGTGTGTTTTGGATCATTGTCCTGCTGCAGAACCCGTGTGTTTCAGCTTGAGGTCACAAACAGATGTCCGGACACTCTCCTTCAGGATTTTCTGGTAGACAGCAGAATTCATGGTTCCATTTATCCTGGGGATCCCAGATCCTGGGGATCTGGGATCTTGGATCGTCACTTCCTTGTGGTAACGTATCGTCACTTCCTGTTTTGCTGTCTGCCTGTGTGGTTTGCTCTCCAGCCACTAGCTAGCCACTAGCTATGGCTACTAGCTCTCTTTCCTCTCCTCCTCTGGTGTGCTCTCTCTGTCAGATGTTAAGCTACACCTCTGCCTCTTTTAGCGATAACGGTAAATGTAATAAATGTTGTCTTTTTGAGGCACTCGAGGCGAGGTTGTCTGATTTGGAATCCCAGCTCCACTGCATTGAAACACCGTCTGCGCCAGTTAATCTTGACGGACGCCCATTAGCTGCAGCGGAGCTAGCTAGCTTAGGCCCCCCTGTCAGCGGTTCCCCGGCTCTCCTCAGCAGCGAGGAGACTGGGTGGGTGACGGTGAGAAGGAAGCCTAGTCGCAAAGCCCCGGTACACCACCAACCTGTTCACGTTTCTAATCATTTTTCCCCGCTCAGCGACACACCCGCTGAGGAAAAAACTCTGATCATTGGCAACTCTGTAGTCAGAAATGTGAACCTAGAAACTCCAGCGGCCATAGTCCAATGCATTCCTGGGGCCAGAGCAGGCGACATCGAGTCAAATTTGAAAATGCTGGCTAAAAGTAACTGTAAATATTCCACAATTGTTATTCACGCCGGCATTAATGACATCCGTCTCAGGCAGTCGGAAGTCATGAAACTTATTATAGAATCGGTGTGTGACTTTGCAAAACGATGTCTGCCACTGTAGTATTCTCTGGGCCCCTCCCCAATCTGACCAGTGATGACATGTTTAGCCGCTCGTCATCCTTGAACCGCTGGCTGTCTGTGTGGTGTCCTAAAAATGACGTGGGCTACATTGACAATTGGAGCTCTTTTTGGGGAAAACCTGGTCTTATGAGACGAGACAGCATTCATCCCACTTTGGATGGTGCTTCTCATTTATCTAACAATCTGGCATCTTTTTTATCCAAATTTCCAAAACCCTGACTACTCAGAGTTGGGACCAGGAAGCAGAGTCGCAGTCTTACACGCCTCTCTGCAGCTCCTCTTCATCCGCCACCCCTCAGCTTAGCCCCTGTCTTCCCCATCAGAGAATCGTTGTCTGCTCCCTCCAAAGTAAATAAAAATATAATGCATAAGCATCCCAAAGTGATAAAGCAAAATATTGGTAAAACTCAAATTAAACATAAAGCCTCTAAATTGAATGAATTGGCCTCTGTTCCTCCTCATAATTTAAAAATTAAATGTGGTTTGTTAAATATTAGGTCTCTAACTCCCAAGTCTCTGTCAGTCCATGATCTGTTAATTGATCATCAGATTGATTTAATTTCCCTTACAGAGACTTGGTTAGGGCAAGAGGATCATGTTGGTTTAAATGAATCAACTCCCTCTGGTTATTTAAACTGTCAAAATCCCAGAAGTTCTGGTCGTGGAGGAGGAGTAGCAACAATTTACCATTCCAAATTACTAGTTAATGTAAAGCAAAAAACATGTTATAATTCCTTTGAGGGCCTGGTCCTCAGTATTGGGCACTTTAGCAATTTTAGGTTAAACCCAATTTTATTTGCCATAGTTTATCGTCCCCCATCAACCTACTCAGAATTTTTATCCGAATTTGCTGATTTCTTAGCTGATTTAGTGCTGAAATCTGATAGAATAATTATAGTAGGGGACTTTAATATACATGTGGATGTAGATAGTGACTGCCTTAATGTGGCATTTAATTCAATATTAGACTCGATTGGGTTTTCTCAGAAAGTAGGAAATTCTACTCATTACCTCCACCATACATTGGACCTTGTTCTGACATATGGCATAGAAATAGAAAATCTTGTAGTGTCTCCTCATAACCCTGTACTGTCAGACCATTGTCTGTTAACCTTTGATTTTACTATTTCTGACTATTTGGCTCCTAAAGAAAAATATTATTACAGTAGATGCCTCTCAGATGATGCCGTTACCAAATTTATGCAGATTGTTTCCTCTATGCCATGTGTCAACACAACGGAAATAAGCTATAGACAGCTTGCTCCTTCTGTAATTGATAACATGGTGGATAGTGTTTCAGCTTCTCTGCATCAGACTCTAGACTTGGTGGCCCCCTTAAAAAAGAAAAAGTCTAATCAGAGATTTCTAACTCCTTGGTTCAACACAGAAACTTGTAGCTTAAAACAGAAGACTCGTCAATTAGAAAGAAAATGGCGCTCCACTAATTTAGATAAAATCTATTTAGCTTGGAGAAATCATCTTTTAATTTATAAAAAATCTCTTAGAAAAGCTAGAACGAGTTATTACTCTGCATTAATAGAAGAGAACAAGAATAATCTCAGGTTTCTTTTCAGTACTGTAGCCAGGTTGACAAAGAGTCAGGACTCTGTCAATCCTAGCATTCCCTTAGAGCTTACTAGTCAGGACTTTATGAACTTTTTCAATAATAAAATTTCATCCATCAGAGATAAAATCAATCAGATTCTTCCCACAGTTAACTTAAATACTGTAACTACTACAACTCCTTCTATTGATGTCTGTCTTGATGAGTTTACTCCAATCGACCTTTGTGAGTTAGACAAAATAGTTTCCTCATCCAAACCTTCAACTTGTCTTTTAGACCCTATTCCTACCAGGTTATTTAAAGAAGTCTTCCCACTTATTGGTAGCTTTATTCTTCATATAATCAATTCTTCATTAACTTTAGGCCATGTACCACAGGCTTTTAAAATGGCTGTAATTAAACCCTTACTCAAAAAGCCAACGCTAGATCCAGGAGCTTTAGCTAACTATAGACCAATCTCTAATCTCCCTTTCATTTCAAAAATCTTAGAAAGAGTTGTTGCTACGCAATTATTTGACCACCTGCAGGGAAATGGTTTACTTGAAGAGTTTCAGTCTGGGTTTAGAATCCATCATAGTACTGAAACAGCCTTAGCGAAGGTCACTAACGACCTCCTCATTGCATCTGATAATGGACTAGTTTCTGTACTTGTCCTTTTAGACCTTAGTGCAGCTTTTGATACTATCGATCATAATATTCTACTTGATAGATTAGAACACTATGTTGGACTTAATGGAACTTCGTTGCAGTGGTTTAGATCTTATTTATCTGATAGGTTCCAGTTTCTTCATGTAAATAATGAGTTTTCTTTCAACTCAAAGCTCAGTCAGGGAGTTCCACAGGGATCTGTGCTAGGCCCTACTCTTTTTAGTTTATATATGCTTCCGTTAGGCAACATTATTAGAAAGCATTGTATACATTTTCATTGTTATGCTGATGACACACAATTATACCTGTCAATGAAGCCAGATGATAGTAATCAATTAGCCAAATTAGAAGCCTGTCTTAAGGAAATCAAAGCTTGGATGACTTGTAATTTCCTGCTATTAAATTCAGATAAGACTGAAGTCATTCTTGTTGGTCCAAAAAACCTTAGAAATTCCTTTCCAAATCAAACTTTTAGTTTGGATGCGGTTACTCTTTCTCTTAATAGCTCTGTGAGGAACCTTGGAGTTATTTTTGATCAGGATTTGTCCTTCAATTCACATATTAAATTTGTTTCTAAGACTGCCTTCTGTCATTTGCGTAATATTGCCAAGATTAGGAGCATCTTGTCTCAGAGTGATGCTGAGAAACTGATCCACGCTTTTGTTAGCTCGAGATTAGATTATTGTAATTCTTTATTATCAGGCTGTCCTAAAACATCTTTAAAAAGTCTTCAGCTGATCCAAAATGCTGCAGCAAGAGTTTTAACAGGTACTAGAAAGAGAGATCATATCTCTCCGGTTCTGGCCTCCCTTCATTGGCTTCCCATAGAGTTTAGAATTAAGTTTAAAATCCTTCTTCTTACTTACAAAGCTCTAAACAATCAGGCTCCTTTTTATTTAAAAGATCTGATACTACCGTATTATCCTAACAGAGCACTACGCTCCCAAAATGCAGGATTACTTGTAATACCTAGAATCTCCAAAAGTACAATGGGAGGCAGAGCCTTCAGTTATCAAGCTCCTCTCCTGTGGAATCAGCTGCCAATCTGGATTCAGGAGTCAGACTCGATCTCTGTTTTTAAGAATAGGGCTAAAACCTACCTTTTTGATATAGCCTACAATTAGGGAGGGATCATGTGTTTCTGAACCCTCCCTTAGTTATGCTGCTAATAGGTTTAGTCAGCCGGGGGACCTCCAGTAATGCACTGGGCCTCACTCCTTTTCTCACTCTCAATGAAATATTTTTTTTGCTGGTCATTAACATTTGTTTGTTCTCTCCCATAGATTGAGTCCCCATCGTGCTGTTTGCTCTCTACATGTCTGTTCTTTTCTTCTTCTCTATCCCCTCACCCCCCAGCCAGTTGCAGCAGATGACTGCCCCTCCCTGAGCCTGGTTCTGCTGGAGGTTTCTTCCTGTTAAAAGGGAGTTTTTCCTCTCCACCGTCGCCAAGTGCTTGCTCACAGGGGATCGCCTGATTGCTGGGGTCTTTCTGCAACTGTGCGGGTTCCCCCTACAGTTGATAGTGCTATGAGGTGACTGTTGTTGTGAAATGGCGCTATATAAATAAAATTGAATTCAATTCAATTGAATTTTATTTACCACAGCCAGTCTTCTAGGTCCTGAAGCAGCAAAACAGCCCCAGACCATCACACTACCACCACCACATTGTACTGTTAATATGATGTTCTTTTTCTGAAATGCTGTGTTACTTTTACACCAGATATAATGGGACACACACTTTCCAAAAAGTTCAACTTTTGTCTCGTCAGTCCACAAAGTATTTTCCCAAAAGTCTTGGGGATCATCAAGATGTTTTCTGGCAAAACTGAGATGAGCCTTTATGTTCTTTTTGCTCAGCAGTGGTTTTCATCTTGGAACTCTTGCCTTGCAGGCCATTTGTGCCCAGTCTCTTTCTTATGGTGGAGTCACGAACACTGACCTTTACTGAGGCAAGTGAGGCCTGCAGTTTTTTGGATGTTGTTGTGGGGTCTTTTGTGACCTCTTGGATGAGTCGTCGCTGCACTCTTGGGGTAATTTTGTTCAGCTGGCCACTCTTGGGAAGGTTTACCACTGTTCCATATTTTCGCAATTTGTGGATAATGGCTGTCACTGTGGTTTGCTGGAGTCCCAATGCTTTAGAAATGGCTTTATTGTGGGGATCACGAAATGATGAGACTGGATTATTTCTCAGTATTGGTTTATTGCATTTCACGTCCCCAGCTCTCTCTCTCAGTCAGGAAAAAAGAGGGAGAGCTGCGGTAAACCCCCACACATTTATACCAGCACATCAAAGACAGAATCACACACTCAAGTCAAATCTTTCTGTTTACAATTAATCACTTCAGAGTCCTCTTTGCTCTTCCGTCTAGACAACCCTTTCAGGATCTCGCCCCCAATCCTCTGTCTTCCTTCCAAGTCCACAGGTGGTCCAGACCCATTGTCCATCTGAGGCGTGATGTCAATACACACTGCAAGCTTAAAGTCTTTCTGTGTTTGAGCCTATGCAGTCAAATATGTGAGCTACATAAGGTTACAATTATGGGCGCTACATCACCCCCCCCCCAAACGCCAAAGAATGGACACACAATAACAGTATCCTAATGGCAATACAGCATATGTCACCCCCCACCTGCAGAATCTACAGCACAACCTACACAGTTTGATCAAAACACACATCACTCTGCACGTAGTCTGGGCTTCAACCTCCTCCCGAACCTGCTGTACGCAGGTTTCACAGTCTGTGTTGTGCCGTCCTGCGGCGAATCTGTGGAATGAGGGGGAGAAAGGTTATTTGTCCCCTGCGGGGACTCCAGGGGCCATTCCCTGGGGGGTCTGCCGCGTCGAGGCACCCTCGCCGGTCGTACAGATTCGTCATGCAACACAAAGGCAGGCTTTAATCTATCAATACTGATTGTTTCTTTCCTGCCCCCCAAATCTAGCACAAAATATTTATCCCCGGTTTCCAGCACTCGAAATGGACCGTCATATGGTGGGCGGAGACTGTCGCTGAGCGTCGTGCCTGACAAAAACAAATTCAGCGTTTTGTAAAGCTTTGGGAACAAAAACACGCGGAAAAGTGTGATGAGCGGGGCCCGGGAGCATTTCTGCTTCCGTGCCAATCAGAGGTCCCCGCGCCGGGGGGCGCCCTGGTGCTGCATGGGCTGGTAGGAACTCGCGGGGCAGCCTGAGAGGTTGTACAAAAACTAATTCCGCGGGTGAGGCATCTAAGTCCTCTTTGGGCGCCGAACGCAACCCCAATAAAACCCATGGTAGTTTGTTTACCCAATCTGCATCCATGAGCGACGCTCTGAGGGCTGCCTTCAAAGACCTGTGAAAATGCTCGCATAAACCGTTGGCCTGGGGGTGATAAGCGGTAGTGCGGTGGACTGCCGCTCCTAAGCTGCTGGCCATTGCTGACCACAGTTCCGACACAAATTGAGGTCCCCTATCGGACGTAATATCCGACGGAACCCCAAACCGCGCTACCCAGGCTGTTAAAAAAGCGCGAGCCACCTCTGCCGCTGTGGTCGATGTTAACGGGACCACTTCCGGCCAACGTGTGGTTCGGTCCACCATTGTCAAGAGATGTGTGAACCCTTGTGACGGCGGTAAGGGGCCCACTAGGTCTACGTGCACATGATCGAACCTCTTAGCCGGAATGTGGAACGGTTCTAAGGGGGCCTTCGTGTGCCTGTGGACTTTGGCCCGCTGGCAAGCCATGCAGGCTTTCGCCCACTCTTTCACGTGCTTGCGCAGGCTCGGCCAAACAAACTTCTCCGCTACCATTTTCACAGAAGCGCGTACTCCCGGGTGCGCCAGGGAGTGCACCGCGTCAAAAACGCGACGGCGCCACCAGCCGTGGCCGCCCGGTGGATACGTCGCAGATTGGGGGGGGGAACCGGTTTGTAAACTCCTGCTCTCCAGCCTTAACCCTGTTGGTCCAGACAGGAGCGCGCACGTCCGCACCATGGCTGCATAATCTATCCCCACGTGAACAGGGGCCGCGTGTGCGTCCGCGCTGTTACTCCGCCCCGCGGCTGCGGTAGTACAATCCGCATCCGCGCGGACAGGCGCTGTTACCGCGCGTGAGAGACAGTCCGCTACCACATTGAGCTTACCGGCTATGTGCTGAATATCAGTGGTAAATTCCGAAATTGCGGCCAGCTGTCTCTGCTGCCGTCCTGACCACAGTTCTGAAATTTTGGACATTGCAAAAGTGAGCAGTTTGTGGTCGACAAACACGGTGAAATGCCGCCCTTCAAGCCAGAACTGGAAATGGCGAATGGCCAGGTGGAGCGCTAGCAGCTCCCTGTCAAACGCGCTGTATTTCCGCTCAGCATCGCGCAAGGATCTGCTGAAAAAAGTGAGCGGCTGCCAAACCCCGGCGACCTGCTGCTCTACAACGGCCCCTATGGCCACATCTGACACGTCAGTGGTTAGTGCTATGCGGACTGATGGGTCTGGGTGAGCCAGCAGTGCTGCGTCTGCAAGTGCTTTTTTAACCTCCGTGAATGCGCGCTCCCGCTCCAGGGACCACTCGATCACATTGGAGGGCTTCTGCTTTTTAAGCGCGGCGTATAACGGTTGCATAAGCTGCGCTTATGCAACCGGGTGCTGGGGTATGAAACGGTTATAAAAATTTACTATTCCTAAAAATTCTTGCAACGCTTTGACCGTTTGTGGCTGGGGAAACTCTGCCACTGCGCGTACTTTGGCCGGTAGAGGGACTGCTCCCTCTGGGGAGACGCGGTGTCCTAAAAAATCGATTTGCGCTACGCCAAAATGGCACTTGGCTGGGTTAATTATCAACCCGTGTGCTCCCAACCTCTGAAAAACCGTCGTGAGGTGTTTTTCATGTTCCTCCTCGGAGGCACTGGCGACTAAAATGTCGTCCAAGTAGACAAAAACAAAAGGGAGGTCGCGCAACACGGCATCCATCATTCGTTGGAAGGTTTGCGCAGCGCCTTTAAGGCCAAAAGGCATGCGTAAAAATTCAAAAAGTCTGAACGGGGTTATTACCGCTGTTTTGGGAATGTCCTCTGGTTGGACCGGGACCTGATGATAACCGCGGACCAGGTCTATTTTAGAAAAAATGCGCGCCTTCGCTAAATGCACTGAAAAATCCTGGATGTGCGGAATTGGGTAGCGGTCCTGCGCTGTGGCATTGTTTAACCTGCGGTAATCACCACAAGGTCTCCACGAGCCGTCAGCCTTAGGAACCATATGCAGCGGGGAGGCCCAAGGGCTCTTCGAGCGGCGAATTATGCCCAACCTTTCCAGGTTGGCGAACTCCTTGCGTGCAATGGAGAGCTTAGTTGCATCCAAGCGCCGAGCTTTCGCAAAAACTGGTGGGCCAACTGTGGTGATAAAGTGCTCCACCCCGTGCTTCGCAACCTTAGCTGAAAACGTGGGAACTGTGAGTGCTGGGAACTGGGTTAGAAGAGTGTGAAACTTACCGCCTGCTGTGGCGACGTTGGTCTGTACTGGCGGCGGGGACACTCGAGCTGCACAAGGGATAGAATAAAAAGAGAGTGCATTTACTAGGCGTCTATTAACCAGATCCACTAACAAGCCATGTGAGCACAAAAAGTCAGTGCCTAACATGTTGAAACTCACCGCCGCTACTATGAAAGTCCATTCATAGGTGCGGCCGTGCAAGGACAGGCGCAGAGTCCTTTCCCCGAAAGTTTTGATAGACGAGCCGTTCGCCCCCGTTGCCCTGTCTCCGCGGGGCCCAGCCACACGGTCTGCATAGGTCGCGGTGATGAAACTCCTCTGGGCTCCGGTGTCCATGAGGAATTGCCGCCCGGAGCCCGCATCTGTCAGATAAAGCAGCTTGTTCTGTTCACCGAGAGTCGAAGCTGCTAACGACCCCCGGCCCGGGCGTTTCCCTGTTTCTTGAAACTGCACGGCGGGATGCATCTGTACGCCTTCTCAGCGAAGCGTCGATGGTAAAAACAGAGGCCGTCCCCTCCTCTGCTTCAGGACCGCGCCGCTGCCGTCGTCACTGGGGTTGCTTCTGCTGCCTCCAGCTCCTCACCGCCCCCGGCCGCCGCGCCGAGGTCTGCTGCTGCCACGGAAGTCTCCTGCTCGTCGCAGGCGTCGAGGAGCCGCTGCGCTTCCTTGGCCAGCGCGCGGAAGTCTTGCTGGGTCACACACCTCATGCCGGACAGGGTACCCCTCATGTGTGCTGGGAGGGTCCTCAAGAAGATGTGTTTGAACAGAAACGCATCGTTGTCTGCAGCATGTCCTCCTCTGTCGCGCAGGTCCAGAAGCCGCCTGGCCCTCACCTCGGCTGATGGCACGAAACTCTCGATGAGGGCGGCTTTCAGCGCGTCGTACTTGCCAGCAGCGGGCGGCTGCTGCACCAGGCTCCGCACACATCGAGCTGTGCGGCTGTCGAGTCTTGCGATGACATTATGAAACTTGGTGTCATCTGCTGATATTCCCCCAAGCACGAACCGCGATTCTGCGTGTTGGAACCATGAGTGCGGGTCGTCTTGCCAGAACTCGGGGAGCTTAATCGAGCCTGCACTCGTGCGGGCGGTCTCCGGTGAATCCGGGTCAGGGTAACGTTCCCCCGGCATCTTACGTCTTGGTCACCAATGTGGGGATCACGAAATGATGAGACTGGATTATTTCTCAGTATTGGTTTATTGCATTTCACGTCCCCAGCTCTCTCTCTCAGTCAGGAAAAAAGAGGGAGAGCTGCGGTAAACCCCCACACATTTATACCAGCACATCAAAGACAGAATCACACACTCAAGTCAAATCCTTCTATTTACAATTAATCACTTCAGAGTCCTCTTTGCTCTTCCGTCTGACCCCAGGAGGTCAGACAACCCTTTCAGGATCTCGCCCCCGATCCTCTGTCTTCCTTCCAAGTCCGCAAGTGGTCCAGACCCATTGTCCATCTGAGGCGTGATGTCAATACACACTGCAAGCTTAAAGTCTTTCTGTGTTTGAGCCTATGCAGTCAAATATGTGAGCTACATAAGGTTACAATTATGGGCGCTACATTATAACCTTTTCCAGACTGATAGATCTCAATTACTTTGTTTTTCGTTTGTTCCTGAGTTTCTTTGGACCGCAGCATGATGTCTAGCTTTTGAGGATCTTTTAGTCGACTTCACTTTGTCAGGCAGGTCCTGACAAAGAGAGAACAGGTGTGGCAGTAATCAGGGCTGGGTGTGGCTAGAGAAATTGAACTTGGCTTTCCAAAGATCTGATAAACCACAGTTAATTTATGTTTTAACAGGGGGCAGTCACTTTTTCACACAGGGCCATGTAGGTTTGGATTTTTTTTTATCCTTAATAATAAACACCTTCATTTAAAAATTGCATTTTGTGTTTACTTGTCATTTTTGTCTAATATCTAAATTTGTTTGATGATCTGAAACATTTAAGTGTGACAAACACAAAAAAAGAGAAATCAGGAAGGGGCAAACACTTTGTCACACCACTGTAGGTAATGTTCTCCAGTGCGTAAGGTCATCTTTCAGCCGTGGACAAAATTGTCGGTACCCCTCTGTTAATGAAAGAAAAACCCACAGTGGTCACAGAAATAACTTGAATCTGACAAAAGGGGTAATAAATAAAAATTCTATGAAAATTAACCAATGAAAATCAGACAATGCTTTTGAATTGTGGTTCAACAGAATTACTTTAAAAAACAAACTCATGAAACAGGTCGGTACCCCTAGAAAAGATTGAAAATAATGTGACCGTAGGGACATGTTCAACCAAGATGTGTCCTCTAATTAACATCACAGGTGTCTACAAACTTGTAATCAGTCAGTCGGCCTATTTAAAGGGTGACAAGTAGTCACTGTGCTGTTTGGTGACATGGTGTGTACCACACTAAACATGGACCAGAGGAAGCAAAGGAGAGAGTTGTCTCAGGAGATTAGAAAGAAAATTATAGACAAGCATGTTAAAGGCAAAGGCTATAAGACCATCTCCAAGCAGCTTGATGTTCCTGTGACTACAGTTGCACATATTATTCAGAAATTTAAGATCCACGGGAGTGTAGCCAACCTCCCTGAACGTGGCCGCAGGAGGAAACTTGATGAAAAAATGGAAGAGACGGATAATACGAATGGTAACAAAAGAGCCCAGAACAACCTCTAAACACATTCATGGTGAACTCCAAGGTCAAGGTACATCAGTGTCAGATCGCACCATCTGTTGTTGTTTGAGCCAAAGTGGACTTCATGGGAGATGACCAAGGAGGACACCACTGTTGAAAACAAATCATAAAAAAGCCAGACTGGAATTTGCCAAACTGCATGTTTATTTATTTAGCGAATGCAAAGTCCTCAAGCCAAGCAGTTGCCTCCTGGTTTGCTGTATGGAGGGTGTGTATCCTCCTTCCAGTCTTTGGAGCGGGCAAGCCTCTATGATGTGTTCCATTGTTTGCTCCTCTCCACATGCGCACAGTGGGCTAGGGCTACTGCCTCATCTGTGAAGGCTGGCCAAGTAGGGGCCATGTCTAGTCCTGAAACAATTGAGTGTAGACCACTGTCTCATTGGGAGGTTGGTGCCCGGGACCTGTTGGTTGGGGTTTGTCACCAGGTGTTTGTTTGGGACCTCCTTGGTCTCCCATTCCTCTTGCCAAGCTGTCTGGATGGTGAAATCAGCTGGGGGAGGGTTTTTCCAAATCGGCTGTCTGGATGGAAGTCGGGCAGTGGGTGGGGTGTAGATATCTGCATGGATTGGTAAGTGAGGAGAGTCTTTGGCTTTTTGAAGCATCCTTTGAGTTAGTGCTGCTCGCTGGATGTGTGGGGGGGCTATGTTTGGCAGTACAGGGAGCCAGGGGAGTGGTGTTGAGCGGATTGTCCCAGTTATGGTTCTCATGGTTGTGTTGAGCTGGGTGTCTACGTGGTGTGTGTAGGATGACCTGGACCAGACAGGGGCACAATATTCTGCTACAGAGTATGAAAGGGCCAGTGCTGAGGTGCGCAGGGTGGAGACTGCCGCCCCCCCATTTTGCACCAGCGAGCTTGCAGAGCAGGTTGTTTCGTGCCTTCACCTTAGCAGCCGTCCCCTTTAAATGCTCCTTGAAGGATAGGGTCCTGTCAAGGGTCACTCCAAGGTAGGTTGGATTCGAGGCATGCTTAAGCTTGAGTCCGCTCAGGTGGATGTTTAGTTCTCTGGCAGCTTTTACATTGTGGAGATGGAATACACTGGAGACGGTTTTTGCTGGGCTTGGTTTTAGGTGCCAGGTTTTGCAGAGCTGGTCCACTTTGGCAAGATCTTCCGTGAGCACCCGTTCCAGTGACTCAAAGTCTGGTGCTTGGAGTGCCAAACAGATGTCGTCTGCATAGATGAATTTGCGGGATTTTGTAGTGGGCAGGTCGTTTATGTAGAGGTTGAACAGGATTGGAGCTAGAACTGAGCCTTGTGGGAGTCCGTTTTTCTGCGTTCTCCATGCGCTTATGCTCTGACCGAGGTGGACTCTGAACCTTCGGTTGGTCAGCAGGGTTTTTATAATTGCTGTTGCCCAGGCAGGGATCACCTTTGTAAGTTTCAGGAGGAGGCCTTTGTGCCAGACCGTATCATAGGCGGCTGTAAGATCGAGAAACACAGCCCCTGTCTTCAGTCTGCTCTCAAAGCCATTTTCGATGAAGGTGGTTAGGGCCAGTACTTGTTCTCCTGTGCTGCGGTCCTTGTGGAAACCTGCTTGATCCACACTTAGAATTTCCTCTATTCCTGGGGAAATACGTTGCAGTATTAGGCGCTCCATGATTTTATAAGGAACACTGAGTAGGGAGATTGGGCGGTAGCTTGCTGGTAGTTTGTGGTCTTTGCCAGGTTTTGGTATGGCAATGACCTGCATGTCATTGCCATAACTGCATGTTGACAAGCCACAAAGCTTCTGGGAGAATGTCCTATGGACAGACGAGACAAAACTGCAACTTGTTGGCAAGGCACATCAGCTGTATGTTCAGACGCAAAAATGAAGCATACCAAGAAAAGAACACTGTCCCTACTGTGAAACATGGAGGAGGTTCTGTTATGTTCTGGGGCTGTTTTGCTGCATCTGGCACAGGGTAGGGTGTCTTGAATCTGTGCAGGGTACAATGAAATCTCAAGACTGTCAAGGTATTCTAGAGAGAAATGTGCTGCCCAGTGTCAGACAGCTTGGTCTCAGTTGCAGGTCATGGGTCTTGCAACAGGATAATGGCCCAAAACACACAGCTAAAAACACCCAAGAATGGCTAAGAGTGAAGCATTGGACTATTCTAAAGTGGCCTTCTATGAGCCCTGATCTAACTCCTATTGGAACATCTGTGGAAGGAGCTGAAACATGCCGTCTGGAGAAGGCACCCTTCAAACCTGAGACAATTGGAGCAGTTTGCTCATGAGGAGTGGGCCATAATACCTGCTGAGAGGTGCAGAAGTCTCAGTGACAGTTACAGAAATCGTTTGATTGCAGTGATTGCCTCAAAAGGTTGTGCAACAAAATATTAAGTTAAGGGTACCATCATTTTTGTCCAGGCCTGTTTCATGAGTTTGTTTTTTAAAATAATTCTGTTGAACCACAATTCAAAAGCATTGTCTGATTTTCATTGGTTAATTTTCATAGACTTTTTATTTATTACCACTTTTGTCAGATTCAAGTTATTTCTGTGACCATTGTGTTTTTTTCTTTCACTAACAGAGGGGTACCAACAATTTTGTCCACGTGTGTATATGTATTGTTTATAGAAGGGGGATGTGACTGTCACTGTAACTCTGAGAGCCTGGGGAAAATATTTATTCCTAAATATTTAATATTACCTGGGGCCCGGGGGTTGCACGGCCTGGTGCCCCTCACCCTGGGTTGGAATCTGAGGAGTGGGGGAGGCTTCTGGAGTCAGTTGGGGCGCTGGCTTTTGGGAGGGGATGGGCTTTCCCTGATGGGCCGCTTCCCTGCTAGTTTTACCTATCCCCTGCCCTCCCTTCCCCTTTTCTAGGTGGACCTTATTTACTTTATTTAAAAGTAGAAGTTGTCTCTTATTACTCAAGCAGATATTTGTTCTGCTTGCCAAGCTACTGGACAGGACAAAAAAAAAAGACTAACTCTTTGCACTCTCTCTGCAGTACAAGTACCAGGTGAATGTGGATGGAACTGTGGCAGCGTATCGATTTCCTTACCTGATGCTCGGTAACAGTCTGGTTCTGAAGCAGGACTCACAGTACTACGAGCACTTCTACACCCATCTGAAGGCAGGAGTTCACTATGTTCCTGTGAAGCGAAACCTGTCTGACCTTCTGGACAGAATCAGATGGGCCAAAGAGAACGATGCAGAAGCACAACAGATAGCCAGAGCTGGCCAGGCAGTGGCCAGAGATCTGCTTCAACCCAGCAGGCTGTACTGTTACTACTACAGAGTACTGCACATGTACGCGGCGCGACAGGCGGGACAGCCAATGCCACACACAGACATGGAGCTGGTGCCTCAGCCGGCTGACTCCACTTCTGTGTGCACATGCAGGCGTCAAAATCTCAAAAAAGAATCTGGCTTAAAGGATGAACTGTGATGAGCTCTAGTCTTGTGTGTCTCAAAATATTCCCTTGAGATAGCAAAATAAAGGTAGTTTGTAGGTAGATATTTTTCTGATGTTCACATGAAGTGAATTTTACAGTTTACAAATGAACATTCCAGCTTTGATTGTTGTTTTGGGTTCAGCGGGTATGTTTTATAGTTGAATTACATTTATGAGATATTCCAAAGTTTAAAAAAGTAGAAGTTGTCTCGACCCAACTTTATTTAGTCAATATGTGGATATACACTTATTTGAACCGCCAACCCTCCGGTTATTGGACAACCCACTCTACCTCCTGAGCCACTGTTATTATTGGGTTGGACTCCTGTTGCCTTCAGAACTGGCTTATTTCTTCATGGCATAAATTCAACAAAGTGCTGGAAACATTCCTCAGAAGTATTGGTCCATCAGTCCCTCTAGGATTTTGTGATGTTGCGATCGCATTGATTCACTCAAATTCAGCTAATCACCACAAATTTTGCATGACTTTGCAACATTGAACAGTCACCACAACTTTCCTGCAATTTTGGCCAATCCTTGTCAACTTCCGCCAATTTTGCCAATCAAATTTATCCCTGAGTAGCGTGCAAACGCTCAGTCTGTGTAACCATTCAAATACGTTGCTGCATCGCACTCACTTCTGTGTTTACAGTGAGTATTAATGGAACACTTCAGCAAAAAACAGTGTGTGATTAAAAAAAAACCCCACTCACCCGCAAGTTTTCCCACACTGTCCCTTACTCTGTCTGCCACAGCCCGCCGGTGGACGTCTTCCCACATCTCTGTGCAGACCCCGTGTATGAAGTGCCAGGTTTGTGTTGAAAAAAGCCTGCATGCCTGAAAAGCATCTTGTCGCCAGAACACGCGTGAGGTGAGACGCCGTAAAACCACAAACAAACAAGCAAATCTAACACTACAAGTGTTGTAACATTTTGACTGTCATGCGGTGGCCCTTGCGAGCCACCATAAGAAGCCACACCGTCAACAGAGAGTTGCGTTAGTGTCTTTATTAGCGGTGAATTCACAACAGTACAAGCCGCTGGGGCTATGACACATAGTCTACACACACAGGGAGGTGTAAGGCTAACAAGCTCACTCACGGGCCCACAGGGTAAGACAGTTACGCCACAGACGACCAATAAGATGATCAGTACGATGATCAATGATGTTCAGTACAACGAACCATAGACGACACTGGTGCAAGGATGCTGCCGCTGGCGCCGGTTTAAGAAGCTGGCTGCTAACAACCGCAAATGCAGAACAGCTGTTCAGGCCTTCACAGCTGAGCGGAAGCTTCCCCGAGCGCTGTCACAATAAGAGCTCGGAGAGCCGGAATAATAACGCCACTGTCAAAGCCTGACAGGAATGATGTATGGCCCAAGCACGAATAATAATAGCGCTCGGATCATAACGGTACCTCCCCCTCAAGGGCGAACTCCCGGGCGCCCAGTAACACCTAGGGCCCAGAAAAAAAGAAAACACACATCCCCTGACATACCCATCCCATTTCAATATAGAACACAACGGAACAACCAGGGCACTTATTTACAGGGCATGCATGATTTACAAACACACGGGGCACCCAACCATACGCATGTGGCTACTGAAGTACAGGGAAAAGAAAAAAACATACTACAGTCCCTTTGACAGGGGAAGGGGAAAAAAAGGCTCGCCATCCCAAACACACGCATGGAGCTACTGAGGTCGAGCAGCGCCTGAACAGTGCATAAAACTACAATAACGATCCATACGTGGTTCAAAGACAAAAAGGAGCATCATCTTTCCAAAAGCCCAATGAAGAGAAATGTAGGAAGTATTACAGTTTAACTCAGGAAATGAACATTGACCTTCGAAATAGTCCTAAATACAAAGCCGTCATTTAACAGTCACCCAAATGTACCCCAAAAGGAAAAAGTCGAACATAAATTGCCAACACAGACACGTCTCTCACATGAGGACCAAATCACAATCACTAATATACAAAACAGTTTCAAATTACTTGCTAGAGTATCTTAAATCAAAAAATGACAACTTATGGGGAGTCCCTTAGAATTTTATCACTGAGTTCGTGAACATGATCAAAAGAGTCAATTAACTGCCCCCGATGACCTTCACACCATACAGTCCAAACGAACGGTGGCAGGCGGAGACCAAATACCACAGGAACAGTTCCAGCGGTCGCCCTGCGTCCGATGGCCGGCGGGTGGTCACGAGGAACAAAACAAGATCGGGCGGCCTGCCCCAGTCCCAGGCCCTGAGAGACAAGTCCTCTGGCGGCCGAACCAGGTCGCCCAGTAACAGATACAGTTTCTTGGGTGGCAGACCCAAGGCGCCAAACCGGCTAAACAGTTCCTCGGGTGGCCGTCCCGCATCCCTCAGCCACCAGAACCGTGGAGGAATAGTGTGCGGTGGCCTCCTTGACGGGGAAACTGCATAGGAGCGCCGAACCGCAAGAAGAAAACCTCCAATGGTCCCCAGCGATGACGACCTAGACTGGTGGCTCTTGAGGGGGGAAAAAAAATCAGGAAGAAGACAAGCCCAAATCACGTCAGAGGGCGAAGGGTCTGCAGCTCCTCCACCGACCTCGACCCACACCGATGCGGCAGTTGTAGCTCCGCCTGCGTCGGACCCCGATTGGGTCACAGCCACACCCGCTTTGGACCCCGATTGGGTCACCGCTGCACCCGCTTTGGACCCCGATTGGGTCACAGCTGCACCCGCGTCGGACCCCCACTGGGCCTCATCGGACCCCGATTGGGTCACAGCAGCACCCGCGTCGGACCCCCACTGGGCCTTGTCGGACCCTGATTGGGTCACAGCTGCACCTGCGTCGGACCCCCGCTGGGTCACAGCTGTCCCCGTGTCGGACCCCGACTGGGCCTAGTCGGACCCCGAATGGGTCGGCACCGCATTGGCGACGACCTCCACCCCCGAACTTGGGACCTCCTGCACCGCGACCTCGACAGACTCCAAGCCGGCGACACTGTGAAGAGGCTCAGAGGAACAGAGAGGACCAGGATCAGTATCCCCGGCAGCGCCAGAGCCCAGCGAGACGAGTTCGGGCACAGCAGACGGCTACCCCTCGCTCGCCTCCCCGCGAGGCAGGCAAAAATGCTCTAATACCACACAAAGGAAAACAAAGAAGAGCACTTGCCTGCACTCGGGCTCTGGAGCCGTCCAGGACTCCGTCGATCCAGGTTCGGGTAGAAGCTGGTCGTCAGGCTCCCACTCAGCTGTGTCGAGCTCCGCAGCCGGCATGATGGTCTCTGCAGCCGGATCCTCTCGCGCTGATGTCCACGCCGATAACCCGCACGGCATGGTGGCAGAGGACCCTCGACCCGCTGGTTCGGGCTGCTCCTCCGTAGAGATCTGGGGACGCTTCTTCGTCGGCTCAGGCTCCACGCCGCAGTCCGCTCTTCTCCTCTGCCCATGACGTGGCTGCGGGGCCGGAATTCTTCCCAGAGCCGCAGGCCTCCACCTCATCCGACGACGTTGGCCTAACGCCGAGGACCACTCAGTGGAGGAAGACACAGAGGCAGCAGGTTCAGTACAGATGACTACAGCTAGTGGTGGGAGCTTGGGGGGCTGCAAACCCCGAACTCCAACCCCAGGAGTCAGACAAGACAGATCACAATTATAAGTAGGGGAGTGAACTTGAACTTGCCTGTCTCCCGGAGGGAGGATGGTGCCAGCTGTAGAGGGCATTGCTCCTTCCTTCGCCCGCTGGATGGTAACAGAGGGCCCCCTGGGAGGACGAAGGGGGGCTGCTCTCAAGGACCCATGAACGGGGCTCGCCGAAGCAGGACTCTTGTCACACACAGCAGCTGGAGAAGGCGTCAAGGATGAGGGGGCAACAGCCGAACCGGGCTGGGCATGACGAGCTGACAGGACAGCAGGGGACGATGGCCCAGGGAGAAACGCTGCGGGGATTCCCTCCTGGCAAGATGCCGAAGAGACAGCTGGCTGGTTGATTGGGTCATTCCGGAGGCCCGGAACTGGATCCAGAACAGGAGCTTGCTGGGGATGCCCTTGGCCACGGCGCCGACGTCTACGACGTCCCCCAGATGGTGCGAACTCCTGGAGTGGATCGAGGACAGGAATGGGATCCCAAAGGGAGGAACGGGAACGCCTCCCCCTCTGCTTCACGCTGTAGTCCTCCTTCACCATACAGAGTATTTCGCGTTGCGCAGCGATGTCAACCTTCCTCGCGTCGACTTCTGGGTGGTTGGCATAGCGGGGAGAAAGATGATTAAGCACATCCTCAGCACAGTCCAGGTAGCAGCGTACTTCGCTGTCGTAGTCGAGGAGGGAGGCGGAGATGAGCGCTTCATCCAAGTATTCCAGGACGTCCGCCAGCTCGTGACTCGGACTCCGAGCGCGGCCCCTCCGCAACGGCATTCCTCCAGCACACCTTACCCAGACAGGAAAAGAGCAATGTCCAATTAACACAGACTCACTGGCGAAAGGCGTCTCAGGTTGGCGTCACCGTTAAACGCCGTTTGGGCAGCAGTGTACTGTCATGCGGTGGCCCTTGCGAGCCACCATAAGACGCCACACCGTCACCAGAGAGTTGCGTTAGTGTCTTTATTAGCGGTAAATTCACAACAGTACAAGCCGCTGGGGCTATGACACATAGTCTACACACACAGGGAGGCGTAAGGCTAACAAGCTCACTCACGGGTCCACAGGGTAAGACAGTCATGCCACAGACGACCAATAAGACGATCAGTACGATGATCAATGACGTTCAGTACAACGAACCATAGACGACACTGCTGCAAGGATGCAGCCGCTGGTGCTGGTTTAAGAAGCCGGCCGCTAACGATCGCAAATGCAGAACAGCTGTTCAGGCCTTGACAGCTGAGCGGAAGCTTCCCCGAGCGCTGTCACAATAAGAGCTGGGAGAGCCGGAATAATAACACCGCTGTCAAAGCCTGACAGGAATGATGTATGGCCCGAGCGCAAATAATAATAGCACTCGGATCATAACATTGACATCTTTAGAGGTAAAATCATTATTACATCTTGTCAATGAGTTTTAAAGCTGTGAATCTCCGGTCTGGACACGAACCAATGTGCACCCCCAGCAAACTCTTAAGGAGAGCCCCTCCTCCTGGTATGACTCCTGGTAAAGGAAAGATGAGTATCTGATGATACAGGTGTGTGTCAAGACGTGCAGCAGACGGACAGACAAGTAGGAGTCAGGCATGGAAAGAGAGAATATTCAGTATTTTTTTCAGAAAAACACAGACTTCAAATGACAATACAGAGCAACAGAATAAATTATTTTTTTCTCTGTGCTCAGTACTGAGTGGTTGGAGACTGCTGTGGTTAGGGAGTTTTCAAATGAAGGTGTTGCCACAATTTCCAAATCTATACTCTTTAATATGCATTCAGTGCAGTTTAGCTGTTGTAATAGACAATTACTTTTTATCCTTTTTGATTCAAGTTCTCAGCAAGAGTAGCCTACATTGCTGGTTATTTTTATGATGAACTTATGAGTAGTTACTTCATTCTCACTTAATTGTGTGTAGCATCATCTCACTTTGGCTCAGCAATAATTGTGCCCTTCAGAGGTAAAGTGGGCTATCCCACAAAACCATTATTTTGAGAAAATGAGCTCTAAAGTTGAAATATTCTCAAAAAATCAGTGTGCCTATAGTTACCCCCTATAATAATTATAGGGGGTAACTTTTTAATGATATAGGCACACTGATTTTTTGAGAATATTTCAACTTTAGAGCTCATTTTCTCAAAATAATGGTTTTGTGGGATAGCCCACTTTACCTCTGAAGGGCACAATTATTCTTCTGCTTAAAGACATTTTGTTTCACCCAGGAGTAAGACAGTCAAGAACTGATTTTCTCCCCCAGGCCACAGCTGAAATCCCATTCCTTTGTTAAAACCAGTCTAAAGAATTCAACTAATGCATTTCCTGTTTTGACTCTTTTTATTGCCCCATAAACAAGGAGACATGGAACAGACCTGAGGAGCCCTCATGGCCTACACAGATCCACAACTCAGTTAATTGCCTTAAACTCTGGGACATGCTGGATTTAACCAGTGAACTTTAAAGTACATTATTACAAACTCAGTTCTAAACCTTCTATTTTTTTTTCAGGACCATGAAAAGCAAATGGACTCTGATGTTTTTAATGTGGAAAATCAATAATTGTGGGAAATGCATTAATCTGTGATTTTATATATATGCATGTTAAAAATGCTGAAATGAATGTTTATTCTTGCGTGTTGATTTAGAAGGACCGCTTATAAGTTACACTAATCACTAAGGTTAGCTTAGTTCATACATAAGGGTATAAAAGCATATTCCAGTGTATTAAAATTGTGTGTATCCATGGGGACCGGCATCAAACGTCACCCAGCATTCACTGGGCTCCAGCTTCTCCATCCCATTGGTCCCTCGCAGACAAAGCCTGTCATTGGACTAAAGTTCGTCAAGCCCGCCGACGAAGGACGCTCATTGGCTGAGATTCCGGTCAGCCCGGAAGCCCGCGAAAGCTCAACAGAACTTATAAAAGGAGGAAGACCCCCTGCTACCTCCCCTTTGGGACGCTCTTTTTGGCTCTTCTGCTCCGCTCTTATCTCTTTTGTCTCTCTTCTTTGTCCATTGTCCACACACAGTAAGAAAGAACTTTGGGAAGAACAAAGGACTGTCCAAACAAAGACTTTTCCCACGTGTTGCTTTTCCGAGCACAGAGCAGATAACTCGTAATTTGTTTATGTAACTTTGTATTTTAATGTTTTTTTCTTTTTCTCTTGAATGCCTAGGAATTCCTATTTCTTTGAGCTCAATTCTTAATCGGAGTTAAACTCCAATTTTTATTTATCTCTTTTTCTTTGTTAAACTTCCTGTAAAACCACCGTTTGTTTTAATTTTAATGTAAGATTTAATCTTGACTTTATTTTTAGAATATTTTTCTTAACCAATCACACACCAGAAGCTATTATTTTTATCTAAAGTCTGAAACTCTTTAATTTGAGATCGGATTAGACATCTTTAATTAATTATTATCGAAGGCCTCTGAGAAGACGCAGCTCCCACATCACGCACAGCTGAATAATCAGCGTGCTTCTGCAGGATTTCAACCATTGAGATCAAACATACGATCTCATCTATCGTCGAGAATATTTGCTGGACAAATATTCTGGGTTTTGGCCCTGAGCAACACATCAAAACTTCATGAGGACGACGAAAGAACGTTGGCCAGATCAACGGGGAATCATCGAAGAAGAATCACGTGAGCTGCAGACTTTAATTCATCTGCTGAATTAAACTTCTGAGGTTCGGTAATAATTTGTATATCTAATCAGATGCAAATTAAGAATCCATTAACATAACTCTTCATTAAAATTCCGTTTTTATTTTCTTAAGTTTAATCCAGGACTTTCCATATAATTAGTAAACTTTCTCCATAAATTTGCGTTGTTTCCATAATCTGTTAACTCAAACTGATAGAAATTCATTTCTCAGTTAATCCTGGTTCCGAAAATATTGACATTGTTAATCTATCATTTACAAGATTGATTTTATGATTAATGAAATTACTGCAATGTCTGTTAATCATTTCATTTAATAAATATGTGAAGATGAGAGAAGTTGTTGAGAATTTATTTCATTCTGAGTCTGTTTCAAGCCCAGGTATCAAATTCACAGAAAAATTTTTGAGACTGATTATTAATTAATTTATTGAGTGATTAAACAGGTATAAAGTGAAATTAAAATTAAAATTGCTTCTTAAAGATAGAAGCTGGTGCCCCTACGAGTGTTAACTTTTCTGGTGTATATGAAACGAAATTTGATCTCAGATTCCCATACATCAATATAAATTAAATAATTTATACCTGATCATATTTATTAATTTCATATTTTCCTACATGTGTAAAATCTGTATTTGCTGTTGCACAAGTGTTTTTCTGTACAGAAGTTTCTATTTAATTTACAAATCACTGTTTAATAGGAAATTTTCAACAATCTTGTGCTTTTCTTGTGGTATTATATAGGATATAATTGCAGTAAAACTATGGGGGGGAAAAAGCATCTGCTGTAAGATATGCAATTCCTCCCACAACTTTTAGTGCAAAAATCCTCTAAAAACATTGCAACTTTTTAAAAAAGCTCCTATAAATTCAGGCTTTTTGGGGCGCAAAAATCATAAAAACATCCCGTGAAATCCTGGAGGGACTGGGCTACAGTGGTGTGAAAAAGTGTTTGCCCCTTCCTGATTTCTCTTTTTTTTTTTGTATGTTTGTCACACTTAAATGTTTAAAATCATCAAATTTAAATATTAGACAAAGATAACACAAGTAAACACAAAATGCAGTTTTTAAATGAAGGTGTTTATTATTAAGTGGGGAAAAAAATCCAAACCTACATGGCCCTGTGTGAAAAAGTGATTGTCCCTTAAACCTAATAACTGGTTGTGCCACCCTTAGCAGCAACAACTGCAATCAAGCATTTGCAGTAACTGGCAATGAGTCTTTTCCAGTGCTGTGGAGGAATTTTGGCCCACTCATCTTTGCAGAATTGTTGTAATTCAGCCACATTGGAGGGTTTTCAAGCTTGAAGTCAAAGTCAAAAAAGTCAAAGTGCCTTTATTGTTATTCCATTGCTAAAAAACAATACAACAAAATTGAGATACTGCTCCCTAAAACAAACTATCACACTCACAGTTCACTCATGCATTTAACATTCTCAAATTACAACAATAAATAATGCTTAAAACAATAATACCTAAAAAGTTAAATACAATATGTAAATAGCAATAATAAAAACATATTGAGCGATAAATAAGACCAGCTTATACACACAAGGTTATTGCCACAAAATATCATAAAATAACAGCTAAATCCGTTCAAAATACGTACTGCTGCTGGGAAAAAACTATGATTAAACCTGGTAGTCCGGGTTTTATGGGATCTGTACCACTTTCCTGAGGGGAGCAAGTGAAAGAAATCATGGCCTGGATGAGCGCAGTCCTTGATAATGGCAGTAGCTCTGTTGAGGTACCAAAACCTGGGAATCTCTTCCAGAGAAGGGAGAGAACAGCCAGTGATTTTTTGCGCAGTCTTGATCACTCTCTCCACTCATGATCATGAACCGCCTTTTTAAGGTCATGCCACAGCATTTCAATCAGATTCAGGTCAGGACTTTGACTAGGCCACTCCAAAGTCTTCATTTTGTTTTTCTTAAGCCATTGAGAGATGGACTTGCTGGTGTATTTTGGATCATTGTCCTGCTGCAGAACCCAAGTGCGCTTCAGCTTGAGGTCACAAACAGATGGACGGACATTCTTCTTCAGGATTCTTCTTCAGGATTTTCTGGTAGACCGCAGAATTCACGGTTCCATTTACCATAGCAAGTCTTCCAGGTCCTGAAGCAGCAAAACAGCCCCAGACCACCACACTACCATCATTATAGTTTACTGTTGTTATGATGTTCTTTTTCTGAAATGCTGTTACTTTTACGCTAGATGTATTGGGACACACACCTTCCAAAAAGTTCAATTTTTGTCTCATCACTCCACAGAGTATTTTCCCAAAAGTCTTGGGGACCATCAAGAAGTTTTCTGGCAAAACTAAGATGAGCCTTTATGTTCTTTTGCTCAGCAGTGGTTTTTGTCTTGGAACTCTGCCATGCAGGCCATTTGTGCCCAGTCTCTTTCTTATGGTGGAGTCATGAACACAAACCTTAACTGAGGCAAGTCAGGCTTGCAGTTCTTTGGATGTTGTTGTGGGGTATTTTGTGACCTCTTGGATGAGTCGTAGCTGCGTTCTTGAGGTAATTTTTGTCAGCCGTCCACTCCTGGGAAGGTTCACCACTGCTCCATGTTTTCGTCATTTGTGGATAATGGCTCTCACTGTGATTCGCTGGAGTCTCAAAGCTTTAGAAATTGCTTTATAATCTTTTCCAGACTGATAGATCTCAATTACATTGTTTCTCATTTGTTCCCGAGTTTCTTCGGATGCAGCGTCATGTCTAGCTTTTGAGGATCTTTTGGTCTACTTCACTTCTTCTTCTTCTTCTTCTTCTGTTTTTTTGGCGGGGGCACCCAACTTAAAGGCGCATTACCGCCATCCAGCGTTGGAGTGTGGACCAGACATTATAGCCCAAGGGAGGAGAAAAAAAAAACAACAACAAACCCCCCCCCCCCCCACTATATTCTATTAATTAATCCCGTATCTTTAAGGAAGACCAACAACTTTCTTACCCCATCTCCCACCACCATGCTTAGGTTAACATCACCCACCCCTAATCCTCTAATTCCCTCCACTAATCTGTCTCTCTCCTGGGTAAACTTCTGGCAGTGGAAAATGACATGCTCCACACTTTCTTCCTCTCTCTCACAATAATCGCACATCCCTGTCGGGTGCTTACCTACCAGATGCAAAGTTTTATTTAGCCTAGTGTGTCCCATCCTTATCCTAGATAAAATATTCTCTTCCTTTGTGTTTCTTGTCCCCATCCTGCCCTTAACTCCAACCGCACTCTGGATAGCATGCAAATGTCGCCCTGTTTCCCCTGTATCCCACCTATGCTGCCACTCCTGCCTAATACACTCTTTAATCAGCGTTTTTGCCTCAGATTTACTCAGTGAAATATCCCGCACCTCCCAGTGTCCCAGAGCCTGTTTAGCCAATTTATCTGCGACCTCATTTCCCTTAACCCCACTGTGAGCTGGAACCCACATAAACACCACAGCCACCCCTTTGTTTCCGAGTCTATATAAAGTCTCATATAACTCATAAATCAAGTCCTGTCTGCTATCAGATGACCCTGATTTTATTGACAGCAAGGCTGCACTGGAATCTGAACAAAGGACTAAACCCTTGACCATCAGCTCCTCAATCCTCTGCAATGCAGCCACCAAAGCCAACAATTCGACTGTATACACAGACAGATGGGAAGATGTTCTTCTACTATCAGATATTTTTAAGGCAGGGATATGGAAAGCAAATCCAGTGCAGCCCATGTCAGGGTCCTTTGATCCATCTGTGAATACTGGGGTAAGGGAATGATATATTGTACCCAACCGATCCTCTACTAAAATTGCAGCGTTTCCAAATTCTCTGCACCCTCGCATCTTTTCCAAAAAAAACAAATCAACTGATACTGGGTAGAAAAACCAAGGAGGAGTGACTGGCAAAGGAACTGATGGGATATACGTTCTATCACATAACTTCATATCCCTCGCCACTCTCCCAGCGTGAAATGCAAAATTCTCCCCTTTCCCTCTTTCCCCCTCCCAACAAGGCAACAACACTCCGACTGTAGGATGTTTCTTTTGAGCGTGCCCCTGCAAATTGACCCAGTAACTCATCATCATCTGCTTACGCCTGATGCTTAATGGCATTTCCCCCATTTCCACCTGGAGGGCCGCAACAGGAGTTGTTTTAAAAGCCCCACAGCAGATCCTCAGTGCCTGGGCCTGGATGACATCCAACTTGCTCAACGTAGTTTTAGCAGCCGATCCATATACAATACACCCATAATCCAATATAGACCTAATTAAAGCAACATAAATGTTTCTCATAGCCGTTCTGCTAGCACCCCACTCAACCCCTGTCAAACACCTCATCACATTCAGTACTTTTTTGCACCTAGCTGACATCTTCTGAATATGCTCCCTCCAAGTTAGAGTAACATCAAACCAGATGCCCAGAAACCTAAAAACTTTGACTTGTTCCAATTCCTGAGCGTACAGTGTTAACTGGGCATCCGCTACCCTTTTCCTTGTAAACACCACCACCTTTGTTTTCTCAACAGAGAATTTAAATCCCCAGGAATATGACCATCCCTCCACTGCACTTATCGCTTCTTGTATTTTCCCTCTTATATACTTAAAATTACTCCCTCTTTTCCATAATGCCCCATCATCAGCAAATAAAGAACGGCCAATGTCATTGTTCACAACAGAAAAAACATCATTTATCATAATAGAAAAAAGGACTGGGCTTATAACACTACCCTGGGGGGTGCCATTTTCCACCAAGTACCTATCTGACATGGCTCTACCCACTCTAACTTGGATGTACCTATTAAACAAAAAATCCTTTATCCAGTTAAATGTTCTCCCAGATATTCCTAACATACTTAACTTTATCATCAGCCCCTCCTTCCACAACATGTCATACGCTTTTTCCACGTCAAAGAATACCGCAATTACCGACTCTTTGTTTACCTGAGCCTTCCGTACCTCAGTCTCCAAACACACAACAGGATCCATAGTTCCCCTTCCTTTTCTAAATCCACTCTGATGTGGTGATAGAATTCCCCTACTTTCAAGATAGAAAACAATCCTATCTGTAATCATTCTCTCCATTATTTTCCCCAAATGCGACGTTAAGGCTATAGGCCTGTAACTCGCTGGGTCTGAGGGATCCTTTCCAGGTTTCCTAATAGGAACAATCACAGCTTCTTTCCATGCAGTTGGGAGCTTTCCCTTTTCCCACACTTTGTTGTAAACTTCCAATAGTTTCCTCCTTGCCAAAGTCCCTAAGTGTTTCACCATGATGTAACAGATACTATCTTTCCCAGGGGATGTTAATCCTGATTTGTTTACCGCTCTTTCTATTTCATCTAAAGTGAAAGGAGAATCCAATGGGCTACTAAAATCACACCTTTCCTCCAAAACCCCAGGGTGTGCTAAACTCGTCTTACTTCTTCCTCTTTTACCCTCTTCAGTCAAATTACCTGAGCTATGAATTTGAGTCAGGCTCTTTGCTATCATTGTTGCCTTCTCCCCATCAGTTATTGCAATCTCTTCCCCACTTTTTAATATTGGGTACTGCCATTCCCTCCTGACTCCCCTCATAGCCTTGATCATGTTCCATACATCTCCCACGGCTGTTGATCTACCTACAGTGCTACAGTATCTCTGCCAACTTTCTCTCTTGGCCCTCCGGATAGTTTTCCTGGCTTTTGCCAGTGCTCTCTTATAATTAATCAGGTTTTGCCAATTGTGAGTTCTCCTTAGGACCTTAAGCCTCTTATTCCTCTCCTTAATAGCTCTAGTGCATTCCTCTGTCCACCAAGGCACTGCTTTCTTTAATCTTTTCCCTTTACTTTTAGAAATTGGCTGATTAGCTGCTTCCAGAAAAATAGTTTTAATACTTTCCTCCATGCTTTCCACGTCTTCACTAACCTCTACTAGGGGAAGGTCTCTCTCACAAATAAACTTAAATAATTTCCAATTAGCAGTGCTAAAAACCCACCTCCCTTCCCTGTGACCACTTACCCTATTCACTGAAACGAAAAGATTACAATATACCGGAAAATGATCACTTCCCACTGAAGACTCCTCCAAAACCTCCCACTCACACACACTTGCAATATTACTAGTCACCAATGTCAAATCAAGAACCGAACCACCCCCCGTATGTACATCAATTCTGGTTGCTCTACCATTATTCAAACACACTAGCTTCTTCTCTTCCAAGAGTTCCTCAATAATCTCACCATTTATGTCCGTATAATTTGCCCCCCATAACACATTATGGGCATTAAAGTCCCCACAAACTACCACCCTGCTCCCATCTATCCCCTCCATCTGGGATAACTGACTCAATGTCAGTCTCCTACAAGGATTGTACAAATTAACGACTACTAATTCTCCCTCTTTAGTCCAAATTTCAATTACCACGTATTCCAGCTCATCCCCTTTACCTACCTCTCTAAACTGAATTCCCTCCCTCACAAAAGTTGCACACCCACCTCCCATTCCCTCTTTCCTATCATTCCGAATAGACACATATCCCACTATTTTAAAATCCAGATTAGGTTTCAACCACGTCTCCTGAACACAAATGACATCTGGTTTGTCTGAAAGTTCCTCAATATATCGTTTAAATTCCTCCCCATTTGCCACCAAACTTCTTGCATTCCATTGAATCACTATAACCATCTTCACAATTCCTTTCCAGTCAATGCTTGATCCTGACTTATCTGGCTACTGAGCCCACTCCTCACCTCCTCCCAAGTTAAACCACTGAAACCAAGATGATTAGCTGCTGCCTTCACTATTATTTGAATTCTTTCAGTTTTAGACTTTACTTCCATTGTGGCATTCACAACTCCTGCTATAAAGATAACCAGTCTCTTCAAATCAACCTGAATTTCCCCATTCCGTACCAGCTCTCTTTCCCCTGCAGGCAGCCTCCCCCCAGTCCTTTGCCCATTCCCTCCTCCCTGGTCCGTCCTTTTCACTGCTTCAGCATATGAAACTTTACTTTGTACTCTGACTCGCTGAATTTCCCTCTCTCTCATCATACTTTCACAGCCTCCATAGGCCACACTATGATTCCCGCCACAGTTGCAACACTTTGGCGTTTCTTGTTTACATTCTCCATACTGGTGATTGCCCCCACACCTTGCACACCTTTTCCTCCACCTACAAGTGTTAGCTATGTGCCCAAACCTTTGACAATTATAGCACCGAATTGGATTAGGGACAAATTCTCTTACCCCATACCTCAAAAAGCCCAAACTTACACTTTTGGGGAGCACTTCTCCTTCAAACTCAACCACCACACCCTCAGTGTCTCTCCTCTGTCCTTCCCGGGTGGCCTGTAGCCTACGAGCTGCCTTTACTACCCCCCCTTTTAAATTAGCTTTAATTTCTTCCATTGTTATTCCTATCGGCACCCCCCAAATTACACCCTTGTTCCACTTTGACCCATTATCAATAATGCTTGTATTTTTTACTTTAAATCGCCCAACCTCCCTCATTTTTTCAGCTCTTTCCCTTTGCTCCTCACTCCTGCACACAATCAGTAAATTTCCGTCCCTCAATACCTTTGCCATGCATATGTCTCCTACCTGATTTTTCAATATTGTTGTTAATTTAATTGGACTCATTGTGGATATCCCCTTTTCGTCCTCAAACCTTACAATAATTTTTAACTCGGTTCCTTCCTGCCCTCCTCCCTCCGCACCACCACCACTTCCACTACTTCTAACCTTCTTTGCATTATTACCGGGAAAGTTGTTCTCCCTTTTCTCTTTCCCTTTCCCGCTTCCCTGCCCAGTATCCATACTATCTTCACTGTCCCACAAATCAGAATCTCCCCAGTCTGGCCCATTCACAACGTTGTTGCGCCGACCCGCCACACCTGTCTTTACCCTGCTCCTCCTCTCCATTTTCCCAAGCCCGCAGACTCCAGTCCCGTCACCCAACCTCCTTGCCAAACCACCCGACAAACTTCTTTGACTCTCTTTCGGAGATCTGACCATCCGTCAAAAAACGTCAGCCGTCAGCTTCACGCCTGGAAGTCAAAACGCCACTGCCGTCCTCAGCATGAAATGCTTTGACACGCTGGTCTATTAACCAACTCGTCTACTTCACTTTATCAGGCAGGTCCTATTTAAGTGATTTCTTGATTGAGAACAGGTGTGGCAGTAATCAGGGCTGGGTGTGGCTAGAGCAGGGGTGTCAAACTCATTCCATGGAGGGAACAGGTGATTTCACTGAATTTCTTCCCACTGATTGCTGATCAATGAAAACACCTGCTGAAGACACTGGGTGGAGGGAAAACCTGCAGGGGTCTTGGCACCCCTTGGCTAGAGAAATTGAACTCAGCTTTCCAAAGATGTGATAAACCACAGTTAATTTATGTTTTAACGAGGGGGAGGGGTGACTTTTTCACACAGGGCCATGTAGGTTTGGATTTTTTTCCCTAAATCATAAACACCTTAATTTAAAAACTGCATTTTATGTTTACTTATGTTATCTTTGTCTAATATTTCAATTTGTTTGATGATTTGAAACATTTAAGTGTGACAAACATACAAAAAAATGAGAAATCAGGAAGGGGACAAACACTTTTTCACACCACTGTATATTGATAAGCTAACATCATATAGTTGCTGCAGATTTGTTGGCTGAACATCCGTGATGCTCCATGAATGCTGCCGTTCTTTCATGTTGCTTATGCCAAATTCGGCCCCCACCATCCCAATGCGGCAGCAGAAATTAGACTGGCCAATGTTCTTCCACTCTTCTACTGGCCAGTTTTATTGAGCCTGTGTGAATTGTAGCCTCAGTTTCCTGTTCTTACCTAACAGGAGTGTCACCAGTTAGGATTTTCTGCTGCTGTAGCCCATCTACTACAAGGTTCAATATGGTTTACCTTCAGAGATGCTCTTCTGTATAGCTTTGTTGTATTATTATTTGAGTTACAGCTCAAGCCTGTCTGACCTTTGGCATCAACAAGACATTTGGGCCCAGAGAACTGCTGCTCACTGGATATCTTCGCTTTTCCAGACCATTCTCTGCAAACTGTCACGTTTGTGTGTGAAAATCCCAATAGATCAGCAGTTTCTTAAATAATCAGACCAACCTGTCTGACACCAACAATGACACATTTAAAGTCACTTAAATGGGATATCTCCTCCCGTCTGATGCTTGTTTTGAAATTCAGCAGTTCGTCTTGACCAAGTCTACATCTCTAAATGCGTTGAGATTACATAGATATTTCCATATTACTTAGATTACATAGATATTATAATTAATACTCTGACATGTAGAAATTGATGGGTGTTTATTATCATTATGTCTTTAATAAATCTTTATTTTTAAATGTTTACTGCATTCTTTTTCTTTGAAGAGCATGACTTTCAGAATTTCATGTTTCTCAATCATTTGAAAACTGCTCGCTGTCAGGAAGTAATGGGATCGTCAAAGAAAACGGAGGTGGGTGACTTATTTTTCACCAGTTTTTATCCACCGGTCAAAGCCCAAAGGGATTGAAAATCCCTGTCCATCTGTCTGTCCCACTTTTGTGAAATTACCTCCTACAGTTTTGTTATGATTGTTTTGAAACTTGGTACCATGGTTTGATATACACTGATGATACACATATTGCAATTTGGCTCTGATTGGTTGATTTGTGCAGGAGTTGTAGCCCCTGACCTGTGACCTCTTATTTCACCTCACTTCATAGGCAGTAACTGTCTTATGAAATCAACTCCTCCTACAGTTTTGTTCCAAATATTTTGAAACTTGGTACCATGGTTTGATATACCCTGATGATGCGCATATTTCAATTTGACTCTCGTCGGATGACCTTGAGGTCAAAGGTCAGATTTTCCCTAAATCTTCTAAACACAATAACTACTAAAAGAAATGAAGTAGGCTTTTCAAATGGATACAGCAGTTATGTCTAATACACATTTTGGATGACTTACCTGATGACCTGACTATGGGTTTGGGGTCAAAGGTCAAAGTTAACATTCCAGTTGCATTATGGTGAATGCTAAATTTACTATTACTATAAAACAAGAAAAGCTAGGTCCACCAAACCCGGTACACAGGTTCACCTTGGGATCCTGACCTCTGACTATGGGTTTGGGGGCAAAGGCCAAGGTTACCATTCACTATTCTTTATTACTGTACAAAGAGGAAAGTTCGGGTCACCAAACTTGGTACACAGGTTCACCCTTACCCCTTTTCCACCAAAAAAGAGCCAGTGCTAGTTTGGTTCTGGTGCCAATACTTAACCTGTTCAACTGTCGTGCCTCATAAGAACCAGCTGTTTTTCGACCGACAAGAAGCTAGTCAGGGCTATGTCATTATGTAGTGTAAAGCGTCTTTGCCGGACTTTGGCTGTTATATATCAATAAATGTATAAAAGTATAAATGTTCGGTGGTGGCCGGAGAGGCCATTGGCGCGGATTGGCAGCCACGTTTCCGTTAGCCTGCCCCAGGGCAGCTGTGGCTACAGTAGTAGCTTGCCATTATCATTGTCTGTCTGGAGTGAATGAATAATGTATCTACTTGTAAAGCGTCTTTGAGTGTCTATGATAAAGCGCTATATAAATCTGATGCATTATTATTATTATTAAATGCGTGTGTGTGTGTGTGTGTGTTCATTTTGGCATTTTAAAGACGATACACTTACCAGAATTAGTAGCGTTTGGAGCCATTTGTACAACAGACTCATCCATGGCCGTGAGGATGGCTGAAGCCGTGGCCAACTTCAAGGCGCCGGTTGTTTGGTTGGCTGGCCTATCCCCAAGAACAGAGTTTATTATATCAAAATGGGGATTCTTTTAAGGTCTCCCATTGCTGCTACACTCAAGATCTTTTTTATGGTCTCTGAATTCTTTCTTGAGTTTCTTGAGTTTATCAGATGGTCAAGGGTCCGGTTGTATTCCTTGGCAGCCATCCCCCTCTATTTACTCAAAAATGGGCTTTTTCTGATTGGCCTTCTCCAACTTAACCTTGTACTTCAGCAGATGACCATAAAGCCAGGAAATACCGGGTCTCCTCTTTGCTTCAGCTCTGCTTTGTTTTGGAATCCATGCTTGCTCTGCTGTTTGGAATGGAAGATGGCGGTCAATAGTGTTTTGAGGCAGGCTCAGCTGGTCAGTTGACCCCGCCCACAGCAATGGACATAACCAACAGGAAGTGGTTTGCAGCTCTGGCCCAGCAAGGAGTTGGACCCAGCTTAGCACCAATTTTGAGATCCTGGAGCTAGTGCTTAGGCAGTTGAAAAGCAAAGAACTGGTGCTGAGTCAGGCTCTGGCTCCAGTTAAGGACCAGAACCACTAGCTTGGTGAAAAAGGGGTACCTGTGACCCTGAAGTGTGACTTCAGGGTCACACTTGTGACCTTGGGATCACAAGGTCAAAGGTTAACATCAAAATGGCTTATAAACTATCTCAACAACAAACAAGCTAGGGTCACAAAACCTGGTACACAGGTTTACTCTGAGACCATAACCTCTGACTACAAGTTTGAGGTCAGAGGTCAAGGTTGGCACTCCTATGCTCTTTTACTATAGAACGTGTAAAGCTCTCTAGGGTCACCAGACTTCCTACACAGGTTCACCTCAGGATCCTGCCCTACAACTATGGGTTGTATACTTTATTGTATATTTGTGGACGATGGGCATATCATAATTTGGTTCTGCCACAGTAATAATATTGAAAAGTTGAAAACTGCTCTCTGTTAGTAAGTATTGATCTTAAAAGAAAATGGAGGTGGGGGATATTGCACTCGCCTCAGAGTGCTCTTGTTCTTTAATTTTTGCCAAGTTTTTAAGTCTACAGGCATTTCAGCAGTCCTGCTTTATGCACCGAAGCCATTTACTCTGTAATTAGTTTTATCTGACATGCTCTGATGTCAGATGAGATTTTTAGATAGTGTTTATTCATAGAGAAACAGAGCATCACTTATCACCATGCAGTGCACATATTGTACCCCAAACTCAAAACACTTTTAATGCTCTGAGACAGCTGCGGCAGCGATAGCTGTCCACTGTTTTAAGACAACATCATCATCATCATCATTGGCTCCATCGATCTCAAAAGATCATGGGGGGGTTTTGTGCCTTGGGTCATCATTCAGGGAGCTGCACCATCGGGCGTGGCTGTAGAGGCCGATACGGGATCTGCAGGTCCTGCCGCAGCCGTTGCAGATGAATTCTTCACAGTGTAGTGGGGGTCTCGACAGTCTCCTCTGTCTGCGGAGTCTCTTCTCCCCCCAGCGAGTGTCTCTTCTTTCCTCTGCTGTTCGGATGACATCCTGGGTGATGGTCCGCCAGTTGGAGCGGACGGAGGCGGCTGACTCCAGGTCGGAGGGGTTAAAGCCTCCAGCCTTGAGGTCACGCTTGCAAACATCCTTGAATCTGAGAGTTGGGCGTCCCTTTGATCTAGTTCCAGTAGCCAGCTCCCCATACAGTAAGTCTTTGGGGATGCGGCCATCCTCCATTCGGTTGACGTGGCCAAGCCATCGCAAGCGTCTCTTTGTCAGGATGGCAAACATACTGGGCACATCTGCTCTGGCCAGGACGTCGATGTTGGAGACACGGTCCTGCCAAGTGATGTGCAGTAGTCTGCGAAGGCAGCGCTGGTGGAAGGCGTTCAGTCGGCGTTCCTGGCAGGAGTAGAGGGTCCAAGCTTCACTGCCGTATAGGAGAGTACTCAGTACACAGGCCATGTAGACTCTTATCTTGGTGTTGATGGTTAGCATAGAGTTGTCCCAGACTCGCTTCGCCAGACGGGCCATCACCGTCGATGCCTTGCCGATACGGGCGTTCAGTTCGGCGTCTAGGGAGAGATTGCTGGAGATGATCGACCCAAGGTAGGTGAACTTGTCCACCACCGCAAGTGTGTGGTCGCCGATATTGATATTGGGAGCACTGCTGACATCCTGGCCCATGACCTCGGTCTTTTTAAGGCTGATGGTGAGGCCAAACTCAGAGCAGGCACGAGCAAAGCAGTTGATGAGACGCTGGAGCGCTTCCACGGTGTGGGCAACAAGACCAGCATCATCAGCAAAGAGCAGCTCCCTGATTAGAACGCTTCGCACCTTGGTCTTTGATCTGAGGCGTGCCATGTTGAAGAGGCCTCCGTCGCTCCTGGTGTGGAGAAAGACACCGTCTTCAGCGCCCCGGAAGGCGTAGCACAGAAGCAGGGAGAAAAAGATGCCAAATAGGGTAGGAGCCAGAACACAACCCTGCTTCACACCGTTCTTGATCGGGAAAGGGTCTGAGGATAATCTATCAAACTGGACAATGCCGTTCATGTCCTGGTGGAATGACTTGATCATGCTCAAAAGCTTGGGGGGACATCCAATTCGTTGGAGGAGGGCAAACAGTCCATCCCTGCTGACCAAGTCAAAAGCCTTGGTCAGATCAATAAAGGCCAAAAAGAGGGGTTGTCTCTGCTCCCGACACTTTTCTTGCAGCTGCCTCATAGAGAAGACCATATCTATGGTTGACCTGGTTGCTCTGAATCCACACGTGTGTATCCTCTGGATACACACGTTCGGCAAGTAGTTGTAGTCTGTTGAGGACGACACGGGCAAAGGCTTTGCCAACTATGCTTAGGAGTGAGATACCGCGATAGTTGTTACAATCGCTCCGCTCCCCCTTGTTCTTGTAAAGAGTGATGATTTTGACATCACGCATATCTTGGGGCACAGCCCCTTCCTCCCAGCACTGCAACAGGAGCTCATGGAGGTGTTTCAAGAGCGAGCTCTCCTTTGCGGTTTTGACGATTTCAGGGGGGATGTTGTCACTGCCCGGAGCCTTGCCGTTTGAGATAGAGTCTATCGCCTTGCTGAGCTCCTCGATGGTGGGTGGAGCGTCAAGCTCATCCATGACTGACAGTAGAGGGGTGTTCTCAAGGGCCGTGTTCGAGACGGTGGTTACTCTCGAGTAGAGCTCTTGGTAGTGCTCAGCCCATCTCTCCATTTGTTTACCGCGATCCTTGATGACATCTCCTGCAGCTGATTTAAGTGGGGCGGTCTTGATGACACTGGGACCGAAAGCCTTCTTCATGCCTTCGTACATTTTGCGCATGTTTCCGTGATCTGCAGAAAGCTGAATGTCCTGGCAGAGGTTAAGCCAGTAGTCGTTGGCACATCGCCTTGCAATCTTTTGTGCATTGTTCCTCGCAGCGCGCAGTGTAGCAAACGTCTGCACAGAGGGCTCCTTCTTGTGGGCAATTAGGGCTGCACGCTTGGCAGCGATTGCAGGTTCCATCTCAGCGGCTCCAGCTTCAAACCAATCTGCACTCTTCCCCACCTTTTTCCCAAAGGTACCTATGGCGGTCTCAAACACAGCCTCACGGATATGGTTCCACCTTGCAGAAGCACAGTCAGTGGGACAGTCCACCAGGGCTTCATTTACGACTTTAGCATAGCGTTCCCGCAGTTCAGGTACTGTAATCATAGCTGTGTTGATGCGGGGTCGGGGTTTCTGCTTGGAGCGGTTGACACGTCTGAGGCAGAGACGTACCTTAGTGGCGACCAAGGAATGGTCGGTGTCACAGTCAGCGCTGTGGAAACTGCGCGTGACCAGCACTCGGTTCAGCAGGGATCTCCTGGTGATGACAAAGTCCAGCTGATGCCAGTGGCGAGACCTTGGATGTCTCCAGGACACACGGTGACAAGGCTTGGTGGAGAAGAATGTGTTGGTCAGACAGAGGCATGAAAGGAGCAGAGTTCAAGGAGGCGTTGACCGTTCTCGTTGAGCTTGCCGATGCCGAAGCGGCCAATGCAGCAGGGCCAGGAGTCATGATCTGCCCCTATCCGTGCGTTAAAGTCACCAAGCAGAAACAGGTGCTCCTTGGCAGGGATCTGCTGGATCCTGGTTTCGAGCGCCTCGTAGAATGCATCTTTCATCTCAATTGAAGAGCAGAGCGTCGGAGCATAGGCACTAAGGATATTAGCTGGTCCAGAGGAGGTTATGAGACGGAGAGAGAGGACTCGTGGAGTGCCTGAAGACGGCGGTTCAATAGAGGACAGAAGGGAGTTTCGAACAGCGAATCCAACACCATACAGGCGAGGCTCGTCAGGCTCCTGTCCCTGCCAGAAAAACGTATAGTTCTTCTCCTTCAAGCTGCCGTTGCCCGGGAGTGGCGTCTCTTGCAGTGCTGCAATGTCAATATTAAGCCTCTTCAGCTCGCGGTCGATGATAGCAGTTTTCCTGGCATTGTTGATTTGCTGGAGGTCGTCAGAGAGGCCAGGACACATTGTTCTGACGTTCCAGGTTGCCAGACTCAGCGCTGGCGGCTTTGGTTTCTTGATATTAGCTGGTGCAGTGATTACAGTCCGTGATTCAGCTTTTGGCCTACACTTCAAGCACCCTTTGAAGTAAGCGGACCGTGACGGGCCAGCACCTTACTGACTGGGGGCTGCCCAGCTAAAGGCGGGCGGTAGCTGGCCAGTGGGACACGACGATCCCTCCCACCGTCGGGAGACAGCCCTAGGCGCCCGAGCTTACGCCAATTTGCTCTGGACTTTTAACCAGTAACTGCGTCTCCCCGTATTTGAGCTGCCGCAGAAGGCGGCACTGGAGTGACCTCTCCAGGGCACAGGCCAGGGCGAAGTTGTGGAGAAACTGAGATGCCCAGTTGACAGATCCTCCTTCTCGGCCTTGTTGGTAGTGTCCAATGGAAGGAACTAGCCGATACAGTTTGGTACCAACTTGGCTACAGGAGTTGCCGGGAGGTCCCGCTACGCGAAGACCAACTGCCTTCGGGGCTCCACTCCGGATTTTCTGTAGGGGTTGTCTCCCTTAGCCTTTGTCACTCCCGTGACGACCACAAGGCAGTGGTGCTATTTGCCCATAGCTGGGGGTTGTTTTGTGTGGCACCAGGGCGTGTCCACGCGCCGGTGGGCCTGCGTGCCACACATTTGGGCCCAGCCCAAGGGGGACACACCTCCTCCCTTAATGCGACAGGTTGTACTGGGCTACATCTTACCAGTAGAGGAGAGAGAAAACTTCTTCCCCCCACCTGACATTAACATCATACAAACATAAAATTGAAAATAAAAATAGTGGTAGCATTCAGTCACTGAAGTGAGTAAAAAAGGTAATGTTCAGCACAAGAGCAGTAACACCCTGTGGTGGCTACTCAATAAGTTTCCACCACATTAACATTTACGCATTCCTAATAACACTGCATGAGCTCTGATGAACCTGTGACATACACTGAAATATATTATCTGGCTTATTTTATTAACTAATGTGCACAGTGTCAGGCGGTTATTACTTTTAACCCAGTTAGATTAGCATCATGTTATTGATTCATTTTATTAACACTGTCAGATTTTCATCTTAAAATGTTTCCAAAATCATTTACGTCATCCTTTGACCAGATGGATATCACATCCCCCATAGCCTGAGTGGGCCCGTTTTGCCTGCAATAGCTCTGTTCTTGGTAGGAACACTGAAAGGACTACAATTGTGGCAACTATGAATTGAAGCCCAACAGCCAATCATGGGCACAACTTTAGCTGCCAAAAACAAAGCAGCCTGTGATTGGCTGTTGGGACTCGCATCATAGTGATCATACAGGTGCATCTCAAAAATCAGAATATCATTAAAAAGTTCATTTATTTCAGTAATTCAAAAAGTGAAACTCCTATAGATTCATTACACAGTGTGATATATTTCAGTCGTCTATTTCTTTTCATTTTGATGATCATGGCTTACAGCTCATGAAAACCCAATATCTAAGAAGATTGGAATATTCCATAAGACCAATTTAAAAAAAAGAATTTTTAATACAGAAATGTGGGCCAACTAAAGTGTATGTCCATGTACACAATACTTGGTCGGAGCTCCATTTGGATGAATTACTGCATCAATGCGACATGGCATGCAGGTGATCAGTCTGTGGCATGGCTAAGGTGTTATAGAAGCCTGGGTTGCTTTGATAGCAACCTTCAGTTCATCTGCATTGTTGGATCTGGTGTCTGTCATCTTCCTCTTGACAATATCCCATGAGGTTTAGGTCAACGAGTTTGCTGGCCAGTCAAGCACAGTGATACCGTGGCCAGTTAACCAGATATTAGTACTTTTGCCAGTGTGGGCAGGTGTTAAGTCCTGCTAGAAAATGAGATCAGCATCTCCATAAAGCTTGTCAGCAGAGGGAAGCATGAAGTGTTCTAAAATTTCCAAGTAGACTGCTGCACTGACTTTGGAATTGATAAAACACAGTGGACCAAGATCAGCAGATGACATGGCTCCCCAAATCATTTCTAACTGGAAAGTTCATGAAGGACAAGTAACTTGGATTCTGTTCTTCGCCACCCTTCTCCAGACTCTAGGACCTTGAGTTCAAAATGAAATACAAAATTTACTTTCATCTGAAGAGGACTTTGAACCACTGTGGATTTTGAAACACCTCAGGAATGCCACAGGATGATTGCCTCCATGTAACACCACACTGATGTAGTAATGTAATACAAAAGGAGCCCCGACCAAGTATTGACATACTTTTCAATAGGTTATGGCGGCACATGGGGAGTGCATAATTGTATAACATCTTAGACAAGAACAAAGAGCAGAGGTTCCCTGGGAGATAACAGGGAGGTGTGAAGGATGAATGCAGTGTGACCTTTTGTGTGTTAGAAACTTCTAGAGGAATGATAAGGGATTAAGGAAGTGAATGCAATGTGACCTTTTGTGTGTTAGAAGCTTCTGGAGGAATGCCATGCTATTTAAGAGAAGAGTCTCTGCTGAGTTGTCATTCTGTCTATGCTTCTTGTGTGAGATGTGTAATAAACTGTCTGAGCCAAATCCGCCTCGTTATTTACACGCTCCACACTGGTGACCCAAGACGAATCATGGAACACAACGAAAGACCCCCGGAGCCAACCTCGATGGGAACCCCTAGCCATACATGTGCTGTTGCGATCAAGCTACCGGATTTCTGGCAGCACAACCCGCGCTCCTGGTTCCACCTAGTCGAGGCGCAGTTCGCCCTCTGGGGGATATCGGCGGATGACACAAAATTCCACTCTATGGTCGCAGCGCTCGACGCCCGCATGGCTCAGCACGTAGAGAGCCTGCTCAATCAGCCACCAACCGACGACAAGTACGGCGCGCTGAAGGCTGCGCTCATCCAGCACTACACACTCTCGGATGGTGAGAGAGCAGAGAGACTCCTGACTCGGACTGGGTTGGGAGATGGGTCGGCCATAGACCTGATGGAGAAGATGCTGAGGTTAAAGGGCACAGACAACGACCATTTCATTTTTACCCACCTCTTCCTCCGGAATCTTCCATCAGCGGCAAGAGCGACCCTGGCCATTTCGCCGTTGCTGACCAAGCGGGACTATTGTGCGCTAGCCCTGGAAGCAAACCAGATCATCGTTGCCAGCAGGGAGTTCACGACCATTGCGGCAGCGACGGAGCTCGGGGCGACGGCCGGAGGAGGCGAGGAGCCATCGACGGCAGTAGCAGAGCCACCGACGGCAGCAGCAGCAGGGGCCAAGGAACGCGGGGGAGACACGCCTTGCTTCTACCACCGCCGCTTCGCAGAGAGGGCACGCAAATGTATACCACCATGCCAATTCAAGCGACTCAGGAAACGCCAAGACCGGGGGTCGGTAGCAGTCGCGACCCTCGGGGAGGAGAACAAGCTGCTCTACTTGACGGACGCACGCTCGGGGAGGCATTTCCTCGTGGACAACGGCGCCCAGAAGAGTTTCATCCGGCCGACCTACACTGACCGGCTGGCAGGATCTAGCGGCCCCGGGATGGCAGCAGCAAACGGCTCGGGGATTAAGACCTTTGGTGAGAGGACTCTACTCTTGTCTCTACACGGCCGTACATTTGAGTGGACTTTTGTCATAGCAGCATTGAATTTCCATATACTGGGGGCTGATTTTCTGTGTGCACATGGTTTGTTGGTAGATGTTGCTAACAGACGCCTGGTTAATGCATCAGGTAAATGCAAATACCTGGTAAATGCATTAATCTTTTGACTCTCTCCCCTGTATAGCTCGAGTGACCCGGCCAACAGCACAAGCCAACGTCACAGCTACATGCGGTAAGTTCCACACACTGCTCACTCAGTTCCCAGCACTCACTGTCCCGACGTTTTCGGCAGCCATCGCTAAACACGGGGTGGAGCATTTTATCACCACCACCGGGCCGCCCGTTTTTGCAAGACCTCGGCGCTTGGACGCAGCTAAACTGGCCATAGCGTGCGAGGAGTTCGCCAACCTGGAAAGGTTGGGCATCATCAGGCGCTCAAACAGCCCATGGGCTTCCCCGCTACACATGGTCCCTAAAGCTGAGGGTTCGTGGCGACCTTGCGGGAATTTCCGCAGGTTGAACAACGCCACAGCGCACGACCGCTACCCAATTCCTCACATTCAGGATATTTCCGTTCACCTCGCAAGGCGCGCATTTTTTCTAAAATAGACCTGGTCCGCGATTACCACCAAGTCCCAGTGCGCGCTGAGGACATACCCAAAACAGCGGTAATAACTCCATTCGGTTTATTCGAGTTTTTGCGCATGCCATTTGGGCTTAAAGGGGCTGCACAGACGTTCCAACGCATGATGGATGCAGTGCTGCGCGATCTCCCTTTCGTGTTCATCTACCTGGACGATATCTTAGTAGCCAGCGCGTCCAAAGACGAACATGAAACCCACCTCACGACGGTTTTCCGGAGGCTGGAAGAGCACGGGTTAATAATCAACCCAGCGAAATGTCAGTTCGGGGTGACGGGGATTGATTTTTTGGGGCACCGTGTCACTCCCGAAAGAGCGATCCCGCTGCCTGACAAAGTGCGCGCAGTAGCAGATTTTCCCCGGCCGCAAACGGTCAGGGCGCTACAAGAATTTTTGGGAATGGTGAACTTTTATAACCGTTTCCTTCCCCGCGCAGCGCAGCTCATGTAACCACTGTACGCCGTGCTCAAAAAACAGAAACCCGCGGATAAGGTCAAATGGACCGCGGAGCGAGAGCCGGCGTTCTCAGAAGTCAAAGCAGCCCTGGCAAACGCCGCATTGCTGGCACATCCAGACCCAATGGCCCGCATAGCGCTCACCACTGACGCTTCAGATCTGGCCATAGGGGCGGTCGTGGAGCAGCGCGTAGCCGGGGCTTGGCAGCCGCTCGCCTTTTTCAGCAGGACTTTGCGCGACAGTGAACGTAAATACAGCGCGTTCGACAGGGAGTTGCTGGCTCTCCACCTGGCCATTCGCCACTTCCAGTTCTGGCTGGAAGGGCGCAGTTTCACCGCGTTCGTTGACCACAAGCCGCTAACGTTCGCGATGGCCAAGGTTTCAGAACCGTGGTCGGGCCGGCAGCAGAGACAGCTGGCTGTGATCTCAGAGTTTACTACCGATATTCAGCATGTCTCGGGTAAACTGAATGTAGTGGCAGACTGCCTCTTGCACGCTGTGGCGGCCCCGGTCGGCGTGGGGATAGATTACGCAGCCATGGCCGCGGAGCAGGTTAATGACACAGACGTGCGCACGCTCCAGTCTAGACCAACAGGGTTAAGGCTGGAGAGCAGGGTGCTGCAAGACGGCATGCCCCCCCTAATCAGCAATGTCTCCACGGGGCGCCCACGTCCCGTGGTCCCGGCCGCGTGGCACCACCTACCTGGATGATATCTTAGTAGCCAGCGCGTCCAAAGACGAACATGAAACCCACCTCACGACGGTTTTCCGGAGGTTGGAAGAGCACGGGTTAATAATCAACCCAGCGAAATGTCAGTTCGGGGTGACGGGGATTGATTTTTTGGGGCACCGCGTCACTCTCGAAGGAGCGATCCCGCTGCCTGATAAAGTGCGCGCAGTAGCAGATTTTCCCCGGCCGCAAACGCTAATCAGCAATGTCTCCACGGGGCGCCCACGTCCCGTGGTCCCGGCCGCGTGGCACCGCCACGTGTTTGACTCGATTCATTCTTTGGCGCACCCGGGAGTGCGCGCGTCGGTCAAAATGGTAGGGGAGAAATTCGTGTGGCCGAGCCTTCGCAAACAAGTGAAAGAGTGGGCAGCAGCCTGCATGGCGTGCCAACGAGCCAAAGTACACAGACACACGAAGGCTCCCTTGGAGCCGTTTCGCATCCCGGCTAAGAGGTTCGACCATGTTCACGTGGACCTCGTCACAAGGGTGTACGCACCTTCTGACAATGGTGGATTGCACCACGCGCTGGCCGGAAGTGGTTCCACTGGCGGCAACCACAGCTGAGGAGGTGGCGCGCGCGTTTTTAACAGCATGGGTGGCACGTTTTGGAGTCCCGTCGGATATTACGTCTGACAGAGGCCCTCAATTTGTTTCCGAACTCTGGTCAACAATGGCCCGCAGCCTGGGTGTCACAATTCACCGCACAACCGCGTACAATCCACAGGCTAATGGGTTATGTGAACGTTTTCATAGATCATTGAAAGCGGCTCTCAGGGCTTCACTGACGGATGCAAATTGGGTAGACAAGCTACCGTGGGTTTTATTGGGGTTACGTTCTGCGCCTAAAGAGGATCTGGAAGCTTCCCCGGCTGAACTCGTTTTTGCGCAACCACTTCGGCTGCCCAGGGAGTTTCTTCCAGATAATCCCGCGCCGGGCAGCTCCCCGTCTCAGCTGTTGCAGCGTAGCATAGACACAAGCACGATGCCGGGCCCTGCCCACCACAGTTTTCTGCGCGTTTTTGTGCCTAAAACTTTGAAAAATGCGGAGTTCGTTTTTGTCAGACACGACGCCCATCACCCTCCACTGCGCCCACCTTATGATGGACCGTTCAGAGTGCTGGAAACAGGGGACAAGCATTTTTTGCTAGATTTGGGGGGTAGGAGGGAAAAGATTGGCATAGACAGACTCAAACCCGCTTTCGTGGTGGCGGACGAGCAAGTGCTGTTGGCGAGGGCCCCTTGGCGTGGAAGACCCCCACGGGGAGCTTCCCAGAGAAAAGATTCCCCAGAGCACCCACATGGACAGACTTTTACCCCTCAAACATCAACCCCCCAGCATGACAGCGCCGCGGAGGCGGTGAATCCTGGTTACAGCAGATACAGGAGAAGACTGAAGCCCAAGCAGCATGTGGATTGATGTTTAATGATTCTACCACAGCATACGGACTGTTATTCTATTGTTCTATCCAAGATACTCGGGGGGGGGGGGGGTCATATGGCGGCACATGGGGAGTGCATAATTGTATAACATCTTAGACAAGAACAAAGAGCAGAGGTTCCCTGGGAGATAACAGGGAGGTGTGAAGGATGAATGCAGTGTGACCTTTTGTGTGTTAGAAACTTCTAGAGGAATGATAAGGGATTAAGGAAGTGAATGCAATGTGACCTTTTGTGTGTTAGAAGCTTCTGGAGGAATGCCATGCTATTTAAGAGAAGAGTCTCTGCTGAGTTGTCATTCTGTCTATGCTTCTTGTGTGAGATGTGTAATAAACTGTCTGAGCCAAATCCGCCTCGTTATTTACACGCTCCACAAGGTCAACATTTCTGAATTAAAATCATTTTAAAAATTGGTCTTAGTTTTTAAAATTCAAATTTTCTGAGATACTGAATTTTGGGTTTTTATTAGCGGCAAGTCATAATTATCACAATAAAAAAGGAATAAATGTTTGAAATATACACACGTGGACAAAATTGTTGGTACCCCTCTGTTAATGAAAGAAAAAACTCACAGTGGTCACAGAAATAACTTGAATCTGACAAAAGTGGTAATAAATAAAAAGTCTATGAAAATTAACCAATGAAAATCAGACAATTCTTGGATTTTGTGTCTGTGCACAAAAAGGTATCTTTCTAGCGAATCTCTAGCACATTTTTATCTATTAGCACTTATCCTTTGCCAAAATAATTCATCAACATCACAGTTTTATCTTTGCATTCTTCCTCCAAAACTTGAGACATCTCTGCTGTGTAATGAAACTGCACATTTTAGAGTGCTCTTTTATTGTGATCACCCCAAGTCACACCTGTGCAATAGTCATGCTGTTTAATCAGCATTTTGATAGGAAACACCTGTCAGGTGTATGGAATATCTTGGCAAAGGAGAACTTCTCCTAATGTATGCACACAATCTGATGGAAATATACATTTAATGTGCATACAAAAACATCTTTAAACTTTCCTTCAAAAAATTGAAGTAAAGTGCTATTGTGTATTTTATAGAATATATACACTACTCACAAAAAGTTAAGGCTATCCGGTTTCTGGGTGAAATTTCAGGATGCACCTAAAATACACTATACACTATTGTGGTGACACTGTGTGGGGGGTTCTCCACCCAGAGTCGGAAACCGGGGGGAGGGGGGAGATGGAACAGAGGACTGAAGGAGGAAGTGACACCGGGGGGTCTCAGATGTAGCAGAAAGGACTATCCGTCCCCCAGGGAGTTCAGGAGACACCGGAGTTCGCTAGAGGAAGAGAGGGTGTGAGAAGCAGGGCTGGTGTTGTATGATGTTAATGTGCCAGACATTCTTTGTGCACTGGGTGTATTGTCTTTGGCTTCCTGGGTCTCATGGGGCAGAAATAATGGGTATAAAAAGGAGGCGCCCAGAGACCACGGGAGAGTATTTTCTGTACTTGACGGTGGAAGGTGAATAAAGTTGTGTGTTGTCTAGCTCGCTGCCTTGTCTGCATTCATCTTCCACACTATAACCTTTACAGATGAACTTAATTTGACCTTCTCTAACCTTTTGAATGCACATGTCCAACTGTTCAATGTTTCAGTACTTTTTGCATAACTTGCTGTTCTCTAAAAAGGCGCTTAGCAGCAAAATTCACAACAGGTGTTTGATCCATGAATTGACCAATAAATATTTTGGTTCAATTAGAATTTGTGTTTAAACAGCAGAAATGATGCCGCCAAAGATGTTGGAGACATCAAGGAGAGGTCTATGCATCAGCCAGTGTTGAGCATTTGGTGGTGGTGGTGTTACAGTCTGGGCAGGTGTGTCTAGTCAATACAGAACTGCCCTACACCTTGTGAATAGTACAGTGACAAACCGATACTACCTGAATAACATCATTAATCCAGTCATTGTGCCCCTGCATAAACAACACAGGCCTAATTTCATCTTCATGGATGATAATGCTCCAGCTCATCGAGGTTGCATCATTAGGGAATGGCTGCTGGACGCTGGGGTACCTCAAATGGAGTGGCCTGCACTTTCTCCAGACCTGAATCCCATAAAAAACCTATGGGATCAGCTGAGTCACCGTGTAAAGGCTCATAACCCTGCACCCCACACCCTCAATGGCCTCAATCGCCAATTGACGTCGTTGTCAAGCTGTAATTGATGCTCAAGGGCACATGACAAGTTACTGAGACACTGACATTTTTTGTTGTGGTACAGCCACCACTGTTGTTGGCTTTTGTTTCAATAAATAGTTTGAGATGAGGAAATCACCATTGCATGCTTCTACTTAAATGTTCTACTTTCATGTTATAATATCACTGTAGCATGAACTTTTTACATTTTCCATAAATTTCACCCAAAAGCCAAATATCCCTAACTTTTTGTGAATATTGTACAGTGGTGTGAAAAAGTGTTTGCCCTCTTCCTGATTTCTCTTTTTTTTGTGTGTGTTTGTCACACTTTAAATATTTCAGATCATCAAACAAATTTAAATATTGGACAAAGATAACACAAGTAAACACAAAATGCAGTTTTTAAATGAAGGTGCTTATTATTAAGGGTAAAAAAAAATTCAAACCTACATGGCCCTGTGTGAAAAAGTGATGACACCCCCTACCCCCCCCCCCCCCCGTTAAAACGTAATTTTTTTTGTGTGTGTGTATTTTCTTGATCCCTAGCAGGGAAATTCAGGGCATCCACCTGGATGGATGAAGCAGCCACAGTACGGTGCTATCTGTTCACCATTCACACATGCATTCACACCTAGGGCCACTTTTAGAGTCTCCAATTAACCTAACCTGCATGTATAGGCCTGTGGGAAGAAACTGGAGAAATCCTGGAGTAAACCCACGCAGACATGGGGAGAACATGCAAACTCCACACAGATCACCGTTGGTCAGGGGGTGGGATCGAACCCGGGATCCCTTGGCCAAGGGTGAGTTGCTGTGCTGCCACAGTGCTAACCACTGTGTCACCGCACTTACATTTTTTTTCTCTTATTTTTTTATTTTATTTTATTTAAATTTAAATAATAAATTAACTGTGGTTTATCACATCTTTGGAAAGCTGAGTTCAATTTCTGTAGCCACACCCAGGTCTGATTACTGCCACACCTGTTCTCAATCAAGAAATCACTTAAAAAGGATCTGCCTGACAAAGTGAAGTCGACCAAAAGATCCTCAAAAGCTAGATATCATGCTGTGATCCAAAGAAATTTATAACAAATGAGAAACAAAGTAATTGAGATCTATCAGTCTGGCAAAGGTTATAAAGCATTTCTAAAGTTTTGGGACTCCAGCGAACCACAGTGAGAGCCATTATCCACAAATGGCAACAACATGGAACAGTGGTGAACCTTGCCAGGAGTGGACGGCCGACCAAAATTACCCCAAGAGCGCAGCGACAACTCATCCAAGAGGTCACAAAAGACCTCACAACAACATCCAAAAAACTGCAGGCCTCATTTGCCTCAGTTAAGGTCAGTGTTCATGACTCCACCATAAGAAAGAGACTGGGCAAAAATGGCCTGCATGGCAGAGTTCCCAGACGAAAACCACTGCAGAGCAAAAAGAACATAAAATCTCATCTCAGTTTTGCCAGAAAACATCTTGATGATCCCCAAGACTTTTGGGAAAATACTCTGTGGACTGATGAGACAAAAGCTGAACTTTTTGGAAGGTGTGTGTCCCATTACATCCAAAATGGTAAATGGTATTCACTTATATAGCGCTTTTATTCTCATCTCTTGATGACCAAAGCGCTTTACAGATCCTGCTATCCACCCATTCACACACACATTCACACACTGATGGTGGCATGCTGCCTAACATGGCGCTTTCAGACCCATCAGGAGCAATTGGGGGTGAAGTGTCTTGCCCAAGGACACAACGGCAGGATATCTGGGAAGAGCGGGATTCGAACCGCCAACCATGTGGTTATTGGACGACCTGCTCTACCTCCGGAGCCACTGCTGCCCCCAGCGGCAGTGGCTCAGGAAAAGTAACACAGCGTAAAAAGTAAAAGTAACACAACATTTCAGAAAAGGAACATCATTCCAACAGTAAAATGTGGTGGTGGTAGTGTGATGGTCTGGGGCTGTTTTGCTGCTTCAGGACTTGGGAGACTTGCTGTGGTAAATGGCACCATGAATTCTGCTGTCTACCAGAAAATCCTTAAGGAGAATGTCCAGCCATCTGTTTGTGACCTCAAGCTGAAACACACTTGGGTTCTGCAGCAGGACAATGATCCAAAACACACCAATAAGTCCACCTCTGAATGGCTTAAGAAAAACAAAATGAAGACTTTGGACTGGCCTAGTCAAAGTCCTGACCTGAATCCGACTGAGATGCTGTGGCATGACCTTAAAAGGCGGTTCATGCTCAAAAATGCTCCAATGTGGCTGAATTACAACAATTCTGCAAAGATGAGTGGGCCAAAATTCCTCCACAGCGCTGAAAAAGACTCATTGCCAGTTATCACAAACGTTTGACTGCAGTTGCCACTGCTAAGGGTGGCCCAACCAGTTATTAGGTTTAGGGGGCAATCACTTTTTCACGCAGGGCCATGTAGGTTTGGATTTTTTTTCCCCCTTAATAATAAACACCTTAATTTTAAAAACACAACAACTGCATTTTGTGTTTACTTGTGTTATCTTTGTCAAATATTTAATTTTGTTTGATGATCAAATCATTTAAGTGTGACAAACATACAAAAAAAAGAGAAATCAGGAAGGGGGCAAACACTTTTTCACACCACTGTGTATGAGGTAGGTGAAACAGAGATAGGCGCCGCCACATACACCACATGGTGTCCCACATGCTGTGGAAGGGATTAACTTAACTTTATAAATGGGGGGTTAGTTAGTTAATTCCCTTCACACCATGTTGGTGTATGGGGCGGCGCCTATCTCCGTTTCTTTGACCCTAGGCCACACAGCTACTGTAAGTCGTGAAAGCTACAGTGGGGGGTCAGTCCTCTGGTAGCTCTGTGCGTGACTTTACTTTCCCCGTTCCATTATGCGGAGCACCACGCTAGAAGGCAGAAAGTACCATTTTTATATGGTCTTCGGCATGACCCGGCCGGGATTTGAACCCCTGCCTCCTGGGTGTGGGGCGGATGCTCTACCAACTGAGCCACCACTCCGGTATATATGGGGGGGGGGGGGGGGGGGGGGGGTGAAAAGTTCATAGTGGTCAAATTTGACCAAATGTGGTTTATTTTTCAACCACAGGGATCCAAGCACTGCAACATCAATGGAAGAAGTATGTGGACCGGAGGGGAGACTATTTTGAAAAATAAACCACATTTGATCAAATTTGACCACAATGAACTTTCCAGCCTATGAACTTTTTCAGCCCCCCCCCCCCCCAATAGTGTATACAGCAATGTTGACTGCGTGCCCTATGGCATCTGGTTGTAGATATACACTGTGAAATTCAATTAGGTAACCTTACTATGAAAAAAAACATGCAAACAGATGCCTGTATAAACAAAGTGGGACAAAAATTGTATACTGTAAATAAAAGCATTTGTTTGTACAACATACATTTATTATCCCACTTACTTTTTTCAAGGCAAAAGGTTTGCATGCTTTTTCTAAATCCATCCATTCATCTTCTAATGCTTATCCGTGGGTCTGGGTCGCAGAGACAGCAGTCCAAACAGAGAAGCCCAGACCACCGTCTAGTTCACATAGCTCCCTCCTGCAGGTGGTGAACCCACAGGAGGGTGAACCCGCTGGCTTTTTCTAATTGGATTTTACAGTGCATTTATGCCACACAACAGAAAACATAGATATGTTCCGTCCATAACCCATGCAGAGTACTGTATTTATCCAGTTGATGAAAAGATTATATTCACACACCCATCACTTTGAAAAAAAAACATTTTTTTATTTGTGATTAGAGCACTGGTTTTTGATAATACATTAGCAACTCCTACATGTAAGCTATGATGTTACTGCATTGATGGGAACTCACACGAAGGATCTGTGAAAGTTTCAGTTTACGCATACTTTGGATGCTTTGGGTTGGTGGTTCGAATCCCACTCTCCCCAGCCATCCTGCTGTTGTGTCCCTGGGCAAGACACTTTACCCACCTTATCTCCAGTGTCCATGACACTGGGCATGAATGTGTATAAATGTTGGGTAGTGGTCGGAGGCCGTTGGCGTGGGTTGGCAACCACATTTCCATCAGTCTGCCCCAGGGCAGCTGTGGCTACAGTAGTAGCTTACCATTCTCAATGTGTGTGACGTGAATGAATAATGTATCTATTGTAAAGGGTCTTTGAGTGTCCATGAAAAGCGCCATATAAATTTGATGCATTATTATTATTATACTGTAACACAGGTTAAAACTGACTTTGTTTCTATTATTTTGTCATTAGTGAATGTACCCGAGTTATTTGCTCTTGTTACAAAGCATTGTGATCACCCTGTCTGTGTGTACAGTGGAGATCAAAATTAGAGAACAATGTATGAATACAGGTGCATTTCAATAAATTAGAATGTCATCAAAAAGTTGATTTATTTCAATAATTCAATTCAAAAAGTGAAACTCTATATATATAGATTCATTACACACAGAGTGATATATTTCAAGTTTATTTCTTTTGATTTTTATGGTTATGGCTTGCAGCAAATGAAAACCCCAAATTCAGTTTCTCAAAAAATTAGAATATTATATAAAATTAATAATAAAAAAAAGATTTTTAATAGAAATGTTAGCCGACTGAAAAGTATGTCCATGTACACACTCAATACTTGGTCAGGGCTCCTTTTGCATAATTACTGCATCAGTGCAGCATGGCATGGAGGTGATCAGCCTGTGTTACTGCTGAGGTGTTATGGAAGCCCAGGTTGCTTTGATAACGGCCTTCAGCTCGTCTGCATTATTGGGTCTGGTGTATTTTATCTTCCTCTTGACAATACTCCATAGATTCTCTATGGGATTTAGGTCAGGAGAGTTTGCTGGCTAATCAAGCACAGTGATACCATGGTCATTAAACCAGGTATTTGTACTTTTGGCAGTGTGGGCAGGTGCCATGTCCTGCTGGAAAATTAAATCAGCATTTCCATAAAGCTTGTCAGCAGAAGGAAGCATGAAGTGCTCTAAAATTTCCTGTTTGATGGCTGCACTGACATTGGACACAGTGGAAAAACATCAGCAGATGACATGGCTCCACATATCATCATTTGACTGTGGAAACTTCACACCGGACCTCAAGAAACTTGGATTCTGTGGCTGTTCGCTCTTAATCCAGACTCTGGGACCTTGATTTCGAAGTGACAGGACTTGGCACCTGATTTGGAGAGCTATGTCATCTGCTGGTGTTAGTCCACTGTGTTTTATCAAGTCCAAAGTCAATGGAGCTGCCGACCAGGACATTTAAGAGTACTTCATGCTTCCCTCTGCTGACAAGGTTTATGGAGATGCTGATTTCATTTTCCAGCAGGACTTGGCACTTGCCCACACTGCTGCCAAAAGTACCAAAGCCTGGTTTAATGACCATGGTATCACCATATTTTACTGGCCAGCAAACTCTCCTGACCTAAACCCCATACAGAATCTGTAGTGCATCCGGAAAGTATTCACAGCGCTTTACTTTTTCCACATTTCGTTATGTTGCAGCCTTATTCCAAAAGGGATTAAATTCATTTTTTTCCTCAAAATTCTACACACAATAACCCATAATGACAATGTGAAAAAGTTATTTTTTAGAGATTTACAAATTTATTAAAAATAAAAAACTAAGAAATCACATGTACCTAAGTACGTATCCACAGCCTTTGTCAAGAAGCTCAAAAATGAGCTCAGGTGCATCCTGTTTCCACTGATGCACTGATCCTTGAGATGTTTCTGCAGCTTAATTGAAGTCCACCTGTAGTAAGTTCAGTTGATTGGACATGATTTGGAAAGGCACACACCTGTCTATATAAGGTCCCACAGTTGACAGTGCATGTCAGAGCACAAACCAAGCATGAAGTCAAAGGAATTGTCTGTAGACCTCCGAGACAGGATTGTCTTGAGGCACAAATCTGGGGAAGGGTACAGAAAAATTTCTGCTGCTTTGAAGGTCCCAGCGTTCCTCTGTGGAGAGAGGAGAACCTTCCAGAAGGACAACCATCTCTGCAGCAATCCAACAATCAGGCCTGTATGATAGCATGGCCAGACGGAAGCCACTACTTAGTAAAAGGCACAAGGCAGCCTGCGTGGAGTTTGCCAAAAGGCACCTGAAGGACTCTCAGACCATAAGAAACAAAATTCTCTGGTCTGATTGTCATGATTCCCCGTGCGCCATTAATACGGCACATGAGGGAGAGAATGAAAAACCCAATCGTGTGAGTAGAAAGTGCCATTTTATTGTATTAACCCACAAAATAAGTCCAGTAGACAACCGTCACAAAATAACAAGTCCAGTTGATCACAAAAGTCCAGAGAAATGCAAATGAGGAAATTAAGGCCACCAGACATACAGGGCGCCTGCTGGATGCTCTACAGCCCGGTCAAGGGGAAGCCTAGTGCCGCAGGACTGCTGTCAGCATAAAGAGAAAGGTGAACATGACACTCACGGGGCTGGACTGATCCCGGGGCGATCCATGTAGTCTGGAGGATTAAGAGGGTGAGCAGGGTCAGCCGATTACACCAAGGGATAAACCGAACTTCAAGTGCTTGGCTGAATAATAGCAGGTAATGAAGACTCATACGTGGAGCGCTAGGTGCCGCATATGGAGGTGAATGCTCCGACAATCTCTTTCCGCAAATGCAGCAAAGAAATACTCCTAAAGCTAATGAGGAAAGAGATTGCCGGTGCGAGAAAGCGTGGGCTGAACGTGATTGGAACTGGTGTGTGAGAGAGCGTGTATGAGCGTATGAATGGGAATGAATGGAGCGTGTGTGTGTGTGTGTGTGTATGTGTGTGAACACCCGTGACAGTACAGCTGATGGCGCTTGACAGGAGAAGGGGGCATGCCCAAGCTGTCAGGTGGAAAATAGGGCAAAACATAATAAGTCAGAACTGGGTTTGGAACAGCCAAACCCAGGTTCATGACACTGATGAGACAAAGACTGAACTCTTTGGTGTGAATGCCAGGCGTCATGTTTGGACGAAACCAGGCACTGCTCATAACTATGCCAATGGTGGTGGCAGCATCATATTGTGGTGATGTTTTCAGCGGAAGGAACTGGGAGACTAGTCAGGATAGAGGAAAAGATGAATGCAGCAATGTACACAGACATCCTGGATGAAAACCTGCTCCATAGCGCTCTTGACCTCAGACTGGGGCGACGGTTCATCTTTCAGCAGGACAGCGACCCTAAGCACACAGTCAAGATATCAAAGCAGTGGCTTCAGGACAACTCTGTGAATGTCCTTGAATGGCCCAGCCAGAGCCCAGACTTGAATCCAATTGAACATCTCTGGAGAGATCTGAAAATGGCTGTGCACCGACGCTTTCCATCCAACCTGATGGAGCTTGAGAGGTGCTGCAAGGAGGAATGGGTGAAACTGCCCAAAGATAGGTGTGCCAAGCTTGTGGCATCATATTCAAAAAGACTTGAGGCTGTAATTGCTGCCAAAGGTGCATCAACAAAGTATTGAGCGAAGGCTGTGAATACGTATGTACATGTGATTTCGTAGGTTTTTATTTTTAATAAATTTGCAAAAATCTCAAAAAAACTTTTTCACGTTGTCATTATGGGGTATTGTGTGTAGAATTTTGAGGGGAAAAAATGAATTTAGTCCCTTTTGGAATAAGGCTGTAACATAACAAAATGTGGAAAAAGTGAAGCGCTGTGAATACTTTCCAGATGCACTGTATGAAGTATCGTCAACAGGGAGATGAGAGACACCTGACCCAACAATGCAGATGAGCTGAAGGCCGCTATCAAAGCAACCTGGGCCTTCATAACACCTCAGCAGTAACACAGGCTGATCACCTTCATGCCATGCCACAGTGATGCAGTATTAATTCATGCACAAAAAGCCCTGACCAAGTATTCAGTGTGTACATGGAAATACTTTTAGTCGGCCAACATTTCTATTAAAAAAATAAATTTTTAAAAATTGATCTTATGTAATATTCTAATTTTTTGAGAAACTGATTTTCGGGTTTTCATGAGCTGCAAGCCGTAACCATCATAATTAAAAGAAATAAACACTTGAAATATATCACTCTGTCTGTAAGAAATCTATATAAAATATGAGTTTCATTTTATGAATTGAATTACTGAAATAAATCAACTTTTTGATGATATTCTAATTTAGTGAGCTGCACCTGTACTTAATTTATTGTAAAATATTGTTATTCTTCATTGTTCAGAACCTGACAGAATATCAGCTGTGACTGTACTACTGCTGTACCACCATGTTTTTTTAAATAACCAAGGCACTTCAACATAAACATTTATTTTGTTTAAAAAAAAAATGAGCAAATTTAGAGAACAGTAACCACTGTTTTTAGGGCTATAGCATTCAAAAACTAATAGGAAGTGTAGAGGCCCTTGCTTTGAATGACTTCAGCACATCTGTGCCCACAGGACATCACTAGTTTCTCACACTGCTCTGGTTTGGGAGACATAATTATATGAAGATGCTCAGTGGGAAATTGGTTCAACACTGCAGCTGGAATTACTCACGAGTTCACTGCTGAACAAGGCAAGGATCTGTGTTGACACACAGTGTTTCTCCGTTTAAGACAGTTTGGACTCAAAGACTTACTCTGCAGTAACCAAACCTGTCATCAATAGAAAGAATAAAAAGGCTAGACTTGCCTTTGCTGAGGAGCATGTTGTGTGGACAGAGGAGAACTGGTCCAGACTGCACTTCAGTGATGAGAGTAAGTTCAGTTTATTTGGGTCTGATGGGAAACAATATGTTTGGCGTCAAACTGGGGAAAGACTGAACCCAAAGTGTGTAAAGAAGTCAGTTAAATTTGGAGGAGGAAGCATCATAGTTTGGGGGATGTTTTCTGCAGCAGGGGTTGGGCCTCTTGTACAGCTACATGGCAGGGTGAATGCAAATGTTTATGTTATGTGTTAGAATAAATCAAGTATTAATACATTGTTCTCTAATTTTGATCTCCACTATGTGTGATTTCACAGTACTAACTAGAATTTAATTGCCTATAAATTTGTGATGCATGGAGCAGTTTTGGTGAAATCTGGTAGATGAGGTCTGAGGACAGCCAAGTGAAATCAGGGCCAGTAGCTGAAGCTCAATGTCAAACAGATCAAAACTTAATAACTCTCAAACTAGAGAGGTGAGACTGCCACCCTGACTACCTTGCTTCTAGAACAGTGTTTTTCAACCAGAGTGCCTTGGTATGTTCAAGTTTCTGAGAACAGTTATCTAATTTTGTTTCTTAAATGATCCAAAAAATTGCAAACAATTTGCTGTTGCTGTGCATGGGTTCTGTAGACACTCATGCACAATAATGTCAAATTATTTGCTATTTTTGGACCAATGAAGTAGTGAAATTAGACTATTTCCCTCAAAAACCTGAACATGCCAGGGCAAACTGGTTGAAAAACACTGTTCTAGATTAATTTACAACCTATGTGACTGTATGTTTTGGGCTTTCAGTGTGAACTGGTTCAGGTGAATTTAATCATAAGAGTCAGAGGCTCCCCATAATTTTTGGTCAGAATTGCCTGCATCATCCCTAAAGGCGTGTGGAGATACCTGGACCCTCTGAGGAAATTCTCAATCAGGGCCCTGTTTATCCTGCTGCATTTTCTGGCTGCCTCAAAATTGTTGCTGAGAACACCGTAGATATTCTCCCTGTCATTTTTCCTCCCAAAGAACAGGAAGAGGGCGTAGCAGTCTTTGCCAATGGATGTGCAGAAATCCACCAATCTCTCGCACATGTCCTTGTGACCGGTCTCCATCTGAGCCATGCGGACTGATTCACTGCAGTCCTCCGCAGGAGTCGTGGTGTCCCGTTGCATGCTGTTGTGCAGGACCTGCACAACAATTTGGAACTTTGGGGTCTTGGTGGACTTCTCCAGCACAGCCCAAACCCAGTCAGCTCCCAACAGGATACGTTGCCCGGGTGTCATGACCGTGCAGTTAAGGCTGCCTGTCAGGTTGAGGCTGATGCTCTCAGTGATGTACGTCATCAGGAAGATCTGAAGAAGGGCAACATGGTTTACTGATTTTAAAAAAAGCAGACTGTCATTCTGTATGTCAGTCACGTCTGCCTGTGCACAAATATTTGAATATCCAGATGTTCATTTGTTACATCAGTGTTCCACTGCCAAAATTGGTATTTATTGGTATTTACATATTATATCTAAATGCTAATTATACATCTAAATGATAAATGTTAAATCTATCTGATAAATAAATGTAAATAAATAATAAATAAATCTAAATGTTAAATCTAAATCTGGGGTGTCAAACTCATTTTAGCTCGGGGGCCACATACTGCCGGATTTAATGTCAAGTGGGCTGGACCAGTAAAATAATAACAAAATACCCTAATGGCAACTCCAAATTTCATTGTTTGTTTTACTACAAAGAAGTACAAGTACATTATGAAAAGTTTACATTTATTGGACGATTGATCTTTTACAAAACATGAACAACCTGAATGATGAATCTTCATCAAAGTATGACCAACCTGAATTTTTTTCTTTTCTGCTCTGTTTTGAACTGAAGCTGATGAACAACATCTTAATCACGATAAAACAAACGCCATTCAAGGAACCAGGTATTGTATTGCTGCCATCTTCTGTTTAGTCCTGGAACTTGTTTGTGTTTTGAACAGTGACCCAAGTTTCATGGTCATAATAAACCGATTACTGGCAATAATTTTCTTGTGTTTACATGCATTGAATAAACGGATTACTGGAGGGTAAACCACTTGAATTAATGACCCCACATACATGGCCTTTATCGGATTATTCTGTTTACATTGCCACTTGAATAATCAGATAACTCCAGAAATAAAATCATAACCTGCTTATCTGTGTACACGTAAACATGGTCATTGATGGGACACAAGTCAGCACATGAAAAGATCACACGAGAATTATGTAACATAAAGCGAGAGCTCAAGAGAGACCGATCACGAGCACGTGATCACAACAAAGAAGCAAGCCGTGCCGATGTAAGTATCCTCTCGGTGTTAATTCTCTGAAGACCTCTGACCTCTGACCGCCAGTGCCCCAACAGCTCGCTGTCGTCAGCCAGCAGCTTCTCTTATTTTGAACATGTTCAAAAACTTTTGTGACAAGAAAAACTGCTTCTGACCATAAAAATATCCAGCAAACAGCAGCAAACTGTTACACACCCGCCCCATAAACCCCAACGAGCCAACTGTTGGCACGATCATGAATGCCCCCCAGCACCCGCCATGCTGCGAGACACTGGGATAAATCTATTTTTAAAGAACAGTTATTAAATACAGTAAATGTCACATTTCAGTGTCTGCTGGATCCGGTATCCATAAAAAGACTTGTTGCATATTTTTAGTGATCTCATGGAGAATGGATAACAGACTGCAGCGGAGTCAGTGGAAATTGGGGGTCAGTTTTGTGTCTGCTACTCTTGGACTACCCCAAATGGACAAATTGGGAATAGCAGTTACTTTATTGAAAAATTGCTGCTCATGTGTTCTATTATTTAATTTTCACACTTTGCAAATTCATCTCGTGAGCCAGTTCTGGCAGGTCGGTTTTGGCCTGCAGGCCGTAACTTTGACACCCCGATCTACATACTGGACACTGAATCTTTAGCTTACAGTATATATCTGAATGTGTATATTGGCTAAAAAAAAAAAAAAAAGGGCAGACTGTCATGCTGTATGTCAGTCATGTCTGCCTGTACACAAATATGCCTGTTGTACAGTGGCTAGCACTGTTGTCTAACAGCTAGAAGGTTCCAGGTTCGAATCCCCAGGCTGACAGGGGTGGGAACCTTTCTGTGTGGAGTTTGTATGTTCTTCCTGTGCTGTGTGGGTTTCCTCCCACAATCCAAAGACATGCATGTTAGTAGGTATCTGTCTTCTATAGGCACTTAGGTGAAGCACTTTGAGACTAGAAAAAGCGCAGTGTCTAGCATTTAGATTTCACATTTATTTTAAATAACATTTAACCTTAAGATGTATCTTTGACATTTTGATTAACTAGATTTAACATAAATGTAATATTTAACATTTACATTTGAAGGTCACACAACATTTTCTCATATTATACACACACACACACACACACACACACACAGAGTGGATATAAAATCACATTAAAACTCATGTTAAATGGGAGTCAGCACACACCTGCCATCATTTAAAGTGCCTCTGATTAACCCCAAATAAAGTTCAGCTGTTCAAGTAGACTTTTCCTGACATTTTTGTAGTCACATCTTACAGCACAAGCCATGGTCCTCAGAGAGCTTCCAAAGCATCAGAGGGATCTCATTGTTCCAAGGTATCAGTCAGGAGAAGGGTACAAAAGAATTTCCAAGGCATTAAATATACCATGGAACACAGTGAAGACAGTCATCATCAAGTGGAGAAAATATGGCACACCAGTGGCATTATCAAGAACTGGATGTCCCTTCAAAATTGATGAAAAGATGAGAAGAAAAGTGGTAAGGGAGGCTGCCAAGTGTCATGTTCTGGTGAGCGCGCACCCCCTCCTTCCCATTTTCTCCTCAGGCAATCATCACACCTGGGTGATTAGACGCACCTACTGCCTCTGCTCAGCCAGCGCTTATAAGGATCTGCTCTTTGGTGCCCCAGCGCTGGCTCGTTTGGGTATACTGCCTCAACTAAGAAACAAAGCAAGTATTGTTATATGTGTTTGGTGAAGTTTTTGCACTCGCCTTCTCTTGTCTCTCCTCTTCTCCAGGTCGCTGCCATCTGTGCGGGTGCATCTTCGGGGATTGTGTGCGCTCACCTGCCCCATCATCCACACTCAGCTGCTACTACTCTCCACCCGGTCAGGCATTATCAACTTCTTCATGACCCACTTCATCCTGTTGGTTCGTCTCTCCCCGCTCATAAACGTGTTTTTGTGTGTTTGGATTGTTCTCCTGTCATTGCATTCTGCACATGGGCTGACTATACTATTAATCATGACAGAACGAGCTAGCCATAACCTCGGCTCAGCGAATGCGGCAGCACCACAGCATTCCACTCTCGAGCGCTTAGACGCAACTGAGAAACAGGTGGCCATATTCACACAGCAGCCGCAGACTATTACTCAGCAGCTGGGTACGGTCACTGAACATTTGGTCAACATGGCTCCTCCAGGCCCTCCCGCTCCTCCTGCTCCTGTTGTTCAAACTACTGTTTGCCATACTACCTCTGTTCCCATACCTGCCCCATACGCGGAGGAGGTGGGGAAATGCAAGGAGTTTTTAGGTCAGATACGGCTTTATCTATGGCAGGTGTGTGTGGGGGGGGGGGGGGAGTACCCAGATGATACTGCAAAAATTCATTTTTTGACCCTCCTGCTTAGGGACCGGGCCCTGAGCTGGGCTCGGTGCATTCTTGACAGCCTGGAGAGGGCTGGATATACATTAGAAAGATTTGTGGTCGAGTTCACCCGTGCGTTTGACCGTACGGCGAGTCAGGGGAATGTCATGAGCTGCCTCTTGTCTCTCCGCCAGGGCGCTCGGTCGGTGGCCTGTGGAAACTCAGTGGAGTTTCGGGTCAAAGCAGCGGACTCAGGGTGGAACGAGGTTGCTCTACACAGCGTGTTTCTCCACAGTTTAAACACTCACCTCCGTGACGACCTGGCGGTTTATGCGGTTCCCGACACTCTGGACAGTCTTATTGATCAGGCTGTCGGTTTAGATAACCGGTACTGCCAGCACGCGAGGGAGCAACAGTCCTCTTTCGCCCGTCCGCCGTGCGGGTGCCCACCACGTCTACTGATATAGGGGGCGCAAGTCCTTCTCCCGAGCTGATGGAGCTCATCCGGTTTCGGTTGATCAACGATGAGCGGCAGCGGAGGAGAAGGATCGGCACATGCATGTACTGTGGTTCTATGGAGCACAGAGTGGATGACTGCCCCCTGGGGCCAAAAGACGTGGCCCGTCAGTAGCCGTGGGGGGTCTGGTGGGTGGGACCAAACTTAATCCCCCCAGTAATTTCTCTATTCCAGCCCTCATCCAGTTACCAGGGGTCGAGAGGAGGGCTATGGCGTTACTGGATTCAGGGGCAGAGGGAAATTTCATCTCTTCCCAGCTCGTTCGGGATATGGGCATTCCCACCCACAAATTGTTCCCACCCCAGAATATCACTACTTTATCTGTCCAAAGGATCACTGTAGTCACTGAATGCACGGCACCCATCACGGTCCTTCTTTGCAGGAACCTTCGGGAGGAACTTTAGTTCTTAGTTTTTCCAAATTCATCCTCCTCGATGGTCCATGGTTACCCGTAGCTCCGGAGGCATAACCCTATAATCAATTGGGCTAATAACACCATCTCCTCCTGGGGTCCACACTGTTTGGCTTCTTGTTTGAGTTTGGCCGAGTGTTCTGTCTCTCTCTATTTCTTCCACCCCAGCCGAACCACCAGAACTTAGCCTGGTCCCCAAGGTCTATCACAACCTGGGGGATGTCTTCAGCAAGTCCCAAGCACTATCGCTTCCGCCTCATCACTCTTATGACTGTGCTGTGGAGCTTCTCCCGGTGGCCCGGCTGCCATCCAGCCGGCTCTATAGTATTTCTGGCCCGGAGAGGGAGGCAATGGAGAGATACATTAAAGACTCTCTGAATGCCAGCCTTATTCGGCCATCTTCGGCTCCACTCGAAGCAGGTTTTTTTTTTTGTTGGAAAGAAGGACGGGTCGTTACACTCGTGCATTGACTACCGGGAATTAATTGCGATCACTGTAAAAGACAAATATCCTCTGCCTCTGATTAACTCCGCGTTTGAGCTCCTTCAGCGCGCGCAGGTATTTACTAAATTGCGATCTCCGGAACACATACCATTTAATCCATAATCGCGAAGGAGATGAGTGGAAGACGGCATTTAAAACTCACCTGGGGCAATTTGAGTATTTGGTCATGCCGTTTGGGATCATTAACTGCTCCGCCATCTTCCAGCTGCTCATTAACAATGTCCTTCGTGATATGGTTAACCGGTTTGTTTTTGTGTAACTGGATGATATTCTAATTTTTTCACGCTCGCCAGAGGAACATGAGGTCCATGTTAGGGCCATGTTACAGTGGCTCTTGGAGAACCAGCTCTACGTTAAAGCCGAGAAGTGTGAGTTCTCCACCAATTCCACCTCCTTCTTTGGCTTCATAGTGGCTGAAGGGGAGCTGATTGCCGACCCGGCCAAGGTGAAGGCTGTGCTTGATTGGCCAACACCCCACTCCTGTAGGGAGCTTCAATGTTCCTGGGGTTTGCAAATTTTTATCGCACGTTCATCCAGAACTATAGTGGGGTAGCACAGCCTCTTACGCAGCTGACCTCCATTAAGGTACCATTTTGATGGTCCGAGGCAGCTGAACAGGCTTTTGTGAAATTAAAAAGTCTGTTCTCTGAACCACCCATCTTGGCGCAGGTCGACCCTCAGCTCCAATTTATACTCGAGGTGGACGCTTCCGATTCGGGGGTAGACGCTGTCCTTTCACAGCGCTCATCCTCCGACCAGAAGCTCTGCCCGTGCCCGTTTTTGTTTACGCCTGCCTAAAGGAATTACGACGTAGAGGATAGAGAGCTCGTAGCCATTAAATTGGCACTGGAGGAATGGAGACACTGGTTAGAAGGGGCTACTCATCCCATAGTCGCGTGGACCAACCACAAGAATTTAGAATATTTACAGTCGGCCCGCCGATTGAACGCCAGGCAGGCCCATTGGGCCTTATTTTTCCAAACATTCAATTTCACCATCACTTACCATCCTGGCTCTCGGACCACCAAACCGGATGCACTCTCCCGCCAGTTTGACTCCTAGCAGGTAGCCCCCCGTCCCGTCCCCAGCCCTTTGTTCCTCCTTTCTGTGTTCTTGGAGCCCTTACTTGGGACATTGAGCAGAGGGTCCGACAGGCCCAGTCCCAGCAGGCCAAACCAGCGGGATGCCCCTGCAATAGACTGTTTGTTCCTGCCTTCCTCCGCAGCGAGGTTATCCACTGGGCCCACACCAGCTGCTTCGCCTGTCACCCTGGGATCTCCCACACTATCGATCTAGTCCAGTGGGTGTTCTGGTGGCCCGCGCTGCGGCGGGACGTGCAGAAGTATGTCAAAGCCTGCCAAACTTGTACATGGGGCAAATCGGACCCCCCTCCCCATCCCGCTGGTCTCCTGCATCCTCTACCCATTCCTGGCCGCCCTTGGTCCTACATTATCCTTGATTTTTTAACTGGTCTGCCCCTCTCCCACGGGAAGTCAGTCATTCTCACTATTGTTGACCGCTTCTCCAAAGCTATTCACCTGGTTGACCTGCCCAAACTCCCCTCCGCCTCTGGCGAGACTGCCGAGTTCCTCATCTCTCAAGTCATCCGTCTGCATGGTATTCCCCTTGATATTGTGTCTGACCGGGGTCCCCAGTTCACATCGCAAGTCTAGAAGTCCTTCTGCTGCACGCTGGATACCATCGTAAGCCTCACTTCCAGGAACCACCCACAGAGCAATGGGCAGGCTGAGCGCACTAATCAATCTTTGGAGCCTACCCTCAGGTGTGTAGCAGCTGAAAACCCATCTACCTGGAGCACATACCTGACCTGGGTGGAGTATGCACACAATTCTGCCATCTCCACCGCCACAGGGCTTACCCCCTTCGAAGCCTCTATGGGATGCAGCCCCCCTCTCTCTTACCAATGGCCAAGAGGGGGGTCGCGGTGCCGTCCGTGGGGACCCATGCTCGCCACTGCCACCGGATCTGGAGGTCCACCTGTGCTGCCCTCTCCCGCTCTGCTGAACGTAATCGTCAGGTGGCGGATCGTAAGCGGGTCCCTGCCCCCAAATACACTGTGGGGCAGCAAGTATGGCTGGCAGCAGACCAGATTCCTTTGAAGATGGACTCAAGGAAGCTGTCCTCCCATTTCTTGGGACCCTACCCCATTACACACATCGTCAATGACTCCTTGGTCCGGTTGAAGCTCCCACAGACCCTACAAGTGCACCCGACCTTCCATGTGTCTCACATCAAACCAGTTTCCGTGAGTCCCCTTTGCCCCCCCCCCTTCCCCGAAGCCGCCTCCATCTCCTCGGACGCTCGACGGCCACACCACCTACACTGTCCAACGGATCCTGGACATTCGCCGTCAGGGTCGAGGCCTGCAATATCTGGTCCATTGGAATAGTTATGGCCCAGAAGAATGATCATGGATCCCCAGATCCCATTTTCATGACAAGGGGACGGTCTGGGGCTACCATCGAGCCCATCCTGAAAAACCCAGTGAGCCGCCAGGAGGCGCTTCTTGAGGGGAGGGCACTGTCATGTTCTGGTGAGCGCGCCCCCTCCTTCCCGTTTTCTCCTCAGGCAATCATCACACCTGGGAGATTAGATGCACCTGCTGCCTCTGCTCAGCCAGCACTTATAAGGATCTGCTCTTCGGTGCCTCAGCGCTGGCTTGTTTGGGTATACTGCCTCAACTAAGAAACAAAGCAAGTATTGTTATGTGTCTGGTGAAGTTTTCGCGCTCACTTTCTCTTGTCTCTCCTCTTCTCCAGGTCGCTGCCATCTGTGTGGGTGTGTCTTCAGGGATTGCGTGCGCTCACCTGCCCCATCATCCACACTCAGCTGCTACTACTCTCCACCCGGTCAGGCATTATCAACTTCTTCACGACCCACTTCATCCTGCTGGTTGGTCTCTCCCCGCTGGAGGTTCCTGGTGGTTCGCCTGTTCGGTCCAAGTAAGAGGCAGTCTAGTTTTCCCACAGCCTGGCCTACACTCCTCGCTAATAGCGCTTGTCTCTCTCTCCACAGGCCACTTCCTCTGGCGAGTGACATTTTCTGTAGCTGTGCTCCAGTTCCTTTTGAAATTTAATAAAACTCATAAACGTGTTTTTATGTGTTTGGTTTGTTCTCCTGTCATTGCATTCTGCACGTGGGCTGTCTATACTATTAATCATGACACCAAGAGGCCGACAGCAACATTGAAGGAGCTGCACAAATTTCGGGCAAGTACTGGCTGTTAAGTACATGTGACAACAATCTCCCGTCTTCTTCATATGTCTGGACTATGGGTACGGTGGCAAGACAGAAGCCTTACCTTACGAAGAAAAACATCCAAGCCTGGCTACATTTTGCAAAAACACATTTGAAATCTCCCAAATGCATGTGGGAAAATGTGTTATGGTCCGATGAAACCAAGGTTGAACTTTTGGGCCATAATTCCAAAAGGTATAGTTGGCGCAAACACACCACTGCTCATCACCAAAAGAACGCCATACCTACAGTGAAGCATGGTGCTGGCAGCATCATACTTTGGGGCTGTTTTTCTTCAGCTGGAATTGGGGCCTTAGTCAAGGTGGAGGGAATTATGAACAGTTCCAAATACCAGCCAGTGCTGACACAAAACCTTCATGTTTCTGCTAGAAAGCTGAAGATGAAGAGGAACTTCATCTTTCAGAACGACAGTGACCCAAAGCACACATCCAAATCAACAAAAGAATGGCTTCACCAGAAGATGATTAAGGTTTGTGGGCAGCACAGTGGCGCAGTGGTTAGCACTGTTGCCTTACAGCTAGAAGGTTCCTGGTTCAAATCCCCAGGCTGGCAGGGTTGGAACCTTTCTGTGTGGAGTTTGCATGTTCTCCCTGTGCTGCGTGGGTTTACTCCGGAGGCTCCGGTTTCCTCCCACAATCCAAAGACATGTTTGTTAGGTTAATTGGCTGTTCTAAATTGTCCCTAGATATCTGTTTCCTATAGGCCCTTAGAATAGAGGGTTAGTACTAGTGAAAGCGCTTTGAGTGGTCTTTGTGACTAGAAAAGCGCTATACAAGTGTAGGTTAATTAGTTAGTTAGTTTTGGAATGGCCCAGTCAGAGTCCAGACCTGAATCCAATTGAACATCTGTGGGGTGATCTGAAAAGGGCTGTGCACAGGAGATGCCCTCGCAATCTGACAGATTTGAAGCATTTTTACAAAGAACAGTGGGCAAATATTGTCACATCAAGATGTGCCACGCTGATAGACTCCTACCCAAAAAGACTGAGTGCTGTAAAAAAAAACCAAAGGTGCTGCAATTAAGTATTAGTTTAAGGGTGTGCATATTTATGCAGTCAGATTATTATAAGCTTTTTACTTTTTATTTTTCCCCTTGAAAGATTTGTTTGTTTTTCAGTTGGGTTGTACAGGTCATAGGTCACATTAATGGTGGAAAAAGTTCTGAAATGATTTTTCTTGGTCTGATTTTTTTACATCACAAAAACCTAACATTTGAACAGGTGTGTGTAGACTTTTTATATCCTAATATATGTATATATACTGTATGATCACAAATATTTCAGTAACTATGGTAAAAATATGACTGAAAAATTCTTAATTCTTGAATGTTGTGCAGGGGTAAATGTGACAAAAAAAAAATGTTGCTGTCAAATTCAGCAATTCCCACCCCATATTGGGACAGCCCTGCAATCAAGCTCTTGGTGTGGAATTCACCTGGGTGAGCACCTCAGGGCTTGGGCAGAACTTGTCCTCTGGATCTTGAAACGTAAGGTACTCTTGGGTCCTTGCTGACGCGGCAGAGACGCAGCTGTTGAAGAGGTGTATGAAATGATTGGGCCTGCAGGTGTGGTACCTCTTCAATGTAGAGAAGATGTTTGGTTGAGGGGTCTTGTTGTAGGAGAAGGGGGGTTGCCTGGATGAGTCACTTTTGAAGGGCGGGAGGAAGTTGCAGTTCCAGATGGAGTTAGGAGGGGGTTTGCTGAACATGTCACCCATGGTGGAACTGGCTGAGGTGATTCAGAGCAGCAGATCAGAGGCTGGTCTCCCTGATACACTAGAAAGATAAAATGGAATCTTACAGTCATATGAAAAAATGTAGACACTCTATGGCAAATACCATATTTTGGTGAATTTTTTTTATTGAAACAATGTAAGTACATATTCCCTTATCTCAGATTATTTTTATGAGTTTTTACAAACCTATATCTAAATCAGCTCATTAGGCATGTCAACAGTTGTCATTGTGAAGTGTCAGCTGGTGCCAGTTTCAAAACGTTTAAATTCTTGGACTCTTCAAACCTTCTGCAAACACTCAGCAGCTATGGGTTCTAAGCAGCTATGTAAGACACTTAATGATGACCACAATGCAGAGGGAAGCCTAGAAGAAGACAACAAAGAATTGCCAGCTTACAGTTCAAACAATGTGAAATATTAAGAGATGGCAATGGAGGGCAACTGCATAGGTGAAAGATGAGATCTGGAGGATCAAGAAAACTCTCAGAAAGAACTGCATGTAAGCTGGTCAGGATGACAAATCAAAGCCCTCATTTGACTAAAAAAAAACCTGCAGGAAGATTTACAAACTCAGGAGTGGTGGTGCATCAGTCTACTGTGCAGCAATAAATACTTGAACAAACCTTCAAAGGAGAGTCTAGGAATAAACCTTACCTAGATGCTCATCATAAAATCCAATGTCAAATGTATGCAATGGGACATCTACAGAAGCCTGATATGTTTTTGATCAACAGTTCATGAGAAGAAACATTTGCCAATTGTTAAGCATGGGGTGTATATATCCTGCTTTGGTGTTGTGCTGCAGACAGTGGCACAGGAAAAAAGTGGCAGAGATACTTGCAGTTTATGGAAGAACATATCACACGTCACAGTTCTTACACTTAAACATCACTTAAACTCTGTGAACAGGTCTTACAAGAGGTGTGCATGCAAGTCAGCCCAAGAATATTGAAGAGCTAGAGTTATTTTGCAAGGAAGAATGGGAGAAACTCACAAATGGAAGAAGTGAAAAACTTTCAGCTGGCTACAATAAATAAATGAGATATCTGGCAAGGGGGGTCTGACTAAGGGTGTGTCCCAATTCACCCCTCAGCCCTACCACTCTGTTTTGCGCATTCACAGTGATTGCAGGGCTCTGCTACCTTTGCCAAACAAAGAGCCATTTTGTCCATCTCTGACTAAAATAGAAGTGGCTGAGGGCTGCAATGGCAATTTGACTTTTAAGATAAAGATTATGCTGCTTATAAAGTTTATATACATAGCTCTTGTGGTCTATATTAATCATATGTCCCATAACCTACATATGTATAAGCATGTGAGAATGTTTGGTGATTACATATGTAAAGCGACTTCACACCTCAGAACAGGACAAAGAGGTTTCAACCGCCAGTGAAGATCAAAGAGCATCCGAGGCACTGCGGTGGAGACCGGATAGGTCGCCCTGACCCCCCAGGGCCAGGTGGAGGGGTACAAAGACAAAAGAGGGGATTAAGATAGTGAGGGATGTCAGCTTTTGATATGCATGTCTTTTGTTATGTGCGAGTATAAGTTCGTAGAGCCGAAGGTGTTCGCTCTCTCACTTCTTCTGCTGCTGCACCTAGATGAGACTTGTTAGAGGAGCTGATAATAAACTTTGGTTTATGAATCACATCGCCTCGTTATTTCAAGCTCTTCTACACTGGGTGGCACGTTTCGGCGTCCCATCGGACATCACGTCTGATAGGGGGCCTCAATTTGTCTCAGAGCTTTGGTCAGCCATGGCCAGCAGCTTAGGGGCGACAATTCACCGCACCACCGCTTATCACCCTCAGGCTAATGGGTTATGCGAGCGTTTTCACAGATCTTTAAAGGCCGCCCTCAGAGCCTCACTAACGGATACAAATTGGGTAAATAAACTTCCCTGGGTTTTATTGGGGTTGCGTGCTGCGCCTAAAGAGGATCTAGACGCCTCCCCAGCAGAATTAGTTTTTGCACAACCTCTCAGGCTCCCAGGTGAATTTTTGCCAGAGAACCCAGAGCCAGGGCATCTTCCAGCCCCGAGGTTTTTAGGCAGCAACGGACCGGACTCTCTCCCCGGACCGGCACATCACTCTTTTCCACGGGTTTTTGTCCCCCAAGCTTTAAAAAACGCTGAATTCGTTTTTGTTAGGCATGAAGCTTTAAAACCAACTTTCCACCCACCATACGATGGACCATTCAGAGTGCTGGAACCTGGTGATAAGCATTTTGTGCTTGATTTTGGGGATAAAAAAGAAACAGTCAGCATTGACAGACTTAAACCTGCCTTCTTGTTGAGAGACGAGCCTGCACGGTTGGCGAGAGCACCTCGGCGGGGTAGACCCCCCAAGAGAAAAGACTCAGCCCCCCCTGCAGGGAACAAATAATCACTCTCCTCCCCAAGCTGCAGATTCCTTACAGGAAGGTCCCACCAGGACGCCCAAGCGGACCCACAGCAGATTCGGGAGAAGATTAAAACCCAGACAGCACAGGGACTGATGCAAACTACTCAACAGTTGTTCACTAATTGTGCTGTAACAGTTTAGGACTGACTTGTGATTTTACTATGCTGTTATGATTACCACTGAACTCTCTACAGGAGCATGGCTGCTGGAAAGTTTCTTCTGTGTCAAGAGGTGTAGCAGTTAGTATGTCATAATAATTATCTTAAACTGTGAATTTTTCTATTGTCCTTTTCTTAGTCGTTTGGGGGGGGGGCTGTGGTCTATATTAATCATATATCCCATAACCTACATATGTATAAGCATGTGAGAATGTTTGGTGATTACATATGTAAAGCGACTTCACACCTCAGAACAGGACAAAGAGGTCTCAACCGCCAGTGAAGATCAAAGAGCATCCGAGGCACTGCGGTGGAGACCGGATAGGTCGCCCTGACCCCCCAGGGCCAGGCGGAGGGGTACGAAGACAAAAGAGGGGATTAAGATAGTGAGGGATGTCACCTTTTGATATGCATGTCTTTTGTTATGTGCAAGTATAAGTTCGTAGAGCTGAAGGTGTTCGCTCTCTCACTTCTTCTGCTGCTGCACCTAGATGAGACTTGTTAGAGGAGCTGATAATAAACTTTGGTTTATGAATCACATCGCCTCGTTATTTCAAGCTCTTCTACAGCTCTGTTATTATGTTACTGTATATTATTTGGCATTAATGAATTCCTACTACAACAGTAGAAAAAACTGTCAAGCTTTATACAGAGCTTCATTCATGAAATAAAAGTGTTAGAAACATATTACAGATTGTTTTATGTTGAAAATAAATTTCCGAATATCGGACCATAATTTTAGTTTTTTAATTATCAGCACATTCATAAATTGTTTAAATCTAAAAAATATCATCCATCTCCTACTTTCAACAGTGATCACACAGCTTTAGTTACTGATATTTTAATAAATTAGAGACAAAAGTTTTATTTAGAAGAAGCTACTTCTCATCCATTTTATGTTTTCTCATAATGCTCCTTATTCAAATGTATTATCCATCCATCCATCCATCTTCTTCCACTTAATCCTTTTCGGGTCGTGGGGGGGCTGGAGCCTATCCCAGCATCTTTGGGTGAGAGGCAGGGTACACGCTGGACAGATTGCCAGTCCATCACAGGGCCAACACAGAGAGACAGACAACCATTCACTCTCACAGTCATACCTAAGGACAATTTAGAATCCCCAGTCTGATGCCAATTAACCTAACTTGAATGTTTTTGGCATGTGGGAGGAAACTGGAGAAATCCCTGAGTAAACCCACGCAGACACGGGGAGAACATGCAAACTCCACACAGATCACTGTTGGTCGGAGGCTGGGATCAAACCCAGGATCCCCCGGCCATGGGTGAGTTGCTGTGCTGCCACAGTGCTAACCACTCCTCCACCGCGCTGCCCTCAAATGTATTAATATAATACAAATCTGTATCCTTCACCTGTTCTCCAGACTCTCAATTTGACAACTAGTGGATTGGTTGTCTGATATTCTTTATTTATTTTGGAATGAAACAAAAAGAATTCTAAACAACTTTCTAAATAATACAGTATAACTTTAAAATCATTTGGTGCAAATTAAGCCAATTAGAAATAATTACAGCAGAGTGGAAAAAGTTTTTAAAAAAATACCTTTTTCTGCTTAGCTAAATGTTGGTTATAATTTAAAAGAAAATGTGTGGCATTGATAGACAGTCTACACTTGCAATTCACTGTCCAAAACCCCACAGCAAACAAGCTAGCAGTCATCCTACAAACAAAAAGCTGAAAACATCCTTAAAATAAAAGGCTCACCTCTGCATCACTCAGAGAATCTTCTCTTCTCTCTTTTCCCTCATTTGAGCTCCTTTTACTATTTTTTTATTTACAGATTGTGAGGAAAAACTGTCAGCTGTATGTTGTTGATTTTAGACAAGTATATCCAGTTGACAGTGTTTCATAATAAAAGCACATAACAAAAACAACCATTCTGAAAACTGAATCCCTTTAGAGGACTTTTATTTTTAATAACGGAATGTATTGAGCCGTGATGGTGAAAATAAATTTACACTACTTCAGACTTTGGTCATGTCTGTGAATCCAGCATTTATAGTGCAGGTGACTAATTTTAAGGTTATTGAGCAAGAATTCAAGGATTGTTTCTCATTTTTAAGTACACTTAAGGTATTCATTTTAGATAATCACATTTAAGAATTTTTATGGACCTGTAGACACTAATGAGGTGGCTGGTTTTTGTTTGTGTTCTTGTGGAGAAATTCCCTCCACATAACAACCCTACATGAACACAAATTAATCTGTCCACACAGAATTAAACTCGTTATTTTCCTCTGTGATTTTACTTTTTCTGGACTTGTTCATGTCTTACCGAGGGTGGCAGGAAGCTGCTGCTCTCAGTGCTCTCTCCACATGAACTGAGGAGAGGCTAAGCGGCTCTCCGTGCAGCTGCTGTCAGATGTGACACAGTCATGCACGGTTGACAACATACTAAATAATTTAAAAATGTATATATTTTATGTTCATAAAAGTATGTGTCTTCATTGAGAAATGTATCCAATTGCAATAAACAATAATTTGAAAAATAAAATAATTAAAATGAACTTCATTAATTTCTATGTGTTTACAGATATAACTGCAGGGAGCCACAGCATGGGGGCAGAAGGGCCCATGTGGCACTGGGGCCATGGGTTGCCGACCACTGGGCTAAGTGTCATGTGTCTGAGCTCAGGTTTTCACTGAGCTCGCTCTCATTTTATTTCTTAGTTCTGTTTGCCTGCTAGTATTATTTTGTTAGTTCTGTGTATATTTTAGGTTGTTTCTGCCCTCTCCCTCCAGGCGCTCCCACTTGCTGCCCACAGTCTGCTCCCTGTCTCTTCAGCTGTGGGCAGTCAGGTAATTAGGTCACCGGCTCACTCAGGGGCACACACCTGTCTCTCATTTACTGCCAGCTATTTAAGTCTGCCTGCACATGCTCTCAGTGCTGCAGCATTGTCATTCTCCTCGGCCTATGGTCTACAGGTCTATGGACATTTACTCATCACCTGATGAACTATTCTTCCTCACCCTCGCAGGGTGATTCCGGCTCTGGAGGGTTCTCTCTTTGTAAGTGACTTTAAGTTCGTATTTTTGTGTTCAGTGCTCTATTTTTATATTTTCTCTTTTTTGTTAATAAATGTCACTAATAGTTCAGCGCTTGAATCTGACTCTGCCCTGAAAGGGCCCACCATATATGACAGAATGCTGCAGCCATAATAAGATTCAGCTGTTGTTAATGTGCATTTTAGCCTTTTGCCTTTTTCTCTTTTTTTTCTCTCACCTTGTTTGTCTGGAGCTCATCATGTCCCCGGCTCGCCACCCTCGCCGAAACAAAGGAGGAGTGGCAGCGGGGTCTCCTAGTATAGAGGAGGAATGGGCGGCGGGGTTCATTCAAGATTTTGTGAATGAAGCCTGAAGACCCAAGAAGACCTGGAGTTGTTTGGATGTAGCTGTGGGTATTTTGGAGGTGCACCCCGGCGTTTGGAATTATCCACAGTACGCAGAGCTGCTATCCACGGTCAGTGCGCTCCAGTGAGCATTTCCTGATCTGAAGGTGAGGGCGTTTCCTGCTGAGCCAAAGCAGAGGCACTCTCCACGGCAACCGTCCTCTTCTCCTCCCAGTCTGCCCGCTTCACCACCTCCAGCATGCGTGTCGCCAGCTCCACGGCAGCGCCGTCATCCTGTACCGGACCATCGGAGAAAGCTTCCTCTTCAGCAGCCATTCCCCAGACGTCAAGCCCGACAATTCCCGCGGAGGAGCCTCTCCTCTCTTCTCCTTCGCCGGCTGTTCCGCCAGCTTGTGCCCTTTCCACTGCTGCCGTAACCTCCATCCCCTCAATGTCTGCTCCTGTTGGCGAGAGGTCCTCCAGGGTTTCCCCAGCTACGCCCACTCTCGTGTCCACAGGGGCGATTCCTCCACAATCCACTGAGGAGCGTAGGTTTACCATGGACATGGAGAGGGATGACCACCCACCAGCTGCAGCAGAGAACATCACACATCGGGATGACAGGCAAGTGCCATTTATTTCTGCTTCTATTCATGATAAAATGCCTTGTCTGATTCCCGGGAGAGAGACTCAGGTTATGCAGTCCCCTGAGCTCTCTCCACCTGCTGCAAGTACTGAACTCTCACCTGCCCCCTCTGTGTCTCTTCCTGATATTCCTGAGTGTCTGCCGGCCCCGGTACTGAGCCTCAAGACGCAGGAGGAGCCTGAGGTCCTGGAAAACCCAACTCCAGTACCAGCAGTGAGCCAATCCCCAGCTGCCATGCCGGAAGAGCCACCAGCATGGGTCACATCGTCTGGGGAGACAGAGACTGTGATTACCATCATGCCTGCTGTGGAGGCCGCCGCAGCAGAGTGGGAATCCGAGCTAGACCTCCTGAGGACCAAGCCCGAGTTATCATCGTCACCTGGATCAGCGGAGTCCTGGATGGCAGTGGAGCCGAGCTCAGGAGAGTGCTCTCTTTTGTCTTCCTTTTATCTGTTTTAAAGCAATCTTGCCTGGCTCTTGGTGAGGAGAGCCAGGTGCAGCCACCCGCTGCACCTGAGCTCGCCTTGCCGGGCTCCGCCGCTGCCGGTGACCCTGATCCCTTCTCTCTGTGTGTCTTCTCTGAGCCTTCTTCCAGGGTCACCGGGGAAAATCTACCACCACCAGAGGTCTCCATAGGTCCAGGTTCTCCACCAGAGGATGTCCAGGGTCCAGCTTCTCCAGCGGAGGTTGTCACAGGTGTTCCGTCCCAGCCCGGGACCTCCGTGGGTGCAGCCTCCTCTCTGCCCAAGGCCATCATCTGGGTCCCTCCTCGGTCCGAGGCTCTGTGGTTGCTGCGTCTTGGCCGGCGACCATCATTGGGGCTCCGCGCCAGCATCAGTCCTACGTGGGTGCTGCGCTCCAGCTTGGGTCCACCATGGACACCATGCCCCAGCCCGGGGCCCACCGAGGGTGCAATGTTGGCCCAGCCTGGACCCACCGAGGGTACAGCGTTGGCCCAGCCCGGGCCCACCATGGGTGCTGCAGAGCTCCAGCCTGGAGGCACCGCGGATGCAACTTTATCTCACTCCGAGACCACCGAGGGTGCAGCCAGCCAACCCGAGGACGTCAAGGCCTCTCCTCCAGTGCTTGATGCGGTCAGGGTTCCCCCTCCCTCTCTGCCGGACACTTTCGGGGTCCCTTTCCTTCTCTGCCTGACGACATCGTGGTCCCCCTTCCTTCTCCGCCACCAGACATCATCGTGGTCCCCCTCCCCCGGGCCTGCTTCCCATCAGCCTGCCTTCCAGTGGGGAAGCTGCCTCCGGGGTCACCTCTCCGGGGCTGGCGGCTTAAGAACTCGGGCCGGCCGCCAGAAATACTGAGCCGCTGGGTTGGGTGGTCCTTACTCTCCAGCAGGCCACCCGATTCATTCCACCTGGCCGTCCGTCTGGTCTGGGACTTCAGCTGACCACCCGAACTGTCCAGAGGGTCCAGGGCCTGGATGTAGCATGGGTGTGAGTCCTGGGTGGGCTTTATGTTGTTGTTTCCCCCACCTCCCACACTGACTGGTGTATTATTGTACCATCTCTTTTTTTGGGGTGGTGGGTGGTGGGTGGTGGGAGTTCTTTGGTGTTACCGGGGTGTCTGGAATCCACCCCTTAGATGGGGGGCTCTGTCATGTGTCTGAGCTCAGGTTTTCACTGAGCGCAGACTCTCAATTTATTTCTTAGTTCTATTTGTCTGCTAGTATTATTTTGTTAGTTCTGTGTATATTTTGGGTTGTTTCTGCCCCCTCCCTCCAGGCCCTCTCACTTGCTGCCCACAGTCTGCTCCCTGTCTCTTCAGCCGTGGGCAGTCTGGTAATTAGGTCACCGGCTCACTCAGGGGCACGCACCTGTCTCTCATTTACTGCCAGTTATTTAAGTCTGTCTGCACATGCTCTCAGTGCTGCAGCATTGTCTTTCTCCTCAGCCTATGGTCTACAGGTCTATGGACATTTACTCATCACCTGATGAACTATTCTTCCTCACCCTCGCAGGGCAATTCTGGCTCTGGAGGTCTTTCTCTTTGTAAGTGACTTTAAGTTCGTATTTTTGTGTTCAGTGCACTATTTTTATATTTTCTGTTTTTTGTTAATAAATGTCACTAATAGTTCAGCGCTTGAATCTGACTCTGCCCTGAAAGGGCCCGTATATGACAGAATGCTGCAGCCATAACGCGATTCAGCTGCTGTTAGTGTGCATTTTAGCCTTTTGCCTTTACAGTTCAGTGCTTGAATCTGTCTCTCTCTGCCCTGAAGGGGCCCATATATGACACTAAGGTGTAGGGTGAAGGGGGGAATTGGGACACACCCTAAGTGCTGAGGGTATAAGGTGTCAAAACTTTTGCAAATGGCAAAAAGGGCTTTTTTTATTATTTTATTTTAACTTCGCTAACTTGAACTAAAATGTAACTATACATTGTTTGCTGATAATATTGTTCTTTTTCCATATCATACAGATATCTTTTTACATCTTCCCCAACCAAAAAAAGCACCAAAATATGTAATTTTTATAGTTATTTGTGAATGAGGCATCCATTTTATAATCATACAACTGTAAATGTATATAGTGACTTAGAACTTTCTGTTTTTGATAAATATGACCTTAAACATAGGTCAAACAGAAGACTTACGCAGACACAAAGAAACTCTAAGGAATGAAATTAAAATCTAACACTTGGCCATTGACTTGAGAATAATGATTAATATTACAAATTTGTGAGAGAAGAAAGTTTGTGATATATCTGATATTTCAGTTTTATTTACATAACATATGGTAGATCTGTCAAAGTCTGACAGGAACCATTGTTTGAAATAACCATATGGATCCATATTGCCCTGGTTAACAAGGAATCAGTCACTCTCCACCATTTTGCTCTCAGTATTTAGTGGGACAAACAAATCAGCTTTTGCCACACAAAGCAACAAATTGCAGAGTAGAAATTAGTCTGATAATAATAGAAATCTTAAAAACACCCACCAGGATGGGTCTGGGAGTTCCTGCTGGTCCAGCTCTGGCTTTCTGCTCATGCCCTCTGCTCTGGTGGGACACACAGTGTAAGAGTGTGTAGTTTCGTCTATCACCTTGTGCACAGAACTTATAGTGAACTAAAGAGCTGTGCTGAGGAGGTAGGGTGTTCAACTGCTCAAAAAAACAAAACAAAACTCATCTTACCAGTTAACTTGTAGCAGCAGTGAGTACAGGGTTAGCCTGGAGGGTTTGGTGGGTAAACAAAGTATTCAGCTCTATATTCTCTAAACTGACAGCAAATGCACTGTACTGTATGTGTGAAGAAAATGAAATTAGGGCCTACACAGACTTAAAGAGAAAAGTGGTGAACTTTAGTTCTCCACTGTCTTTAGTTTTCTCATAAAAATGTTCTTGTTTTTCAGGTTTTCTGGTAAATGCAGGACACATGAGTGTCTACAACTATTATTATAATTGTTATAATAATAATAATTATTATCATCATGGTTATGTTTTAGTATCTTTATTTTGTCTTGGTTTTAAGTGAACTTTTGTTTTGACAGTGTCCTAGTTTAGTTCCGTTACTACATTGCTTGATTCTTGTTTGTTAATTGTCCACGGCTGTTTGATATTTTGGTTGATCAGTCTTGCCTTATTTAATGGATGCCGCTCCTTACCTTGTAGCGGCATCCTCGTCAGTTCGGCATGTACCCACACACTTGTGCCTTTCCTGTTCTCTGCCAAGCCTGTGTTTTGTTATCCTAGCCTTAGTGTTTTGCCGTTGCTTTAGTTTTTGTTTTCCAGCCCACGCGCTGTGTTTATTTTGTGTTCATTAATAAATAATCCCAAGAGTTCATCCTGCACATGAGTCCTGTTTTATGTCCCGTTGGGACCCCCATGACATAAAGATTTTTTTTTTTTTTAGCATACCATTATAAAATTAGACACTGTTTCACAAACACACACACATGCACACACACAAAATGAGATTATAAAAAATTCAAGAGACTTTGGCCAGAGATTCTCAAGAAACTACAACATCTAATGAATCCTGACTCCATTCATCCATGGTTGGTGTGGAGGATATTTCCAGGTTTAGACTGCTTATGTTCTTTATTTAAAAGTTATACTGGGGATATACTGGGCTATACTATATTGTTCTTGTTTTAAAATGATCCAAATGTGCCCATGGCATGTGTCATATAATGTGATAACACCAATATACAGCACGGACGTGATGGCGCAGGCACGAGTGATGTCATCACACCGTGCCTATAATAACAGACTGATGATGGCAGCCTGAGTTTTGGCACTCTGCCTCTAGTTACACACAAACCTTTATCCCTGTATAGTTAGCTTGCTAGCTCATGTTGCTGTGTTCCACGTGCTACCAGCTTCTTTAATAAAGGCCACTGTTCAGCACAGCCATTGTCTCTGCTGTCCCTCATTCACAGACACAACAATGGCCACAAGGAGAAACTTTAAAAACAATATGGAAGCATGCCTGCACACCTACCACCGTCCCTCACATCCTCAGGTGAGCCGCCCATCCCATGGCCTTGCTGGTTTGAGTCATTCCGGACGTACGTGTCAGCCCAAAAAGATTATGAGCAGCAACTGATCTTCAACTTTAGAGAAAACCCTAAGCGTTTGTACAAGTACATCAGGCAACACCAGAACATCAAGGCTGCTGTTCCTCAGTTAACTACAGAAGATGGTTCATTAACCTCAAATGACCAGGAAGCTGCCGAAGCCCTCAGCAATTTTTTTCATTCTGTCTACACAAAGGAAAATGATGGCACCATCCCTACTATAGAAGACAATTGAACCGGAATGTGATCTGTTCGATGTGATATTCACTACTCAGGACATCAAGAAAAAACTTAAGGAAGATGAAGGCTGGCAAAGCACGAGAAGTAGATCAAGTACATCCTACAGTCTTGAAAGAGTGCAGGGGAACTGGCCATACCGCTCTATGAGATCTTTAGAACATCCTTAGATAACTGCAAGATTCCAGAAGATTGGAGAGTGGCAAGGGTATCCCCCATTTTTAAGAGAGGTTCGAGAAGCCAAGTGGAAAACTAGTCTTACAAGCATTGTAAGACCATGGAATCGTTGGCACAAGATGCCCTTGTGAAACACATGGAATCAAACAGTTTAATTACTGAAGATCAACATGGATTTATGAATGGTAAATCTTGTCTGACTAACCTTTTGGAGACCTTGGAGGATATAACACAAGCTCTGGATGAAGGACACTGTGTTGGTGTTTTATACCTTGACTACAAAAAGGGTTTTGACTTGGTTCCACACCACAGGCTTGTACTCAAGCTAGCAGCGTATGTTATAAGAGGGAAGGTACAAAGATGGATCGCAGATTTCTTAGCCAACAGAAAGCAATTTGTTTCTGTTAGAGGAGCTGATTCAAGTTGGACTAAAGTTCTGAGTGGTGTCCCTCAGGGATAGGTGGTTGGACCAACGCTCTTTCTTATTTATGTAAATGATATACCTGAAATGACTACATCCATAACAAAGCTATTTGCTGATAATACTAAGATATATAGGATAGTAGACAATATAGAAGATTCTTTGCAGTTACAAGCTGACTTGACATCACTAGAATCCTGGTCAGAGAAATGGCTGTTGAAGTTCAGCGAAACTAAATGTAAGTGTGTGCATCTTGGTAGGAGAAATCAGCAGAACCAGTATGAAATTGGAGGTGTGCAATTGGAATCAGTAAGTCATGAAAAGGACCTAGGCGTCATATTCTCCCATGACGCCAAACCAAGTCTCCAGTGCATCCAGGCTTCGAAAAAAGCTATGTGTACCCTGAGACTTATTAAAAGGACTTTTAAATACATGGACTCCAAGTGCTTCATGATAATCTACAAGGCATATGCTAGACCTCACTTGGAATATTGCATCCAGGCCTGGTGTCCATTCTATCAGAAGGGCATTAATATTCTTGAAAGAGTCCAATGACATGCCACAAAGCTAGTGCCAAAAATGGACACCAGGCCTGGATGCAATATTCCAAGTGAGGTCTAGCATATGCCTTGTAGATTATCATGAAGCACTTGGAGTCCATGTATTTAAAAGTCCTTTTAATAAGTCTCAGGGTACACATAGCTTTTTTCGAAGCCTGGATGCACTGGAGACTTGGTTTGGCGTCATGGGAGAATATGACGCCTAGGTCCTTTTCATGACTTACTGATTCCAATTGCACACCTCCAATTTCATACTGGTTCTGCTGATTTCTCCTACCAAGATGCACACACTTACATTTAGTTTCGCTGAACTTCAACAGCCATTTCTCTGACCAGGATTCTAGTGATGTCAAGTCAGCTTGTAACTGCAAAGAATCTTCTATATTGTCTACTATCCTATATATCTTAGTATTATCAGCAAATAGCTTTGTTATGGATGTAGTCATTTCAGGTATATCATTTACATAAATAAGAAAGAGCGTTGGTCCAACCACCTATCCCTGAGGGACACCACTCAGAACTTTAGTCCAACTTGAATCAGCTCCTGAGTAGTGAATATCACATCGAACAGATCACATTCCGGTTCAATTGTCTTCTATAGTAGGGATGGTGCCATCATTTTCCTTTGTGTAGACAGAATGAAAAAAATTGCTGAGGGCTTCGGCAGCTTCCTGGTCATTTGAGGTTAATGAGTGACGTTTGCAAGGGTTCACACAAAGACAATGGAGCAAGATGGTTGTGATGAATAGGCTTTATTTACACACCCCCGACCCCAACTTGCTTCTCAGCACAGACGGAAGCGGGGGTCATTCCCCCAGACCCCTGTTTGAATCATGGTTACACACACATGATACATCTTGCCCTAATCCTGCTAAACACTGCTGGGTCATTATAATGCAGTTATAATGACACAGCAGTATAACTCAGAAATAACACATTTAACACACACAGTAACGTTTCAAACTGGCAAAGCATGCTGGGAAATCACTGGCCCCCTTAAAATGGCCCCGACGTTACACTGCCCCCCCCCTGGACTGTTTTCTGTCCCCAGAAAATTCAAAGTCCACTTTCAGAAATCCAATGCGAGTCAGCCCGGTGCCAAAGCGGCATGCACGGGCCATTTGAGTCTCGGTCGGAGAATCTGGTTGGGGTAGGGTCCCGGTTTGGCCATCAGCGGGCGGATGGACACATCTGACAGCCTCTGTAGGACCACACACAGTCCCTTCCCTGGCAGCGGGAGTCCCAGGCCCGCTCCGGCCGACTCCCACCGCTGCCAGTTCTCCCAGGCGGCCGCTGGCCCGCATCCATGCGTCCAGCCTTTGCCGCGCCTGGAAAGTGGCCGCATCTTCGTCCTGTTCGCTCCGCTGCGTCGCTCCTGCGACTCTGACCTCATCTGCCGGGGGAAGCATCTGCAGGAGGCGGCTTTTTCCCTGTCCACGCCACCTCGCTCTAATTTAGCGTCGGCGAGGGGCCAGTTTGTCGTGCGCTGTGTGCGGGGCGGTACCATGCCATGTACCCTTCCTCGCGCCGCGGCCGTCTCCTCCGTGGACACGCCGCCGTGGTCTGCGGTAACTCCTCCTCCTCCCCCTTGCTGTCAGCCGTGGCCTGGAAGGTTCTTGGTCTCGGCGTTGACGCTTCAATGCTGTGATTCATCAGCGGCTCCACCCGCTCTGCTTCTGCCCCTGTAGTCTCCCTCGTGCACGCGCTGCCGTGGCTCCTCCTCCCACTCGCTTTCAGCGCGGCGGCCAGCTCGACCTGGGACAGGTGGTCATCAAACAGGTTCTCGCCGTTGTAGCAGGGAATCTTGGCCCGCTGCCGGATGAATGGGACGGTCACGTGCCGGTCGATCACCGCTCCTGATCGCCCTGGAATCGCCAGCCCCTCCTGCCCTGAAAAGGGCGGGAAACGGGGCTGGTTTGCTCTCCTCGGCCCGTGGGGTCCGCTGCTCCGTCCCTCGCGGCGAATCTCTCCGGGGGCCGGCGCTTCAGCTCTACGCTCCGTCCCCAGCCGAGCGATGAACCGCTCCGGCCGCATGACGTCCGCCTGGATTCGCATCTCGCTCCATACCCACTCCTGACACCAGTGTGACGTTTGCAAGGGTTCACACAAAGACAATGGAGCAAGATGGTTGTGATGAATAGGCTTTATTTACACACCCCCGACCCCAACTTGCTTCTCAGCACAGACGGAAGCGGGGGTCATTCCCCCAGACCCCTGTTTGAATCATGGTTACACACACATGATACATCTTGCCCTAATCCTGCTAAACACTGCTGGGTCATTATAATGCAGTTATAATGACACAGCAGTATAACTCAGAAATAACACATTTAACACACACAGTAACGTTTCAAACTGGCAAAGCATGCTGGGAAATCACTGGCCCCCTTAAAATGGCCCCGACGTTACAATTAACCTCAAATGACCAGGAAGCTGCCGAAGCCCTCAGCAATTTTTTTCATTCTGTCTACACAAAGGAAAATGATGGCACCATCCCTACTATAGAAGACAATTGAACCGGAATGTGATCTGTTCGATGTGATATTCACTACTCAGGACATCAAGAAAAAACTTAAGGAAGATGAAGGCTGGCAAAGCACGAGAAGTAGATCAAGTACATCCTACAGTCTTGAAAGAGTGCAGGGGAACTGGCCATACCGCTCTATGAGATCTTTAGAACATCCTTAGATAACTGCAAGATTCCAGAAGATTGGAGAGTGGCAAGGGTATCCCCCATTTTTAAGAGAGGTTCGAGAAGCCAAGTGGAAAACTAGTCTTACAAGCATTGTAAGACCATGGAATCGTTGGCACAAGATGCCCTTGTGCAACACATGGAATCAAACAGTTTAATTACTGAAGATCAACATGGATTTATGAATGGTAAATCTTGTCTGACTAACCTTTTGGAGACCTTGGAGGATATAACACAAGCTCTGGATGAAGGACACTGTGTTGGTGTTTTATACCTTGACTACAAAAAGGGTTTTGACTTGGTTCCACACCACAGGCTTGTACTCAAGCTAGCAGCGTATGTTATAAGAGGGAAGGTACAAAGATGGATCGCAGATTTCTTAGCCAACAGAAAGCAATTTGTTTCTGTTAGAGGAGCTGATTCAAGTTGGACTAAAGTTCTGAGTGGTGTCCCTCAGGGATAGGTGGTTGGACCAACGCTCTTTCTTATTTATGTAAATGATATACCTGAAATGACTACATCCATAACAAAGCTATTTGCTGATAATACTAAGATATATAGGATAGTAGACAATATAGAAGATTCTTTGCAGTTACAAGCTGACTTGACATCACTAGAATCCTGGTCAGAGAAATGGCTGTTGAAGTTCAGCGAAACTAAATGTAAGTGTGTGCATCTTGGTAGGAGAAATCAGCAGAACCAGTATGAAATTGGAGGTGTGCAATTGGAATCAGTAAGTCATGAAAAGGACCTAGGCGTCATATTCTCCCATGACGCCAAACCAAGTCTCCAGTGCATCCAGGCTTCGAAAAAAGCTATGTGTACCCTGAGACTTATTAAAAGGACTTTTAAATACATGGACTCCAAGTGCTTCATGATAATCTACAAGGCATATGCTAGACCTCACTTGGAATATTGCATCCAGGCCTGGTGTCCATTCTATCAGAAGGGCATTAATATTCTTGAAAGAGTCCAATGACATGCCACAAAGCTAGTGCCAAAAATCAAGACTATGTCATATGAAGAATGCCTGAAACATTTGAGCCTCGACACTTTGAGGCGACAAAGACTTTGTGGAGACCTCACAGAGGCCCACAAGATCCTGCACGGGCTGGAAAAGTTGGATGAAGGCAAATTCTTTGTAAGATCATTATCTGGACTAACAAGATGGCACCAACACAAATTATTCAAGAAACAAATGAATAAAGGGCTAGAAATCTGGAAGAACTTTTTCTCCCAAAGGGTAGTTAATGCCTGGAATCATCTGCCAAACTATATTGTAAACGTTCCTACTACTGTCACTTTCAAAGCCAGATTGGATCGATACTGGAGAGAAATGGGAAACATACAAGCCTAGCTTTCTAAATTCCCATCAATCCTTAACTATGGACCTAACTAAGATCGGCAAGATACGGCTACGTGTGTTCCTGATCCACAGCCTGCGTACTGAGGGACAAAGGGTGTTTAGTACATTGGGACCTGCGGACAAATACGATGAGTGTATCATGCTGCTAGGCAGACATTTTGTGATGCCCAAAAGCGTGGTGGCGAGGAGGATAAGGTTCCACCAGCACCGACAGAGAGCAGGACAGACAACCCAGCACTACGTCACAGACCTCCGTTGTCTGGCGAGCATGTGCAGGTTTGGGCAAATAGAGGACAAAATGGTGCGGGACTAGCTAGCTCAGCACTCCAATAACCCGAGGCTGCGGGAGAAGCTGTTAATGGCATCAGACGACCTGCCACTGGCGAAGGCAGTGGAGTTAGTGTAAGCTTGTGTGGGTAATAGTTGAAGGTTATTACTTCTGCCACAAGAATGAGACCATTTGAGCTCTTCCCATAACTTTAATATCCAGCAATAGCTGCACCCACCGTTCTATTTACATACATACTCCTCACTTGACTTCTGTCACTCCTCCTTCACAATAAAAGCCTTTTCCATTCTGTGTACTTTCTCTTGCCAGATTAACGCCACAAAAGAGCAAAAACAGGATAAACAAAACTAAATTATTCATTAAAATGTTTAAGTAAAACATTTAAACTAATCAATTTGACTAATCATGAAAATTACTTCTCAAATAAAGAACTGCCTGTTTTCTCAAAATTACCTCTTACACTACTTCCCCCTTCACAAAAGAAATGTCCTTGCTTCACAACAACAACAAAAAAAAAGACAATCTAGTATTACATATCTGTCAAGGAAAACCTCCAAACTATTCAATTCAATTCAATTCAACTTTATTTATATAGCGCCATTTCACAACAACAGTCATCTCATAGCACTTTCAACTGTAGGGGGACCCAAACAGTTGCAGAAAGACCCCAGCAATCAGGCGATCCCCTGTGAGCAAGCACTTGGTGACGGTGGAGAGGAAAAACTCCCTTTTAACAGGAAGAAACCTCCAGCAGAACCAGGCTCAGGGAGGGGCAGTCATCTGCTGCGACTGGCTGGGGGGTGAGGGGACAGAGAAGATGAAAAGAACAGACATGTAGAGAGCAAACAGCACAATGGGGACTCAAACTATGGGAGACAACAAACAGATGTTAATGACCAGCAAAAAAAAATATTTCATTGAGATAGTAAAGAATTACAATAATCTAATCTCAACGACCCCCTCATGGATCGTCACCTTATCGTGGTGGTGGGGGGGGGGGGGGGGTTGCGTGCCCCAGTGATCCCAGGAGCTATGTTGTCCGGGGCAATTTGCCTCTGATAGGTTCAACCCAAGACAAACTGGTCCTGGGTGAAGGGCCAGACTAAGAACGATCCAGCAGACTCTCATGGTAAATTCTATATCAAGGATTCAGTGTACCCCGCCCGGTATGGGGTTACCGGGGCCCCACCCTGGAGCCAGGCCTGGGGGTGGGGCTCGAAGGCTAGCGTCTGGTGGCCGGGTTTCTGCCCATGGGACCCGGCTAGGCTCAGCCCGAAGGAGTTACATGGGTCCGCCCTCCAGTGGGCTCACCACCTGCAGGAGGGATCATGGGGGTCTGGTGCTATGTGGATTAGGTGGCAGTCAAAGGCGGAGACCATGGCGGACTGATCCCAAGCTTTCTAAACTGGCTTTTGGTACGTGGAATGTCACCTCTCTGGTGGGGAAGGAGCCTGAGCTGGTGTACGAGGTTGAGAGATACCGGCTAGATATAGTCGGCCTCACCTCAACACACAGCTCAGGTTCCGGAACCAGTCTTCTGGAGAGGGGCTGGAGCTTGGCCTTTTCTGGAGTTGCCCTGGGCGAGAGGCGACGAGCAGGGGTGGGAATGCTTGTATACCCCCCACCTTGCTGCCTCTATATTGGAGTTTTCCCAGGTGGACGAAAGGGTTGCTTCCCTCCGCCTTCGGGTTGGGAAACGGGTCCTGACCATCATTTGTGCCTATGCACCAAATGATGTTTCAGAGTACCCACCCTTTTTGGAGTCTGTGACTGGAGTGCTAGAGGGTGCTCCTCTTGGAGACTCCATTGTCCTACTGGGGGACTTCAATGCACACGTGGGCAACGACAGTGAAACCTGGAGGGGGGTGATTGGGAGGAACGGCCTGCCCGATCTGAACCCGAGTGGTGTTCAGTTATTGGACTGCTGTGATAACCACAGTTTGTCCATAACGAACACCATGTTCAAGCATAAGGGTGTCCATATGTGCACCTGGCACCAGGACACCCTAGGTCGCAGGTCAATGATCGATTTTGTTATCGTGTCATCAGACCTGCAACCATATGTCTTGGACACCCGGGTAAAGAGAGGTGCAGAGCTGTCAACTGATCACCACCTGGTGGTGAGTTGGATCCGATGGCAGGGGAGGAAGCCATTCAGACCTGGTAGACCCAAACATATAGTGAGGGTGTGCTGGGAATGTCTGGCTGAGGCCCCTGTCCGGGAGGTCTTCAACTCCCACCTCCGGAAGAACTTCAACCACATTCCGAGGGAGTCTGGAGACATGGAGTCTGAATGGGCCATGTTCTCCACCTCTGTTGTTGAAGCGGCGGCCCAGAGCTGCGGCCGCAAGGTGGTCGGTGCATCTCGTGGTGGCAACCCCCGAACCAAGTGGTGGACACCAGTGGTGAGGGGGGCCATTAAGCTGAAGAAGGAGTCCTATCAAGCTTGGTTGGCTTGTGGGACTCCAGAAGCAGCTGAGGTGTATCAGCAGGACAAGCGGAGTGCAGCTCGGGTGGTTGCTGAAGCAAAAACCCAGGAATGGGAGGAGTTCGGTGAGGCCATGGAACAAGACTTTCGGTTGGCCTCGAAGAGATTCTGGTAAACTGTCCGGCGGCTCAGGAGGGGAAAGCAGCTCCCTGTCCACACTGTGTATGGTGCGGATGGGACACTGTTGACTTCGACTGGGGATATCGTCGGGCCGTGGAAGGAATACTTCGAGGATCTCCTCAATCCCACTGATACGCCTTCCACAGAGGAAGCAGGGTTTGGGGACGAGGGGGATGACTCGCCTATCACAGGGGCTGAGGTCGCCAAGGTGGTTAAAAATCTCCTTGTGGCCGGGCCCCAGGGGTGGACAAGATTCGCCCTGAGTACCTCAAGGCCCTGGATGTTGTAGGGCTGTCATGGTTGACACGCCTCTGCAACATTGCGTGGAGGTCGGGGGCAGTGCCTTTGGCATGGCAAACTGGGGTGGTGGTTCCTCTCTTCAAAAAAGGGGACCGGAGGGTGTACTCCAACTTTATAGGGATCACACTCCTCAGCCTCACTGGGAAGGACTATGCCAAGGTACTGGAGAGGACAGTCCGGCCGTTGGTCAAACCTCGGATTCAGGAGGAGCAATGTGATTTTCGTCCTGGCCGTGGCACATCGGACCAGCTCTTTACCCTCTCGAGAATTCTTGAGGGTTCGTGGGAGTTTGCCCAACCAGTTTACATGTGTTTTGTGGACTTGGAGAAGGCATTTGACCGCGTCCCTCATGGTTTTTTGTGGGGGGTGCTTCGGGACTATGGGGTATCAGGCTTGTTGTTATGAGCTATTCGGTCTCTGTACGACCGTTGTGAGAGTTTGGTTCGTATTGCCAACACTCGGTCGGAGTTATTCCCAGTGAGAGTTGGACTCCGCCAGGGCTGCCCTTTGTCACCGATCCTGTTCATAATTTTTATGGACAGGATTTCTAGGCGCAGCCAGGGAATGGAGGGTGTCATGCTTGGTGACCACAGGATCTCATCTCTGTTGTTTGCAGATGATGTTGTCCTGTTGGCTTCATCCAGCAATGACTTACAGCTCTTGCTGGGACGGTTTGCCGCTGAGTGTGAAGCAGCTGGGATGAGAATCAGCACCTCCAAGTCCGAGTCCATGGTCCTCAGCCGGAAAAAGGTGGATTGTCCTCTCTGGGTTGGGGACAGGCTCCTGCCCCAAGTGGAGGAGTTTAAGTATCTTGGGGTCTTGTTCACGAGTGAGGGGAAAATGGAGCGAGAGATTGATAGACGGATCGGAGCAGCATCTGCAGTGATGCGGACGTTGTACCGGTCTGTTGTGGTGAAGAGGGAGCTTAGTTCTAAGGCAAAGCTGTCGATTTACCAGTCAATCTACGTTCCTACTCTCACCTAAGGTCACGAGCTTTGGGTAATGACCAAAAGAACAAGATCACAGATACAAGCGGCTGAAATGAGCTTTCTCCGTAGGATTGCTGGACTCACCCTCAGAGATAGGGTGAGGAGCTCAGTCATCCGGGAGAGGCTCAGAGTAGAACCGCTGCTCCTCTACATTGAAAGGAGTCAGTTGAGGTGGTACGGGCATCTGATTAGGATGCCTCCTGGACGCCTCCCACTTGAGGTTTTTCAGGCACATCCCACTGGGAGGAGACCCCGGGGCAGACCCAGGACTCGGTGGAGAGACTATGTCTCCCAGCTGGTCTGGGAACGCCTTGGTATTCTCTCTGAAGAGCTGGAGCAGGTGGCTGGGGAGAGGGAAGTCTGGGTTTCTCTGCTTGAACTGCTGCATCCGCGACCCGGACCTCCGGAAAAGCGGTAGAAGATGGATGGATGGATGGATGGATGAATCTCGAGCTAACAAAAGCGTGGATCAGTTTCTCAGCATCACTCTGAGACAAGATGCTCCAAATCTTGGTAATATTACGCAAATGATAGAAGGCAGTCTTAGAAACAAATTTAATATGTGAATTGAAGGACAGATCTTGATCAAAAATAATTCCAAGGTTCCTCACAGAGCTATTAAGAGAAAGAGTAACCGAATCCAAACTGAAAGTTTGATTTGGAAAAGTATTTCTAAGGTTTTTTGGACCAACAAGAATGACTTCAGTCTTATCTGAATTTAACAGCAAGAAATTACAAGTCATCCAAGCTTTGATTTCCTTAAGACAGGCTTCCAACTTGGCTAATTGATTACTATCATCTGGCTTCATTGACAGGTATAATTGTGTATCATCTGCATAACAATGAAAATGTATAAAGTGCTTTCTAATACATTTTCATTGTTATGCAGATGATACACAATTATATTAAATTATATTAAAGAAGAACTGGGGTGTACAGAGTTTTGTTTTTGTTTTTTTTTTTAAGTCCAGTCTGCTTATGTTTGCATATGAGGTCAATGGTGAACGCTAAACAGTGAAGGTGTCAGATCTGTAACGCTGTGGCCATCGAACACAACATCCTGACTTGGTCTTCCTATGAGAGGGAGGTTGAACAACAACAGGTGGCTGTTGTGGAGGCAGAACTGGTGAATCATTTCTCACTGGAACATATCCATATGGAGGCTGCTGCCCAGGCTGCTGCCCATGGGGAACATCAGGTACTGGAGATGAAGCAGGGATTGGGTGTTGATACACAAAAGGCCTCGAGCCTGAGAGTGCAGTGAGTGGTGGTGTAAATGGACTAGAGGCAGAAGGTGGTGCTGGTTCCGAGGTTTGGGGCGGTGACTGTGCTGCAGACCATGGGGATCGATAAGGCTTGAGACAGTTGTAGTGAATGACTTTTAGTTTGCCTCTGGGGTTTAACATATCCAACAGCTCATAGACCACACCATTGTCATCTGTACCAAAGTCCAGCCTCCGTAGGACTTTGAAAGGGCCTGTCCATCTGGGAGACAGTTTGTGCCTAGCAAGAGAGGGGAGATCAACCCAAACCAGGTCCCCTACTTCATAAGCCATGTGTCTCTTGCAACAATCATAGTAATGCTTCTGCTGAGCACCTGCAGCACCAATATTATATGCAGCAGAGTGGAATGAATCACAGAGTTTTTTTCACAACAGAGTGAGCATAATCATGTGGCACATCTTGTGTGTTTCCTGAAGCTCCAGGGTTTCTCCAAGGAGGAGGTCGGTGGGTAGACGAGCCTCTCGTCCATGAACTAAGAAGAAGGGCGTGTGTTTGGTGGAGTTGTGGACAGTGGTGTTATAAGCAAACTCAACTTGTTTAAGATGCTCATCCCATTCTCCGCCTTTGGTGAAAAGATACTTCACTAACTGATCCTTTATGGATCTGTTAGCCCGTTCCACCATGCCACCTGACATAGCATGATATGGAGAAGTTCTTGTTTTGTGAATGCCCAAAAGTGAACATAGACGTTTTACCAAATCTGAGTCAAACTGGCATCCTTGGTCAGTGTGCAGGCTTTGTGGCACACCGTGGTGGTTGATATAGTCTTCAAACAAACATTTTGCCACAGTAACTGCTCGTTGATCAGGGAGGGCATACAGGTTAAGATACTTTGTGAAATAGTCCATTATGACAAGGATGTACCTATTACCTCGATGGGTGAGAGGCAGCTCTGTCAGGTCCATGGCTATTTTCTCAAAAGGCATTGAAGTAACCATATTTTGCATAGGGGCTTGTTGCTGTGGAGTCTGTGGTCTCCGTGCTTCACAGGCAACACACTGCAGGCACCATTCATTTATGTCACGTGCCATATATGGCCAATAACATCTACCCTGGGCACTTTGTAATGTCTTTTCAGTACTAAAATGGCCAGTGAGTGAATGTTCATGTAGTGTTTGAAACACTTCTCTTTGTAAGCTGCTAGGGATCACAATCTGTACGATTGGGTCACCCGGAGGGTGTCTTACTTTTCTACACAGAATAGAGTCAGCAACAGTAAGCTTTGGGAACTCTCTCCAAAAATATCTGTGCTCAGGCGAAGTGTGTTTGAGTTTAGCAAATGGTGGCCTGGAACTTGTCAGCACCCACTCAGTGACAGTTTTTAATACCAGGTCATCTCGCTGAGCTTGGATGAGATGGCTACAGTCCCTGTTTAGGAAGGAATAATTGGTGGCCATTTCAGGCTCCACATTTACCACCTGCTCAGATTGTGATGTTTTTGGGAATGCGGGTGTTTGGTCAGTCTGTGTAGCAGCAGTAACAGTGCTTAAAGGGCTTGCTGCAGGGTTAGCTGTCAGGGGGCTGGACATCTGCTCAGGTGCTTTTTCCTATGGGACTTCTTGAGCTGGACAGAGCTGTGCTTTTACAAATTCAATGGCCCTCATGGTTGATGGTCGACGTGACATAGAATTAGCATTAGCATGTTTACTGCCTTCCCTGTGTTCAACCATCCAATCATAGGGGTCTATTTCGAGAGCCCACCTTGCTCTGTGTCCTGTTGGGTCACAATCCAGGGTCAAATTTTTCACAAACCAAGAAGAGGTTAGTGATCCGTGATGATGCGAAAATGGTGTCCAGTCAAATATTGGCGAAAGTGACGAATAGACCACATAACAGCCCACAGCTCCCTGTCATAGGTTGGACCAGTGTCGCTCAGTCCGCGTCAGGACGTGGCTACCATAGGCAATGACTTTTTCCATATTACAGTCATTAACCTGCAATAACACACACCCGATGGCTGTGTTGGATGCATCCATAAAAAGCAGAAATTCTCGTGAGAAATCTGCGTAGGAGAGGATGGGTGTGTGAGTTAGGGCATGGCAAAGGCAGTCAAAAGCAGACTGTTCAATTTCAGTCCAGACAAATGGTTTCCCTTTCTGAGTGAGGCTATGCAGAGGTTCAGACAGCTTAGCATATTGATAGATGAAACGGCGGTAATATGAGCATAAGCCAAGAAACGTTGTGACTTCAGTGGGGTTCTCAGAAGTGGGCCACTCCTGTACTTTCTGAATGTTTTTGGGGTCAGGTTTCAGACCAGCTGCAGAAACTACATGTCCTAGAAATGACACTTCTTCTTGAGCAAAGTGACACTTTGATGATTTGAGTTTTAAATTAGCTGCTCTAGCAGATCGAACACCTCTCTAAGATGCTGCAAATGTGTGGAAAAACTGGGGCTGTACACGATAATGTCATCTAAATAAACGAGACATGTTTTCCACGAAAAGCCTTGTAATACCAGCTGCATCAAATGCTGAAATGTGGGGGGAGCATTCACAAGACCCATGGGCATAACACAGAATTGGTAAAGACCCCTACCAGTAGTAAAAGCTGTTTTGGCTTTGTCTTGCTCATCCAACGGCACCTGCCAACACCCTGATGAAAGGTCCATAGTACTGAACACTGATGAGCCCCGTAATGCATCCAAGCTTTCATCTGTTCTGGGCAAAGGATGCACATCTTTTGTGGTCACAGCATTCAAACCCCTATAATCAACACAAAAATGCCATGAACCATCCTTTTTTCGCACCATTACAACAGGGGTTGCCCAGGGACGACGGCTGATTTCAATGAGTCCTTTGTCTAACATGTTGTTCACCTGTGACTGAATCACCTCCTGCATCTGGGGTGAGGTGCGATAGGCACGTTTTTTAATGGAGGATGAAGCATTTGTGTGGATTTTGTGTTTGAAATGTCAGAGATTTGGGCTGTGTTTGTTGCCTTGTGTGATTGTAAAGGGCAGTCGGATACATTGCATACAGGGGCAGACTCTGACACTATGTCATCTTGTGACACAGGGATAAACCGTCCTACGTTTATAACTGGCTGCAGGGTGATGGAACAATCCGTCGGATTCAGAAAGTGCACTGTAGTCACACCATTTACTGCCGTTGTCAAGGTGCACGCCACTGCAATGCCCTCAATGTCCATCTGGCGTGGCTCTAGGCAGCCATCATAGTTGTCTGGGATGCCAGCAGTGATTGTGGGATGGTTTAACCCTCCTGTTATGTTCATTTTTCAGGAACAACAATAGTGTTCCCGGGTCAATTTGACCCGGTGCATGTTTAATTATCCAAAAGATGTCCGAAACCAAAAAAATCCTAACATTGTTAATATTTCATTACTAATTCCATTACTAACTATTCTATCAATATTTAGTGCATTGGTGTTCCTTACCTCTAATAGGTAATGGTTCAATTAGGATAAGTCACTCGTTTTTCATTAAAAAAAAAAAACATGTTCAAACTTTTTTTTAATGTTTCACCACTTTATTACTTTTGAAAGACCAACATATAAAACATAACATTGAAACATAACATTTAAATTTTGTTTTACATACATGCACTGTTTGTGAACCACTAATGAACAAAATAACACAATATGAACAAGGTGTGTGAGTCTGTCTGTCTTTACGTCGACACAGCACGAGTGACATGTCATCACACTGTGCTTTGTGCAAATGAATTTTCCACATTTCGCACAGGTCATGCTTGTCTTGACATCATCAGATGGCCTGCAGACCTGGCACCTCTTCCTCTTTCTTTTCCCCTCAGCAGCAACCTAGAACCACGAGGACCATGATTACTTTACTATGCTGTCTTTTTGCTGATCCCAAGACACACACAACGCACTCTCATACACTTATATATACATACAAACACTTACTTACCTCACGCACTGGTGTACTTGGTGCAGTCCTCTCCTGGATCTCCCTCACCGTGGCTGCAGCGGCTGGGGTCCTTGGCAGGTGCTCCCTCCGTTGGATGTGCGGTGTCACAAGTGCCTTCCCCAGCTCCTCGAGAAAGATGCGCCTTTTGTACAGCTTTGACACATTCCAGTCAGGAAAGATCTCAGTCCAAATGACAAATGCGTTATAGGCCGATACATCGATCATGTTATAAAAGATGACCAATGGCCAGCGCGCAGTCATTCGTTTGGTGCTGTAGGACCCTGTTACTTTGTCCAAGTTGTCTACCCCCACCTTTGGTGGCATTGTAATCCAGGATCATGCTTGGTTTCTGGTCCTCTCTTGTGCTTATTTCAGCATTTTTGTGCAGAGTGCTCATAAGCACAACATTTTTTTCCCTTTTTGGGGCAGTAAGACACTAGGGCTGTGGTGTCTGTGAAGGCAAACATGGAAGATTGAGGGGTCCTGTTCTTGATTACCAGCAGCTCAGCAGGGAGTTCAGTCCTGTTCTTTCGGATAGTTCCGACCATTGTGAGCTTTCTCTTCAGAAGCTCCTGACCCAAGTTGTAGTTTGTGAAAAAATTGTCACAGGTTATGTTGTGCCCCTTGAGACCCTGTGCCATGTCGAGCACGACCCTTGTGCCCTGATTCTTCTCCAGGGCTCCTCCAACCGGCTTTCCAGTGTAAACCTGCATGTTCAATGCATAGCTGGTGTTTGCATCACATGCTGCCCAGATTTTTATTCCATATTTAGCTGGTTTGGAAGGCATATATTGCCTAAATGGTCAGCAACCTCTGAATGCCACCAGCCTTTCATCTACTGTGATATTAGGGCTTGGGTTATAGAGTAGTGGAAGTTGCTCTACCCACTTGTCCCACACTGTCCTAATAGCTTCAAAAGTGGCTTTTTTTTTTGTCATGGGCAGCGAGAGTGCACCCCTCCCATCCTGCCTCATCTTCACCAACTCATCACGGCACCTGAGGCAGAAGACGCACCTGTGCCTGCTCATCAGCCAGCATACTTAAGGAGGCTCTCTCCGTGCATTCAACGCTGGCTCGTCTGGGTATACTGCCTGCATATAGACAAGCAAGTATAAGTTACAGGTTTCGACACGTCGTCTAAACTTGTTTCTCCTCTTTCCTCAGGTTGCTGCCACCGTGCAGGTGTGTCTCCAGGACTGCACGCGCTCTCCTGCCACATCTCACTATCCTTCAGCTTCCTACTCCACCCGGTCAGGCACCATCAGCTCATCTTCCCCACACCCTACTGATTCGTCTATTCCATGCTGGGTCCCTGCCGGTTCTCAATGGATTCCCAAGTAAGTGGCATTTTGGCTCGCCCATTTCCCCTTACTCCATTCCTCTGCTCACAGCTCTCGTCTTCTCTCCACAGGGTGATTCCTCTGGCGAGTGACTGTTTCTTCAGCTGTGCACTTGTGTTTTTGCAATTTAATAAACTTTCAAACGTGCCCCTTTGTATGGTTACTTCCTGTGCTGTGGCATCGTGCACGTGAGCTGTCAAGCTTAATTAACCATGACAGAACGAGCCAGCCAGGATGGTAGCTCAGCCGGTGCCTCACCACAGGAGCTGTCTGCTCTGGATCGCTTATCGGCGACTGAGCCTCAGCTCGCTGTGCTGACGCAGCAGGTTTCGAATATGATAAAGCTTTGGTCTACAGCGCCTCCTCCCGCCTCTCCCCCTCAGCCTGCTTCGCGCATTATGGTGCACCGTACTACCTCCATTCCCACGCCTTCCCCATACGAGGGGGAGGTGGGGAAATGTAAAGGTTTTCTTATTCAAGTCCGTATGTACTTGGAGCAGATCGGGGAGGAGTACCCTGGGGACGTCGCCAAAATTCAGTTCTTCACATTGTTGCTCGAGGACCGAGCCCTTGAGTGGGCACGGTCCACTTTAGATAACCCCGAGGGGCGTCGGTACACATTTGATCAATTTGTGGACACATTCTCTTGCACATTTGGCTGTACCGAGAGTCAGGGCAATGTCATGAGCCGCCTGATGATGCTCCGCCAGGGCACTCGTTCAGCAGCCGAGTACTCGGTGGAGTTCTGGGTTGTAGCGGCTGATTCAGGGTGGAATGAAATTGCTTTGCACAGTGCATTCCTCCATGGGTTACATGCTTAACTCCATGATGATCTGGCGGTTCACCCTGTCCCGGGGACTCTCGACGGTCTCATAGATCAGGCAGTTGGATTGGACAACCGGTTCCGTGAGCATGCGAAGGAGCGCGAGTCCTCTTCTCACCCACGTGGCGAGCATGTGCCCGCCATCATTGCTGACACTGGCTGCGCCGGGTCTTCGTCCAAGCCGATGGGGCTCTCTCAGCATTTGACCGATGACGAGTGAAGGCGAAGGGCTGGTGTGTGCGTGTACTGTGGTTTAATGAACCATAGTCTGGACGAATGCCGCCAGTGGCCAAAAAGATGCGGCCCATCAGTAACCATGGGGGGTCTGGTGGGCGGGACTAAATCTACTCCCCACGGTAATTTTTCTATTTCGGCCCTCGTGCAATTGCCGGGGGTCGAGAGGAGGACTATGGTGCTGGTTGACTCAGGGTCAGAGGGTAATTTCGTTTCTGCTGAGTTCGTTAAGCAGGTGGGTATTCCCACATGTAAATTGCCCCGTGATCAGAGGATCACTACCATATCTGGCCGGGAGGTCGCGGTGGTCACTCAAAGCATGGTGCCGATGTCAGTCCTCCTTTCTGGGAGCCACCGGGAGGAACTCTCGTTCCTGGTTCTCCCTATTTCATCTTCCCCGGTGGTTCTTAGTTACCCTTGGCTCCGGAGGCATAACCCAATAATTAATTGGGATCAAAATACCATCTCCTCCTGAAGCCCTTTCTGTATGGCTCATTGTATGCGTTCAGCGGAGTGTTCCCCATCTCTGTCCGTCTTCCTCTCCCCGGTCGAGCCACCGGACCTCAGCCTCGTTCCCCGGGCTTATCACAATTTGGGAGAGGTCTATAGCAAATCGAGAGCGTTGTCACTGCCACCTCATCGCTCTTATGATTGTGCTATAGACCTCATTCTGGGGGCGAGGCTGCCGTCCAGTTGGTTATATAGTATTTCTGACCCGGAGAGGGAGACAATGCTGAAATACATAAAGGAATCGCTGAACGCTGGCCTTATTCGGCCATCTTCGGCTCCACTCGGAGCCAGATTCTTTTTCGTCGGGAAGAAGGATGGCTCGCTGCGCCCGTGCATCGACTACCGGGAGCTCAATGCTATTACCATCAAAGACAAGTACCCTTTGCCTTTGATTAATTCAGCGTTCAAGCTCCTTCAGCTCTCACGGGTTTTCACCAAGTTAGACCTTAGGAATGCGTACCATCTGGTCCGCATTTGCAAGAGCGACGAATGGAAGACGGCGTTTAAAACACACCAAGGGCAATTTGAATATTTAGTGATGCCTTTTGGGCTCACTAACACCCCCGCCGTCTTCCAGCAGTTAATAAACGACGTTCTTCACGATATGCTCTACCAGTTCATGTTTGTCTACTTGAATGATATTCTTATTTTCTCCCACTCGCCAGAAGAACATAAAGCCCATGTCAGGGTCATTTTACAATGGCTCTTGGAGAATCAGCTCTACGTCAAGGCCGAGAAGTGTGAGTTCTCCACAACATCAACCATCTTTTTGGGCTTCATAGTGGCTGAAGGAAGACTGATTGCCAACCCGGCCAAGGTGAGGGCAGTGCTGGATTGGCCAACTCCCCACTTCCGTAAGGAGCTTCAACGCTTCCTCGGGTTCGCAAATTTTTATCGCCAGTTCATCAGGAACTACAGTGGGGTGGGCACTGCCCTTGATGCAGCTGATCTCCGTTAAGGTCCTCTTTTGTTGGTCCGAGGCAGCGGAACAGGCATTTGTTAAATTAAAGCACCTGTTCACGGAAACACCAATCTTGGCCCAGGTCAACACGCAGCTCCAGTTTGTCCTTTAGGTGGATGCATCTGATTCAGGGGTTGGTGCTGTGCTGTTGCAGTACACTCCCCCCGATCAGAAGCTCCGCCCGTGCGCATATTTCTCTCGTCAGCTTACGCCAGCCGAGAGGAATTATGACGTGGGGGACAGAGAGCTGCTTGCCATTAAGTTGGCATTGGAATAGTGGAGACACTGGTTAGAGGGGGCCATTCACCCCATCGTCGTGTGGACCGACCACAAGAACCTTGAGTACTTGCGGTCGGCCCGCCGACTGAATGCCAGGCAGGGTCGCTGGGCTCTATTTTTCCAGCAATTTTACCATCACTTACCGGCCTGGCGCCTGGAACACCAAACCGGACACGCTATGGCACCAGTTTGATTCCGGGGAGGTAGCACCCCCTTCCTCCCCCCAAACCATCATACCGCCTTCGTGCATCCTTGGAGTCCTTACTTGGGATACTGAATGGAGGGTCCACCAGGCCCAGTCCCAGGAGCCTGTGCCAGTGGGGTGCACGTGGAACCATCTGTACGTCCTGGCCACCCTCCGCAGCAATGTCATCCAGTGGGCCCACAACAGTTGCTTCGCGTGCCATCCTGGAATCGCTTGAACTGTGGACTTCGTCCAGTGAGCATTCTGGTGGCCCACGCTGCGGCGGGACATCCGGGAGTATGTCAGAGCCTGTCAGACCTGCGTCTGGGGAAAATCTGACTCCTCCCTCCATCTGGACTCCTCCATCCTTTCCCCATCCCTGGTCGTCCGTGGTCCCACATTGCCTTGGATTTTCTGATAGGACTCCCCCCCTCCCACGGCAAGACAGTCATCCTCAAGATTGTGGATCGCTTCTCCAAGGCTGTTCATCTCGTGGCCCTCCCGAAGCTCCCTTCAACCTTGGAGATGGCGGTCCTCCTCACGGATCATGTCATCCGCATCTATGGCATCCCTGTGGACATTGTGTCTGACTGGGGTCTTCAATTTTCTTCCCAGGTCTGGAGGGCCTTTTACCAGACTCTGGGAATGACGGTGAGCCTGTCGTCTGATAATCATCCTCAGAGCAACAGGAAGGAGGAGCACGCCAACCAGTCCCTGGAGGCCGCCTTGCGGTGTGTAGCAGCTGATAACCCTTCATCATGTCAAAGAAACTGCCCCCCCCCCCCAGGTCCTTACACCATCTCAAGGGTGATTAATGACGCGTTGGTTCAGCTTAAGTTGCCACCAACCCTATGGGTGAACCCGACGTTTCACGTCACTCACATCAAGCCCCTCTTGGCCAGTCCCCTCTGTCTCCCCCCCGAAGCCGCCTCCTCCTCCCCGGATCATCGACAGCCACCCCACCTACACTGTACACCGTGTGCTGGATGGTTGCTGTTGGGGCTGGGGCCTTCAGTACTTAGTGGACTGGGAGGGCTATGGCCCTGAGCAACAGTCATGGGTTCCCACGTCGCGGGTCTTGGACAAGGAAATGCTCCGGGCCTACCACCGCGCTCACCCGGAAAAGCCCTCTGGACCACCAGGAGGCGCTCCTAGAAGGGGGGGCCCTGTCATGGGCAGCGAGAGCATGCCCCTCCCATCCTGCCTCATCTTCACCAACTCATCACAGCACCTGAGGCAGAAGATGCACCTGCGCCTGCTCATCAGCCAGCGTACTTAAGGAGGCGCTCTCCGTGCATTCAACGCTGGCTCGTCTGGGTATACTGCCCGCGTATAGGCAAGCAAGTATAAGTTGCAGGTTTCAACACACTGTCTAACCTTGCTTCTCTTCTTTCCTCAGGTTGCTGCCACCGTGCAGGTGTGTCTCCAGGACTGCGCACTGTCCTGCCACATTTCACTATCCTTCAGCTTCCTACTCCACCCGGTCAGGCACCATCAGCTCATCTTCCCCACACCCTACTGGTTCGTCTGTTCCCTGCTGGGTCCCTGCCGGTTCTCAATGGATTCCCAAGTAAGTGGCATTTTGGCTCGCCCATTTCCCCTTACTCCATTCCTCTGCTCACAGCTCTCGTCTTCTCTCCACAGGGTGATTCCTCTGGCGAGTGACTGTTTCTTCAGCTGTGCACTTGTGTTTTTGCAATTTAATAAACTTTCAAACGTGCCCCTTTGTATGGTTACTTCCTGTGCTGTGGCATCGTGCACGTGAGCTGTCAAGCTTAATTAACCATGACAGAACGAGCCAGCCAGGATGGTAGCTCAGCCGGTGCCTCACCACAGGAGCTGTCTGCTCTGGATCGCTTATCGGCGACTTCCTGTGCTGTGGCATCGTGCACATGAGCTGTCAAGCTTAATTAACCATGACACTTTTTGGCTAGTACGGGAATGGAAATTCTGGTTACTTCACTGATAAATGAGATATGGGAGCCTGAATCTAACAGAATGTGTGCACCTGTACCCTCAACAAGTCCATTTACATATGAAGAAAAGGGTATCTCATTTACCACTGCAACAGTGTTTTGATTTTCAGTAGGGGAAATTGTAGTACCACTGTTGTCACTAGAGGGCAGCAAAGCAGTACTGATGTGTGGTGCAGATTTATCATTTTCATTTGGGGCTCGTAAGGGCCCAGCTGAAGAGTGCCCCACGTCTTCAGCTAGCGCCCATTTCCCTGATGAGAGGTTTGTGGGCCCAGGTAGTCATAGTTTGAGTGCTGCTGATGGCCACGAACCAGGTGTTGGAATCCATGGCTGCCCCTCTGATGGTCCTGGAATGAAACATGTTTACGGCGGGGACTTGGGCTCCTTTGACGCAAACTCAAAGGGGGCCCTGAAGAAGAGCGGTGAGCTCCACTTCTGTTATACTGTTCGGGAGAATAATAGGATTCTTGGCTACGTGACTTGTCCACTGAATATGTTGCTGCATTTGAGCTATACGAGCGCTGGTATTTTTCAGCTCTGTAATTGTGGGTTGGTGAATGCCGATAGTTAAATTTAGGTGAGGAGGAGGGAGAGCATCTTGAGGGGAGATGTGCATTGCAGGTCTCAGTGTATTTAGCTGGACTATACCCATAACGTAAAGGAGACCTGTGAGAGTGTGTGTAGCCATGCGTTTCTGGCTGGTACATTCTGCTTTGCTCTTCCACTTTTATCTTCAGTGCGACAAGATCTTTGTTCAAATTTTGGACGGTGGCTGTGAGGTCCTGGACAGCTGTTCTCACATACGTGTCATTATCAGTCACAGAATTAACTGACTGGGCTGTGTTGCCAACATCTCTAGTAGTGACATTATGTGGGGAGACTGGTGTCACTAACCTTGCAGCCTGGCGAGCACACTCAGCTAGCGTGGCTACTTCCACCGCCTCTTGAAAAGTTTTCACTCCTCTCTCATGACACTTAATTTGGAGCTCCTGATCCAACCCAACAATGAAGCGTGACATTTTCATGTACTCAGATGCATTGTGTTCAAAATCTGGGAAAGCCTCCTTCACAAGTCTGCACACATCCGCAGCATAAACCTCCATGGCCTCATTTGTTTTTCTACTGCGGGCATTTGGGAATGTCTGAAAAGAAGCGATAACGTCCTTTTGACCAAAAGCAGCCTGAAGATGTTTCTTTGTTTCTGCACAGGAACGCTGTGTGGTGGGAGGCAGGTTGTCCCATACAATAAACAGTTCAGGCGGCAATCTTGTGGGTAGCTCCAATGCCAATACTGCATCCAAATCAACATTGCAATCCTTGTACTGGGCATCCTGAATTACCTCATAGCGGTGAGCCCATAATTGGAAGGACTCCCAACCGTCATTGCAGAATGGAGGGGTCAGCGAAATTCCTCCAGGTGCGCCCTGCACTGCTGCAGATGAATCCGGGGCAGACTGCCTGCTGCGTTGTCTGATACTGGTGTCTGGTGACTCCCCATCAGACATAGTGGTGTGGTGTACACTGCAGTAGGAGAAAGGAATAGGCACATGACGCCTAATAACACTGAGCTACAAAACAATGAAACGGAATTGGCAGCAACTAGCTCACTGTACGTAGCCGTTAGCTTAGCTTGTAGTTAGCCTCCAACTGTCGGATTGCTAAACAGGCTCACCAAGTTGAGAAGAGTCCTCAAAAACCGACACCGCTGCCACCAGTGTAAGCTTGCATGGGTAATAGTTGAAGGTTATCACTTCTGCCACAAGAACAAGACCATTTGAGCTCTTCCCATAACTTTAATGTCCAGCCGTAGCTGCACCCACCATTCTATTTACATACATCCGCCTCACTTAACTTCCATCACTCCTCTTTCACAATAAAAGCCTTTTCCATTCTGTGTACTTTCTCTTGCCAGACTAATGCCACAAAAGAGCAAAAACAGCATAAACAAAACTAAATTATTCATTAAAATGTTTAAGTATAACATTTAAACTAATCAATTTGAATAATCATGAAAAGTACTTCTCAAATAAAGAACTGCCTGTTTTCTCAAAATTACCTCTTACATTAGTGTTCCAGTTGGAGGCTGCCACTTAACTGACATCACAGCCAGGAGCTTTTCAACAACAAACCCTGCTAGCTCAGGCAGTTACCCCAGCAGAAGAACCCGTTGACACTGCGCCCTTTTTGGAGGACACTGAGGTGAACACCACGGGACAACGGAACATCATGGGACGCCAAATGTGCATTAACTGTGTTTCCCTGATGCACCGAATGAGAGCATGCTCCAGCCTGGCCAGAAGGCAGCGATGCCAAAGCTGCAGCAAGCTTAACCATTTTGCCAAAGTGTGCCGCTGAACACGATTAGATAGATAGATAGATGTACTTTATTGATCCCAAAATGGGAAATTACAGACTGGGAAATTACAATTAACAACAAGCTTGTCACCCAGTTCAGTTGAACCACCGCTAACAACCACCATCTATACAGTGAACTGTAGCAGAGCAGCGTACAAGTGGTGCACAGTGAGGCTTGACGATGTCAGCCTACCACTACTGTTGAACACCACCACTCAAAGATGAGCTGGGTCACAGTTAAGAGATTTTTCCCTTGTCATCCAATCAGGAAAAATACAGGTGAGCCTTATGGTTATGGACACACTCGTATCAGCCTCGTAGGAACCATAATGCTGATGGTTTGCTATGAGTCCCAAGTCCTCCCGGAGTTCACCTTCCAGGTAGCCACACACGGAGACAACATCCTGGGGTGCAACCTTTTTTTCAGTTTTTCAATTCAACTTTTTTTATATAGCGCCATTTCACAACAACAGTCATCTCATAGCATTTCAACTGTAGGGGAAACCCCCACAATTGCAGAAAGACCCCAGCAATCAGGCGATCTCCTGTGAGCAAGCACTTGGTGACAGTGGAGAGGAAAAACTCCCTTTTAACAGGAAGAAACCTCCAGCAGAACCAGGCTCAGGGAGGGGCAGTCATCTACTGCGACTGGATGGGGGGTGAGGGGATAGGGAAAGAAAGAAGAAAAGAACAGACATGTAGAGAGCAAACAGCACGATGGGGACTCAGTCTATGGGAGAAAACAAACAGATGTTAATAACCAGCAAAAATATTTTGTTGAGCGTGAAGAAAGGAGTGAAGCCCAGTGCATTGCTGGAGGTCCCCCGGCTGTCTAAACCTATTAGCAGCATAACTAAGGGAGGGTTTAGGGCACGTGATCCCACCCTAACTATAGGCTATATCAAAAAAGAAGGTTTTAACCCTATTCTTAAAAACAGAGATTGAGTCTGACTCCCGAATCCGGATTAGCAGCTGGTTTTTGGGAGTGTAGTGCTGTGTTAGGATGATAAGGTAATATCAGATCTTTTAAATAAAAAGGGGCCTGATTATTTAGAGCTTTGTAAGTGAGAAGAAGGATTTTAAACTTAATTCTAAATTCTATGAGAAGCCAATGAAGCCTTTTATGAATTATAGTTTACCATTCACGAGAACCAGGGACTCTGTCTGACGACTGATGATCGGAGTGCATCACACCTGGACGTGGGTACAGCTGCTCCAAGCTTGACACTGCACGGAAAACAGAACTTGGAGAGAGGGCATAAACTGGGCTCATTTCTGATCCTCACCCGGCATAAGCCTCAGGGAGCTGCCACAGCTCTGCAGAAGAGACAGTTTGTGGCCAAGCAGGACCCCAGTGAATGACGACAACCCGGCATGCATCCTGTTGCTGGCAAGAGCAGCACACCGCCATGACCACAACCAGCACCAGGAGAAAGAGGGCGTAAATCGGACTCATCTCGGATCCTCGCCCAGCATAAGCCTCAGGGAGCCACCACAGCGCTGCAAGAGAGAGAGTCCATGGCCAAGCAGGACCCAGCAGAACAACGCCAATCCACAGCGTGTCCTACCGCTGGCATGAATGGCACACTGCCACAACAGCAACCAACATTGGACACGAGAGAGCAGCAGTGCAGAGTGCAGCCGAACAGATCGCCATTCGCAGTATTCAATTGGGTTCAGGTACGCTGATCCGAATATCTGGACCTACAGACACTCCAGGCACCGCCAATGATGATCACCGCGCAGTTGGAGCCAGCCACCTTCCAGATGGCTGATAGTTTGAGACAGCATGCCAACCATCTGCAAAAGGTAAGAGCAGCTGCCCCAGATGAAGCTGCGACGCTGGAGCAGGCCCAGCCAGTGTGGGACCCAGCTGGGACTTTGCTGACGAGAGAGTGCACTCAGGTCCACCGCAGCTAGCGCCTCCTGTCATTAACCCACTAACTAATTGTCTGGTCTTCTCTTTCTTTTTTCTTATATCATTTTTTGCCATCTGCTTGATGGAGCTGGAGGAACTTGAGGACTTTATTTATGAGTTTTATCACCGCTTCTGTGACATGGCGGAACCTAGTGTTTCTCCTGGTAAGCCTCCCATTCCTCCCTCCTCAATTAAGTGACCTAAACCCATGGATTCACCACTAACAACACCCAAGAAATCAGGGAGCAGCCCAGAGGTTTGTGACATTCTTTCCTCCACTGAAAGTAAACTTTCCAGCATGGATGCTAGACTTGCGTTGGTCGAGTTGCTCCTTAAAGAATTTCAGGACATCTGTGAGAGTCTGGAATTCAGCCAGGCACAGCTCGTCTCTCTCTCTTGGAAGAAAATAATACATTGAAAAAATCAGTAAACACGCTGACCATGCAACTTGACATCACTGTAAAAGAAAACCGGAAAATGAAGGAAACCATTCTCGACCTGAAATCACAGAGCAAGAAATAACCTGTTTTTTTCCCAGAATTGTGGAAAAAAAACAACTAAAATCCAGAAGACCTGATCTCTGAATTCATGTCTATGCAGGAGAAAATGCCCCCCGATGCTGTGAAATCAATTACCTTTCACCAAGTCCACTGCACTGGACAGAAACCCCCCAAAAACAAACGTCCCAGACCGATTGTTGTCAACATTGAACATTTCAAGCAAAAGATTCTGGTACAGAGGCAGGGCAGGCAGCTTAAAAATACAAATTTTGGTCTAAATGATCAATTTCCACAAGAAATTGTGGAAAGAAGAAAGCTTTTCCCTATTAGGAAACAAAAAATCCAAGAAGGTAAACGAGCAATTATCTCTGTGGATAGATTGTTTATAGATGGCAAGCTGTTCATGGACAAAACCATAACCCCCTGGCTATTATAGATTCTAGTTCATTCCCTAGTTACATGTGAGAAAAGAGTGCGATTGTGCGCAGATCTCTTATTGACCCCTGTTTAATCTGTTAACATTTGTCTAATGGTTCTTTTTTTGTTGGGGGTGTTTGTTTGTTGTTGCTAATCTTGCTGATGTTGTTAGGTTGTTGCTGTATGTTTCTTCTAATCACTTACTAACCTTCATGTCTGTTCTTTCTCACACATTTCAAATCAAATCAAATCAAATCAACCTTTATTGTCATATTGCTGTACATACGACTGTAGTGCAGGCAAGATGAAATTGCGTTTCTCTCGGCATCCGTATAAGTAAAAGAAATAACTTTAAGCACATGCATCCCACTCGTCTGTAGCCATCTAGATGCATTCACCTCCCCTGAATTTCCCCACATGTACTCAGCCTGCTGGTTCCAAGGTTGTCATAGCCAGGAGCGGCACTGGGGTTAAGCTCCCAGTGCTCATAAAATGCTCCTTACGGCGTGCGTCTTGAAAAGCCTCTGACAACTAAGTCCAACTCCTAGCCTGCCCGTGTGGTTTAGTCTCTAAGCCCGGCGGAACTGCTTTTACTAATAGGAGAAGGGGCAAGGGCGGATCTCTGGCGCCTTAAAACCAGATGCTTCGGGTAGATGGTGGCTCGTCAACCTGGGAAGGTAGCCCATCTAGGGGAAGGTAAACCCTGATTTCAAACCTCCGCTGCCTTGCGGCACACCCGGTCATGGGAAAGGCTTCGGGAGTCAACCCTGAGGAAAAATCCGGAGTCGGAGCCCCTAAGGCAGTTCTCTATTGTGCTCAACATCGTTCTGGCAGCTCCTGCGACGGCGCTGGTGCCAAACTGTAGCAGCCCTGCTGTTCCTTTGGATTCATCAGTGACGTAGAGAAGGGGGACATGCTGCATGGGCAACATCTTGTCCTCCATATCTTCCTGCCCAGGCTTGAATCCTACCAACGCCCAACGCTGGAAGGTAGAACATCGGATCACTGGAGAGGACACTCCAGCTTCGCCTTTGGCATAGACAAAACACGGGGAATGACAGTTACCGGTTATAAGCCACTGCTCAATTGGCATAGAGCGCAGCACCAGGGGTTGTTCCCGACGGTGGGAGGGATCATCGGATCTCACTGGACAGCTACCGCCCGCCTCAAGCTGGGCAGCCCCCAGCCAATAAGGTGTTGTCCCACCACAGCTTGCTTTCCTCATTGGGTGCATGGGGATGAGGAGAAGTCCGAACAGCAGGCTGAGAACCTTCGCACCAGGCAAGACAAAAAAACAAAAGAGACCAACTCTAAAACTGGGAACTTGGAACGTCCGCACTATGATGACAGGACTCGCTGCTAACCTCAAGGACATCAACGACACCAGGAAGACTCCCATCATCAATAATGAGCTGAAGAGACTGGGAGTGGATATCGACACTCTCCAGAAAACACGGTTGGCTGATGCAGGCACACTGAGAGAGAAGGACTACACGTTCTACTGGCAGGGAAAGGGCAGTGACGAACACAGGGAAGACGGAGTAGGCTTCGCAGTGAAGAACACCTTGCTGAAGATGGTGGAACCGAGCAGCAATGGCTCTGCACGACTCCTCACCCTCCGCCTCAACACCACTCAAGGCCCAGTCACCCTCATCAGTGTGTATGCCCCAACACTGACAGCCATGCCAGAGGCAAAAGACGAGTTCTACGAGAATCTCGCAACAACTGTCAGGATCATCCCCAACTCTGAACAACTCATTCTCCTTGGAGACTTCAATGCCAGAGTGGGTGCTGACCATGATTCCTGGCCCTCCTGTCTTGGACCATTTGACGTGGGCAGAATGAACGACAACGGACGGCGGCTGCTCGAGTTCTGCACATATCACGATCTGTGCATCACAAACTTGTTCTTCAAGACCAAGCCCCAACACAAGGTTTCCTGGCGACATTCGCGCTCAAAGCACTGGCACCAGCTGGACTTGATCCTGACCAGGCGCACCTCACTGAAGAACATGCTAATCACCCGTTCGTTCCAGAGTGCAGATTGCGACACAGACCATTCATTGGTGTGTTGCAAGGTCAAGCTGCAGCTGAAGAAATTCCATCGTGCTAGACAGCCTGGAAAGGCACGGATTGACACCAGCAAGATGGCCCAACCAGAACTTGTTGAGCAGTTTGCCTCCACCTTTGAGAAGGAACTTGGCGTACCACAAGAAGGAGAATCTGCAAAGCAGAAGTGGGAAGAGCTGCGAAACACCATCCACCGCAAAGCCTTGGCTACCTTTGGGAGGAAGACCTTGAAGTCACAGGACTGGTTTGATGCCAAGTTGACCGAGATGACCCCCGTCATTGAAGCCAAGCGCTCAGCACTTGCTGAGTACAACAAGTACCCAAACAAGAAGAATCTCCAGATTCTCAGGGCTGCGAGAAGCAAAGTTCAGCAGACTGCTCAGCACTGTGCCAACGAGTACTGGACTCAGCTCAGCCAAGACATTCAAACCACTGCCATAACAGGGAACATCCGTGGTATGTACGATGGCATCAAGAAAGCACTTGGTCCGGCTCAGAGCAAGACGGCCCCCCTCAAATCCTCCACTGGGGAGATGATCACAGAAAAGAACAAGCAGATGGAGAGATGGGTGGAACACTACTCCGACCTCTACTCCAGACAGAACACTGTGACACCGTCAGCCCTTGATGCAATCGACTGCCTGCCATCCATGGACGAACTTGACACCGAGCCAACCATCGACGAACTCAGCAAGGCCATTGATAGCTTGGCAAGGCAAGGCACCCGGCAACGACGGCATACCCCCCGACCTGATCAAGCACTGCACGACCGCCCTACTGCTGCCATTGCATGACGTCCTCTGCCAGTGCTGGAAGGAAGGTGCCGGACCACAGGACATGAGGGACGCCAGGATCATCACCCTCTACAAAAACAAAGGGGAGAGAAGCGACTGCAACAACTACAGGGGCATCTCCCTCCTCAGCGTTGTTGGCAAAGTCTACGCACAAGTTGTTTTTGTTCGTCTACAGAAGCTTGCTGAACGTGTCTACCCTGAGTTTCAGTGTGGCTTCCACGCTGAGTGATCAACGGTAGACATGATATTCTCCATCCGCCAACTCCAGGAGAAATGCAGAGAACAGAACATGCCCCCTATACGTCGCCTTCATCGACCTCGCCAAAGCATTTGATCTGGTCAGCAGAGAGGGCCTTTTCAAGATCCTGCCAAAGATAGGATGCCCACCAAAGTTGCAAAGCCTCATCGAATCATTTCACACCAACATGCAGGGGATAGTGCAGCACGATGGCAACGTCTCAAAGCCATTCAACATACGCAGCGGAGTGAAACAGGGCTGTGTACTTGCGCCAACCCTCTTTGGGATTTTCTTTGTTATGCTCCTGAGGCATGCCTTCAGCACAGCAACAGAGGGAATCTACCTGCACACAAGATCTGACGGCAGGCTTTTCAACCTCGCCCGCCTGAAAGCCAGAACCAAAGTATGCGAGGCTCTAATCAGAGACATGCTGTTCGCAGACGACGCTGCAGTCGCAACCCACACACAGCAGGAGCTTCAGACCCTGATGGACCGCTTCTCCCAGGCATGCAAGGACTTCGGGCTTACCATCAGCCTGAAGAAGACTAACGTCTTGGTGAAAGGCACGGAAGCACCACCAACCATCACCATCGACGACTACGAGCTGGAGGTCATGAATCAGTTCACGTACCTGGGGTCCACGATCAGCAACAACCTCTCCCTTGATACAGAGATCGACAAAAGGATTGGAAAATCAGCCTTCACACTCACTCACCTCACCACACGAGTGTGGGAGAATCCCAAACTCTCTGTCAAGATGAAGATGGCAGTGTACAATGCCTGTGTCATCAGCACACTGCTCTATGGGAGTGAGACGTGGACAACATACGCCCGGCAGGAAAAGAGACTGAACTCTTTCCACTTGCGCTGCATTCGCCACATCCTGGACATATCCTGGCAGGACAAAATGTCCAACACAGAAGTTCTGTCCCATGCCGGCCTTCCCTCCATGTTCACTCTACTCAGGCAGCGCAGGCTCTGCTGGCTAGGCCACGTTCACCGTATGGAGGATGGCAGAATCCCCAAAGACGTCCACTACGGAGAACTGGCGACTGGCAGGAGAGACGTTGGCCGTCCACAGCTGCGCTTTAGAGACGTCTGCAAGAGAGACATGAAGGCCCTGGAGATCAACACAGAGCGCTGGGAGGACCTTGCAATGGACCGCTCCAAATGGAGAGGCACCCTGACCAGACAGCTCAAGGCGGGTGAAGAGAGACTGACTGCTGCAGCAGACGAAAAAAGGACCTGCAGGAAGAACCGCCACAGACCCAGCAGCACGGAGACCACCCACAAGTGCGACCTGTGTGACAGGGACTGCCATTCGCGCATCGGCCTGTTCAGCCACAGGCGGTGCTGTTCCAGCAGAGTAGACGTTTAGGATTCTCTTCCATGGTCATCATAGACCGACGGAGGCCGACGACTGAGCCTGCTTTAATTCCAAACAAAGGATGGGGGTGGGGGGCATATTGGTAAACAGAAGAATATGTTTTGTTGTTAACAACACTGTAGCAGATCTAGAAAGCAGATTTATAATATTAAAAATCTCGGTTCAAAATCTGGATCTATGTATTGCCACTGCTTATGGCCGAAATGTTGGGGACCCATCCTTTTTTCACACTTTCTTCACTTCTTTTTCTGAGCACTTGGACACCACACTCATAATAGGAGGGGACTTGGGACTGCCGGCTACTGCCAGGCATTGGTGCATATTCGTGCCCACTGCATCTGTACTGCGGCTCCCCCAAGTATTAAGGGTGAATAAGTGTAAGTGTGTAAGAGAGAGCACGAGTAAATGTGAGTGAGTCAGAGCATGAATCAGAGTGTACAGTGGGGCAAAAAAGTATTTAGTCAGCCACCAATTCTGCAAGTTCTCCCACTTAAAAGATGAGAGAGGTCTCCAATTTTCATCATAGGTATACCTCAACTATGAGAGACAAAATCCATCCATCCATCCATCCATCCATCCATCCATCCATCTTCTACCGCTTTTCCAGAGGTCCGGGTCGCGGAGGCAGCAGTTCAAGCAGAGAAGCCCAGACTTCCCTCTCCCCAGCCACCTGCTCCAGCTCTTCAGAGGGGATACCAAGGCATTCCCAGACCAGCTGGGAGACATAGTCTGTTATCAGTATAAAAGACATCTGTCCACAACCTCAAACAGTCAGACTCCAAACTCCACTATGGCCAAGACCAAAGAGCTGTCAAAGGACACCAGAAACAAAATTGTAGACCTGCACCAGGCTGGGAAGACTGAATCTGCAATAAGTAAGCAGCTTGGTGTGAAGAAATCAACTGTGGGAGCAATTATTAGAAAATGGAAGACATACAAGACCACTGATAATCTCCCTCGATCTTGGGCTCCACACAAGATCTCACCCTGTGGGGTCAAAATGATCACGAGAACGGTGAGCAAAAATCCCAGAACCACATGGGGGGACCTAGTGAATGACCTGCAGAGAGCTGGGACCAAAGTAACAAAGGCTACCATCAGTAACACACTACGCCGCCAGGGACTCAAATCCTGCAGTGCCAGACATGTCCCCCTGCTTAAGCCAGTACATGTCCAGGCACGTCTGAAGTTTGCTAGAGAGCATTTGGATGATCCAGAAGAGGACTGGGAGAATGTCATATGGTCAGATGAAACCAAAATAGAACTTTTTGGTAAAAACTCAACTTGTCGTGTTTGGAGGAGAAAGAATGCTGAGTTGCATCCAAAGAACACCATACCTACTGTGAAGCATGGGGGTGGAAACATCATGCTTTGGGGCTGTCTTTCTGCAAAGGGAACAGGATGACTGATCCGTGTAAAGGAAAGAATGAATGGGGCTATGTATCGTGAGATTTTGAGTGAAAACCACCTTCCATCAGCAAGGACACTGAAGATGAAACGTGGCTGGGTCTTTCAGCATGACAATGATCCCAAACACACCGCCCGGGCAATGAAGGAGTGGCTTCGTAAGAAGCATTTCCTGGAGTGGCCTAGCCAGTCTCCAGATCTCAACCCCATAGAAAATCTTTGGAGGGAGTTGAAATTCCGTGTTGCCCAGCAACAGCCCCAAAACATCACTGCTCTAGAGGAGATCTGCATGGAGGAATGGGCCAAAATACCACCAACAGTGTGTGAAAACCTTGTGAAGACTTACAGAAAACGTTTGACCTCTGTCATTGCCAACAAAGGGTATATAACAAAGTATTGAGATGAACGTTTGTTATTGACCAAATACTTATTTTCCACCATAATTTGCAAATAAATTCTTTAAAAATTAGACAATGTGATTTTCTGGATTTTTTTTTTCTCATTTTGTCTCTCATAGTTGAGGTATACCTATGATGAAAATTGGAGACCTCTCTCATCTTTTAAGTGGGAGAACTTGCACAATTGGTGGCTGACTAAATACTTTTTTGCCCCACTGTATATATGAGTGAGCATGAGTGGAATGAAGCATGTGTGCGTGCAAGCAACTGTGAGGGCGAGTGGGAATGGGAGCGAGACTTAACAAGTGTGGGAGTGGGTGAGATTGAATGGGTCTGAGTGTGGGAATGTGAGTGTAAGATTGTGTGAAGGAGAGGGTTGAGTGAGAGCGTGAGTAAGAGTGAGTGAGCAAGTGTGTGTGAGTACGAATGAGTGCGTGTGAGAGCATGAGGGTGTGAGTGTATGAGAGTGAGTGTATCTGCTGATGGGGGTGCTGGACTGAGGGGGTGGCACCTCCTGGCTGCATGGGCTCCCTTGGACTGGGGGGGGGGGGCTTTCTGTCACCTTCCCTGGGTGTGGGGGGGGGCTCCTAGCCTGGTTGGGGGGGGCACTGGCCCTCTGGCGCCGCACAGGCCGCTTCGCCGCCCAGCCTCCCTTTGCCATCTCTCTTGGGGCAGTTGCCTGGCTGTCCTGGGGCTCACTGGCTTGTGAGACATTTGTGCTCTATGGGGGTTGGTGGTGCTGTTTTGTTTGCTCAGGTTTTCCAGTGGGGGAGGGGGTGTTGCTGTGACCTGCCATCCTCTTTGTATGATTCCTAGCAAACCAGTCACACACACACACTCACTTTGCGCACGCTCTCATACATGCGCATGCCCACACATAAATCTTCTTTTACAGGTGCAGGATACCAGACTTGTGATGCAACCTTTTCGGAAGAAGAAACAGTTTGTCTTCTGCTTGTTTCAGTTGTGTCAGTTTGTTTATTTTTTCTGTTTGTTCCTCTCTCTTTTCCCCCCTCCCCACCCGTCCCTTCCCCATTCCCCCCTGCAGGGTCTGCCATGGGTAAAACAATTTAAATAAAGTATTAAAAGTTATAACAAGAGGAGTCTATAAATAATATACAGTACATAGATATGTGCTGTATAAAGCTCCTATTGGCAAAGTAAATCTGTTTGGCACAATAAGGGAAGCAGATTTCTGTTCTATTTATCTAGCTGCTTGACAGGACATAGAGGAAAAAAGGGAACAGCCAAAAGGAGAAGAAGAAAAAAGAAGAAGAAGAAGCTGTTGGTAGGAGATAATTCATCTTTGTAGCAGTTTAGATAAGTCAGAAAACATGGAAAAGCATGTCTTGGGCCCTTTAAAAATGTGCTTACCATTTTCAAGTTAGCTAATAATCATGTTCTTTGACATAGCAGTGCCAGTATGATCGATAAAGGGTACACTGCAAAGGGAAATAAGGAAAGTATTTAAAAAATTGGCAAACTGTAGTTCAGTTCATTATTATATGATTATTGTATACAAATGTCCGTTGTGTTACATGAGGTACAGTATTAGTGGCTAGAGGAAGGAAACTGAACCAGTTCCACTCTGTAGTGTACAGTAATGAGGTACAGTTCAGGTTGTTCAGGTCTCTGCGATTGTCGCACAGCATTAGTGAGCCAGTGGTGGGTTGCCATAGCCCTTCAAACTAGTGCAGTCTGAGACCTCCTCAGCTCCTTCTGCAGCTCGTCCCGATCCAGCAGGTACTGCGGGCAAAGCATCATGGGAGTAGGAATTGGTTAGAGGCTTGGGAAGAGTTAGGGTTTGCTTGTGAACTGGGATCAATCTCAAAGAAAATTTTATCCAATTACGAAATTCAGGGCTGAGACAATAACTTAATTTTAAAAATCAACTTTTAATGATCCACAGTATCATTAAAAATAGTATAAATTAATGGCTTGTTAGGAAAAAAATACATGTTGTCTTTCAGAATGTAGATTTTTTTTTTTTTTTTAAATGAAGAGAAATTCAAATGAGGAGAAAATTCAATGAGGAGAATTGATCCCAGGTCAAATCAAAATAGTATGTTTCACAATAAGCAAGAACAAAAAATATACAGTCATGTTAGCAAACCAAAAGAAAAGCACAGTATTTTGTTGCCCTGTCTATGATTGTTATGTTGGTGACTGTGTAACTTATTCACTGTAGTAACTTGCAAGACACTCTTTACTTTTGGAGAGGCTTTTATTTTCGGAGGCCTGAGTGAACATAACTAACTAGCTCTTAGCTTAGCAGAACAACAACAGCAGGTTTACTTCTTCACCGCTTGAATACAACATACACAACAGTGCCCCCTCGTGGACAATCTAAAGTACCTTATTCACTGTACTCTTAGTTTACTACATCCCTCCCCCTTTAGCTGGGTTTTACCCCTTAACAGAAAGGCAACACTTTACAACACTTCTTTTTTTTTTTTTTTTATCTGAACATCTCCCTATTCAGTGTAACTGGAAGTCTTTAAGGTAACTAGGCAACTTAGTTTCCCTCTTTGACTGTCTCCTTGGTGGGCTTGGTTTTGTGACGGTCTCCAGTGTTGTTTCTGGTTGTGTGGAAACTTCTGTAGCTGCCGTCTTGGGCAGCACGGTGGGCACGTGGGCAGCACGGTGGTGCAGTGGTTAGCGCTGTTGCCTAACAGCTAGAAGGTTCCAGGTTCGAATCCCCAGGCTGGCAGGGGTAGGAACCTTTCTGTGTGGAGTTTGCATGTTCTCCCTGTGCTGCGTGGATTTACTTCGGGGGCTCCGGTTTCCTCCCACAATCTAAAGATATGCATGTTAGGTTAATTGGTTGTTCTAAATTGTCTCTAGATATCTGTCTCCTATAGGCCCTTAGAATAGAGAGTCAGTACTAGTGAAGCACTTTGAGTGGTCTTTGAGACTAGAAAAGTGCTATATAAGTGCAGGCCCTTATCTTCTCCTGTGTCTCGCTGTTGACAACAAAGTTCTCAATGTCCAGCCACGGCTCTTCTTTCTTAGTGGTCTGACTTGATTGAGTTGTGTCTGTCTGACTCATCTCTCTTTCCTTCTGTGGTGACAGGTGGTTAAAGTGAATCTGATCCACATGTCTCCTAACCACCCTCCCATCAGCCAACATCACTTTGTAGGATACTGGGCCAGTCACAGACTCAATGATTCCAGGAACCCACTTAAGTCCAAAACTGAAGTTCTGTGTCCAAACTGAGTCTCCAACTGTAAACCAGCATCCTTTCACCTTTTTTATCATGATCTCTGATCTGTCTCTCTTGTTTCTTTTGCACTTTCTTGTTCAGGTCTGGGTGCATTAAGTCCAATGTACAATGTAGCTTCCTCCCTAGAAGCAATTCTGCTGGAGAAAGGCCTGTAGTAGTCTGAGGGGTCACTCAATAGCTGAATAACACCTTAGCTACCTTTGCAGACAATGGGCCTTCTGGACATTTTTTCATCATTCTCTTAAATATTTGCACCCCTCTCTCTACCAAACCATTGCTGGAGGCATGGTATGGCGCAGAAGTCACATGACAAATTCCATTTCTCCTCAGGAAATCTTGGAATTCTGTGCTGATAAAACACGTCCCATTATCAGACTATCAATTCAGGCAGTCCTTGATTACTGAAACTTGTACGCAGGCACTCAAAGTAACACTGTTCACGGGATACACATCCATCCATTTGGAATGTGCATCGATCAGCACCAAAACATTTTTCCCCAAAATGGCCCTGCGTAATCTACATGGATACAACTCCGGGTTTATCAGGCCAGTCCCACAAGTGTAACAGAGCTGGAGTAGGGATATTCCTGTGCTCCTGACACACCATACAGGTCTTGACCATGTCCTCAATCTCCTTGTCCAGCCTTGGCCACCATACATAACTTCTGGCCAACGCTTTCATTCAGGACACTCCTGGATGATACTGATGAAGTTGTCTCAAAACAACTTCTTGGCCGGGCTTTGGTACAACTACCCTTGCACCCCACAACACACATCCATTGTGAGTGCTGAGTTCATGCTTCCTTGTTGCATAAGGTGCAAAATCAGTTTCTTTAAGTTCAGAGGACCAACCTCTGTGCACCATTTCTTTCACTCTTGAGAGTACCGGGTCTTTATCTGTCCATGTTTTCACTTGGTCTGCCATCGCTAAGGTAATGTCAGAGCTCTCTAGCATGAGAACCCTCTCTTCTGTTACCTCTTGGTCTGCTTCTGCTGGTAAAGGTAAGCGACTTAGGGCATATGCATTGCCATGATTCTTCCCTTCTTAAGACATTATTGTATACTCATAGGCTATCAAAGTCACTGCCCATCTCTGAATCCTCAGAATGCCATTTGCGGAACAGCACACATCTCACTGAAAAGTGACAACAATGGTTTGTGATCAGTCACTACTGTGAACTTTCTCCCATAGACGTATTTGTGGAAGTGTTTTATTCCAAACATCACAGCTAGTCTTTCTTTGTCTAACTGCGAGTAATTTCTCTCTGCAGCATTGAGTGTTTGTGATGTGAATCCTCTTGGTTGCTCTGTTCCATCTGGCATGCGATGTGATAACACCACACTGACTCCAAATGGTGATGCATCATATGCGAGCACAATGTCTTTAATTGGGTCATAATGTACCAACACTTCTGCGGACTGCATCATTTCTTTTGACTTTTCAAATGCAGCTTTTTGTTCTTCTCCCCACTGCCACTTTGCATCTTTTTGTAACAGCTTATGCACTGGAGCAAGGACAATAGACAGACTAGGCAAGAATCCATCCATCCATCCATCCATCCATCTTCTACCGCTTTTCCGGAGGTCCGGGTCGCAGAGGCAGCAGTTCAAGCAGAGAAGCCCAGACTTCCCTCTCCCCAGCCACCTGCTCCAGCTCTTCAGAGGGGATACCAAGGCGTTCCCAGACCAGCTGGGAGACATAGTCTCTCCACCGAGTCCTGGGTCTGCCCCGGGGTCTCCTCCCAGTGGGACGTGCCTGAAACACCTCAAGTGGAAGGCGTCTAAACTGGCTTTTGGTAGGCAAGAATTTGTTATAGTAATTTGTACTTTTATAAGAATTTGTTATAGTAATTTAACAGTCCAAGATTGGCCTTTAGCTCTGTCACACTTGTTGGTGTAGGTGCCTCTCAGATTGCTTGCACCTTGTCGTTGACTGGATGTAAACCCGTTGCATCGACCTTGTGACCCAAAAACATTACTTGTTTACTCATGAAAGAACACTTGGTTCTCCTCAGCTTGAGACCAGCATTCTTAAGCCGCTGCAACACTATGGCCAGTGTCTGTAGATGCTCTTGGTCATCTCTCCCTGTTAATAAAATATCGTCCAAGAAAATGGCCACGTGAGGGATGCCCTGCAGCAGTCCCTCCTTGGTCTGCTGGAAGATCGCTGGGCTTGAGGATACTCCAAATGGTAGCACCTTGTAAGTGAACAAGCCTTATGTGTGTTTATGGTCACATACTTTTTTGCTTCTTCATCCAGTGGAATTTGATGATATGCATGGCTCAGATCTAATTTTGTAAATTTCTGTCCACCTGACAGGCTGGCAAACAAATCATCAATCCTAGGGATTGCATACTGTTCCAGTTTTGACACTTGATTCACTGTCAGTTTGTAGTCACCGCACAGTCTTACAGAGTCATCTTGTTTAAGAACAGGAACCACTGGTGCTGCCCTCTCAGCATATTTGACTGGCTCGATTATTTCCTGAGCTAGGAGGTGATCGAGTTCAGCTTCAATCCTGCCTCTCATTGCATAGGGTACAGGTCTAGCTTTTTAAAAAATGGGTGCCGCTTCTCTGTCAACATAAATCTTAGCTGAGGGACCCTTAAATCTGCCTAGACCCTCCTTGAAAACTTCCTCATTTTCTTTAAGTACTTCCTCTAAGGTTTCCTCTCTGACATGGTGGATTTGGGGCTCTGGTCTCCACTGTAAGCCTAACTGTTTGATCCAACCTCTGCCAATTAGACTTGGGCCTGTTCTGACACTACAACCACAGGTAGAATTTTTGTTACATTTTTAACCACTACCTTTACCTTGGCTGCTCCCAGAACATTTACTGAGACCTGTGTATGTTCTAAGTCTCACTCTGCATTGCCGTAGCTCTGGTACCTCTTCCTGCCACAGAGATTTATATACAGACTGATTTATGACTGTTACACCACACCCTGAGTCAACTTCAAACTGCATTTTCTTCTCATTAACTGTCAGTGTTTCTACAAATGGCTCCTCTGTTGGAGTCTCCATAGCCTCAGTTTTGTACAGTGTAAACATGACTTCGTCTGTGTCTGTGTCCTGCGTTTCTTCCTCTCCCCAACTGACATAATTTGCTCCCTGAGTTTTTCTTTCTTAAATGTTTGCTGCCTTCCACCCCCCTTATCTTTAGCTCCCCCTGCTGGGCGCTTAGATCTGCACATTTTCTGAATATGGCCAATTTTACCACATTTATGACAAGTTTCATTCATTAACCTACAGTCCCCAACCCTATGCTGCTCACTGCCACACCTGTAGCAAGCTTTATTTTTGTGCTTACTAGCGTTCTGTTTTGTGGACATTTTGTGCATTGACTGCGTCGTTTTTAATTGTGGGTGCATGGGCTCCATAGACTGTAAGTCCTTCACATCTTTGCTGGCTGTTTCAATCACTTGGGCGAGCTTCAGGGCCTTGTCAAAGGTGAGGTCGGGCTCCGACAGTAACTGCTACTGTATGCAATCATCTCCAATGCCGCACACAAGTCTGTCTCTCAGCATCTCTGCTCTGCTAACTTGTCACCGTAGTCGCAGTCTTGTACTAACTTCCGCAGCACTGCCACATATGCCATAACAGATTCCCCAGGCTTTCTTCCTCTTGAATTAAATTTGTAATGTTGCACAATTTCGCTGGGTTTGGGGTTAAAGTGGTCTTTTAGCAGCTTCACCAGCTCGTCAAAACTCTATCCCCCGGTTTAGCTGGGCTGACAAGGTTTCTCATAAGGTTGTATGTCTTGACTGCCAACTGAGCTGAGCAAAATAGCTCTTACGAGCTGCTTCTGTTATCTCATTAGCGTAAAAAAAAAATGTTGGAGGACTTCACAATATTATTCCTACATCTGGGTTTGGCCATCAAAAGGAACAGTGCTTCCTACCATTCCCGCTGCCATTTTGTTTGTTGTCTCCGTGGAGCCTTCACTTTTTTTCAGCATGGTTCTGTTCAATATATGCAGTCTCTCTGCATTCTCCTCTTGACAGGACACTCACAGATACTTTATCCTCGTTGCCACTTTTGTAGTAACTTGCAGGATGCTCTTTACTTTTGGAGAGGCTTTTATTTTTGGAAGCCTGAGTGAACACACGTAACTAATAGCTTAGCAGAACAACACCAACAGCAGGTTTACTTCTTCACTGCTTGAATACAACACACTTGTACAACAGTGCCCCCTGGTGGACAATCTAAAGTATCTTATTCACTTTACTCTTATTCACTTTATTACATTCACATACACCAGGGGTCACCAACGCGGTGCCTGCGGGCACCATGTCGCCCGCAGGGACCACATGTGTCGCCCGCAGGCCTGTTCTAAAAATAGCACAACTCGCAAGTGAGCTGCAGATGTAATTTTTTCTGCCGCTATTTTTTATTTTATATTTTTTATATTTTTTAAAATCACACTTGCATTTATATAGATTTTAAAATGACAATGTCTTAAAAATAAAAAAAATGAAAATATGTTTATTATACGTAAAGTTAAGGTGAACTCTGACCTAGTTCAAAGGTCAGTATTGTGCGCATGACAAAACCTTCGCGCTTGTGGAGCGTAAGCTTAGCTAGCGGGTAGTTAAGATGGTGGGTGCAGTGCGGTTTCCAAGCCCAAAAACATGGCAAAAAAAAGACAGAAAATTTATCATTTTCAAAGTGAGCAGGAGGAAGAGTTCTTTTTTACTACCGTGAAAGGAAGCTGCGTGTATTTCATTTGTGGGGCGATGGCGAAGCGCCACTTCACTACCCACTCTTTTTTTTTTTTTTTTGGACTTATCTTGTACCCGTAGGTAGATTTGTTCTGCAGTCCGGTAACAAGCCACCAGCCGCTGCGTGCGCAAGCGCCCCTTAACTCCCTAACCTGCATGTTTTTGCATGAAAAACGAGAACATGCAAACTCCACACAGATCACTGTTGGCCGGGGATCGAACCCACGATCCCCCGGCCGAGGGTAAACTGCTGCCACGGTGCTAACCACTGCGCCACAGTGCATATAAGCACTCTCAGTGCTTGTTTAGTTTCTTCTCATGAAAGGACAGTGCTGGTTGCTCAAGCATGATTCTTGGCAAGAACTGTATGGATATAATTCCAGTGAAGAAGAACACACAAAAGTGTGTTTATTAAATGTAACAGATTTTGAGCAGAATTGCAGCAGATTTGTTCAGTTAAAAATGTGATAAGATTTATTTAATATGAAAGTTGATTTTTCTTAAATGTTGCATAACTTTTTCAAACATGGTTCAACATAGTTCATGAATTAAAAGGGTTTAGTTTTTTATGGTTACAAGGGACTGGTGAAAACTGGACATTTTTTTATGAAATGTAGAAGGGATCATCTGAACAATTGCTGAGATTAATAAAAATAAGGTGTTGAATATTGATCTTGTCTGTTACCCACTCTAAGTTATTGATAATTATTTATTTATGTGTATATATATATATATATATATATATATATATATATACAGTATATACAGTATATATATATATATATATATACACACACACACACACACACACACAATTTGTTATTTTAGAGGAGTGTGTCAAGCTGGTGCCCTTCACATGACTCGATACCCATGAAGTAGCTCTTGGTTTCAAAAAGGTTGGTGACCCCTGACATACACTATAAGACATTTGGTGAAGCAAAAGCAACAGAAAGAATAGGATTGCTTTTATACTGGGCAGCACGGTGGCGCAGTGGTTAGCACTGTGTCAGGACAACAAGAAGGTCACAGGATCAGTTCCACCCCCGACCATCGGTAACCCTTCTGTGTGGAGTTTGCATGTTCTTCCCACTTCTGCATGGGTTTACTCTGGGTACTCCCGTTTCCTCCCATAAGCCAAAGACATGTAGGTTAGGTTAATTGGAATCAACTGGGGATTCTAAATTGTCCTTAGGTATGAATGTGAGGGCGAATGGTTGTCTGTCTCTCTGTGTTGGCCCTGTGATGAACTGGCAATCTGTCCAGGGTGTACCCTGCCTTTCGCCCAAAGACGCTGGGATAGGCTCTAGCAACCCAAAAAAGGATTAAGCGGTAGAAGATGGATGGATGGATGGATGCTTTTATATTTAAAAATGAGTGCAACAGTGATGAAATTCATTTGTGAAATGAATTCATATATGGATCAGAGACTGAAGGTTTCCTTCCACAGTCAGCCACAGTTATTTGTTAGGTAAATTAGTGCTTCTGAACTGTCTCTGCATGATGGTGTGTAGTTGTCTGTTTTGATTTTGGCCCTCTGATGAAGTACAACGTGTCTATTCTGTGCCCTGAATCTTGCCCCAACATGACTGAACTGGACAAGAAAATGGAGTGATAGATGAAAATTAGAGGACTGATCTTTTCTGTGGTCTTGAAAATGGGTCAAAGTATGGGGCAGGGGACAGTGGCTGCTTCAGACAGTTGTCATTATTCCAAATGATAAACCAGAGATTTAATTAAGCATTTTTACACAAGTGGGATACTGTGTATCATGCTGTGACTGTATAATGTATCACTGTATGACTGTGTATCAGTGAGTAAAACACTGTGGGGATTACACACGTGGACAAAATTGTTGGTACCCCTCTGTTAATAAAAGAAAAACCCACAATGGTCACAGAAATAACTTGAATCTGACAAAAGTGGTAATAAATAAAAATTCTATGAAAATTAACCAATGAAAATCAGACAATACTTTTGAATTGTGGTTCAACAGAATTACTATAAAAAACAAACTCATGAAACAGGCCTGGACAAAAATGATGGTACCCCTAGAAAAGATTGAAAATAATCTGACCATAGGGACATGTTCAACCAAGATGTGTCCTCTAATTAACATCACAGGTGTCTACAAACTTGTAATCAGTCAGTGAGCCTATTTAAAGGGTGACAAGTAGTCACTGTGCTGTTTGGTGACATGGTGTGTACCACACTAAACATGGACCAGAGGAAGCAAAGGAGAGAGTTGTCTCAGGAGATTAGAAAGAAAATTATAGACAAGCATGTTAAAGGTAAAGGCTATAAGACCATCTCCAAGCAGCTTGATGTTCCTGTGACTACAGTTGCACATATTATTCAGAAATTTAAGATCCACGGGACTGTAGCCAACCTCCCTGGACGTGGCCGCAGGAAGAAAAATGGAAGAGACGGATAGTACGAATGGTAACAAAAGAGCCCAGAACAACCTCTAAACACATTCATGGTGAACTCCAAGGTCAAGGTACATCAGTGTCAGATTGCACCATCCATCGTTGTTTGAGCCAAAGTGGACTTCATGGGAGACGACCAAGGAGGACACCACTTGAAAACAAATCATAAAAAAGCCAGACTGGAATTTGCCAAACTGCATGTTGATAAGCTACAAAACTTCTGGGAGAATGTCCTATGGACAGACGAGACAAAACTGCAACTTTTTGGCAAGGCACATCGGTGCTATGTTCACAGACGCAAAAATGAAGCATACCAAGAAAAGAACACTGTCCCTACTGTGAAACATGGAGGAGGTTCTGTTATGTTCTGGGGCTGCTTTGGTGCATCTGGCACAGGGTGTCTTGAATCTGTGCAGGGTACAATGAAATCTCAAGACTATCAAGGTATTCTAGAGAGAAATGTGCTGTCCAGTGTCAGACAGCTTGGTCTCAGTCGCAGGTCATGGGTCTTGTAACAGGATAATGACCCAAAACACACAGCTAAAAACACCCAAGAATGGCTAAGAGCGAACCATTGGACTATTCTAAAGTGGCCTTCTATGAGCCCTGATCTAAATCCTATTGAAGATCTGTGGCAGGAGTTGAAACATGCCATCTGGAGAAGACACCCTTCAAACCTGAGACAACTGGAGCAGTTTGCTCATGAGGAGTGGGTCAAAATACCTGCTGAGAGGTGCAGAAGTCTCATTGACAGTTACAGAAATCATTCAATTGCAGTGATTGCCTCAAAAGGTTGTGCAACAAAATATTAAGTTAAGGGTACCATCATTTTTGTCCAGGCCTGTTTCATGAGTTTGTTTTTTAAAATAATTCTGTTGAACCACAATTCAAAAGCATTGTCTGATTTTCATTGGTTAATTTTCATAGAATTTTTATTTATTACCTCTTTTGTCAGATTCAAGTTATTTCTGTGACCATTGTGGGTTTTTCTTTCATTAACAGAGGGGTACCAACAATTTTGTCCACGGCTGTATATAGGTCTGATGTGCAAAGGAGGGCCAAAGACATAACCTTGGTGAAGGGGTGGCCATATTAAGATAAGATAAGATAAGATAAGCCTTTATTAGTCCCACAACGGGGAAATTCCAGGATTGCAACAGCACAGGGATAGCAACACTCAGAGCAACAATCAGAAGGCAAGAAAAAAAAAACAAGCAAGCAAGAGCAGCTAATATACATATGTACATAGTACTATAAAATATATATATACACACACACACACACAGACACACAGTGCAGAGCATTGTAGCTGGATGGAATAAATATATGAATATATGAACACACAGTGCGGAGCAATGTAGCTAGATGGAATAATATGTAGATATATAAAAACACAGTGCGGAGCATTGTAGCTAGATGGAATAAATATGTAAATATATAAACACACACAGTGCAGAGCATTGTTGCTAGGTGGGATGAAACAGCATAACCGTCTATTTAGTTATCCTACATGGTATGATTATGTGCCCATACATATTCTCACCCTCCATAGCGACCGGTATGTTCCTAGTTGTATGCCGGAGAGGACCATTGTGTAAGTCTATTGCATCTTTTGCATTCAAAAAAACTATTAGTTTGTTACGTCTTTTTGCTATCTCTGCGAGCAGCCCTGCTTAGGTTGTACAGTCTGACAGCCGTTGGTAGGAAGGACCTACGAAACCTCTCGGTTGTGCACCTGGGATGATGTAGTCTGCTGCTAAATGAGCTCCTCAGTGCATCCAGTATGTCCTGCATAGGGTGGAACTCGGACTCCAGCAGAGATGACAGTTTAGCCACCGTCCTTCTCTCTCCTATCTCCTCCATCGGATCAAGGCGTTGCCCCAGGACAGAGCTAGCTTTCTTAATCAGTTTGTTCAGTCTCTTCCTATCGGCTGCAGTAATGCCACTGCCCCAGCAGACCACTCCAAAAGTGATGGCTGATGCCACCACCGTGTCATAGAATGACTTCAGCAGCGCCCCTTGTACACCAAAAGACCTGAGTCTCCTCAGCAGGAACAGCCTGCGCTGTCCCTTCTTGTAGAGTGCGTCAGTATTGTGTGACCAGTCTAGTTTATTGTTCAGATGAATACCCAGGTACTTATAGGATGTCACCATCTCGATGTCTGTTCCCTGTATATTTACTGGTGCTGTGAGGGGCTGCCCATGCCTGCGGCAGTCCACCACCAGCTCCTTAGTTTTCCTCGCGTATTATATATATATTGTATAAGTCTCTCTAATCCCATGATAAATTTTTACCCTGGGGTAACAGTGAATATTGCAGTATTCTGACTTGGCTGCATGGCATCACACCTTTATGCTGCCAATATTAGTTACATGCTGCACAGCAAAACAAACTGTGGGAAGATGGCAGATGCTCTACCTTTGGAGTTACATAAAAGAGGAGTGGGGAAAATTTTGGTTTTAAGGCTGTTTCACATGTTGCAAATATGAGGAATGTCAACTATTCACATTATTCTGGTCGAAGTTCCCGCTTCAGGTCAGGGCCTGAAGCCGCCTGAAGAATAACAATATCATTCAATATGAAGAAAGCCAAACAGTCCTAGGAGAGGTTTCAAGGTCTCACCACCTATTCACTGGATGAAGCTTGGTTGAGGGAAGGTAAAGCCTGATTTACTGTATGTTTCTCAGTGCAGCTCACAACGTACCCTTTGTGTATGGCCTACGCCATAGTCAGTAATTACTACCTGGTTTGAATGGTTGTTGCATTACCAAAACGGGTTTCTGCCAATGTGTAGAATGATTTGTGCTCATTGTGTATTTTTGTTTCTGATCTTCATAGGACCTGGGCTTCAGCCCAGCCTAGCCCGTTCATTAAGGTGGCCTTGATACACGGGACAATGCACGTCCCACTTGGGACAAACAAATTTAGCCCAATAAATGGGACGTCCCGGCTAAAACAGGATGGTTGGCAACCCTAAGGCCATATGTTTCAGTGTTTTTCTGTTGGCAGTCACTCCAGTTGTCCAAATAGATGCATAAAAGCATCGAAAAAGTGACATTTTCATCATGTCCCAACATATGGTGCTGTGAACAAGTTTGCCCCTCCATAATTTCTTATATTTTTGCATATTTGTCACACTTAAATGTTCCATATCATCAAACAAACTTTAATATTAGACAAAGATAACCTGAGTAAATACAAAATCCAGTTTTTAAGTGATGATTTCATTTATTAATTGAAAAAAGCTATCCAAACTTACCTGGGCCTATGTGCAAAAGTAATTGCTGCATGGTTAAATCATTAAGTAACTGTGATTAACCTCATTTTTTGGAAAGCTGAGTTCAATTTCACTAGCCATGTTAAATCAAGAAATCACTTAAATAGAACCTGTCTGACAAAGTGAAGTAGGCTAAAATATCTCAAAAAGGAACATATCAACCCACTATATCAAGAAATTCCAGAACAGATGAAAAATGAAGCCACTGACATTCTATGGCTTAAGGACTCCAGTGAACCACTGAGAAAACTTGGAACAGATCTGAACCTTCCCAATGGCTGGCCTCCAAAATTGCTCCAAGAGCACATCGATGACTCATCCAGGAGGTCACAAAAGAACCCAGAACAACATTTAAAGAACTGCAGGCCTCACTTGCCTCAGTTAAGGTCAGTGTCCATGAATGAAAAATAACAAAGAGACTGGTCAAAAATGGCAGCCATGGGAGAGTTCCAAGGCCAAAACCACTGCTGGCCAAAATGAACACAAAGGCTCCTTTCACATTTGCAAAAAAAAATCAAACAAAAAAAAACATCTTGATGATCCCCAAAATCTTTGGGAAATATTCTGTGGATTCATGAGACAAAAGCTGAACTTTCTGGAAGGTGTGTATCCCATTACATCTGGTGTAAAATTAACACAGCATTTCATAAAAAGAACATCATACCAACAGTCAAACATGGTGGTGGCAGTGTGATGGTCTGGGACTGCTTTACTGCTTCAGGACCTGGATGACTTGCCATAATTGATGGGACCAAGAATTATATTCTCTACCAGAAAATCCTGAAGGAGAATGTCCAGCCATCAGTTTGTAACGTCAAACTCAAGCACACTTGAGTTATGCAGCAGGACAACGATCCGAAACACACCAGCAAGTTCACCTCTGAACAGCTTAAAAACCAAACAAACAAACAAACAAAATCAAGGTTTTGGAGTGGCCTAGTCACAGTCCGGATTTATTCAAATGAGATGGTGTGGCATGACCTTAAACAGGCTGTTCATGCATGAAAACCCTGCAGTGGGGCTGAATTAAAACAGTTCTGCAAAGAAGAGTGGCCCTCTGAAGTGATGTAAAAGACTCATTGCCAGTTATCACAAATGCTTGCAGTTGTTGCTGCCAAGGGTGGCCAACCATTTATTAGGTTTAGGGAGCAAATACTTTTTCACATAGGGCCAGGTAGGTTTGGATCGCTTTTTCCCTTAATAAATGAAATCATCATTTAAAACCTGCATTTTGTATTTACTTGGATTTTCTTTGTTAATATTAAAATTTGTTTTGATGATATGAAATGTTTAAGTGTGACAAATATACAGAATATAAGAAATTGGGAAGAGGACTAATATTTTTTCACAGCAGTGTAGCAGCAAGGAGCCACCAATTAACTTTCAAAACATCCAACAACAATAAATATGTTGATAATAATAATTATGTTTATTGGAAATTTAAAATACTGTAAATTAATAAACACAACTAATCTTAGCTGATGGTGATGTGCTTTACTCCTTCTGACAGACTGCAATAAGCTAATTTTGCTGACAGATGTTTGTGTTTATGCTAGTTATTATGTCTGGTACCAGGTAAAGTTAGTGCATGATGTAATTTTTTTAATTTTTAGACAACAACACTAACCCATTGTATGTAATATGCAGTGTACAACATGAAAAAGTATGACACCTAACCCAGAAAGTGATTTCAGACTCGGCAACAGTCTTAGGCAGATTTGAACACACAGATTATTTGTTTTCCAGAACCATCAGGTTCAGTTGCAGATTAAGCTTTAGCAAACACACACAAAAAACCCAAGAACCAGAGCTGACATCTGCATCGTAACAGCAGCTAAAAAGTAAGGAGCAGTGAGACTGCTTCACATCAGCACTGTTCCTGTGTCATTGCTCACAGTGTGTGGTGTTCGAATGGGGTTTCCCCCTCACCAACTCAAGCTTGTGATCTAATAGAAAATTAGTACCGCACATCATTAAGCAGCATCTTCTGTGTGTGTGTGTGTGTGTGTGTGTGTGTGTGTGTGTGTGTGCGCGCGTGCGCGTTGGTGCTTACTGTGAGGTTATTGATGCTTTCAGACAGTGCTTCTATTTGCAAAATGGTACTCTCTCTGGTCACCATCTGCAACACATGTACACAGTTGACTTCAGAAGGCATTTAGGTCAGTTACAGACATATTTTCAAAGTATTTTGACGACATTTTCACCAGAAGTTGCCCTTGGGCTCCAGATGAATGAATTAGAATTTGGCGATCTGGATTCTGGACCACTTATTCCCTTTCTTTAAAATGACACTGCCAAAAAAAATTATGTGGTTTTTTTTTTTGTTGTTGTTGTTTTGGTAACATGTTTGCAATGTTTTTTTATGACTTACAAGACATATCAAGAGCGAAATAACTCAAATGTCTTCTGTCTGTTTTTTTTTTAATTTAAAGTTTCCCGCTTAAGTCCCACCCTCTGAAAAAAGGCGAGTTTAAACAGAGTGTTTTTGATGATGTTGTGGTGGCACGGGTGGGGGATCCTCCACCCAGAGAAGGCAGCTGGGATAAGGGGGAACAATGGACCGGAGGAGGAAGTGCCACGGGGGGTCTCAAACGGGACAGTATGGACTATGCACCCCCCAGGGTGAAGGGGAACCACTAGAGCCGCTGGAAGAGAGAAGGGTGTGAGCAGCGGGGCCGACATTATGTTATGTTAATGTGCCACACAGGTCTTTGTTCCAAACAGTGTATTATGGTCGGAAGTTCCGGGTCTCAATGCATGAAATTAAAGGTATAAAAGAGGAATGCACAGAGACCCGGGAGCGCTTTTACTGTACAATATGTTGGAGAAGAGATAAAGTTCATGTGTCGTCCAGCTTGTTGCCTCGCCTGTTTCCTTTCTCCACATTGGTGACCCTAAGATGTACCATGGAAAGCGAGCCGAGCACTGCACCGGAGACTACCTGGAGGGAGAGCACCAGCACCGCATGCGCTGTCTTAGTCAAGCTCCCAGACTTCTGGCTTCACAAGTGGTTCTTGCACATAGAAGCCCAGTTCGCACTCCGCAGGATAACAACTGAAGATACCAAGTATTACTACGTGGTCACTGCACTGGATGCGGGCACCACACAACGGGTGATGAGCCTGCTCAAGGAGCCGCCGGCCCAAGGAAAATATAAAGCATTCAAGAGGATGCTTCTCCAGTGCTATACCCTTTCTGACAGTGAGAGGGCAGAGAGACTCCTAACGCGTTCGGAATTACAGTAGATGACAAATCAACAGTGGAGCTCATGGAGAGCATGTTGGCGCTGAGGGGGAAGGACGATGAATCTTTCCTGTTGGCCCACTTGTTCTTCAGGAACCTACTGGCTACAGTGAGGGCAATCCTGGCCAACTCACCACGGCTGGTTGCTAAGGACTACCATGCCCTGGCGCAGGAAGTGGACCGCATCAATTTGGCGACCAGAACTCTCAGCGTGCAGGCAGTGGCACCGGCATCCATGAGGGACTCCAGCGAGGTCGAGGAGCCATTGGTGGTTGTCGGGACAGACGCCAGGAGATGAAGGAATGGGGCAATCTGTTTTTATCATTGTCATTTTGGCTCGAATGCCCAACGCTGCCTGTCACCACGCCAATTCAAGAAGCTGGGAAGATGGCATGTTCGGAATTCAACTGCAGCTGCAACGGATGGCAACAGGAACTGACTGCTTTATGTCACGGATACACATTCGGGGAGATGGTTTTTGGTGGTCTCCGGCTCCCAGAAGAGCCTCATCCTGCTGGTCAACGCAGACAGGGTGGCAGGAGGCAGTAGTCCCAGCAGGAAGCAGCAGCAACAGCCAGACACAGAGACAGAAAAGCGGCTGTGAAAAAAAGCGGCTTTTTTTCACAGCCGCTTTTTTTCAGCGGCTGTGAAAAAAATTATATCTCTGACTTCTCTCATGTTTTGGTCCAGCGAGGATGTGGGGAAGGCGAGCGCCCAAATTCCCCGAGGATGCGTAGTGGCTGTGATAAACTGAAGCTGTGTCAGGGACTTGGCAGTTTGGCTTTAGGTGCAGGAAACGGCCCTAAAGTCATCGGGGAAAGCAATCGGCTAAATTCCCCTTGTGCACCGTGGCTGGAAAACTCATACAAAGTCCTGTGTGCTGGCTGCACGTATGCTTCAGGTGCGCGAGTAGCCCTGAAGGTTCCAAGGGTGGCGATCGGCCGTTTTACTCGGGCATGTGCAGCGGCAGAGGACGCTGTAGCAGTCTGTGGAGCCGGTTTGTCCCTGGTGCGTGGTGCGCTTGGCTTCTGTGCACGGAAGGTTGGTTGTCGAGAGGTGAGTCAGGGTCAGGGAGCTTGATGGAAATCAGCGCAGTCGGCATCGATGATTTTCCCCGTTCAGGCTGCTTCCTTCGTCTGCTCGTGTTACTGATCCTCGTCATGCGTCTCGGTCCCAGCGCTGCGTTCTCGGCCCTGGAGGTCGCCATCGTGGAGAGAGGACAAGGCGCGCGCACTCCCATGTGGGTGCGAAGGATGTAGGCGATCTCTGGTCCTCTGGGATCCACAGCGCGGTTCCAGTGTGGAGGTAAAAGATCAGGCGAGGGACACACCGTGACGCGTTCTGAGGCTTCCCGTCCGAGTCATCTCCGGGGTGTTCGCCTCGTGTTCCATTCTTCGTCAAGGGTCACCAGTGTGGAGGAACAAAATAAGTTCAGGCGAGACATGGTGAGCTGAAGGTTTAAGAGTTTTATTCCTCCATCATCATGAGACACACTGCAGTGCTGTGAGCTGTGTGTGAGCTGTTGTGAGTGCGCTCTCAGTGCGCTGTTTTGAGTGAGCTCGTGAGGCATGTAAATTCAGCTCTTTTATACAGACGAGAGAGAATGCATGGCACATTTACATATTGATATACATATCAGACAATACATATCAATCGCGTGATTAACTGGCCCCAGACTCCTCTCCTTACTCTGGGGATGAATAACAATAGTCATTGTTCTGGTTGTTCTCCTAGGGCTCTCTGTTCGTATGCAATCCCTGCTGAGCATGAATATTATCAGTCTGCATTGTGCTGGGTGCCCACACGTGTGCTCGGTGTTCACAGGCTGAATATTTTGCCAAACATACGAGGACCACAAAACTGTGGGTAATGGAGCTGTTGGCGCCAAAAGATGCTAAGCTAGCTAGCTCGGGGAAGTTAGCAGTTCAGTCAGTGACTATGGGGAAGTTAGCCACGAAGCTAGGTGCATGCCAAAACCAAGCTACCAGCTAGACTTCGAGGTAAAGCCGGGGCCACGAGTGGGGGAGCCCCCGGTCACTGAAGATGGCAAGCCAGCCGAGGAGCTCAGCAAGCTGGAGTTGGAGCAGTGACAGCCGGGCGCAGAGGCAGCGCAGCGGAGTGCCTTGGACAACGGTGCTGGGCACAGTGGCAAGGCACCTGGGTCAACGAGTGACACCAACGAGAGTGATGCTGAAAGTTCCAGGAAGCAGCAGCAACAGCCAGACACAGAGACAGCACAGCGGACCACCTCGGACGACAGAAGAGGTGCCGGTGTTATGCCGAGCATTGCTTGCTTGCCGAGAATTGCATCCCACCCGCCAAAACTATAAAATATAACACTACACACACTACAGCCAGGCTTGTAACCATTTGTGCATTTTTAGAAGTACCCATTATACATTTTTAGAAGTAAAAATTGTTATTACCTCTTGTAAACTATCTTTAAATTATGTTTATTCACCAGGCGTTTTACTGTTTCAGAGAGGGTTAGAAATCATAGTGCTCCAACTCCATGTTTTACGATATTCAGAGTCGAGATTTTGCATTTATGCATTGTTGGTAAAAAGGGTAATTGTAGAAGATGTGCTCAAATGACGAGGCTGAGTTTAGTCATAAACCAGCTTTATTTGACAGAACACAGCTTCTAGCATTCTCAAAGCTGGAAAGAGAAAGAATCATATCTCAACACCCTTTTATACGTTTCCAGCATCAGGATTCAAGTCACATGGTGTCTTCAGTATACATACAGTTACAAAGCATCCCTTTGAATCTTCACCATTGTCTCTCATTTCCTGATGAACCGGAAATCTCTCCGGGGCATCTTCTGTGGGACAAAGAGACAAATCTCACACTTCCTTGTTATCTTCTGCAGATTCGAGTTCTCTGTCCTTGCAGACGTGACACCCCACAATACACATGCAGTCCTGTCTCTGTGGCAACGTGAGCCCACAATGTGTGTCGGCCACACTACCCCCCCCCCCCCAAACGTCTAGTAAGGCAAAACCTGCATGGCATAACAAAAAAAAAAGAAAAACACAAAACACTCTATACATCGCTAATCAATCCACCAACTGCCTAGGTTTTAACCTTCTGCCGAATCTGCTGCAACCTGGCTTGGCTGCACCTGCAACATCTCTCTGCACCTGTGGATTAAAGCTGTTAGCACCTTTCTGTGAAGACTTTGGAGAATGTCCTCTCGGCGGCCTGCCACGGCGGGGGGGCCTCGCGAGCTGCACCTCCTCGTCAGCCAGAACAAAAGCGGGTTTGAGCCTGTTTATGCAAATCAGCTCCCTTCTGCCCCCTAAATCTAGCAGAAAATGCTTCTGCCCGGTCTCCAGCACTCGAAACGGTCCATCGTAAAACGGCCGCAAACTTGGACGCTGAGCATCATGTTTAACAAAAACAAACTCTGCATTTTTTAAAGCCTTTGGCACAAAAGCGTGTGGGAAACTGTGATGGACCGGGCCAGGGAGCGTGTTTGCTCCTGAGCCGCTCTGCCACGGCTGAGCAGGGGGGCCATTAGGTGCGGGATTATCAGGAAGAAATTCCCCCGGCAAACGGAGCGGTTGTGCAAAAACTAATTCAGCCGGGGAAGCATGCAAATCTTCCTTAGGTGCAGAACGCAGCCCCAATAAAACCCATGGAAGTTTGTCTACCCAATTTGTATCCGTTAGCGACGCTCTGAGGGCTGCTTTCAATGACCTGTGAAAGCGTTCACATAAACCATTAGCCTGGGGGTTATACGCGGTGGTGCGATGAATCTTCACCCCCAAGCTGCGGGCCATCGATGACCATAGCTCGGAAATAAATTGGGGACCCCTGTCGGACGTTATGTCCGACGGTACACCAAAACGCGCAACCCACACTGCTAAAAATGCTCGCGCAACCTCTTCCGCTGTGGTTGATGTCAGAGGAATCGCCTCTGGCCAGCGCGTGGTGCGATCTACCATCGTCAAAAGATGTGTGTGCCCGTGTGATAACGGAAGCGGACCGACCAAGTCAACATGCACATGATCAAAACGCTTAGCGGGGATGTGAAAAGGTTCTAAGGGGGCCTTAGTGTGTCTGTGTATTTTGGCTCGCTGACACGCTACGCAGGCTGCCGCCCACTCCTTGACCTGTTTGCGCAACCCGGGCCAAACAAATTTCTCCCCCACCAATTTGATCGATGCGCGCACCCCCGGGTGTGCAAGAGAATGGACCAAGTCAAAAACGCGGCGACGCCACGCGGCTGGCACCACGGGGCGGGGCCGTCCCGTGGAGACATCGCAGATTAGTGGGGGCATACCGTTTTGTTGCTCCCTGTGCTCCAGCCTTAACCCTGTTGGTCCAGACTGGAGCGCGCGCACGTCCGCGTCGTTAACCTGCTCCGCAGCCATGGCTGCATAATCTAACCCAACACAGACCGGGGCTGTGCGCGCTCCCGCGTCGCTGCCCGGGCCCGCGGCCATGGCTACAGAGTCTGCCCCTATGGGCTTGGCGGTGCTACTGCACGCGAGAGGCAGTCTGCCACAACATTGTGTTTACCCGCGACATGTTGAATATCAGTAGTGAACTCCGATATTGCGGCTAGTTGCCTTTGTTGCCGGCCTGACCAGGGTTCTGAAATTTTGGCCATCGCAAACGTTAGCGGTTTATGATCCACAAAAGCGGTGAAACGTCGCCCCTCTAACCAGAATTGAAAATGACGGATGGCCAAGTGTAGGGCCAAAAGCTCCCTGTCAAACGCGCTGTATTTCCGTTCACTATCGCGCAAAGTCCTGCTGAAAAACGCGAGGGGTTGCCAGGTACCTGCCACAAACTGTTCAACTACCGCCCCCACCGCTACATCGGAAGCGTCAGTGGTGAGCGCCATGCGGGCCGTTGGAACTGGGTGAGCTAACAAAACTGCGTTTGCCAGGGCTGATTTGACCTGGGCAAAAGCGCGCTCCCGCTCCGGAGACCATTCAACTTTATTTGCGGGCTTTTGTTTTTTTAACGCGGTGTACAATGGCTGCATGAGTCGTGCTGCGCTTGGGAGGAATCGGTTGTAAAAATTAACCATCCCTAGAAACTCCTGAAGCGCCTTGACCGTTTGAGGTTGCGGAAAATCCGTTATGGCACGCACTTTATTTGGAAGGGGAACCGCTCCCTCTGCCGAAACGCGATGTCCCAAAAAATCAATCTGCGCCACCCCAAACTGGCACTTCGCTGGGTTAACTATTAACCCGTGCTCTGCCAGCCTCCGGAAAACTGCTGTGAGGTGTTTTTCATGTTCGCCTTCGGACGCGCTGGCTACCAAAATATCGTCCAAATAAACGAACACGAAAGGCAGGTCGCGTAAAACTGCATCTATCATGCGTTGGAAAGTCTGCGCGGCCCCCTTGAGGCCAAAAGGCATGCGCAAGAATTCAAAAAGGCCGAAAGGAGTTATGACCGCTGTTTTGGGTACATCCTGCGCGCGCACTGGAACCTGGTGGTAGCCGCGCACCAAGTCTATTTTAGAAAAAATGCGCGCCCCCGCCAAATGAACAGAAAAATCCTGAATGTGCAGAATCGGGTAGCGGTCATGAGCTGAAACGTTGTTCAACCTACGGAAATCGCCGCAAGGTCGCCACGAGCCGTCAGCCTTTGGGACCATGTGTAACGGTGAAGCCCAAGGGCTCTTGGAGCGTCACATTGTGGGCTCACGTTGCCACATAATCACTTTTTTTTTTTAAAGTATTTTCAAAGTATATAGTTGGATTGACTTGACTTACACTAAACACCTGCTTGCAACAATGGGATGCAATTCTCGGCAGGCGAGCAATTCTCAGCATAGTTGTACTGACTTCAACAGTATGGGGATGCAATTCTCGACAAGCAAGCAATTCTCGGCATAACACCGGGCGCCACGGAGGTCGGGCAGGACCTCAGAGCTGGGGCTCAAAGCGCCTTGGACAAGGGTGCTGGGCCTTACAGCAAGGTGCCTGAGTCGATGAGTGACAGCAATGAGTGAGCTTTGGTTTTCCCCAGAGCTCAGCCATAGGGAGCCAGAGCGTCTGGAGCTACAACGGTGGCAGCTGCAGCGGTTCCGAAGGCGGTCGGGGGAGGACCGACAGGCACGAAGGGACTGTGTGCCGGGCAGCAGCACTGCAGGTCCAGACGAGAGAAGCGGTCGAGGGGAAGCAGAAGAGACATTCTCACCGGTGACGTCAGCTTTGATCTCGAGGGCAGGCGGCTGCCAGGGGCGCGGATGCTGTGGGCGCCCCTGGGCCTACAAGCCAGTTTTACCCTTGGCTGCCCATGGACATTGGTGTCACATAGATTGTTTGAATGTAAATATGTTTGTATGATTGCATGAGTGTATGAATGTGTTGTTGTGGGATTATTTTACATATTTTGAGACACAGTCCTATTTTGGTTGTTTTTAGGTGACTGTGTTAGGTCATTATAGTTCATTGTTCCCTGTTGTTTCCTAAATTGGGGTAGGTCTGAATTGTGTGTATGTGTTTTTCACTTTTGTAAGGGGGAGGGGAATGATGTGTAGTGAATGTTGTGTGTGTGTGTGGCCCTTGTAGCTTGCCGTACTCACCCTGGGTGTGACTTCAGGTGGGCTACGGCACCTGTATATATAGTTCTGTGTACTAAAGAGAGAGTTCACTGCATGGCGTAGGACCAACTCCGACCATCATTACAGACATAACAGACAGATCCAGGCATTTGAAAGAGGAGGAAAAGTAAAGATTTTGACACAAAACTGTAAGACAATGAAAGTTTTTTTTTTTTTAGAAAAAAAAAAGGCATAAGATACCATTTTAGACAATGTAGATTTGTTTTTATTGGGGATTTATGTCCACCAGAGTGCGTCTTTAAAATTGTGAGCTAGGGCCTGGGGAAAGGTATGCACACTCTGAGTGCTGTCTAGTTTATGTATGTGTTTGTGTAATTGAGAGCCTAAGTCACGCCCCATCTACTTCCGCATATGGAACCTTCCATCCATCCATCCATCCATCCATCTTCTACCGCTTTTCCGGAAGTCCGGGTCGTGGAGGCAGTAGTTCAAGCAGAGAAGCCCAGACTTCCATCTCCCCAGCCACCTGCTCCAGCTCTTCAGAGAGGATACCAAGGCGTTCCCAGACCAGCTGGGAGACACAGTCTCTCCACCGAGTCCTGGGTCTGCCCCGGGGTCTCCTCCCAGTGGGATGTGCCTGAAACACCTCAAGTGGGAGGCGTCCAGGAGGCATCCTAATCAGATGCCCATACCACCTCAACTGACTCCTTTCAATGTGGAGGAGCAGCGGTTCTACTCTGAGCCTCTCCCGAATGACTGAGCTCCTCACCCTATCTCTGAGGGTGAGTCCAGCAATCCTACAGAGAAAGCTCATTTCAGCCGCTTGTATCCGTGATCTTGTTCTTTCGGTCATTACCCAAAGCTCGTGACCATAGGTGAGAGTAGGAACGTACATTGACTGGTAAATCGACAGCTTTGCCTTAGAAATCAGCTCCCTCTACACCACAACAGACCAGTACAATGTCCGCATCACTGCAGATGCTGCTCCGAGCCGTCTGTCAAGCTCTCGCTCCATTCTCCCCTCACTTGTGAATAAGACCCCAAGATACTTAAACTCCTCCACTTGGGGCAGGAGCCTGTCCCCAACCCAGAGAGGACAATCCACCTTTTTCCGGCTGAGGACCATGGACTCGGACTTGGAGGTGCTGATTCTCATCCCAGCCGCTTCACACTCAGCGGCAAACCATCCCAGCAAGAGCTGTAGGTCATTGCTGGATGAAGCCAACAGGACAACATCATCTGCAACCACCCAAGCTGCACTCACACCGGAGGGTGTGCTCCACCTTTAGAGGGATCACACTCCTCAGCCTCCCTGGGAAGATCTATGCCAAGCAACCATTCATTGCTGGATGAAGCGAACAGGACAACATCATCTGCAAACAACAGAGATGAGATCCTGTGGTCACCAAGCATGACACCCTCCGTTCCCTGGCTGCGCCTAGAAATCCTGGCATAAAAATTATGAACAGGATCGTGACAAAGGGCAGCCCTGGTGGAGTCCAACTCTCACTGGGAATGAGTCCAACCAAGTGTTGGCAATACAAACCAAACTCTCACAACGGTCGTACAGAGACCGAATAGCTCGTAACAACAAGCCCGATACCCCATACTCCCAAAGCACCCCCCACAAAAAACCATGAGGGACGCGGTCAAATGCCTTCTCCAAGTCCACAAAACACATGTAAACTGGTTGGGCAAACTCCCACGAACCCTCGAGAATTCTCGAGAGGGTAAAGAGCTGGTCCGATGTGCCACGGCCAGGACAAAAACCACATTGCTCCTCCTGAATCTGAGGTTCGACCAACGGCCGGACTATCCTCTCCAGTACCTTGGCATAGACCTTCCCAGGGAGGCTGAGGAGTGTGATCTCTCTAAAGTTGGAGCACACCCTTCGAGCGGAGTGCAGCTCGGGTGGTTGCTGAAGCAAAAACCCGGGTATGGGAGGAGTTCGGTGAGGCCATGGAACAAGACTTTCGGTCGGTCTCGAAGAGATTCTGGCAAACTGTCCGGCGGCTCAGGAGGGGAAAGCAGCTCCCTGTCCACACTGTGTATGGTGCGGATGGGGCGCTGTTGACTTCGACTGGGGATATCATCGGGCAGTGGAAGAAATACTTCAAAGATCTCCTCAATCCTACTGATACGCCTTCCACAGAGGAAGCAGGGTTTGTGGACGAGGGGACGACTCACCTATCACAGGGGCTGAGGTTGCCAAGGCGGTTAAAAATCTCCTTGGTGGCCGGGCCCCAGGGGTGGACAAGATTCGCCCTGAGTACCTCAAAGCCCTGGATGTTGTAGAGCTGTCAAGTTTGACACGCCTCTGCAACATTGCGTGGAGGTTGGGGGCAGTGCCTTCGGTATGGCAAACCGGGGTGGTGGTTCCATATGGAACCTTAAATCAGAAAAAGTCTCCAATGAAGTGAATGGCAAGAGAGAAATTATCTTTTGATCCTGATCAAATTTTACTATGAGTTACACATATGATTGTCAATTTAAAAGGTAATTTCAATGTAAATAAAGGTGTAGGTTGTTGTCTAACCATTAAGGTATAAAGTTGTAAAAATATAAATTGAAAGACTACAAATACAGTTACGTCATTGTTTTCAAAGAGCGCCCAGGGGAAGTAACTAATAGTCCTGTGGATTAGTGCCAGCTCTCAAAATACATTTGTGTTTTCCTCCTCTTTGGATCCTTCTTTTATTGGTCAGAAAACAGGAGGTGAGCTTTGAGAGGGAAACCACCATGATCGTGTTTGGTGACGTGTAAAGTCTGAGACAAAATGGGATGTAGTCCACTAAGCGGTTTCACAAAAACTAAATATTTCTCTTTTATTATAACAACCGACAACTTTAATTACATAGAAAATTATCTTTTAAATTGACAAACATCATATGTGTAACTCGTGGCAAAATTAAATCGGGATCAAAAGATAATTTCTCTCTTGCCATTCACTTCAATGGAGATTTTTTCCCGATATCAGGTCCCATATGTAGAAGTAGAGGGAGCGTGACTTAGGCTCTCTATAGCATAACTCAAAAAATATAGTTATGGATTTTGATTATATTTTCAGGAGAGGCTAAAAATGTGCTGAGAACATTGAGATTTAGTGTGTGATCTAAATCACTGTGTTATGGTCCGAGCGCTGACTCTGCCTGCGCTCGGGTTGTCTGGTATTTCCCCGTTCTCATCTCAGGTTTGCCATATGGCCGTCAGGGCTTTTATTCTGACAGCGTCACAACGGGGCTTCCAGACGTCAAAACCAAGTCACGTTGTGACAGCTGTTCAGCATTTCTCCGGATTACATTCCCCTTTATTGATTGGTGTGTCATGGGTATTTAAGGAAGCAGCTGAGGCTTACTCCTCGCTGCGACCTCGTCAAACATCCGTTCGTCTAACCTCCGTCTCAGGAGTCTGGAGATTTTCATTCCTCAGTAAGTGTTTCCTTCATAGTCTGTGTCCTAGCTTCATAGTGCATCTTCCTCATAGTCTGTGGTTTTGAACCTAAGTGTATGTTCGTGTGTTTGCTCCACGTGGCTCATTATTTTGTATCATTGTCTTTTGTTAATAAAGTATGCAAACTCATCGGCTGGCTTTCGGTGTCTCATTGATGGCTCGTGAGGGCCATCGTTGACAGTAGGTTGCAGCCAGAAGGAGACGCCGGTCACGTGAGTTTGCTGTGGGCTTGAGTTTTTTCCCTTCTCTGGGGGCTAGCATTGTTTAGTATGTCCCCGCTCGAGCGGGGGTATTGCCCCGAGTGGCTTCAGGAGATAGATGGCTACCTGGCAGAAGCCCGTCTCCTCATGCCCACCTACGCTGCATACGAGCCCCTGGGTCTCGCTCAGAGGACATCGTTAAAGTATCATCTAACCTCCTTTCCAGAAGCAAAGGAAAGGGTGGCATGGAATGTGGCACAACGAGGGCAGATAGAGAGAGCGCTCGAGAGGGCTGCCAAGGAACCCTCACCTCCTCCCCTGAATACGGCATTCCCGACGGCATTCCCGATCAGGCTGAATCCTGGCTGTTACCCATCAGGCTGTTACCCATCAGGCTGAATCCTGGCTGTTACCCATCGGCATTCCCGATGGGTAACAGGATTCAGCTCCTGTTACCCATCCAGCCAAGGTGTGGTGTTTCCCTGACCCCACCTTCGCCTCGCCCTCTGCCGGTAAGCGTCGTCACAACGTCTATAAGAAGCCTCAGTAAGAACCCCATCTGGATCCAGCGCCGGTTCGCCGGAAGGACTCTATCTCCCAGCCAGCTGATACTCCTGTGTCACGACAGAAGGGAATGACAGCAGCTATGCCTCTGGGTCTTCTGTTCCTGCTACCCCATCAGCTCCTCGTCTTCGGACTGCCTCAGTTGCTCCTCCCTCCTCCTCGATGCTCTCCCCAGCTGCAGTGAGCTCCACGAGTCCTGCTCCGGCTGTGCCCGTGGTCGATCCTGTGCAGGCGGCTCCTCCTCGTCTTCCCGGGAGGCCCTCCGTCACCATCCTAAGGGGAAAGGGAAGAACAAAGCCCGCTACAGCAGGCACCATCGGCCCTCTGGAGGAAAGGCAAGTGCAATTTCATTCTTCTCCTCACCATTGTGATTTGCCTTGTCTGACTCATGGGGGGGGAGTTCGGGGTTCGCAGTCTCCCAAGCTTCCTCCACCTGCTGTAGCCTCTAACTATGAACCTGCTGCCTCTGTGTCTCCTTTCCCTGAGCATTCCCCGTGGTCAGGACTACACCGCTGGACGAGGAAGGAGCCTGCGGCCCTGGAGAGTTTAGGTCCAGGCCCGCAGCCACGTCACGGGCAGAGGAGAAGGGCGGATTGCTACTTGGAGCCTGCGCCAACGACTAAGCGTCCCCGGGTCTCCATGGAGGAGCGGTTCGTCCCAGCAGGTCAAGGATCTCCTGCCACCATGCTGTGTGGGTTTTTGGCATGGACGTCGGCGTCGGGGGGTCCTCAGACTGTGGAGACCATCATGCCGGCTGCGGAGCCCACCGTAGCCGAGTGGGAACCAGAGGAGGTCCTTCTACTTGCTGAACCCGGATCACCGAAGTCCTGGACGGCGGCAGAACTCGAGATCAGGCAAGTGCTCTATTTTGTCTTTCTCCTATCTACTCTGGAGCATTTTTGCCTGTCTCTCGGGGAGATGAGCTGGGTGCAGCCGTCCGCTGCATCCGAGCTTGCCTCTCTGGATTTTGTTGTTGCTACCGGTGATCCTGATCCCGGTTCTCTTTCCTCTCCTGAGCCTTCTCCCAGGGTCACCGGTGATGAGCCAGTTCGGGTCACTGTTCTGGAGGTTCCGGGCTCAGGGTTGGAGGTCATCCCTGGTGCTGCTCTGACCCAGTTGGGGTCCGTCGTGGGTGCAGCCATGACCCAGTCGGTGTCCATCGTGGGTGCAGCGTCGGCCCAATCGGGGTCCATCGTGGGTGCAACTGTGACCCAGTCGGTGTCCGTCGTGGGGGCTGCGCCAGCCCAATCGGGGTCCATCGAGGGTGCAGTGCAGTCTCACTTGAGAGCCGACAGGAGGGCAGCGCCAGTTCTAGTGGAGTTCGGAGGAGGAGCTGCAGATCCTTCGCTGATCGACACCGGACTGGTCCCTCATTTTTCCCCCATTCCCTTTTTCCTTCCATCGGGGGCCGCTGGGATTCTCCGTAATCGGCTTGGCTCTCCCTTGCTATCACTCTCAATAGGGAAGCCATCTCCGAGTTCTCCCCTGCGGTCCTGGTGGCTGAATGACGCGGGTCGGCCGCCTGGGAGATTGCTTTGCCCGTTTGGCGTTCTGGGTCGGCCACCCGACAAACTGAACTCTCTGTTCAGCGACCTGGTCCGGCTGCCAGAGGTACTGTTTTTCCTGGCCTGGGACTGGGGTAGGCTGGCCGAACTTTTCCTATTTCCCCTGCCAGCGATCTGGACGCTGGATGCTGGAAGACCTCCATGACTATTTGTTTTTGTGCTATTGTGCTCTGCCTGCTGCCATCCCTGTGGTTTTTTTTTTTCTCTGCCTGCTCTTCTGAAATATTAGGGATGCACTGGTGTTTTGTACAGTATTTGAACTACAGATATCTGTTCGTGTGAGTTTTTTTTTCTCTCCCCTGTATTTGGTGATGTGCCCGCTTATTTATTCTCATTGAACTGCTTGTATATCACCACTCTTTAACGTGTTTTTCTTTTTTTTTGTTGTTCCCATTTTTTCCTGGTATTTTTAGGGTGCAGTGTATGGTGCCCGTATTTCTGTTTGGGAGATGTGGTTTTTTTTGCTGTTTAAGAGAATCTCTTTTTGTTGTCTTGCCTGTATTTTGGCTTCTGATTTCCTACTATGCTTTGATGGTTGTAGCCTTTTTTTTCTCTCTCGGTTATGAGGGTTGTTGGTCCTTGCCCTCCTGGCCTTTCCCCTTCTTCCCTCCCTGGGGCGGTCCTGTTGACCTTCTGGGTGTGTGTGTGTGTGGGGAGGGGGGGGGCTTCAATGTTACATGGCACCTGGAATTTGCCTCGTGAACGGGGAGTACTCTTATGGTCCGAGCACGGGATGTCCGGTATTTCCCCGTTCTCATCTCAGGTTTGCCATATGGCCGTCAGGGCTTTTATTCTGACAGCGTCACAACGGGGCTTCCGACTGTCAAAACCAAGTCACGTTGTGACAGCTGTTCAACATTTCTCCGGATTACATTCCCCTTTATTGATTGGTGTGTCATGGGTATTTAAGGAAGCAGCTGAGGCTTACTCCTCGCTGCAACCTCATCAAACATCCGTTCGTCTAACCTCCGTCTTAGGAGTCTGGAGATTTTCATCCCTCAGTAAGTGTTTCCTTTATAGTCTGTGTCCTAGCTTCATATTGCGTCTTCCTCGTAGTCTGTGGTTTTGAACCTAAGTGTATGTTCGTGTGTTTGCCCCACGTGGCTCATTATTTTGTATCGTTGTCTTTTGTTAATAAAGTATGCAAACTCATCGGCTGGCTTTTGCCGTCTCATTGATGGCTCGTGAGGGCCATCGTTGACACACTGTGAGCCATCAGGATGTTGTTTTTTTTTAAGATTTCAAAGGGGGAATAAATGAAGTACCTTTCTCCCTCCAATTTTTAAAATGTATTTTTAATAAAATTAATAAAGGAGCAATTAGAAATTACTTGTTAGGGGATCCGAGAGCACATACCCCTGCCACAGCCCTATCATCTTGCTTTGAGTTAGCAGGGTTACGCAAAAATTACTGGATAGATTTTGATGAAATTTTCACCAGAGGTGGTCCTTGGACTGCAGGTGAACCCATTACATGCTGGATGTGATTTATAAGCACATCCCTCTGACAAGACCTGATTGTCTGTCCTTCACAAAAACTACTGGATGAATTTGGTGGTATGGATGAAGGTAGAGACGAAGGTACGGATAAAGGTACAGATGGACCTACAGATGTGTGCATGGACGGTTCGACAGACATATGGATGGACAGTGGGAGGGAGGGACAGATGGATGGATGGACAGAGCCTTGGTGGAGTTATGCATTCTGAATGTCCTCTAGTTTGTTTCTGTGGAAGGAATGAAAGCAGCTGAGGCTGTGCATGAATAGATAAAGACGACAGAGTGCTGTTCACTTATTGACCACATATGCTGCTATGCGTCACATTTGCAGCAGGTCATAACAGCAAAAGGGTGCTCTACTAAGCACTAAAGATGCTTGTCAAGAAGGGGCTGAATAATTTTGAGACTGCAGTAGTCATTAAAAGTGGCATTTTGTGTTGAATTTGGAGAAACCACTTGTAATATTAGTTGTGTTGAACTATTTAAATTGTTCTTGTTTGATTTCTTTATTGCAAACAGCTGCTAGTTTGTACATGTTGCCAATAAACCTAATTTGCAGTGGGGGATGAATAATTTTCATTGCCGCTGTAACTGAAAGTCCCAGGACACTGTACACTCATGTGGTGGTGGACTAGTTAGTAGAAGCAGGTACAGTAATATTGTAATCCGAAAATAAATAAGCAAAGTACTGAAGCCATAATTCAAGGCAGCACAGATCATCCACAGCCATCTAAACATAGACAGGCCATTTTTCAACCTTTTTTGACCAATGGCATTTTTTTACACCGAAAAAATCCTGCAGTACACCATCAACCAAAAATGACACATTGTAGGCTATTATGGCATAAGTAATGACAGTTTAGTAATTTGTTTATACTTTGGAGGAAGTTTCTGGAGAAGGTACAACCTTTGGCAAAAAAAAAAATAATTATGGAATCACCACTTTTGGAGGATGTTCATTCAGTTGTTTAATTTAGTCAAAAAAATGTCACAGACATGTCACAAAACTATTTTTATTCATAATGCCAACCTTCTGGCTTTAAGAAACTTTAAAAAAGAATGAAAGAAAGTTGTAGTCAACCACATTTTTTATTAGATCAAGAAGAGGGAAAAATATGGAATCATAAAAAAAACCGCTACACCACTAGTACTTTCTTGCACCACCTCTGGCTTTTCTCACAGCTTTATTTCTCTGAGGCATGTACTTAACTATTGACACACAGTATTCTTCATCAATGTCAAAGATTTTATTAATGACTTTTCAAATTTCCTAGCTGAAATCATTCCTAAATCTGACCTAGTTCTTATTACTGGTGATTTTAATATTCGTGTTTGCTGCCCTGACAAGCCTATTTAAAGGACTTTTTAAGTCATATTTATTCTTTCAATTCTGAGCAGTCTGTATTGGGATCCACTCATGAACACGGACACTTGTTGTGTTGTCGTTAAGACTGGACTTAAAAAAATGTCTGTCATTGCATGGAAACAGCATGTTTAAGAGTTTTAAATGATCTTCTTTTCACTGCTGATTCTGGTAATTCTGCTGTTTTTGTGCTGTTGGGTTTGACTGCAGTGTTTGACACAGTTAATCACAATATTTTTCTTTTGCGTTTGGACTTTTGTGTGGACATAAGGGGCATTGCCCTGAAGTGGTTTAAATCATACCTCTCCAACAAGAGTTTTTCTGCTTAGCTTTGCAAGTTTTCCTCAACTACATCCCAGCTGAATTGTGGGGTCCCTCAGGGCTCAATCTTGGGCCCTCTTCTTTTTACTTTATACATGTTACCTATGGGTTCCATTTTTAGTAAGCATGATATCGGTTTTCCTTGTTTTGCAGATGATGTACAAATCTATCTGCCTCTAAAAACTGAAAATCGTTCTTCAACCCAGACTTCATTAGAGTGCCACAAAGATGTTCAGTCTTGAATGGAAACCACCTTCCTGAGTTAGTTAATTCCCTTCCACAGCATGTGGGACACCATGTGGTACACAGAGGCAGTGCCTATCTCCATTTCTCTGACCCTAGGCCACACAGCTGCTGTAAGTAGTGAAAGCTACAGTGGGAGGTCAGTCCTCTGGTAGCTCTGTGAGTTAACTTTCCTTTCCCCATTCTGTTATGCTGAGCACCAACCTAGAAGGGAGAAAGTACATTTTTTTTAAAATATGGTCTTTGGTATTGTCATAGATGGCCCTTGTGAGGCAGAAACACGGCACCACTCGCCTGCAGTGAGTTTGCTTATTTATTAAATAACAGTGAACAAAACAACTTGCCACGAGGGGCGGATTACAAAAGGCTATAAACGAGACCCAAAGGGGTGATAACAGGGAAATACAAATACTGAAAAAAACAAGAAAGGAAACTTACATGAAACTAACAAGGATAAATCCTAAGCAGAAGAAAGACTAGAATCAGGGTTGGGGATTCCAGTCCGAGCAAGACAAGGTCGCAGTGAGGAATAACCCTCGCCAGCAAACTTAAATAGTAACACAGAAACTTAAAGACAAACAGGTGTGGAGTGAAAGCAATCAACCCAAACCCAAACAACTGTGACAGGCCATGAACAGACTTGACAGGCAGAAGTCCTGTTCCGGCACTGTCAAAATAAAAGCACAAACAATCATGGCAACAATCAAGACTAAATAAACATAAACAGAAAAAGGAACAGAAAAAGGAAAACAACCAAACGACCTGAGCATGGTACAGACCCGAACTCGTCATCATGACAGTGCCCCTCCCATAACCATAAGTGGTGGATCCCAGACACCCAGACACCCCGCAGTAACATCAAAAGGAAAGAAGGAACACTCCCCCCGCAAACCAAAATAATTTCAAAAACCAAGCCCGAGAGGGTGGGGGTGGGGGGGATCCAGGCCTGGAGGGAGAGGCATGAAAACAAAAACAACCCGAAAAAGCACATGAACACACACTGACAAAACAGAATACTAAGAAAACTAAACAACCCTGGATAAATAAAGGAACTGTTCTGGTGACCTACCAGAGTCCTGGCTCCACCCGACCATCAGGTGGAAAAGATCGGGCGGCCTACCAGGTCTCCAGAGACCCAAACCAGGAAGAAAAAGTCCATCGGGTGGTCTACCAGAGTCCCAAAACCACCCCAACAACCCAGAAGGCTCGGGCGGTCTCCCTGCGTCTCTGGGCCAGCGGGTCGCGGAGCACTGCCCACCTCCACCTGAAGGCGTCAGCTGAGACCAGTATCCACCGCAGACCCCTGAATGATGGACACCCAATGTGGACCGGGACCCACAGCAGCCTTGGGCATCAGCACAGCACCCCCGGTGACCCCGGACTGAGGCATAGCGGCACCCTCGGTGGCTCCAGACTGAGGCGTTGCAACACCCTCGGTGGCCCCAGACTGAAGAGTAACGGCACCCTTGGTGGCCCCGGACTGAGGCGTAGCTGCACCCTCGGTGGCCCCGGACTGAAGCATAGATGCACCCTTGGTGGCCCCGGACTGAGGCGTAGCTGCACCCACGATGGCCCTGGACTGAGGCGTAGCTGCACCCATGATGGCCCCCGGGCTGGAGCGTAGCACTCAGAGTGGGCACACACTGGAGCGCCACACCCGCGTGGGATTCAGGCTGGGGCACAACATCCACGGAGACCCAGACTGAGGAGATACTGCACCCATGGAGATCCCGGGCTGGGATGGCATCTCCACAACGACCTTGGCCGGAGGAGCTGGACCCACGAAGACCTCAGGCGGTGGACCAGAACCCACGGAGACCTCTGGTGTAACTGGCAGATTCTCGGTGACCCTAAGAGAAGACTCGAATGAAAGAGGGAGAGGAACAGGGTCAGGGTCACCAGCAGCAGTGGAACCCGGCAAGGCGAGCTGAGATGCTGCTGATGGCAGCACCCGTCTCGCCCCACCAAGAGCCAGACAAGATCTCTCCAATACAAAAACAATGAAAACAAAGGAGAGTACTTGCCTGAGCTCAAGTTCCACCGCCGTCCAGGACTCCGTCGATCCAGATGTTGATGTCTTGGGCCCGGCCCCCTGGAGGTCCAATTCGAACTTTGCTGCAGTGACCCCAACAGCAGGCATGATGGTCTTTGCATTCTCAGGACCCCCTGGCGATGTTACCTATGCAGGTGATTCATCTGGTGTGGTGACAGGAGATCCTCTTCCTGCTGGGGCTGAACTCTGCTCAGGTGAAGCCTGGGGATGCTTCTTCGTGGGCTCAGGCTCCGGACTGCAGACAGCCCTTCTCCTCTGTCTGTACCATGGCTGCGGGGCTGGAGCCAGGTTCTCCAGCACCTCAGGCTCCTCCTCCCTCCGGCAGCTTGATCCTGGAACCGGTGGACATTCGAGGGGTATTGGGGGAGACACAGACGAAGCAGGTAACATTTTTGTGGCTGCAGCAGGTGGTGAGGACTCAGTGTACTGCACTAACTGAGCCTCACCCCCAGGAATCAGACAAGATAATTCATCAGATTGTGATACAGAGTGAAAAAACACTTACCTGTTTTCCCAGCGTATGGTGGTTCCTGCAGCAGCAAGCCCAGCTTCTTCCTTTTCCATGACTGTAGAACATGGGGCCCATGTTCTACAGTGCTGTTCTGGAAAAAATGGAGGAGCCGCCCCTGCAGACACAATGACGGGTGGAGCCGAGGGAGAACCGGCTGAGCTCTCAGCTGTTGGGGAAGGCGCTGTGGAAGAGGGGGAAACAGCTGCGATGACCTCGGGCTTGGGAGCTGACGAGACAGCCCGTGAGGAGACCCAAAAGGCTGAAGCTGCTGAAGTTCCTCTCTGACGCAGCGAAAATTGTCCTGCTGACTGAGAGACGGAGGAGTTCCTCTGGCGACCTGTGGGTGGGTAATGGCAGGAGCCTTGCGGTGCGTTCACCTGGTTACTCTCCTCCATCCGCTTCGGTATGGCCATATCACAGACAGGAGTTGAGTTCTGTGCCAGGAGGCGGCATCTTCTAGTCAGTGAAGCGGGAGCTGGAGCTAGAGCAGGAACCTGGTGAGGAGTCAATTGAGCCGGGCCCCGGGAGTGCCTCCCTGATGGCATCGATCCAAGCTTCCTGGTAGGATTCCTCTCTAACTCATGGTTCCTCTGTTGCAGTGCTGACAACTGGGATATCCTCTCCCTTCCCTCGGCATGCTCTGAAAGGCGAGGATGATGCAGCACAGCCACCTCTGCAAAGTTCAGGTACCATAAAGCGTCTTTGGGCGTGGAATATTGACGAGTTATGGTGAGGAGGTCATCAGTTTCCATAAGAGCCTGGCAGAGCTCAAACCCCAGGCTTGCTGGGTACCCCCTGCCAATTGATGCCATACCCAAAAAACGCAGGCACCCGAAAGGGAAAAAATAGAGCATAGAAAAAAAAAGAAAAAGGCAAACTCACTGCCGCTGGCACCTACGGGCTGCGACCTACTGTCATAGTTGGCTCTTGTGAGGCAGAAACACAGCACCACTCACCTGCAGTGAATTTGCTTATTTATTAAATAATAGCGAACAAAACAACTTGCCACGGGGGGCAGATTACAAAAGGCTATAAACGAGACCCTGAGGGGTGACAACAGGGAAATACAAATACTGAAAAAAACTTACAAGGAAACTTACATGAAACTAATGAGGATAAATCCTAAGCAGAAGAAAGACTGGAATCAGGGTTGGGGATTCCAGTCCAAGCAAGACGAGATCGCAGCGAGGAATAACCCTCGCCAGCGAACTTAAATAACAACACAGAAATGCAAAGACAAACAGGTGTGGAGTGAAAGAAATCAACCCAAACACAAACAGAAGTGACAGGCCATGAACAGACTTGACAGGCGGAAGTCCTGTCCCGGCACTGTCGAAATAAAAGCACAAACAATCAAGACTAAATACATAAACAGAAAAATAACCAAACGACCCGAGCACGGTACAGACCCGAACTCGGCATCATGACAGGTATGACCTGGCTGGGGCATGAACCCACAACCTCTTGGCTGTGGGACAGATGCTGTACCACTAGGCCACCACTCCAGTCAACTTCCTGAGCTTAAACAAAAATAAGACTGAAATCACTGTATGCGGACAACAAGACATCTTAGAAGGCTATGACAGCATCATTGGCACCCTTAGCTCTTATTTTAATTTTAATTCGTGTGCAAGAAACCTGGGTGTAATTTTTATAGTGATTTTAAATCTAACAAACAAGTCAGTTCAGTGGTCAAGACTAGTTTTTATCAATTATGACTTTTAGCAAACATCAAGGCCTACTTCCCAAACCTCACTTTGAGAGAGTTATTCATACTTTTGTTACATTTTGCATTGACTGCTGTAACTCTCTGTATGCTGGTCTTGACCAGTCGTCATTAAAACAACTGCAAAATGTCCAAAATGCTGCAGTCCGCTTAGTGGCAGGAAAGAAATTTCACAACCACATCACCCCGATTCTTGCCTCTCTGCACTGGCTTCCTGTTAATTTTAAGAGCCAGTTTAAATTTTTATTAATTGTTTTTAAATGTGTACATGGTTTAGCATCTTTTTACTTATCCGAGCTTCTTCAGCCTTATTCCTCAGCCAGAGCACTGAGATCAGCAAACCAGCTGCTTCTGGCTGCCCCCAGGGCTCAGTTAAAAACCCGTGGTGAAATGTGACTTGTCTCCAAAAGGACACCTTAATCAATTCGTCCCATTACAAGCTCATCGGAACGTCTGAGCCTAGAGGGGCCACAGTGTAGGTGGGGCCTTTTCAATAGTGGCCCCTAAACTGTGGAACAGCCTACCTTACCAGGTCAGAGCTGCACAGACACATGAGCACTTTAAAACACTGTTGGAGACTCCAAATCTAGACAAGTTATCTTGGCCTTCTTGTTTTTTTTAGTTTATTTTTATTTATTAATCTATTCTATTTTATGTATTATTAATCTATTTTAATTTGTTAACATTTTTATCTATCTTACCCTTAATTATTGAATGAGTGTGTTAGCTGTACAGCACTTGGGTCAACGGAGGTTGTTTTTAAATGTACTATATAGGACCTGGACTCCTATGCTGAGTCTGTCCTTTAGGTAACTGAGGTAATTAAAACACTGTATAGGCAAGTGTAGTACCCAAAAGTAACCGTATTGTTACACATTAGTAGTATGAAGCTATAAGAACAGAACAATCTTGGAATACAGCATAATGGAGCAAAGTTTTAGCAAATGTATTCCTTAACATTCAAGCAACAGTTAGGACACATATGTAACACAATGTCCAAAACATGTGAACACTTAATAACTTCATGTAATGGCATCTTAATGTCTGAATGTGGTATGCATAACTATACACTTGCTGTGTGTTTATGTCACATAGTCTTGCAGCCATCTTGGGCATTGTCTGACACACGCAGAAGCTATCTCAAGGTTCCCACTGTTTGTGTCCACTGTTTGTGTCTGGAAGCCCAGGGAGTGGGGTGTCAATATTTGGTAGGTCTAAGTCAGGTGGAAGATTTGCAGATTCTTCCTGCACAGCAGATGTGTAGCATCTGACTAAGTTGGATGCATGCCATTTTTTACCATCAGTTAATAGATAAGTACAAGGACCAACTGTCTTTTTTTTTTTTTTTCTCCAGTGGTGCTAAGTATCATGGATGCGCTTTGGGAACATGGGTAGGTTTTTTAATATGGGCTCTGTCCCTTTCTTTGAAAGCAGGCCAGTGAGCTCCACATTTAGAGTCAGCGTGCAGTTTCATTTTATGCTGTTGAATTGACAGTCTTTGATGCAATGCAGCAGCATCTGTGTTTGTCGGCAGTGGGGGTAGAATGTCAATTCGTGTGCACATTTTCTTCTTGTGTAGCAGTTCAAATGGAGAGAGTCTCGTAGTAGAATAAGGTGTGGCTCTGTAAACACGAAGGAACTCTGTGACAACGCTCTTCCACAGCTTCCCTTGCAGAATAGCAGACTGGATGCATGACTTCAGGACACGGTGGAAGTGTTTTGTTGCTCCATTTGCTGCTGGGTGGTAAACTGAAGTGCGTATGTGCTGCATATTGCAGTCTTTCAGGAATGTAGCAAACTCTGCAGACAAGAATTGAGTTCTGTTGTCCGATACAATAGTGAATGGGTTTCCAAATCTGCTGAAGGTTAATGCCAAAAGACTGATAACATTTGGAGGGTTGGCAGATGGCACAAAGGCAACCTCAGGCCACTTACTGTGATAGTCAGTCAGTGTGAGGGCAAGACGACAGTCTGGAGAAGCAGTTTCAAATGGACCCACCACATCAATTCCGAGCTTTTCCCGTGGCTCAGATGGAAATGGTATGGGTTGTAACGGTGCAGCAGAAGAAACAGCAGTTTTGTCTGAAGACTTACACAGGTGACACCTTTTGACCTGTGCGTTCACAAACTCGTCCGTGCCTGGCCACCAGTAGAGTTTAGGAAGATGTTATTTAGTTCTTATGATACCTTGGTGACCTCCGTAAGCCAAGCCAACCACGAGTGTGGCGCAGTGAAACTGGAATGACAAGACGCCAGCTTCAGAAAACAAAAATCATCTTGTACAGTCAGTTCATCACGAAGTCTGAAGTATGGGCATAAGGTTGTGCTTATAGCAGCAGAGGAAGAAGGCCAGCCATTAGTCATCTGTGTGCGCAACTCGGTGAGATCAGGCCACGATGCAGAAGCAGCAGCAAACTGATCAGGAGAGAGAGCAGACAGATGAGCAGCACACAGCATAGCAACAAATTCAGGTTCAGAGTCCACATTTTTATTAGTGATGGGCAGAGGCAGACAGGAAGGGCAGTCAGCTGTGTTGTTTTTTTGATCCAGGCAAATAAGCAACATCATAGTCAAAGCAAAGCAGCCATGCAGCCCAACGTGCAATACGCATGCCTGCATAATCCAAACCTTTAGTTGTCAGGAGGGTGGTCAAAGCTTGGTGATCAGTACACAGCATAAATTGTCGGCCCCACAAGTAGGTTCTCCATTTCTCTACAGCCCACACACATCCAAGGGCCTCTTTTTCCACTGTGGAGTATTTGCGTTCAGCAGGAGTCAGAGTTCTGGATGCAAATGCAACAACATGCTCAGAGTGGTCAGGATGAATTTGGGAAACCACGCCACCAAGACCACTGTAGGGAGGTCAGGGTCAAACAGTGCCAGTCTTTGTACAGTTTGAAAACTGCCCTGGGCTTCCTCTGACCAGTTAAACTCAGAGTTTTGGCGAATGCAAGCATGCAGTGACTCAACAACAGTAGCAAAGTTGGGAATGAACTTGTTATACCATGACAAAAGTCCCAATAATGATCTGAATTTGCCTGCATCAGTAGGGGCCGGAGCATGTAAAATGGCAGCAATGTGATTGTCATCTGGCTGAATTCCTGCAGCTGCCACTGTATGCCCAAGGAACTATAATGTTGGCCTACTGAAGTGACATTTTGATCTGTTCAGCTGTAATCCTGCCTCTTGTAGGCACTGTAAAACAGCCTTCAGTGTATTATCATGATCTGACTGTGTGACCTCAGATAACAACATCATCAAGGTAGTTTGCAACATTTGGTATCCCTGCCAGGATTGTAGACAGCATTTTGTGAAAAGCTGATGGAGCAGAGGCAAGTCCACACGAGATACGGCAAAACCTAAACAAACCTTCATGGGTGATGGAAGCAGTGAGTTCACGACTTTCCTCATGTAGAGGCAGCTCAAAGTAGGTACTTTCTAAGTCAGTAGTGGAGAACACTGTTGCTCCACGCAGCAAGTTTAGGATGTCATCAATGTGTGGAAGGGGAAAGTTGTCTGTGATTACAGCTTTATTTGGTTCATACAGATCAACACACATTCTAATGTTGCCTGACTTCTTTTGTACAACCACAGTCGGTGAGACCCACGGTGAAGCATCAACTCTCTCAATCACACCAGCTTCAAGATGACGGTTAATTTCAGCTCTCACCGCAGCTCTAACAAAGTGGCAAGTGTCACAGCTTTTGATGCACTGGTGGAACAGCCTCTGATATTTTTACTTTATGCACAAAACCTCTTCCACACCCTATGACAGTCTGTGTGGTTGTGGACATCACAGTAGCGGAGTTCATTTTAGCAGCTGGCTGGACAGATGAGCCTTTAAAACACAGACTCGACCCACTGATGAGATCCATGGCAAGTAAAGCAGTGCCAGATTCAACAATGAAGAGGGACGCTGGACATGAAGCTTCAAAGCAAGATGCAGTGACAGGTAAACAGCCTATTACGGGAATGGGAGCACAAAGATAGGTTACTAGCTTTACTGTAGGAGGCAGTAACTGTTCCCCTTTGAAGTGTTTATCATATAGGTGCTTTGGCAGAATAGATGCAGAGGAGCCCAAATCCACTGTCAGTTCCGCAGGTACTGTAGTAGTAGCAGTCTTAATGTTCATTGTGCATCGTATTTTATGAGGTGTCATTTGTTCATGCGTGTATAGAATCTGGACTTCAGGCAGGTCAGCTGCATGTACAGAGCGTGTTTGTGAACGACACGCCCGAGCAAAGTGTCCAATCTTACCACAGTTCTTGCATTTAGCTGAGGCAGCAGGGCAGGCAGGATCAATAGCAAGGTGCTTATTTGAGCTGCAGCGATAACATGTCCAACTGGATGCAGGGTGGGAAGAAGCAGGAGCAGGCAGGGCAGCAGGCGGTTTTACTAATAATGATGGTGGTTTACGATGGCGGTGAGCAGTAGCAACAGCAGACACAGCTTGGACAGGAATAGAGTGTTCTCCCGATATCATTTTAGTTTGTTCACCAGCAGCTTCTACCTGCGTGGCGACTGTAATGGTACTTCGCAACGTTAAATCTGGTTCAAGAAGGAGATGCTCTCATATGCAGTGGTTAGTCACATCTTCCGCTAGCTGATCACGGAGCATTTCTTCTGTTATTTGTAAACTCACATGTGCTGTAGCTGCTGTCTCTTAAAGCTGCAACATAGCACAGCTTCATTGGAAGCTTGAGCACACTTTCTGAAGGTATGGTGTTCAGCCACCATGTTACATTGTGGAGTAAAATGTGCCTTCAGAGCTGTAATAGCATCATCCATGCTCTCACCTTGTTCTGGTAATGTGTAAAACAGTCTCTTGCCCTCAGTCCCAAGGCATTGTAAAAGTAAAGCTTGCTTCCGAGCGTCTGACCATTCTTCATCAGATGCCACCACCACTTGCAAATAGTTGCCGAACATTTTCAGCTATGTGTCAAACAGTAGACAGGGCTCACCCGGCCACGACAAAAAAAGTGTGGAGAATGGAGGTGCAGCCGTCATTGCTGTAAGTGGGCATCAGACTCGTCACCAATTTGTTGCGTTGTTGGTAAGACTGGACTTAAATGAACGTCTAAAAGTAGCAGCAAGCACATAAAGAGAAAGAAGGACAGACACGAGGCTCAGTTCTACTTCTTCTTTGGGTTTTAATGGCAGCTTGCATCCAAATTGTTGCACTACTGCCAACTTCTGGCTACTTAGGTCCTATACTTCCCCAGCTCCCTGCTTCCCATGTCAGTCTGGCTCCTCCTTCTCTTTTAAATTCCTTTGCAGTCCTTCTTGGTTTTTGTTTAAACCTATTAAATCAATCCCATCGTCCTCAAAAAACAAAACAGCCCTCTTCTTCCTCGTGCAGTTTCTCCACCCTCCAATATCCCTTTGATGATATTCTCTGCTCTGCCTGCTTCCTGAAATATGGCCATCATTTCCCTTGTAGCGCTAGTATATTTCATACATGTTGTAAGAACATGTTTGACAGTTTCTGGCTCCTGACATTTGTCACAAAAACCTGTCAGATGTTTTGCCATTAAGTGCAGTGTGCTGTTTACATTACTGTGACCAATCCTCAGCCTGCTCGTGATCATCTGTTCTCTTCTTGGTCCACTCCTACTCAATGACGAGGCTCAGTTCCAACCATTAACTTCCTATATTCTTCTTCATTCAGTTGTTACAGCAACTCATATCAAGTAACTGGTGATGCCCCCTGACAGCATATGTATAGAACACAACAACATTGTCTGCATCTTGTGCTGTCATATGGTCTGCCTGTTTTTAACCTAGAGATTTGTGATGCAGTTTTCAGATCATATACCTGTTTTATTTGAGGTTGCTCTTGCTTTTAACACCATTAAAACTTCCTCTGCTGTTCACTGCTGCTCACATCTCTGCCACTTTTAGTTAGAATTGTGTCATTCCTGAGTCTGTGTGCCATACATAAGAACTCGACTCATGGCTTCTTTCTACCTGTCAGTCTGTTCTGAATACCGTGGCTCCATTAAAAACCAGGCATCTTAAAACTACATCTGAGCCCTGGCTAAGTGACGTAACCCATGCTGCCAGACAGGAATGTTGCAGAGCTGAGCGCAAATGGAAGAAAGACAAATTAGCTGTGCCATTTCAAATGTTAAAGGACTGCTGCTGTCACTATCAAAAAACTGTGAAAGAGGCCAAAAAAACACCATTTCTCAGATATTATTCTGTCAAACCATCACAAGCCTTGTGTTCCATTTAAAACAATTGATTCTGTTCTTAACCCACCTCAGACTGTATGGATGGAGGCCTCACCCGCTATGTGTGAAAACGTTTTCAACTTTTTTATTGATAAGGTGACTTCTGCTAGGGCTCTGACCTCACCTCCTTCTTATGGCCCCTCCATCTTAGTTCCCTACTCTGCTGTTTTTGACAGGTTTGAGCTTGTGATGCTGGACTTCACTGGTTCTCCAAATGATGCTGGCCCTCCTCAACTTTTTAAAGAGGTTTTCCTCACTGTAGGGCCGGCTGTCCTCTCCTTTATTAATAGCAGTCTGGCCTCGGGTGTAATTCCCCAAAGTTTTAAGCATTCCGTAGTGCAACCTCTGATTAAAAAACCTGATCTGGATCCTACAGTTTTTATTAATTTTAGACCTATCTGCCCTTTCTTTCAAAAATTCTCAAAAAGACAGTGTACAGCCAATTAATGGCCTTTTTGGAGGAGCAGCCTATCCTCGAGGTTTTCCAATCAAGTTTTAAAAATGTTCAGAGTATTGAAATCGCCAAAAATTGAGTTTTTTTTTCTTGTTAACATGTCTGTAACATGTTTTTTATGACTTACAAGACATATTGACAGCAAAATTGCTCAAATGTCTTATATCTGTTTTTTTCTTTTTTTGTTGTAAGGTATCACTTAAGCTCCGCCCCCTACAAAAAGGCGAGTTGAGACGGAACGTTTATGGTGACGTTGTGGGGACACAGTGTATGGGGGTTTTCCTCACACCCAGAAACCAGGGTGGAGAGGAGAATAATAGACTCAAGGAGGAAGGGTCTCTGGGAGGTATCAAATGGGACAGTTAGTTCTATACACCCCCCGGGGAGAGGAAGATTAAACTGGAGCCAACCAGACAAAGATGTGCCTTTCGCCCCCTGCTGTGCCAAGATGGCACCTGAAGACACGGGGTGAATGTAACAAGGCATGCTCTGTGACATGTGTTTCAGGTTATGTCATGATAATGTGCCACACATTCTCTTTGTTCATACAACAAGGTGTTATGGGCAGAACCCTCAGTCTTTATGCATAGCAATAAAGGTATAAAAAGAGGAATGTACAGAGATCGAAAGGGCTTCCAGGGCTTTATGCTGTATACTGATATGTCGTTAGAGGAAGAATAAAGATTCTGTGCTGTCCCAGCTCATGCCTCACCTTTGCATCCTTTTTCCTCTACATTGGTGACCCTCGACATGAGGTGAAGCGTCTATCCCTTTCACCACACTGTGGACCCGGAATTGCCATGGATCGCCAGCCATCCTTTCCTCCACACTGGTGACCTGACTTGCTGGGGAGCGCCTATTCCGTTCCCTACACCAAGACGTGCCATGGAGGGCGAGATGAGCACCGTTCCGGAGGCTTCCTGGGAGAGCATTAGCGCTGCCTGCGCTATTTCAGACACACTCCCGGACACTGGCTCCATGACCCGACAGCGGGGTTTTAGCGCATAGAAGCCCTGTGCACTACGCACACACGTTCGGAGAGAGGTTTCCCAGTGAACTTCCACGCCCAGAACAGCTTCCTGCCGGTCAATGCAGCAGGGTGGCAGCGGGCAGAGTCTCGAGCTTACAGCTGCCAACGGATCCACCTTCACGACATGTCACCCACGGACACAACTGGGCCGACCGCCTGTCCAGAGTTCCTTTAGGGCTGCGCTCTGCACCTAAAGAAGAGCTGACAACTTCCCCGACAGAACTTAATATTTTTTTTCTCAGCCGCTGCACATCCTCAGGGAATTGGGCCAATTGCCTTCTCCGGATTTTTAGGGCTACGACACGAATCTAAAGAAAATTTGGCAGAACGTGTTTCTCTCAGCCACTGTGGATCCCCGGAGAGTTTTTTTTCCAAAAATCCCGCACCCGAGACGGATCTGCCCACACAAATTTTGGGTGGCCTGGAGGCTTTGAACGCACCGGGCCAGCCCACCATTGATTTCCCTGCACCTTCGTCCCAAAAAGCCTGCTGATTGCCGGTTTTGGTTCCATCAAGCACGATGCGCACCGGACCCTGTGCACCCACGACTACAGACCGTTCAACATGTTGGAACCTGGGGCGAAGAAGAAGGTGTTTTTCCCCCCCTCCCTCTACACACTGACGAGCCCTCCAGTACACGTCGCCAGCAGGACAGTTTGTCTGGATCGGCGACCCCTGCTACAGCCGCTATGGACACCGGCTCAAGCCCAAAGGACGGGGTGTGTGTCCTCACACCCAGAAAGCAGGGTGGAGAGGAGAATAATAGACTCAAGGAGGAAGGGTCTCCGGGAGGTATCAAACGGGACAGTTAGTACGCTTTTCCACAAGCCCCAACACGGTTTAACAGCCGCGATTCTCAGCCCCGCTCCAGGGCAGGGTACAGCAGTGCTGAGCTGTGCCGTGTTGTGACGTTAACAGACTGGTCGCCGCTGATTGGTCAGGTCGTAACCGGCGCTGATTGGTCAGGTTGTAACCGCCCCTCTCCTCCTCCTCTTCTACCGAATCTTCACGACCTTCTCAATAAAGTTTTTGAAAAAAAAAAAAAAAAAAAAGAATCTTCACGACCGCCTTTACTCAGCGCGCAACCACTGTTGGCGGTTTATTTTCAGTGTATTGCTGTGCTATTTTCATTTATTCTCTATCAAAAATGGCTTCGCGTAATAAGGGTGTTCCATGGACCAATAAGGAGGTGCAGTGTCTGCTCACTGCATTGTCAGACGAACGTATCCAGCGCGAGTTAGACGGAGCCGCCCGGAATGAAAAAATATACCGGGAGGTCTCGACATCGGAGTCCTTTAACGGTGAGTTTTAATTTTTTTTTATTGTGCGTTTTTTCGCAAATATATTCGGTAAGACGCTCAGTTTATTTATGCAATAAAAAAGCTGTTCATTTGTGGATGATGATCGCTGCTTTATTGCAGCACACTGCGGACTAAAGCTTTTATTTTAATTATTCATGTGAACAATACGCTGAAATAAGCTTATGTAATCTTGTTAAAAACTATTGTCTTTTCTGTATATCTTGCACTTTCGTGCTGTATTTTATTGTGTGCATTTTCCTTGTAGAATCATCCCACGCGTTCGCCGCGACAGCCCGCCCGGATTCATTCAACGGAGCCTTCCTGAACCAGAGCAGGCAGAGACAGCTTCATTCAACGGAGCCTTCCTGACCCAGTTTGGGAAGCTGGTGTAGAGGCACTCAGTGGTCGGCGTGTATAAAATGTCGATTAACCTTCATGTTGTGTTGCAAATTTTTTTTTTTATTTTAATATTTTGTATATAATAAAATGGAATTGTTTTGGAAAGTGTGGTTTGTCTGTTATAACAATGAATTATAAAACAGTATAATTACATAGAAATTCCATTGCCTAGTCTGATGAAAATGATGCTGATCATCCTGTCAGGGGTCAACCATTGTAAAGGTAATGTAATTTTTAACTAGACCAAAAAACAAATGTTTTTGTAAGCTTTCTGTTCTTTTTATTGAAATATCATAAAAAATTAGCACCAAGTCAAAGTAGGTACAAGTATATGTAAATTGAATGTTCTATCGGCATTCCAAATTCAGAGAATTACAATACTTTAGAAGGAGTGTAGCATCATCTAAATGGAAAATAATAATACTGTTGTTCCAAACGTTGACCTGAAGGTGAAAAACATGAATTTTTTTAATTCAGTACATCCAAAATGCCCTAGGATGTAAAAAATAATACAATTTGGTGTTGGCCAGTGTGCCACTGTCTCATTATTTAATACGAATAAAAACAAGTTTCAGCTCATTATTTCTAGGTCATTTGGCAGTTAATTCAAAACAAAAGTGACTTGTGTTGTTGCAGCTTAATTATGAGATAAAATTAATTGTGAGATAAAACCATAGAGCGAGCAATGCAATAATCCTTGGATCCTCCATTTTTTGTCTCGTGTAAATAAGGACTCAGTCGGGTGCGTAACGTCACGGGAGTGTGGCCCCGCCTCGCTGGGAATCTGCCGCCGCCCCGCTTCTAAAACCTCCTAACACAAACCATCACAGCACAAGCACAACACCGTGCTAATGGAGACAGAAGCATTCCGAGCCGTACTGAAGTGAATCGAGCCGTACCGAGGTGTGCTGGGCTAGTGGAAAACAGGGGTTCTATACACCCCCCGGGGAGAGGAAGATTAACCTGGAGCCAACCAGACAAAGATGTGCCTTTTGTCCCCTGCCACACCAAGCTGGCACCTGAAGACACAGGTGGTGAATGTATTGTAACAAGGCATGCTCTGTGACATGTGTTTCAGGTTATGTCATGATAATGTGCCACACATTCTCTTTGTTCATACAACAAGGTGTTATGGGCAGAACCCTCGGTCTTTATGAATAGTAATAAAGGTATAAAAAGAGGAATGTACAGAGACCGAGAGGGCTTCCAGCCTCCGTGCTGTGGCACGGAAGGCTTTATGCTGATATGTTGTTAGAGGAAGAATAAAGACTCTGTGTTGTCCCAGCTCATGTCTCGCCTTCGCATCCTTTTTCCTCTACAACCTAACTATTCGTGGTGCTAGTACGTGGGTAATGCTGAGCCAGTCCGGACTCTCTGGCCTAGCTGACATTATCCTCCAGGCTAGTTAGCATATTTAACAAACTGCTTTGAAAACTTGACCCAAATTAAGATGGATTTTACCATTAAACTGCTTTTAAGGACCGATGCAGTTTCAGTCATTATCCTGGGCCACTGTCCATACAACTGGGCATGCTCTTCAACCGGTATGTCTTTTTATTACATAATTTAGTCTGTTTAATGTAGCGCTAGCCACTATTAGCTTTGTGAGATGTGGGTGGACAAATCCTGGCATTTGAAAGAGGAGGAAAAGTGAAAAGATTTTGACACAAATCTGTAAGACAATGAAAGTTTTTTTTGTAGAAAAAAGGGCATAAGAAACCATTTTAGACAATGTAGATTTATTTTTATAGGGGATTTTTATCCACCAGAGTGCATCTTTACAAGTTTTTAATATCTTTTTAGCTCCTGATTCTGGTGACTGTTATTCTTGTGCTTTTAGACCTAACTGCTCCAGTTGACACAGTGGACCATAAAACATTAATTTCTCACCTGGAACAGTGGGTGGGCATCACAGGAATAGCATTGGAGTGTTTCAAGTCCTACCTGGCAGGTCAAACTTTCTGTGTCAGCCTTGGTGACTCAGTTTCCTCCTCTATTCCGCTCCTTTGGAGGATCCCCCAGGGCTCCATCCAAGGCCCCCTTCTCTTTTCTCTCTACTTGTTACCACAGCTCTATACTTAGGAAGTATGACATTTCATTCCACTGTTATACTGACAATTGTCAGATTTATGTCCCTTTTAAAAAGAATCACACATTCTGTTGATACACTGCTAAAGTGTCTTAATGACATCAAGTCCTGGATGGCCTTAAACTTCTTAAGTTTTAATGACAAAAAGCCTGAAATTATGGTTTTTGGTGACACCTCTGAATCTCCCCTTGTGGACTTGGATTCCTTAGCCCAATATATTAAGCCAACACTTACTAACTTGGGGATTAAAGTGGACTCTGACCTTAAACTCAACAGTCAGGTCAACTCAGTCATTAAATCAAGTTTCTTTCAACTGAGACAACTGGCAAAAATAAAGCCAATTCTTCCAATGCATCTTTTTGAGAAAATAATCCATGCCTTTGTGACCACTAGGCTGGATTACTGCAATGCATTGTATGTGGGGATTGGTGGATCTTTAGTTGCTCGTCTCCAAGTGGTTCAAAATGCAGCCACACGTCTTTTAACTGGCACACATAAACACAAGCACATTTTCCCGATGTTAACCTCACTCTGCTGACTGCCCGTACATTTTAGGATCCATTTTAAAATTCTTTTATTTGCTTTTAAATCCGTAAATGGCCTCGCTCCCCTCTGTCTCTCTGAGCTACTACACCACTATACACCCTCCTGCCTTCTTAGGTCAGCTGACCAGCTGCTCCCGAGTGTGCCTAAAGCTAAGCAAAAGCTCACAGGGGACCACGCCTTCTCTGTTGCAGCTCCTAAACTATGCAACAAGTCAGCTCTCCATATCAGACAGGCTTCCTCTCTGTCTGATTTTAAATCTCTACTTAAAACCTGTGGAGAGAGGAATAATCAGGCAGAGCGGTCCAGGGCAGAGCAGGCTTTATTAATTTCTCTCTCACATTCACCAGAATCACAAGCATCAAAAAGACTAACAGGTCGCAGGCACCTCTCCTTTTATAGCATACAACTCACTCAGTCACCTGTGGTGCTGCATTAACATGAAAGCCTTTGCAATTCCCATTCTCTTTGTCACTGCTTGCATCAACACACCAACCCCCCATGACGATTCCCCTTGTCCTTCCATCAGAGTGGAAACATACTGAGTGGATGATTCCCCCCCCCCCCCCACCAGAAACTCAGACTGAGCCTTAACCATCTTGTCCTTTGGGCTTCAGCCTACGTCCGTAGCGGCTGTAACAAGGGGGCTGTGGCTCCGAGGCGCTGCTGTGCCGGTGGGGGGCTCTTGGGGGTGCGTCTGTCTGTGGGGGGACATTGGGAGGGGGGGAAACATCTTTAGCATGCCATTGTAACTGACCTGACAAGTCATGTACCTGGGGAGTTCTCGGGGGGGGGGGGGGGGGTTGTCCGCGCCGAGGAGCTTGGGCCAACACCACCTGCTCGTCTGCTAAAACGAAAGCGGGCTTAAGCCTGTCTATACAGACTGTTTCCCTGCGTCCCCCCAAGTCTAACACAAAATGTTTCTCCCAGGGTTCCAGCACTCTGAACGGGCCATCGTAGGGTGGGTGCAAGGGGGTCCGGTGGGCATCGTGCCTGACAAATACGAATGCCACGTCCTTCAAGGCCTTTGGCACAAAAGCGCGTGGAAAACAGTGGTGGACCGGACCGGGTACTGTCCCTGCCACCGCGCTATGCGGTGAACGCGGGGATGGATCAGTGTTTGGCGCAGGGCTGTCTGGCAAAAATTCCCCTGGGAGCCGTAGCGGCTGGGAAAAAGCCAGCTCTGCTGGGGAGGCTGCCAAATCCTCCTTCAGTGCTGAACGCAACCCTAATAGAACCCACGGCAACCGGTCTACCCAATTTGCATCCATAAGCGAAGCCCTGAGCGCTGCTTTAAGCGACCTATGGAAACGCTCGCATAATCCATTGGCCTAGGGTTTGTACGCGGTCGTGTGATGAAGTGTGACGCTCAGGCTCCGGGCCATGGTGGATCAGAGGTCAGAAACAAACTGCGGGCCCTGATTGGACGTGATATCCGAAGGGGTGCCGAAACGTGCCACCCATGTTGTCAAAAAAGCGCGTGCAACTTCTGCAGAAGCGGTGGAAGCTAGCGGGACTGCTTCAGGCCAGCATGTGGTGCGATCCACCACTGTCAGGAGGTGCATGAACCCCTGCGATGGCGGGAGGGGGCCCACGAGGTCCATGTGAACGTGGTCGAACTGCTTAGCTGGGATATGGAACAGCTCCAAGGGGGCCTTTGTGTGCCTGTGCACCTTGGCTTGTTGGCACGCTACGCAGGCTGCAGCCCACTCTTTCACCTGTTTGCGCAGGCTCGGCCAGACGAACTTTGCTCCCACCATTTTGATTGACACACGCACTCCTGGGTGTGCCAGGGAGTGAACCGACTCAAAAATACGGCGGCGCCAAGCGCATGGCACCAATGGGTGCGTGGTGCCGTGGTGATGTCACAGATTAGGGGGGCCCCCCCGTCCTGCAGTACTCTTCTCTCCAGCCTTAACCCTGTTGGTCCAGACTGGAGCGCGCAAACGTCCGCATCGCCAATCTGCTCAGCAGCCATGGCCGTGTAATCTATCCCCACATACACTGGGGCCACTAATGCGTGCGAGAGGCAGTCCGCCACCACGTTGAGTTTACCAGCCACATGCTGAATGTCAGTCGTAAATTCCGAGATCGCGGCCAGCTGTGTCTGCTGCTGGCCCAACCATGGTTCCGAAACCTTGGCCATCGCGTACATTAGCAGCTTGTGGTCCATGAACGCAGTGAAGTTGCACCCTTCCAGCCAGAACTGGAAGTGGCGTATGGCCAGGTGGACAGCCAGTAACTCTCTGTCGAACGCGCTGTATTTACGCTCACTGTCGTGCAAAGACCTGCTAAAAAAGGCAAGCGGCTGCTAAGAACCGGCGACGCCCTGCTCCACTACAGCCCCTATGGCAACGTCCGAGGCGTCGGTAGTGAGCGCTGTCCGAGCTGCCGGGTCTGGTTGCGCCAGCAGTGCGGCGTTCACCAGGGCTGTTTTAACCTCGGAAAACGCCTGCTCTCGCTCAGGAGTTCAGTCGGCTCTGTCCGCCGGTTTCCGTTTCTTAAGCTCGGCGTACAACGGCTGCATGAGCTGGGCTGCACGGGGGAGGAAACGGTTGTAAAAGTTAACCATCCCAAATGGGATGGTTACCATGGGCTGCACGGTGGCGCAGTGGTTTAGCACTGTAGCAGCACAGTTTTACCCTCGGCCGGGGGATCGCGGGGATCGTGGGTTCGATCCCAGCCCCCGACCAACAGTGAGCTGTGTGGAGTTTGCATGTTCTCCCCGTGTTGCGCGGGTTTACTCCGGGATTTCTCCGGTTTCCTCCCGCACACCAAAAACATGTAGGTTTAGGGCGCTCGCGCACGCAGCGACCAGCAGCCAGTGGCTTGTCACCAAACTGCAAACCAAGTCTACCTACGGGTACAAATAAGTAACAAAAAAAAAAAAAAAAAAAAAAAATAACTCCTACAACGCCCTGACCGTCTGAGGCCGGGGAAAATCTGCCACTGCGCGCACTTTGTCCGGTAAGGGTATTGCGCCCTCCGGTGAGATGCGGTGGCCCAAAAAATCAATTCCCATCACCCCGAACTGGCACTTCGCCGGGTTGATTATTAATCCGTACTCCTCCAACCTCTGGAAAACTGTCCTGAGGTGGGCTACGTGTTCGTACTCGGACGCGCTGGCCACCAGGATGTCGTCCAGGTAGACGAACACAAATGGCAGATTGCGCAACACTGCATCCATCATGCGTTGGAATGTCTGCGCTGTGCCTTTTAACCCGAAAGACATGCGTAAAAACTCAAAAAGACCAAACGGGGTTATTACCGCCGTCTTAGGTATGTCCTCAGCGCGCACCGGGACCTGGTGGTAGCCGTGGACCAGGTCTATCTTGGAAAAAATGGGTGCCCCGGTGAGGTGAACGGAAAAATCCTGAATATGGGGGATCGGGTAGCGGTCGTGCACTGTGGCGTTGTCCAATCTGCAGAAATCTCTGCACAGTTGCCACGATCCCTCGGCTTTAGGAACCATATGTAGCAGGGACGCCCATGGGCTGTTTGAGCATCTGATGATGCCCAACTTTTCCAAGTTGGCAAACTCCTCGTGTGCTATGGCCAGTTTAGCTGCATCCAGACACCGAGGTTGTGCGAAAACGGGCGGCCCCGTGGTGGTAATGAAGTGCTCCACCCTGTGTTTAGTGATGGTCGCCTAAAAAGTCGGGACCATGAGTGCTGGGAACTGGGTGAGTAGTGTGTGGAACTTACACCCTGGTGCTGTGACGTTTGCTAGCATTGTGGGCCCGGCTCCTCTAGCTGTACAGGGGAGAGAATCAAAAGACATTGCGTTAATCAGACGTCTGTTAGCCACATCAACTAGTAGTCCATGTGCACACAAAAAATCAGCACCCAAAATGGGGAAGCTGCATGCTGCTATGACGAATGTCCATTGGTATGTACGGCCGTGCAAGGATACAGTCAGTGTCCTCTCACCAAAAGTCTTAATGTCTGAGCTGTTTGTGGCCGTCAGCTCCGGGCCACTAGTTCCCGCCAGTCGGTCTGCATAGGACAACAGGATGAGACTCTTTTGGGAGCCGGAGTCCACAAGGAACCGTCTCCCTGAGCATGAGTCTGTCACATAGAGCAGCTTGCTCACTTCACCGGCAGTCGCAGCTGCTACCGACTGCCAGCCCAGGTGTTTCCCTAGCACTTGAATTGGCACGGTCGCACACATCGGCGTGTGTCCTCTCCAAAACGGCGGTGGTAGAAGCAGAGTGTGTCTCTCTGGTGCTTCTTGGCTTCCGCTGCAGCCACCATTGTTGGATCCTTGCCCCTGCTGGACGTCTCGCTGGGTTCTGACACCGCTGTGTTCAGTCCGAGGGCTCTGGTGGTGAGGATAAGCGGCCAGCAGCGGCGAATTGGCAAGGACCGCCCTGGCCGCCGTTGGGAGGTTCCGGAGGAAAAGGTGGGCAAAGAGGAAATGCCTGTCATCTGTGCCCATCAATGGCAACATCTTCTCCATTAGCTCAACCACTGACCCGTCTCCCAACTCGGAGCACGTCAGGAGCCTTTCCGCTCTCTTGCAGTCTGAGAGCATATAGCGCCGGGTCAGCACGGTTTTGAGAGCCTCGTATTTGTCATGGGCTGGGGGCCATTGGAGCAGGTTCACCACCTGCTGAGTTGTGCGTGCGTCCAAGTGCTGCAACCACGTAGTAGTATCTGGTGTCATCTGCCGTTACTCCCCGGAGCGCGAACTGGGCGTCGGTGTGGAGGAACCAAGACTTCGGGTCGTGTAGCCAAAAGTCTGGGAGTTTGACCGAAACGGCACGTGTTGCCGGCACCTCCAGTCCAGGTCGTCTCCGGGGTGTTTGCCTTGAGTTCCACTGTGCGTCAAGGGTCACCAGTGTGGAAAGAGGAATAATCAGGAAGATAGGTCCAGGGCAGAGCAGGCTTTATTAATTTCTCTCTCTCACATTCACCAGAATCACAAGCATCAAAAAGACTAACAGGTCGCAGGCACCTCTCCTTTTATAGCATACAACTCGCTCAGTCACCTGTGGTGCTGCATTAACACGAAAGCCTTTGCAATTCCCATACTCTTTGTCACTGCTCGCATCAACACACAAATCCCCCATGACGATTCCCCTTGTCCTTCCACTTGAGTGGAAACATACTGAGTGGATTCCCCACAAACCCATCTTTTTTCCTTGGCATATTTGGTCATTGACTTTATTGTATTTATATTTTTTTATTTATTGTATGGTTATTTCTTAATCTTGTTTTATGTATAAATGTTTATTGATTTTAGTAGTTGAGCTGTTATGTTTTATGTATTTATTATGTCTTCTACTTTTCTGTACAGCACCTTGGTTGTTTTTAAGGTGTTTTATAATTTAAAGCTCAGTTGTTTTAGCTTCACTTTTTTTGCTCAAATATTTCTTGTTACAGGAAGCAGTATTTGTGAAGAAAAAAAATGCTCAGAATGACATTTTTCAAAGTAGAAGTTGCTGACCCCTGAGATGTGTCCATTACCAGAGGTGAGCAGAATACCCAGAAAATGTATGAAAGTAAAAGAAGCATTACTTGGTGATATTAACTACCCAAGCACAAGTCAGAGTAGTCATACAGACACAGAAACTATTTAATATAAAAATTACTTGAGTAGTGAATAATTTATTCTCACCAATAAGCAAAGGCTTTTTTTTGTAAATTATTATTTTCATTTATTTACGACATTTTCCTCCTAAATGTGCAATTTTTTTCTTATAATTTTCTGAGTGTTTTCTTTTAAATTTAGATCTTCGGTGATAAGTTTATACCTTTTCATGCAAATGCGTTTTTTCTTGTATTTTTGTGACCTTTCATTTTTTTCCATGCACATTTTCAACTTCTTAAATCATACATGAAAACTTGCAAATCCTTGACAACTTGCAATGTTGTAATTTGTGAGGATTTTCTCTTACATGTGCTAGTCAGAGTAGAAAGTTTTCTGCAATGAAAACTACTCACAATATTGCAATTTTGTGAAAAAGTAACTTGAGTAACTACCCACCTCTATACTCCTGGGTGTGTGTGCTAGGATTGTAGCTGCAGCTGCATACTGAGCCTGGCTCAAGCGTGTTTGTTTGGCTTGGAGGAGGAAGCTGCTGTCATACAATGGCCAAGACAGCCACCATGATGGTGAGGATGATGAGGATGATGAAGATGGACGCAGGTTAGTAGCTGGTATACAGTAGATACTAAGACATGCAGCTGTCCATGGCTCCACACAGCATCATCGTCCATTGGAGAAATGCAAGAATTGATGTACATTTTCTGGAGAAATCTACATCAGCTGCTCTGAGTGAGTGATCCAGAATCAATAAAGGACATGCAACATTTTTTTATTTTTTTTTTATGCCTAGCCCACTATGATCAACAGAGCCATTTCTGGCTACATAGTATGCAAATGCTATGCCCCCCTCAGCCACTAGGGTTTAAAGGCTTTGAACTCTTCCCCATTCCAAAAATCTGGACCCTAAAACCCAATCTTGATACAGACCCCACAAAAAGCTAGAAATGGCCCTGATGGTTAGTTTGGATTAAGTGCTGAAAGAAGGAACACAACTAATAACACATAATTAATTTATTAAATGATTTGATAAATCTTTACATAATAACTGATTGTTTCCTTTAGCAGATTTTATTTGCTATAAAAATACTAGGACAGTCAAATATTTAAAAAAATAACAGTACAAAATCACCACCTCTGGGTTCAAACTAGTCATGCTGTATAATACTATATCAATTAACTCTGCAGTGACATAAATATTAAATAAATCCCTCCATAATATGATGCAAATATTGCACAACTCTTCCACCTGGTTAGAAAAAAAATCAAAAGTGTAAAATGAAGATCATCTACTTGTGGTGCACATATTAGAGCGATGGCTTAATACTGTACAGCAGGAGACGCCTGCGTATACTGTATGGACAACAGGAAGTCCAGCGAGAGGCCATGCTCTCTCATAAAGAGTTTTAGAGTCATGGCACAGGTCAAAGGCTGAGTTTGGCTTAGTGTGGGTCTGGCTGCAACTGAAACCAAAACACGGGATGTGTGCTGGTTTCACAGCGGGTTTATCTGGGAGTCTTCATGAGTAAGGCACAGGGTCAGGCTGAGGGGTTTTAAGGAGCATGGGGGTTGGGGTGGGGGGGCAGGCTGAGGTATTACAGGATGCAAGCAAAGGAAGCAGAGTAGTATTAGCAGAGACAGCTGATTGGTTGATGGAAGCCTGACAACACAGCTGTCCATGTACTGTAGTTGTCACAGTTGTTGTCATGGAGACAGGTTAGCTAGGCTGTCCTCGACCCCCACCTGGTCTCTGGAGCGGTCAGGCTCTCGGTCCAGGATGGGGCTGAGGCCCCTGGGCCATCCCCCCTGCACTCCATTCACCACCGACTGTCCCGACTGGGGTGAGGGCGACTCAACGGGACAGATGTAGTCTGTTGACTCATCAGGCCGCCTCCTCCTCAGGTGGGTCAGGTTAGAGAAGCCTAGCTTCTTCGGCTGCAGTAAAACAGGAGAGAAACCCATGGTCAGGAGTCAGTATTTGCATTAGTTTTACATGAACACACGTCACACATGAGCTAGGTAAATTCTAACAAGAAGTCAGGGAGATGTTTAATGTAAAGCATTCAAATGTCAGGACAATAACAACAACAATCCGCTCTACAACAGCAAAGTAGAAACAAAAGGAAAGGGATGATGATGGTGTTCCTGCATAGGAAAACATGACAATAGCATCACTGTCAAATAATCACTAAACACAATATGTTAAACTTTGAAAGTGTCATTAAATATGCAAACTTATGTTTCCTCTTCAAGATAATGACTAATATGGCACCTCCACCACTCAAACAGTTTGTTAAATTAACATCCAAACAAATGAGCAGAACAAGGCCATCAACATCCAATAGGCAGTGTGCCATACCCAACAGAAAAACGGCACAAGGGCAATCAGCGTATTCATTTAAAACGGTAATGGAATGGAACAAACTCCCAACAGACTTAAAATATGCAAAAACCTGAAAACATTTTGCAGAGAAACAAAGAAACATTTCTTTAAAAACAGATATGTCAGCATTAATTTAACAATTTGTTGTTTCCCTAACCAGAAAAAAAAGATTATGTCTAATGACATATTCTGTAATCAGTCCCTCCAGGATTTCACAATGCTGCAATCATGTCAGTTCACACAAAATCACTGATTGGCTGCGTCTTTTGTGCGACCTTGCAACTTTGTCCAATCACCGCAACTTTCCCGTGATTTTGGCCAATCCTCATCAACTTCCGACAATTTCGCCAATCAAATTTGTGCCTGAGTAGCATTCAAATGGTCAGTCTAACCAATCAAATGCATCGCTGCACCGCGCTCACTTCTGTGTTTACAGTGAGCATTAACGGAACACATCAGCAAAAAACAGAGCGTGATTTTCAAAAAAACACTCACCCGTGAGTTTTCCCACACGGCCCTTTCTCTGTCTCCCCCAGCCTGCCGGTGGACGTCTTGCCACTTCTCTGTCCCGACCAGCGTACAGAGTGCTGGGTTTGTGTTGAAAAGCGCCCGCCTGTCCCCAACTCACCCTGTTGCAGGAGCACGCGTGAGGACAGACGCCGTAAAACCACAAACCAAACGAGTAAATCTAACACTACAGCGAGTGTTGTAATATTTTATACATCTTTAGAAGTAAAATCATTACTACAGCGTGTGAACGACCTTTAACACTGTGAATCTCCGGTCTAGACACAGGCCCCCCCCCCCCCCCCCCCCAGGACTCCCAATGAAAGCTGAGTATCTGATGAGACAGGTGTGTGTCAAGATGTGCAGCAGACAGACAGACGGGTAAGAGTTAGGCACAGAAAGAGAGTGAATATTGTTTATAATTTTTCTTTTTTTTTTTTTTCAGAAAAACACAGACTCCTATAGACAATACAGAGTAACAGAATAAACTATTTATTTTTTCCTCTGCAGTAGGTTGGGGACTGCTGTGGTTAGGGAGTTTTCAAATGAAGGTGCTGCCAGTAATTTCCAAGTCTCTACTCTTTAACATGCATTCAATGCAATTTAGCTGTTGTAATGGATATTGTGTTAAAGTCTATATTTGATGTTGCACAAAAGAGTTTTTCTGTATAGCAGAAGTTTCTGCTTAATGTACAAATCACTGTTTGATAGGAAATTTTTGTCAATCCTGTGCTTTTCTTGAGGTGTTACAGAATATCACTGCAGTAAACTATGGAAAAAAGCGATTGCTTTAAAATTTGTAATTTTCCCCACAACTTTTCATGCAAAAAACACTCTCAAAACATTGCAACTTTTTAAAAAAGCTCCCGCAAATTCAGGCTTTTTGGGCCGCAGCAATCATAAAAACATCCCACGAAATCCTGGAGGGACTGTGCAACACTGCACTTTACAGGGGACTGAAGGAAGCCGGGTGGGCAGGGGGTTAAATAGGGTAGAGCTACACTAACGTTTTATTACTACATTGAGTTTTTACTGTTTTTCCCCCACAATCTTACTGTGCTTTTACTATGTAATAGACTGTTTTATTATTGTACTTATATATGTCCCTTCCACAGCATGTGGGACACCATGTGTTGTATGGGCGGCGCCTGTCTCTGTTTCACTGACCCTAGGGCACACAGCTACTATGAGCAGTGAAAGCTGCAGTGGGGGGGTCAGTCCTCTGGTAACTCTGTGCATTAACTTTCCTTTTGACATTCTGTTATGCTGAACATCAAGCTAGAAGGCAGAAAGAACCATTTTTATATGGTCTTTGGTATGACCCGGCCGGGATTTGAACTCACGACCTCCTGGTTGTGGGGAGGATGCTTTACCAACTAGGCCACCACTCTGGTAGCTTACAGAGGGCTTAAAGTTTTCCGGCACGGTGCCGGATTTCCAGCGTGTGCCGTTTAGCTGCGGGGAAAATAGCTCGCACCCCAAACTCCCTATTTGCGGCCCTCGAGCTGCGATTCCTTCACTACGTGTTTTGGTTAGGTCAGCACCTGTAAGCGTGGACTGTTATCTACATGCCAACGATGCACTGACAGCCTGCCAGCGTGCAAGCGGCTGCGGTCGAGCGGCACTTTTTACTTTCACTTTCGGAGCAGTAGCAGCAGTGGGAGCCTAGATTGAACGAAAATGGCATGTTCCAAGTTTGCTGCTAAAAGAAATGTGGACAATGAAAATCGGCAATTCACAGACAAATGGACTGAGCAATTTGCATTTGTTCTCCCTCCTACCAGCACAAGACCACAGCTTGATAAAGATTTACAGTTTGAAACGGCATTATGAGAGCAAGCATCAGAATTTTGAAGAGTCATTTCCTCAACATTCAGAGGTAAGAACAACAAAAATCAATGCACTGATATCATCACATCAAGCTGCAAGCAGGATTCTTGTTACATCTATGACACAAAAAGCAGCAGAGTGGTGAAGTCTGTTCTGAAAGTGGCTGCAGCCTGGTGACATGGGCGCAAATCAAGGGGGTCCAGGGAGGGACAATTTTCTTCTTTAAAATTTGCAGCTTTGCTCATAAATGTCTAACTTTTTCTCATTAATTTACTACATTTATTTAGAAATGTAAAACTTTCTTGTTGTAAATTTTCCACTTTTCCCTCATAAATCTGATGTTTTTACATCTTAAATCTGTCATTTTTTTTCTTGTAAATTTGTAAGCTTTTTATAATGTGAGTTTTTCTTGTAAATTTACATATTTTCTCTCACTAAATTTGCAACTTTTTTCTAGTAAACTTGACTTTTTGTAAACGTGCAATTGTTTCTTTTAAATTTGCAATTTTCTTTCTCATAAATTTATGACTTTTTTTTCTTGTAAATTTGCAGCGTTTTACCCATAAGTGTACATTTGTACATTCTTTCCCAAAACTTTGTGACTGACAGCAATAATACTTATAGTGTCCCCTCAATATTTACTCTGGAGAAAACGTTATGTTTGTTGTCCCTCCCAACATCAAAATGAAACATCCGCCCAGGCAGCAGGCTTTCACTGCTCCGGACCTCTGGTCCACTGGAAAAAACAAATGTGGACCCCTGCAAAAAATATTTGAGGACCCCTGTCCTATAAAAACAAAAGATTTACATTATATTCCTATATGCAGAGCTACTTTTTGTCCAAGCGTTGTTACTGTATGTAGCGTGACTGGAGGCATGAGTGCAGGACCAGAGTGGCCCGTATCCCAGTGGGCCGCTTCACTGATGGGCCGGTGTTCTAGTTGGACGTAAAATTAATGAACATCAATATAACCTAATCATCTGCGGCAGGCACGTTGTGAGCACTATCCCAATGTTTAATAGCCCTAAATCTACCTGACTGAACTCCACACCAGAGCATCCCTCACAATTTGGTGCCAGTAATGACTGGTTCGATTGAAAGACAGACTGACAGCATTCAGCAGGGCGCAGGACTCCAGAAGGTGTGTTCACCATTGGGTGGTTAAGAAATGGCAGAAATTGATAGAAGAGGCAACTTTCCCAAAGAAAAATGAGCCAAACAGCACATGTGGGGGAGACGAGGCTGCGGAGGAGTGTGTTCTTGCTACAGCAGAGAGGCCGTGAGATCCTCAGGTTAGTGAAGTGACTCTCAGAATAAATTATATAATATTTAGCAGTCATCAAATAGTTCACAATTCTCTGACTCCGATGTATTTTTTCATAACTGAAAAACAAATTAATTCCTCATTACAAAGATTTTTAAATAAAGTTCTAAATTTCCAAGAAAAAAATTAGCTACATGAACCTACAGTATATGTTAATATGAAAATTTATAAGCAAAAGCTGCAATTTTTATGGTTAAAAAGGAAAAAAAATACATTCAAAAAGTTCTAAAATTAAGACAATATGATTTTTTACGTGAAGAAAATTGCAGTTATAGAAAAAGTTGCATGTTTATAATAGTCTAACCATTCCTAGTAGTTACGACCTTTTACCTATATCTTGATTTTAAGATCAAATACTGCTCCATGCAGATTTTTGTGGACACAGTTTGGTGAAAAAGTCTCTTTCCACAGTAGACGTTGCTGAATGAAGGAAAAAAAAAAACCTTGCTTGTTCTCAAGTGATTTATTATTTTTTAGATTTATTATTTTTTAACAAGGGGGATGGTGACTTCCGGTTATGGCTGCCACGTAGGACGGACGTGTCTCGCTCTGCTCTGCTCCTGGAGAAAAAAATCGGCAAATAACTCTCTCATTTGGGACAGAACGTATCCCAGCATTTGGGCGAGGATATGTCGGCGAAGCCTAAGGCTGGAAAACCAGGAAAAGGAAAAAGCGAGCCGCCGAAACAGTCCAAATTAACGGACTTTCAGGTCTGTGACGCAGCAAACAAGGCTCCATATATGGCGGAGGAGGCTGGCGGCGGTGCGATTTCTGCGGGGAATGGCGCAGATGCGCTGATGGCTGCCATGAGTTCAATGAGAGCGGACTTTTCCTCTAGATTTGATGGGATTATGACAGCGCTGGAAGGAATAAGAAAGGAATTGGGTGACTGTGTAGAACGAACGGCGCAGATGGAGCTCCGTCTCGCTAGTGCTGAAGATGACGTCACCCGTCTTCAATTAAAGGTGCGCACTTTGGAAAAAAAAAATAAATCTCTGGAAGATAATATTTTGGATTTGGAATCTCGGTCGAGACAGAATAATTTGAGGCTGGTGGGTCTTCCAGAGGAATCAGAAGGTCGGGACGTATGTTCCTTTCTGGAAAAGTGGATTCCGGAGGTGCTGGGCAGCGAGGAGTTGCAATCAGCAGTGGTTCTGGAAAAAGCACATCGTATTGGCCCACGGAGAGATAAGGGACCGCCGAGGACCTTAATTATGAAGTTTCTTAGCAACAGAGACAGGATGAAGATCTTCAACGCTGCACGTGCTAAAGGAGAGATTAAACACCAGGACCAGCAGGTGCGGTTCTACCCAGATTTGGCCACAGGAATCCAGCAATTGAGGAAGCAGTTTGATCCCGTACGTAAGGAGCTGCGCAACCTTGGGATTCGTCATGGTGTAATCTATCCTGCGAGACTGCTGACCACGTATGAGGGCAGAACCCACATCTTCAAGACCCCAGAGGAGGCGCAGGAGTTCATCAAGAAGATCAAAGAAGAAGAAGAGACTGGTGGGAGCTAAGCATGAACAAAATATAAGGTAGAATAATTAAGCATTTGCACAGGCATCTGACTGACTTGAAGTAAATAGTAAGTTTACAAAATATAGATTGTATTATATATTAAAAAAAACAAAACAAAAACAAAACAAACAAAAAAAAAAAAAACTATGATGTACAAAGTTGTTAAAAATTTTGGAGTTAAGTTGGAAAACTACAGAGGAGAGTTAATGTTACGTCATTAAAAGCAGTAGAGTTAGGGTGATTGGGAGGATGAAGAAGGAGTGGCTTAGGCTGTTCCCCGTGGGTGTGGAACGGTCGATGGCTATATCGGGAGACAGAATTTTTCTTTTGATTTTGGGGGGTTTGCCACAAGTGTGGGAAGGGGAAATTTGTTTGTGTGTAGTTTGTAGGATGAATGTTCAACCACTCATGTTTTTGCTTCTCTGTATGAGCATGTTTACACTGCAAGGTAATCCCAAACTCTCTATTGATCATGGACCAAAGTGTTAACCTTAATTTAACTTCATGGAATTGCAGAGGTCTACAAAATTTAAAAAAACTTAAACAAGTTATGAATAAAATAAAGGACATGGGTTCAAGAATTGTGTTTTTACAAGAAACTCATCTGATAGAGGAGGATGTTAAAAGAATTAGGAGTAGATGGCAGGGAAGTGTATTCACCTCTTCATTTTCATCCCGAGCCAGGGGAGTTATGACTCTCATACATAAATCAGTTCCTTTTCAAGTGAAAAATGTAATTGGAGACAAATTTGGAAGATATGTAATCATTCAAGGTTCTTTGCTATTAGAAAATATAAATCTTGTGAACTTATATGGTCCCAATATAGATGATCAGAAGTTCTTTGCTAATTTATTTCTCATCTTATCATCACTTACAGGGCAACATATAATAGCAGGGGATTTTAATTGTACATTGAATCCAGGTGTGGATAGATCAACAGGACTGGATTGTACGCACATTGGATGTAGGATGACTATTAATCATTTTATGAAAGAATTGAGATTGTTAGATATATGGAGAGAAATGAAACCACAAGTTAAAGCCTATTCTTGTTATTCCAGTACCTACAAGACATTCTCACGTATTGATTATTTTTTGATTTCCACAGAATTAAGGTCCAAGATTCAAAACTGCTTTTATGATAACATCGTGATCTCTGATCATGCACCCTGTTGTCTAATATATGTAGATAAAAAATTGACAAAGGAATCAGGTAGATGGCAATTTCAGCATAAATGGCTTCAGGATGAGGAATTTGTCAAGTATATAGAAAAACAGATAGACGAGTTCTTTGACATCAATACTACACAAACATCAGCATGTGTAAAGTGGGAGGCTTTCAAAGCTTTTATTAGGGGACATATTATTAGTTATACAGGATCAAAATCTAAGAAGACTCGAGAGGAGAGAGCTAAATTGGAACATAAAATAAAAAATCTTCAGGAAAAAGTGTATGCAGGAAGTGACCCAAGGTTGGAGAATGAATTACTGATTTTGAGAGCTGAATACGACAAAAAATCAGCGAATAGAGCTGCCTCGAGTCTTCTAAGATTGAAACAATCTTTTTATGAACAAGGTGAAAAATCAGGAAAATTATTAGCATGGCAGATTAAACAATTGGAAATTAAAACACCAATTACCAGTATTATAAGTAAAGGACAGGTAGTTATAGATCCTTTAGAAATTAATAGAGCCTTTAGAGATTACTATGAAAAATTATATGATACCAAAAATGAACCTGATTTAACAAAACTAAATGGGTTTTTGAACGAACTATCTATACCGTGTATTCCAAATGAAAACAGGGAGATATTGGAGTCTAAAATTAGTCAAGAAGAAGTTGGGCTAGCCATTGATAATATGAAATCAGGAAAAAGTGCAGGACCAGATGGTCTTCCAGTTGACCTTTATAAAAAATTTAAGAATAAATTAATAAAACCTTTTTTGGAAATGGTTTTAGAAGCATTTCAAAATAATAATTTACCATCATACATAAATAATGCCTTAATTATACTGCTGCCAAAACCAGGTAAGCCCTCTAATAAATGTGAAAATATGAGACCAATAAGCCTATTAAACGCCGACCTTAAGATAATCTGTAAAATTTTAGCAAGACGAATACAAGAAATTTTACCAAATATTATTAACCGAGATCAGAATGGCTTTATAAAGGGTAGACAAGGCTTCCATAATGTAAGAAGACTATTTAATATTATTTATTTTAATAAAGAAGCACCGGATACAGCTCTCCTATCATTGGACGCCGAAAAGGCCTTTGATAGAGTTGAATGGCCCTTTCTTTTTGAAGTCCTACAAAGGTTTGGACTTGGAAATAATTTCATAAAATGGGTTCAAATAATATACAATAATGCTACAGCAGAAATCCTAACAAATAACAATATTTCAAAACCAATAAAAATCAATAGAGGATGTCGACAAGGCTGTCCACTTTCACCTTTACTGTTTACTATGGCAATTGAACCTTTAGCGATAGCGATACGTTTACATTCACAAATATATGGAATTAAAGTTGGACCAACAGAACATAAAATCTCCCTGTACGCCGATGACATAATTTTGTTTATGTCGAATCTAAAAAAATCAATTCCAACCTTGTTGAATTTAATAAAGAATTTTGGGGAAATATCAGAATATAAAATAAATAAAACTAAATCTTCAATATTAATGCTAAATGAGACCCAGAGAAATTACCCAGCCCCTGAGGTAAATCAATTCAATGTTGTAAATCAGTTTAAATATTTAGGAATCCAAATTATGCCTAAGCTAGAATCAGTCGCCAGTGTCAACTATGAAGCCTTAATGTCAGATATCAATGAGTTAACTCAGAGATGGATGTCACTACCAATGTCGATGATCGGGAGAATCAATATACTTAAAAGTAATATTTTACCTAAAATACTTTATTTATTTCAATACATTCCCTTATCACCACCTTTAGATCTATTCTCAAGAATAAAAAAAAAGTTAGTGGAATTTATATGGAACAACAGGAGGGCTAGATTACGTTTGTCTTTATTATATTTACCATTTGATCGTGGAGGTCTGAAATGTCCAAATTTTATGTTGTATTATTGGTCGGCACAACTGAGGTCTATGACATATTATTTTTCATCAAATGATCTCCCTCACTGGACTGAAATGGAATCATACAATTTACCTTTACCTCTTCCCATATTCATATACTCAGATTCGGCAAAAAAATTACAAAAACAAGTTAAAAATCCATTTGTAAAGCATATGATCAAAATATGGTGTGAAGCTAAAAACTATTTAAAAGAACCACAGTTATTGTCACAATTTAGTCCAATATGGGGTAATCAATATTTTAAACCAGGGAGAGCGGACGCTGTATTTAAAGTATGGAATTTAAAAGGGATACAAAAGATTCAGGATTTATATTTGCCATGTGCAGACAACATAATGTCTTTTGAAGAGCTGAGGATCAAATTTAATCTCAATAGAACACATTTTTTTAAATATCTTCAACTTAGAAACTTTATTCGATCAAATCAAAATAAAGCTCTCACTCGACCTATTTATTCATCCTTGGAAAAAATGATGATGAAAGATAGTAAAAGAAAGGGTATTATTTCAGAGTTTTATAACTCACTGACACTATCTTCAAGTGAAAATTCACTGAAAAGATTAAACTACTGGAAAGAAGATCTGCAAATTGAAATTTCAGAGGAACAATGGGAATTGGCTTGTACAGAAGCTCAAACCAAATCAATAAATGCACGCCTTAAATTGATACATTTCAAATGGTTAATGCGGATGTATGTTACACCGGAGGAGTTAAATAGATATAACAAAAATATACCAGATACATGCACAAAATGCATGGAAAGTAAAGGAACCCTATTTCATTGTTTATGGGAATGTAGATTAATAAGAATGTTTTGGGAAGAGGTGAGGGTAACAATTGAAAAAATAATCTCAAAACAAATCATATTGAATCCTAAACTGTTTTTGTTGGGTCTGTACCCAGAAAAGCATAATTTTAATAAAAGTGAAAGAACATTCATAGACCTCAGTTTGCTTAATGCCAAAAAATGTATTGCACTATTATGGAAAAAGACTCATAGACCAGATGTGACTCAGTGGTTAAGACAGATGTTAACAAACCTTCCATTAGAAAGAATAACATATATACTAAAATCAAAGGAAATTGTGTTTGAGAATATATGGAGACCTTTTATTGATTATGTAAAAAATTTAAACATAACTCTTGAAGAAGAAGGTGAATGATGTGTGTGGACCTTGTAAATTCCAAACTGGTGAACATAATATGTATACTTATGTATTGGATTGTCTAGACTAAACAGAGGAGCATTGTTGAAGACTTGATTTTGTTGGTGGTTGTTGGTGTTTTTAGTGCATTTTTTTTTTTTTTTTTTGTAGTACTTTAGTGTTAGTGTTTGATTGTTTGTATCATGTTTGTTAAAAAAAAAAAAAAAGGTTCAATAAAGATATTGTGGAAAAAAAAAACAAGGGGGATGGTAGTGGTGGTGGACTCATAAATTTAGTGTAAGGTAAAGCCTATAAATGTAAATTAAGTATAAATTAGCAGGAATAAAGCTGTAAAATATGACAAAGGAGGCCAATTTACAAGAAAAATAGAAAATTTGTGAGAAAAAAAGTTACAGTTTTGTATGAAAAACAATGAATGCAGGAGAGAAATGGTACATTTCTACAAAAAATAATTATAAATTCACAAGAATGAAGTCAAAAGAGTAAAGAACAAAAGCTGCAGATTAGTATAAATGTTTTAGTTTTTCCCATTTTCTATGCAATTAGTGAGGTTTTTCTTGTAAACATTCTTGGATATTGCATATAGTGGAACAGGACAAAAAATCTATATGGGGAAATTACACAATGATATGATATCATTACTGACACTGAACTGACATGACACTGTATACATTACTATTACATACTAGGCTAAAGTTGTCTAATGAATAGCTCTTTTCTTTCTGTAGAATTTGTATGCCACTGAACTGAATTGATGTTCCTGTTTTGGATTTATCTTTCAGTTTCTCATTTATTCGTCAGCTGGTTTACTGAGGTGAACTAAGTTCGATATTCATGTCAAAACATGTCTGCAATAAAAACAATTGGATAGAAATCGAACTTTTGCTCAAATCTCCTCCACTTGGCAAGAAGTTGGCTGGTCTTGGGCATGAAACTCCCAGGCTGAAAATTGGTCCCACTCCAGCCCTGTGTGAGTGGTTCATCCCTCAACAAACACAAAACCTTTCATACATTCCATAGGATCAGGTTCAGGTTCCTTTATTTGTACCCGTAGGTAGATTTGTTTTGCAGTCTGGTGACATCCATGTTTACAAACCACAATTACATTCAACATAAACACAAACACAGGCACACATGAAGCTGACTATAAACATGATAAAAATACTCAAGGCTCCATCAATCAGGACATAAGACAAAGAGATGAGAGAAAAAACAGAGATAAGAGAGAAGGGTCATATTAAAAAGTTAATGACTAGTCAAAGAGGTTAAAAACTCAAAAGTCTAAAACCCAATAAAAGATTTAGAAACCAAATAAAAAACCTACAAAAATAAGTAAATATAAAATAAAATTAATAAATAGGTAACTAAATTATGTGCAATATATTGTTACATCTTGTTCAACTCTTTAACAGCAGCAGGAACAAAGCTGCTTTTGTAGCGCTGGGTTTTACTTTTTGGGACAGCAAACCTCCATCTGGAGGGAAGAAGCTGAAAGTGGCAGTGCAAAGGGTGGGAGTCATCATTTAAAATGGAGGTAGCCATCCTCTGTACCTGTCTGGTGTACAGGGATGTCAGGCTCAGCTGTGACTCACCAAGCAAACGACTGGACCATCTAACAACCTGGTCTAAGGATTTCCTCTGTTTCAGTTTTATCTGACCAAACCATGACACTAAAGAAAAGGATAAAACAGATTCAATAAAAGCCCGATAAAACATTGTCATTATGGTTCGGTCAATTTGGAAGCGTGCAAGTTTCCTTAAACAATGCAAATGTTGCTGACCCTTTTTGCACACCCTCTCACAGTTCTCTTCAAAGTTTAAATTACTATCAATAATCGTCCCAAGATATTTGTAGGATTGTACACATTCAGTGGTCTGGCTTTTCAGTACAATGACTTTGTGCCTGGGAGTTTTCTTCCTAAAGTCAATAATCATATCTTTAGTTTTTGTCGTATTCAGCTGCAGGTAGGAATCCTCACACCAGTGAACAAAATCATCAACTACTGGGCCGTGGCCACTCTCACCATCCTGGAGGAGACTGACAACAACTGAATCATCAGCATACTTTATAATGTGTCTGTTGTCATGTCTGTTCCGACACATGTTTGTGTACAGGATGAAGAGTAGTGGTGACAACACACACCCCTGAGGAGAGCCAGTAGAAGAGCACTTTTGGTTAGACAATGTACCATTGACCCTTACTCTCTGTGTCCTGTTGGTTAAAAAATCCAGAATCCAGCCCACCAGATTATTGCTCAAATCAAATTGTTGCAGGAGCCTTTCAACTAAAATATGAGGTTGGATTGTATTAAAGGCGGAAGAAAAGTCCACAAATAAAAGCCTGGCGTGTGTCCCATTAAAATCCAGATGTTTAAAAAGCATGTTAAACAGAGTGACAGTGGCATCCTCCACTCCTCTGTGAGGCCTACAGGCAAACTGCAGAGGATCCCATGCATGCTCAGTCTGCTTTAGAACCTCAAATCTGACCAGTTTTTCAAAAATTTTCATTAAAATTAAAGTCAAAGCAACTGGTCTAAAGTTGTTTACCATTTTAGGACAGCTGGATTTTGGAACGGGGACAACCACGGCATCTTTCCAGATCTTAGGCACATGTTTCTGTAAGGACTTACTGAAAATGTAGTGAAATAGAGGACTCAATTCATGTGCACAGGACTTTACCAATCACTCACATATATTATCAGGGCCCTGACTTTTGTTCACTTTTACAGCACAGAACGCCCTTTTAATATCCTGCACCGCAATATTAAAATGCTGATTGTCTTTAAGTTTCTGTTTCAAATCTTGGGTTTCTGTGCTAAAATCAAAGGAATCAAAACAACCATAAAAACAATTAAGAGCATTAGCCAGCTCTGTGTCTGAATTAAAACTATCTAAAAACACACGATTACTGCGCTCTGTGCTCTGAAGGTCTGGAATAGTTTTCATACTGGCCCAGGCTGAACCAAGTTTCTTTGTTGCCATCTTGCTTTCCAACTCTGATTTATAATTCTGTTTTGCTCTTAAAATTTTGGACTTCAACTCTTTTGTGGCAACCTGTAGCTCAGAAACAACCCCCCGTTTAAAGGCAAGTGCTTGCCTCTGTAAGCAGGATTTAACTGATTTTGTAACCCATGGCTTGTTGTTGGGATATATTTTGACATGTTTACATGGAACGATCATACCTCTACAGAAAGTCATGTAAGAGCATGTCACGTCCACCAAAGAGTCCAAATAATCTCCGCAGGACAGTGTGAACACCTCCCAGTCCGTACAGTTAAAGCATTCCTGGAGGCAGTGCACTGAATCCTCTGTCCACATGTCTATGTCTCTGGTCTTCGTCTTGCCTCTTCTGAGAGCAGTTTTATATGTGGGCAGCAAATGTACAGAGTTGTGATCTGAGGATCCTAAAGGAGGAAGGGGAAGTGATTTATAGGTCCTCTCTATGGATCCATAGCACAGGTCCAACATCTTTTTTCGCCTGGTTGGGCAGGAGACATACTGGTAAAAGTTTTTAAGTGTCTTCTTTAAAGAAACATGGTTAAAATCCCCAAGAATAAAGTTTGGAGCCTCTGGGGAAATCAACTGCAACTGCTGTACCACATCAAAGATGGTGCTGGAGGCGGAGTCAGCATCTGCCCTCGGGTGAATGTACACAGTCGTTATGAAAAGTTGGGGGAACTCGCGGGGCAGATAAAAGGGGCGTAGCGATACGGACATAAGCTCCACATCTGGTGTACAGATGTGTTCTCTGACCGTGACAGATGTACAGTACTGTTTATTAATATATAAACATACGCCGCCCCCCTGACGTTTCCCCGTTACCTCTTCCTGCCGATCCGAGCGAAGTGGGGCTCCAAAGCCGTCAATCCACAGGTCCGCGTCCCGGTCATGCGCCGTAAGCCACGTCTCCGTGTAAGCCATGACACAGCAGTTCTTGAAATCCTTCTGATATCGTACATTCCCTTGAATTTCATCCACTTTATTTCTCAGGGATTGTACGTTCCCCATAATAATGGAAGGAAGAGGAATGCGGTTAAGCTGACGCCTCCTCAGATTTAATTTTACGGCTCCACACTTTCCGCGTTTCCTCCTCTTGTCTCTCTTTTCATCGCTGTGTCCATGAAAATCTCTTAAAATAAAGTCCAGCAGTTGCGGCACAGACTCAAACACAGATGCTGCATTATCCGTGTTTAAATGCAGTAACATGTCTCTGGAATACTGCATTCTTCCCGGCATGATCGCGATTGAGCTTACCTCAGACACAAAGAGCCGGTAGGAAAAAAACAACAGTGCAAAAACAAGGAGGAAATCCATACTGATGGAACCAGTGAGCTCTTCGTTATATAGTCCACAAACATTCAAGAACAAAAACAGCACAGAGAATTTTGTTAAAACACATTAAAGTGCATAAAAACAGAGACACACATCAAACTTTTTTCACCAGCTGCTGGTCGCTGCGTGCGCATGCGCCCAAGTAGGATAGAGGATAGAGTAAGTTTTTGAAGCCTAGAAATGATTTCTTTTGAACAAAACAATTATAGAAATAGTGCAATTTAGAGTATTATATAAAGTTCACTGTTGCTGTTTGATATATATATAATGAAATGTGTGCATGTCCATCCCAATGACCTGCCCCCAGAAAAAAGTTCAGGCTCAGGAAATTTTTTTGCTGTTAACCCCTGCTTACAACACCTGGTATTCCCCAGCAGCTCCCATCCAAGTACTAACCAGGCCCAAGCCTGCTTCGCTTCTGAAATCAGATGAGACTGGGCATGTTCAGGGTAGTATGGCCGTAAGCATTTGTATATGTGTTCCGTGTTATTTTGTGTAGTGCTCTATGTGTAAAATATGTCTGTGTCTCAGGGTTCGCAGATGGAAATTAGCTCAGACAGCTATAATTTGATACAAGGCATATTTTCCTCTGATTAATGCTGTTGCACATTGTCCCCATTCAATAATCTAAACCATTAGCAGCCTGTAATAAGGATGGAGCCAATCTGAGGCAATAAATCTGCATATTTGAGCCATCAGGGGGCATATGAAAATTTCACCTTTTCAGTGCTTTCGTGCATTTATTTGGGTATCTGGAGTGGCTACCAACAGAAAATCTTAACACAGCGCTGTCACTTTGTTAGGGTCAGCCTTTGTCTCAGTACCTCGCTCTAACTGAGCAGTTTTGATTTTGCTGTGGCTGTGACTTTAAAGCCAAAGATCACTGGAAAGAGACCACCCTTCCAGCTTCATCTAAACCAGTTTTAATGACAGTGAGAGGATGCCGGTGAATGGCAAACCCACACTGACAGCTGAATGACTGTCAGTGTGGGTCAAATGTTAGGAATTAGCTTGTCACCATGGTTTATATTGCTATTTTCTTTAAAGGCACCCTACATTTAATTGTTACAGAGAAAGTTTTCTAATTAGCTTCCTCTGACATAATATCTGTGTATGACATTTTCCAATTCCTGCACGTTCTTTGCCTTTGGTTGAATAATAAGTGTTACACTGCAGCAGTTTCCACATCTGTGTCCTCTGAGCTCATTCCTGCTGACAATAAAATGCTGGGATATAATCACAATGCACAGTGGGCTATCCCTCGGTAGCTGATTGGTCCTCAGGGAGGAAAACAACACATAGCACAGACACATACAAATCCATTATTGTGTTTCTTAGATTCAAACACCTGTATCTGCAAATAAATATGTAGCTGGGGTAGCTTAACATATTTAAGAATCAAATATTTAAGGTCATAAGCAGGTTGACTGTAAGAGAGAGTTGTGTTTCATGGGGAAAATACTTGACTTTTTCTTTAGGAGGCGATTAAAGCTGAGGCTGCAGCTTAAAGCTGTGAGGAGGAGCAGAGCAGTCCTGGCTTTGCTCTGCTCCCTCAGGCTTAAGCACTCTGGAGGGCTCAGAGAAGAAACTAAGCTGACACACCAGGCTCACAGCGCAGATTAAAAGGCTCATTCACAGAAACTCAGGAGCAGTTAAAAGTGTTTTCATAACATGGACTACCTTTGTTACTAGGCCCTTTTCTACTCACCTTGACTTTAGCAGTGATACTGAGAGGAGCATATCCAGCCACTTCCATGTACTCCCTCTTCTCCTGCTGAGCCGGAGTTCCTACTAGGTTGTTGAAGTTGGTGGTCAAGTGGCGCCTCAGCAGCGTTTTCTGAGGTGGAATGTTCAGCAGCATGGCCAGTGAGTCTGCATTAAACCGAGGCTCCAGCATCTATCAGAGGACAAGCGATGTGAGGCACCTAGTTTGTCATGATTCTGTCTTTTTTTCCCCATGAAGTACAAGCCTACTCACTATCAGCCCTCCATGGACGCCGCTGCCTCTCAGGTTTGGTGCATACTCTGCCAGATCCACAGATCTTAACCACTCCATGACTCTGTGGTTGGACCACTGCACCACCTCATTGGGAGTGAACTGACTCTGAAACAAATGGTAACACAATGTACTCTAGATCAGTTGTTCTTTAAAGAACCCCTATCCACCTTATTCCTGAAGGTGCTGCTGTAGAAACAATTATGGGGGCAACTTCTGGTTTTGGCTGCAGTAGTGTTAAATCAGTCAGCAAGAGTGGAGTAGTGGGGCATTTAAAATAACGTTTTTAAAAGTGTTTCAAATTCATTTTAATGTATAGTCCACAAATGTGTTTTGCAGTTAAGTGGCAGCTAATTTCAGCACTTGTAATTGTTGTATTTTTGAATGTTTTTGTGTAGTTCTGGTACTCATTGCTGCTGTTCGGGGGTGAGACTCCCCACAAATAAGCACAGCTAAATCTGTGGCTTCAATGCCAATGCGTAGATCTTGCACCGAAAACTAAAAAGGATTGTTGGTGTGATTGGTGGTACAGACACAGGACAGACACCAAGACAAGAGCCAGGTATGATTTCACTTTTGTATGAATGTCACAGATCTGATGTTTACATGTTATATATGTCACCAGATGCAAGGCTGCATGAAGTAAAATAAATTAAAAAAATAGTAACAGTTTGCTTCCTAAGGCTTAACAATTTAAGAAAGATATCAAATAGGTGTTTTTTTGCATTCGTTGCACTGCATTGGAACAATATGAACTTGATATTAGCAGCTTCAGCATGCATTAATTTCTAAATTATCACAAAATATAGAGCAATAAAATTCTGAACAATTGCCAGAAAATGTCTGTACGTGTTAAGTTAAATAAGCATTCATGGCATGACAGCAGCATGAGCATTTTAATTTCAGGGTAAAACAGACATCTGCAGCCGTCTGTATTTACCCCAACATTAAAACACCCAAGCACGGTGTTGTGGTTCTTTGTGGCTCTGAGTAGATTCTACATCTGCTCTGATGTAAATTTGATTATGTCCAACATCTTTTACCAAAATGCAATCCACTTTATTGCGGTGGAAACACTGATATATCTCAGAGCTTTTATTTGTTTACAGCGTTAGCATCTTAGCAGCAGAGCTAACTAACGGAGCTACTGTCTGTGAGGCCACTTTTTAAGGTCATCTTCCCATCCCTCCATTGTCGTGGGAAGTGGTATGATTAGATTACTGTTTTTGAGGTGCAAAAGGCCGTGTTCCTGCATTTTTGATGCCGAAGTCATTGTTTTTTAACAAGGAAAAGTGTCCTGTTTCAGTGACAACTCCACGTTCTAAACTAGTACTGGAAGTTGCGCACATAATTCACGCAAGGTATCATGGGGACTAGGAATAAGGTGGATAAATGAAGAAAAAAAAAAATCAAATTACAACGACCAGTCTCTGAACTTTTATTGTTGATATGGGCTTCACCTCCCAAACAACTCCTCAGCTATACAATTTATTCTTGTTTAAAAGCAGCCTACTTTGTACATTTAGTGCCGTTTACAGCCTATTAATGGGATCTTACCACGCAAAACATGCCTGACAACACTCCAGTGCACACTGTCACTGCTGCTTTATATATAGCCTACAACAGGGATTGTCCATCCCTGTAGTAGGCTATATATAAACAAATGAAATTAAAAAAACTGCAGGCTGATGTCCAGTTCAGCATAACACCAATCTCTGTGTGACCGTTGATATTCGTATAATCTGTTCTTTTGTCATGTCAAATAAAGTAACACGCAGAGAGAAGCTTCTGTCTCTTTGGCCATGCGTCCTCAGTTCTTGCCAGTGTCTCCTGGCAGTAACGATCGCTGTCATGTCAGGCGCAGATGAATTAAGACATGCTTTTTTGGGTATTAAATCCTAGCACATTTAGCAGGAGATTGACAACCACAAACCTTAGTAAATCATCTTGTGCCAGTCATTTTAAATATTCTCCTCCCTCCAATTTACACTTTAACATGACAACTCCTACAAATACAAAAGCAATGAGGCCAGGCGCAAAATTAACATAGTCCACGCCTTTCCACCGCTAATTTTGTCTTGCGCCCTTTAGTAAATCTCAACAGTAGTTTTTTTTAACGCCAAAATAGGGTTTTGTGATGGCGCAGCACATTAGTAAATCTGTCCCTAAGAAATCACATGTACACGAGTATTCACAGCCTTTGCTCAATACTTTGTTGATGCACCTTTTGCAGTAATTACAGCCTCAAGTCTTTTTTAATATGATGCCACAAGCCTGGCACACCTATCTTTGGGCAGTTTTGCTCATTCCTCTTTGCAGTATCTCTCAAGCTTCATCAGGTTGGCTGGGAAGTGTCGGTGCACAGCCATTTTCAGATCTCTCCAGAGATGTTCAGTTGGATTCAAGTCTGGGTTCTGGCTGGGCCACTCAAGGACATTCACAGAGTTGTCCCTAAGCCACTCCTTTGATATCTTGGCTGTGTGCTTAGGGTCGTTGTCCTGCTGAAAGATGAACCGTCGTCCCAGTCTGAGGTCAAGAGCGCTCTGGAGCAGGTTTTCATTCAGGATGTCTCTGTAGATTTGCTGCATTCATCTTTCCCTCTATCCTGACTAGTCTCCCAGTTCCTGCTGCTGAAAAACACACCCACAGCATGATGCTGCCACCACCATTGGCGTGGTTATGAGTGGTGCCTGGTTTCCTCCAAACATGACATCTGGCATTCATGTCAAAGAGTTCAATCTTTGTCTCATCAGACCAGAGAATTTTGTTTCTCATGATCTGAGAGTCCTTCAGGTGCCTTTTGACAAACTCCAGGTGGGCTGCCATGTGCCTTTTACTAAAGAGTGGCTTCCGTCTGGCCACTCTACCATACAGGCCTCATTGGTGAATTGCTGCAGAGATGATTGTCTTTCTGAAAGGTTCTCCTTTCTCCACAGGGAATTGCTGGAGCTCAGACAGAATGGCTGTCAGGTTCTTGGTCACCTCCCTGACTAAGGCCCTTCTCCCCCGATTGCTCAGTTTAGACGGTTGGCCAGCTCTAGGAAGAGTCCTGGTGGTTCTGAACTGACAGGTGTGTGCCTTTCCAATTCATGTCCAATCAACTGAATTTACCACAGGCGGACTCCAGTTAAGCTGTAGAAACATCTCAAGGATGATCAGTGGAAACAGGATGTACCTGAGCTCAATTTTGAGCTTCATGGCAAAGGCTGTGAATACTTATATACATGTGATTTCTTAGTTTTTTATTTTAATAAATTTGGAAAAATCTCAAAAACTTTTTTCGTGTTGTCATTATGGAGTATTGTGTGTAGAATTTTGAGGAAAAAGAGAATTTAATCCATTTTGGAATAAGGCTGTAACATAACAAAATGTGGAAAAAGTGAAGCGCTGTGAATACTTTCCAGAAGCACTGTAAAGGCATGGCAATGCATCACAAAGGAGGAAACCCAGTGTTTGGTGATGTCCATGGGTTCCAGACTTCAGGCAGTCATTGCCTGCAAAGGATTCTCAACAAAGTATTGAAATGTGAACATTTTACTTCTTCTTCTTCTTTCGGCTGCTCCATTTAGGGGTCTCCACAGCAGATCATCTGCCTCCATCTCACCCTATCCATTGCATCTTCCACTGTAACACCAACCTTCTCCATGTCCTGCTTCACTACATCCATGAATCTTCTCTGTGGTCTTCCTCTTTTCCTCCTGCCTGACAGCTCCATCTTCAACATCCTTTGTCCAATATATCCACCATCCCTTCTCTGCACATGTCCAAACCATCTCAGCCTTGGCTCTCTTACTTTGTCTTCAAACCGCTCAACCTGAGCTGTCCCTCTGATATACTCATTTTTAATCTTGTCCCTCCTAGTCACTCCCAATGAAAATCTTAAATCTTCAACTCTGCCACCTCCACCTCCTGTCTTTTTGTCAGCGCCACCATCTCCAAACCATACATCATAGCAGGTCTCACTACCGTCTTGTAAATCTTCCCTTTCACTCTTGCTGCTACCCTTCTGTCACAAATCACCCGACACTTGTCTCCACGCACTCCACCCTGCCTGCATTCTCTCCTTCACCTCTCTTGTGCATTTTCCATTGCTTTGGATGGTTGACCCCAGGTATTTAAACTCATGTACTTTCACTACTTGTACTCCTTCCATCTTCATCATTACACCTGCCTCCCTCTCATTCACCCTCATGTAGGGCTGTCGCGATAACCGCAATTATGTAATACCGCGGTATGGACACGCCTACCGCGGAGGAAAATGACCAACGGCAGCAACCGCGGTGTTCACTTTTTTGTGTGTGTGTGGCTATATCTCGTTGTTCACTTATGTGCCCCTACTGATTATTAAATAAATTGCTAAGGCAGGCAGTTAGTGGTGAAAGCGTTTGGACTCCTTGTTAAGTACAGCCGTAACAGTGAGCACTGAAAGGGCACAAAGCGTGTTATTTCCTTCTGAGCAGAGTGTGTATGATCCTGACTGTGTATGAGTTATGAGAGCAGCTTGATTGAACGAGATTTTTCTAGCTACGCTAACAAGCTAGTGGACAGAGTAAAATTATCACCATTGCAGAGTACACTAGTTAGAAAATGAAACTCACTGAGAGACAGGAGGACCGGGAACTGTTCAGCTGAATTGGATTTTGGAGTACGGTAAATAACTATGGACCCACGACCTACGGACGTTGTAGCAAGCTAGCAGTGAAAACCCATCTTCTACGAAGTTTTGGAGACTTGAGACGACATTTTGAGGTGAGCACCCAGTCGGATAATATAAACCGAAGCATAACGTTATTTTGGGAATTTCCACAGCAGGTTCAACACAGCTGCAGAAGTTATAAAGGCAACTTCACCTGTCTACATCTCACTCAGAAAGGGAAGTCATGTCTGTTTGCGTGTTTACATTGAGTTATGATGTAATCGTGCTACATGAAAAATTCTTCCGTTTGTGTTTGGTGTGAACGCATCTTTAGTTACCGCCACTGCTTTACTGTATGAAAATGATTGTTTGGTTTTTTTTAACAGAATCAGCAGTTCATACCTGCATAAAGAGCGGAGCTCCGCACAGTTGTACAACATGCGCATAAAGTTGAGAGCGAGCTGCAGCGAGACTTACAGCTTCCCTCATTTGCCACCTAAGTTATAAACCCTGTTTAAATTATGAATCCACAGAGTCCTAAAAACATTTGCAATAATACCGCATAACGCAGTATTGAGCTGTCCACCGTCACCGCAAGGGAAATTCCTCTACCGCCACAGCCCTACCCTCATGTATTCTGTCTTGCTTCTACTGACTTTCATTCCTCTTCTCTCCACCTCTCCAGGTTCTCTTCCACCTGCTCCCTACTCTCACTACAGATCACAATGACGTCTGCAAACATCATGGTCCATGGAGACTCCTGCCTGACCTCATCTATCAGCCTATCTATCACCTTGGCAAACAAGAAGGGGCTCAGAGCCAATCCCTGATGTAACCCCACCCCCATCTTGAACCAATATGTCACTCCTACAGCACACCTCACCACCGTCTCGCTGGCCTCATACTTGTCCTGCACCATCCTCACATATTTCTCTGCCACTCCTGACTTTCTCATACAGTACCACATTTCCTCTCTTAGCACCCTATCATATGCTTTCTCTAAATCCACAGACACAGTGCAACTTCTTCTGATCTTTTCTATACTTCTCCATCAGCACTCTTAAAGCAAACTGCATCTGTAGTACTCTTTCTTGGCATGAAACCGTACTGCTGCTCACTGATTGTCACCTCTCCTCTTAACCTGGCTTCAACAACTCTTTTCCATATCTTCATAATGTGGCTGATCAACTCTATGCCTCTGTAGTTACTACAGCTCTGAGCATCACCTTTGTACTTGAAAATTGGTACCAAAACACTTCTTCTCCACTCCTCAGGCATCCTCTCACTCTCCAAGATTGTGTTAAACAATGTGGTTAAAAAGTCCACTGCCATGTCTCCTAAACATCTCCATACCTCCACAGGTATGTCATCTCGACAAACTGCCTTTCCATTCTTCATCCTCTTCAAAGCTGCCCTCACTTCTACCTTGCTAATCCTCAGGACTTCCTTGTTTACCATCTTTCCTTCATCCATCCTCCTTTCTCTCTCATTTTCTTTATTCATTAGCTTTTCAAAGTACTCCTTCCACCTTCTCGACACACTCACGTCATTTGTTAGTACATTACCATTTCTGTCCTTAATCAGCCTAACCTGCTGCACATCCTTTCCAGCTCGATCTCTCTGTCTAGCCAATTGATACAAGTCCTTTTCTCCTTCCTTAGTGTTTAACCTCTCATACAACTCACTATATGCTTTTTTCCTTTGCCACTTCCGTCTTTGCCATGTGCCTAGATTCCAAATACTCCTGACTACTTTTGTCATCTCCCTTACTATCCCACTTTTTCTTTGCTAACCTCTTCCCTTTGAATACTTTCCTGTACCTCCTCGTTCCACCACCAAGTCTCCTTGTCTTTCTTCTTCTGTCCACTGTATACACCACATACCTTTCTACCCATTTCAATACTTTTGCTGTACTTTCTCAGTCATCTGGTAATTCTTCCCTACCACTCAGAGCTTGTATGAACTCCTTCCTGAACTCTGTGCAACCTTCTTCTTTTGTAACTTCGCCCACTTAATCTTTGGCTCTGCCTTCACTCTCTTCCTCTTCTTGCTTTCCAAAGTCATCCTAAAGACTACCATCCAATGCTGTCTAGCTACATTCTCTCCTGCCACCACCTTGCAGTCTCCTATCTCTTTCAGATTTCTTCTTCTGCATAGGATGTAGTCCACCTGTGTGCACCTTCCTCCATTCTTGTAAGTCACCCTATGTTCCTCTCTCTTCTTAAAGTATGTGTTCACCACAGCCACTTCCATCCTTTTAGCAAAATCCACAACCATCTGTCCTTCCACATTTCTCTCTTTAAGACCATACCTACCAAGAAAGTCCTCATCACCTCTCTTCCCTTCACTTACATGTCCATTAAAGTCCGCTAAAATCACCATTCTCTCCCCCCTGGGAACACTCTATACCACTTCCTCCAACTTACTCCAGAATTCCTCTTTCTCTTCTACCTGACATCCAACTTGTGGGGCATACGCACTGACAACATTCAACATCACACCTTTGACTTCTAGCTTCAAACTCATGATTCTGTCTGACTCCCTCTTTACCTCCTGAACACTCTTCACACACTCTTCCTTCAAGATTATTCCTACTCCATTTCTCTTCCTATCTACACCATGTTAGAACAGTTTAAATTCACCTCCAATGCTCCTGACCTTGCTTCCCTTCCATCTGGTTTCTTGAACACACAGTTTATCTACCTATCTTCTCTCCATCATATCAGCCAACTATCTGCCTTTACCAGTCATAGTCCCTAGATTTAATGTCCCTGCTCTCACCTCCACATTTATATCTTTCCATTTCTCTCTCTCCCTCCTAACATGCATTCCCCTCTCCTCCTCTTCAATCTTCGATCAACAGTAGCCCAAGTTGTATCTGTGCCCAAATATATATGGATCTGCTGAGTCTGGATGAGCTCATTTAGACTCTCCTGGAAACTGTTTCCCAGCGTGGTGTTCCAGTACAGCTGGTAGGCCATGGTCAGAACCGGGATGGTGAGACAGGAATGGTGGCAAAGAACCACAAACACCTGAAGCAGTAACGGAGTTAACAGCTAACAATCTCATGTACAGTGATATTTGACAGTTTGTGAACCCTTTAGCATTTTCTGTATTTCTGCATAAATATGATCAAAACCATTATCAGATTTTCACACAAGTCCTAAAAGTAGATAGAGAGAACCCAGTTAAATAAATGAGACAAAAAATACTTTTTCATTTATTTATTGAAGAAAATGCCTCTCTGTGGATTGCCACTTTGATCATGGTGGAGGGGTCTGAGTGCCTGAATGATCCCAGAAGCTATGCTGTCAGGGGCAAGTTGCCCCTGGTGGGGTCTCCCAACGCAAAGTGGTCCTGGGTGAAGTGCCAGACTAAGAGCGGTCCAGTGGATCTCCATGAAAAATGTTACATCAAGGGCTCAGTGTACCCAAAGGAGACATATGGGTCCACCCTCCAGTGGGCTCACCACCTGCAGGAGGGATCATGGGGATCATGGTGCTATGTAAACTGGGCGGGAGTCTTGGCTACTCTGCCTGGACTAATACCCCTGCGACCCGGATCCCCAGATAAGCGGTAGAAGATGGATGGATGGATGGATATTGAGGAAAATGATTCAATATTGCATATCTGTGAGTGGCAAATGTTTAAGAGTCTTTGATTTCAGTATGTGGTGTAACTCCCTTTTGCAGCAATAAGTGCAACTAAACATTTTCGGTTACTGTTGATCAGTCCTGCACATTGGCTTGGAGAAATTTTAGCCCATTCCTCCATGCAGAACAGCCTCAACTCTTGGATGTTGGTGGGTTTCCTGGCATGAGCTGCTTACTTCAGGCCCTTCCACAATATCTCAATAGGATTTAGGTGAGGAATTTGACTTGGCCATTCCAAAACATCAACTTTATTCTTCTTTAACCATTCTTTGGTAGAACAACTTGTGTGCTTAAGATTGTTGTCTTGCTGCATGTCCCACTTTCTCTTGAGATTCAGTTCATGGACAGATGTCCTGATATTTTTCTTTAGTATTTGCTGGTATAATTCAGAATCCCTTGTTCCATCAGTGATGGCAAGCTGTCCTGGCCCAGATGTAGCAAAACAGGTCCAAACCATGATACTACCACCACCATGTTTCACAGATGGGATTAGGTTCTTATGCTGGAATTCAGTGTCTTCTTTTCTCCAAACATAATACTTCTCATTCAAACCAAAAACTTCTATTTTGGTCTCATCTGTCTACAAGGCATTTTTTCAGTAGCCTTCAGGGTCCCTTGTGAGCTCACCAGTGATTATACCCCTTGCCCTTTGAGTGATCTTATTTGGTCGACCATCCTGGTGATGTTAACAAGGGTCTCAATTTTCCTCCATCTGTGCACAATCTGTCTTACTGTGGATTGGTGGAGTCCAAACTCTTTAGAGATAGTTTTGTAATCTTTTCCAGCCAGAAATCTCCTGTGTTTGTTCCATGATACACTTCCACAAACATGTGTTGACACTTTGACAGATCGTTAAATAAAATATTCTTTAAACAGTCCCTCCAGGATTTTGTGATGCTGCGATCTTATCAATTCATGCGAAATCAGCCAATCAGTGCAACTTTTGCGCGACCTTGCAACTTTGTCCAATCGCCGCAACTTTCTTGCAATTTTGGCCAATCCTCGTCAACTTCCGCCAATTTCACAAATCAAATTTGTCTCTGAGTGGCACTCAAACCACGTTCGCTTCCGTGTTTACAGTGAGTATTAACGGAACCCATCAGCAAAAACAGAGTCTGTGATTTTAAAAACAAAACCTGCGAGAGTTCAAGTAGGTTCGTTTTGTCTTCTTTTAATTATTTACCTTTTGTTCTTATTAAAGACAAAAATAGGACAAAGGCTGCTGTGAACAGTCAAAACATGTAAAGAAGGTAAAAACATCTCCTTTCTATTTTTGTCTTTAATAAGAACAAAAGGTAAATTCATTCATCGTGTCATTCATTCACCGTGTCATTCTATGACACGGTGGTGGCATCAGCCATCACTTTTGGAGTGGTCTGCTGGGGCAGTGGCATTACAGCAGCCGATAGGAAGAGACTGAACAAACTGATTAAGAAAGCTAGCTCTGTCCTGGGCCTTGATCCGGTGGAGGAGATAGTAGAGAGAAGGACGGTGGCTAAACTGTCATCTCTGCTGGAGTCCGAGTTCCACCCTATGCAGGACGTACTGAATGCACTGAGGAGCTCATTTAGCAGCAGACTACATCATCCCAGGTGCACAACCGAGAGGTTTCGTAGGTCCTTCCTACCAACGGCTGTCAGACTGTACAACCTAAGCAGGGCTGCTCGCAGAGATAGCAAAAAGACCTAACAAACTAATAGTTTTTAAATGCAAAAGATGCAATAGACTTACACAATGGTCCCCTCCGGCATACAACTAGGAAAATACTGGTCGCTATGGAGGGTGAGAATATGTATGGGCACATAATCATACCATGTAGGATAACTAAGTAGAGGGTTATGCTGTTTCATCCCATCTAGCAACAATGCTCTGCACTGTGTGTGTTTATATATTTACATATTTATTCCATCTAGCTACAATGCTCCGCACTGTGTTTTTATATATCTATATATTTATTCCATCTAGCTACAATGCTCCGCACTGTGTGTGTTTATATACTTACATATTTATTCCACCTAGCTGCAATGCTCCGTACTGTGGGTGTTTATATATTTACATATTTATTCCATCTAGCTACAATGCTCTGCACTGTGTGTTTATATATTCATATATTTATTCCATCCAGCTACAATGCTCTGCACTGTGTGTCTGTGTGTGTGTGTATATATATATTTTATAGTAATATGTACATATGTATATTAGCTGCTCTTGCTTGCTTGTTTTTTTTTTTTCTTGCCTTCTGATTGTTGCTATCCCTGTGCTGTTGCAATCCTGGAATTTCCCCGTTGTGGGACTAATAAAGGCTTATCTTAAATAACTCACCTGCGAGGTTCCCAACACCGTATTCCTCCGTTTCCCCCAGCCTGCTGGTGGACATCTCGCCACATCTCTGTCCTGACCGCGTGTATGAAGGACTGGGTTTGTGTTGAAAAACGCGCACCTGCCACAAAAGCACCCTGTCGCGGGAGCGCACGTGAGGAGAGATTCCGTAAAACCACAAACCAAACGAGTAAATCTAACACTGCAGCCAGTGTTTGATCATTTCATACATCTTTAGAGGTAAAATCATTACAATATCTTGTCAATGAGCTTTAAAACTGTGAAATTCCGGTCTGGACATGGACAAACGCCCCCATCCCCCCCATCCCCAGTAAATGAAAGATGTGTCTGAAGAGGCAAGTGTGTGTGTCAAGATGTGCAGCAGATAGACAGGTAGGAGTCAGGCATGGTAAGAGAGAGAATATTGTCTGTAATTTTTTTTTCAGAAAAACACAGACTCCGATAGACAATACAGAGCAACAGAATAAATTATTTATTTTTTCCTCTTTGCTCGGTACTGAATGGTTGGGGACCGTAGGGAGTTTTCAAATGAAGGTGATGCCAATAATTTCCAAATCTCTACTCTTTAACATGCATTCAATGCAGTTTAGCTGTTGCAATGGATATTGTGTTAAAGTCTGTATTTGCTGTTGCACAAGAGTTTTTCTGTATATCAGACGTTTTTGATTAATTTACAAATCACTGTTTAATAGGAAATTTTTGACAATCCTATGCTTTTCTTGTATTGTTATATAGAATATCACTGCAGTAAACTGGAAAAAAATCACCTGCTTTAAAATGTGTAATTCTTCCCACAACTTTTAATGCAAAAAAATCTCTCAAAACATTGCAACTTTTATTGCAACTTTTTAAAAAAGCTCCCGCAAATTCAGGCTTTTTGGGCCGTAACAATCATAAAAACATCCCGCGAAATCCCGGAGGGACTGATTAAATAAAACAGGGTGCCCACTCACACCTGATTGTCATCTCATTGAAAACAACTGACTAATTTCATCTTCAAATTACCTGCTAATCCTAGAGGTTCACAAACTTTTGCCACTCACAGATGTGTCATATTGGATCTTTTTCCTCAGTACATAAATAAAAAAGTAAAACATTTTTGTCTCATTTATTTAACTGGGTTCTCTTACTGTATATACTTTTGACCTATCTACTTTTAGGACAACCTAAAGCATCACCATGAAAACCTGATGATGCTTTACGTCATATTTATACAGAAATGTAGAAAATTCTAAAGGGTTCACAAACTTTCAAGAGCCACAGTAATGCTGGCCTTTTCTGTTATTTTTCTTAGGATGATGGGGTACTGGAACCATTAGTATGGCTAGTTGATGTGAATCAGTGTGATCAGGGGTTTTTGCTCCCCAGTAATTTTGTTTCAAATATAAGGACCCTTAAAGATAGACGAATTGAGATTTTATTCATAACCACGATCAGCCAGTGGATAAAGCTGTGTTATGATAAAATTATAGTTCATCCAGAATACTGCATGGAGTTACTGAAGTGATCTCAACCACGAAAGAAGACTGTGTATGTGCTTGAACAAATACACTACCGTTCAAAAGTTTGGGGTCACTTGGAAATTTCCTTATTTTTGAAAGAAAAGCACTTTTTTTCAATGAAGATAACTTTAAACTAATCAGAAATACACTCTATACATTGCTAATGTGGTAAATAACTATTATAGCTGCAAATGTCTGGTTTTTGGTGCAATATCTAGATAGGTGTATAGAGGCCCATTTCCAGCAACTATCACTCGTGTTCTAATGGTACAATGTGTTTGCTCATTGTGTCAGAAGGCTAATGGATGATTAGAAAACCCTTGTGCAATCATGTTAGGTCTGCAATGCTGTAATTGTTGCAAATGGAGGATTCTTTGACGAAAGCAAAGTTTGAAGGAAAAAATTATTATTTCAAATACAAATCATTATTTCTAACATTGTCAATGTCTTGACTATATTTTCTATTCATTTTACAACTCATGGTGGTAAATAAGTGTGACTTTTCATGGAAAACACAAAATAATTGTCTGGGTGACCCCAAACTTTTGAACGATAGTGTAGATGAGGAGGGTAAAGAAAGGCGGGGGAAATGGTAAACAGAGAAATGCACATAATATGAAAATGATTGATAAAGAAGGTACTATTCAATTAGATGGCACAGAAAGAGAAATGTTATAAAGGCAACAGAAAAAAAGCTTCAATCTGTAATACCTTTATAGCAATTCATACACTAGAGTACAGTTTACTGTTAATATTTTAAGCCACATATCATACTTTATTGTGATCATCTTTCAAATAATATTGTTATTTTAAACTACATACTGTATTGTTTCTGTTGTGTTCCTTTCTGCACCTAGAGTATTTTACTGTTAATATTCTGATAGCTTAAGCTTCTCTTTATTGTGCACAGGTTTATTATTTTCTTCCATGTGTCACTTTCTGTATCTTTAGCTGTTGTAACAACTAAATTTTCACATGTAATAAAAGTTTATAATCTGACATGTGAAATGACAAGAAACCAAGCTTTGTGGGATAACTTGAAGAATACCTCATTGCTGGGTCTGCGCTTGAGGCAGCTGGGATTGAATTTGTTGACATGGAGAACATGTATGGCACATTTGATGCTGAGGTGGTGCAGCTGGCTCGTTACTTTAAGGAACAGCAAGTCATTCTGAGAAGGAAAGAAAAAAAAAATGATGCAACACAGGGAAAACCCCCTAAACTCAAAAAGGTCCTATTCTGCTTTTTGGGAGTTCACTTTTACTTAAATGTGTTATTTAGGAGTTTTGTGGGATTGGGCCTCAAGCAAGAACATTATTAGACACCCATTTACCCAGCCGGATCATCTTCTAAGCCTTGACCATATATTTAAGACATAGTTTTCTTTAAATGTACAGCCCTGAGATAATATGATAAATTATGAAGAAAACACATTTTTCATGACAGTCTAATTTGTTGAGCTGGGCGGCACGGTGGCGGAGTGGTTAGCACTGCGGCAGCACAGCAACTCACCCTTGGCCGGGGGATCCTGGGTTCGATCCCAGCCCCCAACCAACAGTGATCTGTGTGGAGTTTGCATGTTCTCCCCGTGTCTGCGTGGGTTTACTCCGGGATTTCTCCAGTTTCCTCCCACATGCCAAAAACATGCAAGTTAGGTTAATTGGCATCAAATGGGGATTCTAAAATGTCCTTAGGTATGACTGTGAGAGTGAATGGCTGTCTGTCTCTCTGTGTTGGCCCTGCGATGGACTGGCGATCTGTCCAGGGAGTACCCTGCCTCTCGCCCAAAGATGCTGGGATAGGCTTCAGCCCCCCACGACCCGAAAAGGATTAAGCGGAAGAAGATGGATGGATGGATGGATGGTTTTCTTTAGTTTACGAAGGTGGGGGGAGCTGAAAAGTTGATAGTGGTCAAATTTGACCAGCTGTGGTTTATTTTTCAACCGCTGGGATCCAAGCGCTGCAACACCGATGGAAAAAGTGTGTGGACCAAAGGACAGACTATGTTGAAAAATCCCCCCCCCCCCCGGTATGTTACTATTGTTTATCATATTCTGGACCAGATGCCTCGTTGATTAGCAGTGGTTAGCTGCTGTTAGCAGAGTTACCTATTCAGGGTTGTTTCTATGCTTATTACACTCCAGGGACTGGTCATATACTACTACTGACCACTATAGACTCAAGCATAGCATCACCATCAAAACAGAGATCTCACAGAAATGATGAAAGGAGGAGGATTGTATGAACTTGGGCTCATTAGCAATATGTAAAAAAAAAAAAACCCAAACAAACAAACAAAAAACACCTGTTTTGAGGAATGCTTATTTCCCATGTGTAAACTGGTACTGCAGTAATTAAACCCTGCAGTGTTCTGACGAAAGCATGTAACAGAGATTTCATTCACACCTCTGAGAGCTCTGTCAACATGTGGAAAAGCACATAATGGGGTCTCTTTAAAGGGATCATTGATTGAAAAATGGTGTGTTTGTAGGCTTTAACTGTCTCAAATGTGTTAACTGGTCACATAATTAGCCAAAAATTTTCCAAACAGTCAACAATCGGAAAAAAGCACACTGCCTTTATTTTGTTTTTCTCTCAGAGAAACAACCAAAAACTTTTTTGACTCCTCCGAGTAATTTTCCTACATCAAATCTTGAAAAAGCCCACCCACTGCCGTCCTGAAGACCCACCCACTACTCTATTATTGGGCCATCTAACTGTCCATCATGTAGGGGGGGGGGCTAAAGGTAGCCTATTAGCCCCTGACCTATTCGCCCATGAGCTAACACTGTTACCAGGATGCTGGCTGTAAGCATGGCTTATATTGTCATTTTCTTCAGATCTTAGTCACCCTAATAGCCATCCCTGTTACCACCTGGTTCACTCCGGCCCATCTCCAAGTGGTTTTGTCATGATTCTGTGGCGGATCACTCGTACCAGCACACTGGTTGCTTTTATGGCCCGGGACCAGAGGCTACTGGCCGGTGTTATGTCAAGAACTCCCCTGCCCTTCCAAGGGAGTTCTCAGCATAACACTGGTACGGGCGGAATCCTGACAAAATCATTGAGAGATGAGCTGCAGTGACATGAGGCACACTGCTGAACCAGGTGATAACAGGGATGGCTATTAGTGTCATGAATGCCCTTCGGGGCAGGAAGGTGAGACCCACACGCTGAACTGTGAGTTTGGGTAATTTATTGAAGAAAGCAACAAACATAAAATTCAACACGATGCTCAAAACATAAAGAAACAAACGAAGGAGAAAACTTACAGACTTTGCACACCAGAGCAAGGCAGGGCTCTGGTGGAGACAAGGAGAATGTAAACCAAGACAGCGGCAATTTGAAAATGAAAATAACTCCCCTTAAATAGGGATCAAAACCCTTAACATAATTAATGACCAGTGTGGGTCTCTGAACGGACAGGAGAAAGCAATGACATATAATTTGGACCAGCTGAGAATAATGAGGAAGCCACGCTGAGCAAAACCCCAGAAAGACATTGACAGCTGTCAATCCCAAGAAAAACAACACAACAGAATACAAACATAACGATGTGACAAAAACTGGAGACAGGCAACTCAAAAATACAATACACAAACTATAATGAACGTAAATGGGAAAATAGATCACACTGAGAAACAATATAGTGAAACAATAAGTGACAACTCAAAAATGACAACACAGTACAAATAAGAAAAAAGACAGACAACCTGAGCCCGGTGGAATCCCTCCGCGCTCAGAACGTGACAATTAGGGTGACTAAGATTTGAAGAAAATAACAATATAAGCGACCTTTACAGCGAGTGTCCTAGTAACAGTGTTAGCTCGTGGGCTAATAGCTCTGGGGCTAATGGGCTAATAGGTTACCTTTAGCCTTTAACTGGCCGTGCGACCCACAAGCTGGTATAGACAATCGGCCGCGGAATCACAACAAAGTCTCCAGCTCACTGCAATCAAAATGTCCTGGGATCAGATGCTGCTGACTCCACCACCGTCCTCCGTGGATCCACGCGACTCTGTGCTGCTCTCACAGGCAGCGTAGTCACTTCAGCTTTCAGCTGGCTGTGAGAGCAGAGTAGAGTCCCACAGAGCCACACTGCCCTTTGAGATCCCTTGGCTCGGTAGCTCGCCTTGGGTCATGGGCCAGGTCTCAGTTGCAGTGTTCAGGGGAACCGTCCAGCATGCAGCGGAAGTGATTTGTTGTGGAATCACGGCAAAATTATTGGGAGATAGGCCAGCTGACTGGCTGACTGACTGGCGAGATACATCATCGACTGTGGATCACTGAACCAGAATGCTGCTCAACTGAGCTGGGAGGCTACAAGGTAGTTAGCTCTAATGGCTAACTGATGTAAGAGGGAGGGCGGGGCTTAAAAAGTGAAGGATGGTTCTTAAAGTGACAGGCTTTAAATCAGAGCGTTTCAAGAAAGCCAGGAAAAATAAAAAACAAATTTGCTTCAATAATTAAAAAAATTAAAGAAAATGTGAACAAAATATCTCACAAACATTTCATGGAGACATGAGTGAGCTGTTAAAATGTGGAAAATGTGCAGTCAATGACCCCTTTAAATTCTGAAGAAACAGAAGCATTACTGTTTTATGCACTTCCTCCAAAGTTTAACTCTGATTCTCGTTCCTGGTCTTCATTGGTTACAATAGCCCTGCTTCCACTACAGGAACCAGGAACCAACTTTAGGGGACAGGAACTTGATAATGTCTGGCTCAGTATCCATCACTTTCACCTGTTGTGTCTCCATTATGGTGGCAGGAAGCATCAGTCTCCAGAGGTTTCCGTCATGATGTAATCGTTTGACAGTCTTGATTTCGATGCAGCATGGCAAAGTAAAATACATTTAAAATATGCTGAAATCATAAAGAAATGATTATGCATGGAAAGAATGTAGAGTGGACTGCTTGTGACCACATTCCCATCATTGTTGTTTAGTAATTGTGGAGAGGAATGGATTGATTATACTACACAAGCAGCACCAGCAGGGACTTGGTCCCGGGCCGACGGACGGTGTAAAGCCACTCTCTGGCCTCAGACAGCCAAAGCCACCAGTCCTGTGTGCTTGCCTTTCCACTGTGTTCGTGCTATGCTGATGCATGTGTGGCAGCACATGACTGATCTGGCCGCTCGCCTCTACAACCATGGCGGTATTAACTTTTAAATTTTTCAACATTCTATGGCAGGGGTCACCAACTGGTGGACTCTGGTCTTGATCCAGACCCCAAGAATCCTCCGGCCGGACTCTGAAGCCTTGTGATACAATTTTGGAAAAAAGAATACTGTTTTGTTTTGGCTGAACGAAAAAAGTGGAACTGAAATGCTGTATCGGCGACCACCCGGACAGTTTATGGGATGAGCCCTTGAGTGCTCTCTGCAGATTCCACTCTCCACTGTCCCACCAACTCCACCCTCTGCAGAGACTCTGGGTCCAACTGCTCCAGTGGGTATGCAGCGGGTCGCAAAAACATGGGATGCTCACACACACACACACACACACACACACACACACACACACACACACACACACACACACACACACACACACACACACACACACACACACGGTCAGGATATCCACCTGGACAGATGTGCTTTGTTCCTAGGGTAAACCCATGAAATGAAGCGCTGTTGTGAAACCTGAGTGCATCTACCGTGGCACTTCTGTTGCAGATTCTGCTGAGATTTGTTCATGCTGGGACTGCCATCACGTTGGGCCCCCATGATAATGGTTATATGGAGGTCCTTTGCATAGCCTCCGATATCATGTAAAAACGCTGTAAAAGCTCTGTGTGTTACTGAGCATTAAAAGTTCCATCTCCCCTCTCCCTGTAACCATGAAGTTACAGCTCCATCCATGCTGTAAGAGTGTTACTGTTAAGATTAAAAAAAATGTCAGTGTAATTCTGTAGTATGGAATTATATTTCTGTCCATTTTTTGAGGCTTACAGTTTAAAACAGTTTTTCAGTACTGAAAATACAGTATAGAGGTGGCGTTTTTGTGAAATCTTGCTTTTTAGATATTAATCTTTATAAAATGCAATATTATTTAGTTTGTATTCTTCTGTAAAACTTTGCATTTTTATAATTTTATTTGTATATTTTAGAATTTTATAGCTACAGTATTTATCTGGAGTCAAACACATTTAGTGTTCTCCTGTATTATAAAATTTTATATGACATGTTTTGTTTGAAATTGAGCAAAGAATTAATTAGATTTTTTTGGTTTTAAAATGAATACTGAACTAAAAGCAGCTACAACATGATCTTAATAAAATAATATGTGAAAGCACGTTAAATAATACTGGCCTGCCTGCAGATAGCTGTGGTCTTCTGAAAGAATGTCCATGAAAGGATGGCAGCTCTTAAAAGCACATTTTGAGATGAATTTGTCCATGTGACATGACACATTTCTCTTCCATTTGTTTTATTAAAAGATACTGGAAGCAAATTCATGGGTCATTGCAAATATTTTGCTTTAAAAGTACCAAGTTGTTGTTAATTAGATCACGGGTGCATAAAGATTCCCACCCCTAGTTCGGACCTCAGCTGGGGAGGACCGACTAATCGGACGTCTTGCCGTTTTAGTTGGTGATCCCTGTCCTATGGCATAGCTGCACGGGCACAGCAGGAGAAGCAGCAGCAGGAACTCGTACTCCTGTTAGCCAGTTGTGTGCTCACTTCCTGGCAAAGGACAGCGGTAGCAGACGGTGTTATGGGCCATGCTGCGTCCTCCATATACGCCAAATAATCTTTCAGACCCTCTGCAATCACATCAGCATTATATTATAAAATTTTAAGCATTAGATCTTCACTATTATCTTTTTCCGGTCAAATCTGGCACTTTTTATTTCCTTGTGTTTTGTTCATTAAGTGCTCCAGTCAGAATGCCGAGTGTTATTCAATAAGTACGGAGTCACTCAGCAGTTTTCAGGGCTACCATCAAGTACCTACCCCTGACCAGGACGTTATTTTGGTCACTACAAGTTAGTGAAAACCTCCCCTTTTGGGGAGGTTCCTATGATGAAGACACACACCATGAGGGAAGTTCCTGTAAAATTGGTTGTTGGTTCCTGTAGTGGAAACGGGGCTAATCTTACCACAGTGAGGTACTGCAGCATCTGTCCATCTACTCGTCCTTCATTGAACTGGTCTTTGTACTGAGGAAGGCCGATGTCATCAAGCCATCCTGGAAAAAACAGAACAAAATAAAACTGTTTCACAGAGAGAACATTCCTGAGGCCTTCAACCTTCATGATAGTGAGTCCAGTGCATACGAGTGACCCAGATGTAATCGAGCTCTGCTGATTTCTCTGGCTGTTTGCTGCTCAGTGCCTTGATGGACAACTGGAGCTTTTTCCTGTGGAGCGGATTCTTCATGGCCAGCTCCTGCACATGAAGGGAGAAAAATGACAGCCTTTATTTTCATGCTATAGGTTTCCCTGCTGAGGTGGAGACTGATGTTATTAAGATGACCCTGACGGGAAAGACAGAAAGGTGGGAGGAGGGTCTGAGGTGTGTGATGTGACAGTGCTTATGGCAAAACTAAAGAGCTGGTTGAAAAGGAGAGACAGGCATTACTAAATACCACACAGATGGACAACAGCATGTCAGCCAGATGATTTTTTTTTAGAGACATCAGGTTGTCCCCTTCATACAATAGTGACAGATGAACGTGTGTGAGTGGGCACCTCACCTTCTCGAGGTCGTGTGGAGTTGCTGACAGCAAGGTCTGACCGCTGGCCACCCACTGGTGAGCAAGGATGCCATACTGACCAAGTCCAATATCCTCAAGCCAGTCACACACTTGGTCTGTGTTCCACTTACAGAACGGTGCCTTCAGATCTCTGATAATGAAGGAAAATATACATCAGAGTCAACCAGGTTAACAAACCAAACTGACGATTACCCCACCAGCTTTGGAGATCTGCTGCAGAATCTGCTTTCCCTGTAATGTAATAAAACCCAAACGACACTAGCTTTGCAGTGCTTACAGGTGCTGTATGTAATATTTGTTTATTGGGGTTTTATTAACAACTTATGATTGCGAACTGCATTTCTGTCAAATTCACTCCATGCAGCATCCATTGTTTTGATAGGGAATCTGACCCACTGCCTTCTTCAGAAATAAATGGACCAATGGGCCTATAATTAAATAGCGACCCCAATATACATCCGCAACTCCAGTGAAGTTGGAACATAACATAAAACATAAATACAAACAAAATATACAATGATTTAAAAATCGTTTTCAACTTTCTATTCAGTTGAATACACTACAAATACAAGATATTTAATGTTCAAACTGATAAACTTTATTGTTTATTGCAAATATTCACTCATTATAAATTTGATGCCTGCAACACGTTACAAAAAAAGCTGGGACAGGGGCAAGAAAAGACCGGGAAAGATGAGGATTATTCAAAAAAACACCTTTTGGGACATTCCTGGACATCCAGGAACTGGTTAATTGAAAACAGGCGAGTGACTGGGTATTAAAGGAGCATCCCTGAAAAGCTCAGTCATTCACAAGCAAGGGTGGGGCGAGGTTCACCACTTTGTGAACAGCTCCATGAGCAAATAGTCCATTAGTTTAAGAATATTTCTCAACGCATAATTGCAAGGAATTTAGGGATTTCATCATCTACAGTCCGTAATATCATCAAAAGATTCAGAGAATCTGAAGAAATTTCTGCACATAAGCAACAAGGCCAAAAACAAACATTGAATATCCATGACTTTTGATCCGTCAGGTGGCAATGCATTAAAAACTGACATCACTCTTTTAAGGATATTACCACGTGGGCTCAGAAACACTTCGGAAAATCATTGTCAGTTAATACAGTTTGTATACTTTATTGATCCCTTTGATTTCTTTGTGGATATCATGTCCTCCATTCTAAAGAGGAAAAGGACCATCCAGATTGTTATCAGCACAAAGTTCAGAAGCCAGCATCTGTGATAGTATGGGGGGGTGTTAATGCCCATGGCACGGGCAACTTGCACATCTATGAAGGCACCATTAATGGTGAATGGTACATACAGGTTATGGCGCCATCTTCGATCCAAGATGGCGCCCACAGCGGTCGACATGGTGCTTCGCTGCGCTCTTTGTTTGTTTTTGTTTGTCAATTGTGTGTCTGCTTGCACTTATACCCGTGAAGAACTTTTAAATATCAGGACTTTGACCCCCACGGACCTCCTCCCAGTTTTTCTAGCCCCTGCCGCCGATCTGGTTTATTGTTTGGCTCGGAAAGTGAGACGGCGGAAGAGAGGAAGACGAGCGGGCGCTCTCGTACGACTTCGCAGGAGAGGCTCGCGAACGGCGCTGCCTGGCATATTTCTGTCCAATACCAACTCTCTCTCTAACAAGGTGGATGAACTGAGACTGCTGATGCGTTTTAAGGACCTCGCCTCCTCAGCTGTCCTCTGCTTTACTGAGACCTGGCTCCGGGAAAATATACCGGACAGCGCGCTGCGCCTCGACGGCTTCCAGCTCTTCCGTGCTGATCGTGACACAGAGCTTTCCGGCAAGACCACAGGAGGCGGTGTCTGCTTCTACATCAACTGTAGCTGGTGCTCTGATGTAACGGTAATTTCCAAACACTGTTCTCCTGCCTTGGAATTTCTTGTTATCAATTGCAAGCCCTTCTATTCCCCGCGGGAGTTTGCTTCTTTCATAATGATCGCTGTGTACGCCCCTCCCGACGCGGACACACGCGAAGCTCAGCGCGTGCTCGCGGATCACATTCAACACACAGAGCGGAGTTTTCCAGACTCGCTGATTATTGTGGCTGGCGACTTTAATCAGTGCAATCTGAGCCACGATCTCCCCCGCTACAAACAGTTTATTAAATGCCCCACCAGAGGATTAAACACACTGGATCACTGTTACACCACAGTGAAAGACGCATATCGCGCTGTTCCTCGCGCTGCGCTGGGATTATCTGATCACGTGATGGTTCACCTCATTCCCACATACAGACAGAGATTGAAGCTCACTAAACCTGTTGTGAGCACTACGAAGATACGGACCAGTGATGCTGAGGAGAAGCTGGAAACGTGCATGGAAATATCTGACTGGGGCATGCTTAAAGGAGCCACGCATGATCTGGATGAGTACACGGACACTGTGAACTCATATATCCACTTTTGTGAAGAGAACATTCTTACATCACGCACCAGGGTGAGTTACTCTAATGACAAACCCTGGTTCACAGCTAAGCTCAGACAGATCAGGAAGGAGAAGGAAGCAGCGCTGAAAAGTGGAGACAGGGACTGCTACAGGGAGGTTAAATACCGGTTTAACAGAGAGCTGAAGAGGGCTAAATCTGTGTACTCAGAGAGACTCCAGCAGCAGTTCACTGCTAATGATTCGGCTTCCGTGTGGAGAGGACTGAGGCAGATCACCAACTATCGGCCTCAGGCTCCTAAAGGTCAGGATGACAAAGCCCTTTGTCAGAGACTGTCCCAACACTATGCCCGTTTTGACACCTCGTCATCTGTGTCCAACTCCCCCCCTCCCTCCAGCTCCACAGCCTCCACATTCCCTACTTCATTTAAGGCACCCCCCCCCCCCTCCTCCCCCCCTCCCCTTATCATCAGTGAGCAGGATGTGCTCAAACAGTTCTCCAGACTGAACCCGCGCAAGGCCCCCGGCCCAGACGGCGTGTCTCCCTCCACCCTGAGACTCTGTGCGAAACAGCTGGCTCCTGTATTCACAGACATTTTTAACACCTCCCTTAAGTTATGCCACGTGCCATCCTGCCTCAAATCCTCCACCATCATCCCTGTCCCCAAGAAGCCACGGATCACTGGACTTAATGACTACAGACCTGTAGCGCTCACCTCTGTAGTCATGAAGTCCTTTGAGCGCCTGGTCCTGTCCCACCTCAAGTCCATCACCACCCCTCTCCTGGACCCGCTGCAGTTTGCCTACCGAGCCAACAGGTCTGTAGACGACGCAGTCAACCTGGCCCTCCACTCCATCCTGCAGCACCTGGACTCCCCGGGAACCTACGCCAGGATCCTGTTTGTGGACTTCAGCTCCGCATTCAACACCATCCGCCCCGCTCTGCTCCGGGACAAGCTGTCCCTGCTCAACGTGCCTGACTCCCTCTGCAGGTGGATCATCGACTTCCTGACGGACCGGAGGCAGCATGTGCGGCTGGGAAAGACTGTCTCAGACTATACTAGCATCAGCACCGGATCACCCCAGGGCTGTGTACTTTCCCCCCTACTCTTCTCCCTTTACACCAACTCCTGCACCTCCAGCCACCAGTCTGTCAAGTTGATCAAGTTTGCGGACGACACCACCCTCATCGGGCTCATCTCCAACGGCGACGAGTCCGCCTACAGGAGAGAGGTGGCCCAGCTGGCGTCCTGGTGCAGCAATAACAACCTGCAGCTGAACGCTCTGAAGACAGTGGAGATGATTGTAGACTTCAGGAAAGTCACTACTCCTCTGCCCCCCCTCACCCTCTCAGGCTCTCCCATCACCACTGCTGATTCCTTCCGCTTCCTAGGCACTACCATCACCAGGGACCTCAAATGGGAGCTGACCATCAGCTCACTCATCAAAAAAGCCCAGCAGAGGATGTTCTTCCTGCGGCAGCTGAGGAAGCTCAAGCTACCCACCAAGATGTTAGTGCAGTTCTACACAGCCATCATCGAGTCCATCCTCACCACCTCCATAACCGTGTGGTACGCAGGAGCCACTGCCAGGGACAGACTAAGGCTGCAGCGCGTCGTGCGCACTGCTGAGAAGGTGATCGGCTGCAAGCTCCCATCTCTCCAGGATCTGTACATCTCCAGGACCCGGAGGCGTGCTGGCCGGATCATAGCCGATCCCTCACACCCTGGTCACGTACTGTTTGCCCCCCTCCCCTCTGGTAGAAGACTTCGGTCCATCCAGACTAAAACCTCCCGTCACATGAACAGCTTCTTCCCCTCTGCCATTAGACTGCTGAACACTAAGTGACTCTCGTGCACCATGTACAGCAGCTCAACCAGACTCATGTCAATCATCACTGTTTTCTTCCTGCATTACCGACTGCACTATATAGTTCTCCACAGTATCTGCTGCTGGCTAATATATATTTTAACTGTTGACCAGTATCACTTAATCTTATCCTACACTTTATTACATGTATAGTTTATTTCTCTTATCTTATCATGTTTAATGTTGCAGCATTGTACCGAGACAAATTCCTAGTTTGTGTACTACATGAACAATGGCAATAAACCTGATTCTGATTCTGATTCTGAGCAACCTGTGCTGTCAACCAAACAACGCCTTTTTCAGAAATGTCCCTACTTATCTCATCAAGACAATGCCAAGCCACATTCTGCATGTGTTACAACAGCGTGGCTATGTAGTAAGCGTGCTGGTACTAGACTGTCCTGCCTCCAGCTCCCATTGAAAATATGTGGTGCATTATGAAGCTCAAAATACGACAAAAGAGACCTTGGATTGTTGAGCAGTTGAAGTCGTACCTTAAGAAAAAATGGAAATGAATTCCACCAACAAAGCTTCAACAATTAGTGTCCTCAGTTCCTAAATGATTATTGAGTGTTGTTAAAAGGACAGGTGATGTAACACAGTGGTAAACATGACCCTGTCCCAGCTTTTTTGGAACATGTTGCAGGCATCAAATTCAAAATGAGGGAATATTTGCAAAAAACAATATTTATTAGTATCTTGTCTTTATAGTGTATTTAATTGAATATAGTTTGAAAAGGATTTTTAAATCACTGTATTCTGTTTTTTATTTATGTTTTACACAATGTCCCAACTTTCCTGAATTGTTTTTTTTTTTTTTTTTTGTTACTTATTTGTACCCGTAGGTAGATTTGGTTTGCAGTCTGGTGACAAGCCACCGGCTGCTGGTCGCTGCGTGCGCGAGCGCCCTAAACCTACATGTTTTTGGTATGCGGGAGGAAACCGGAGAAATCCCGGAGTAAACCCACGCAACACGGGGAGAACATGCAAACTCCACACAGCTCACTGTTGGTCGGGGGCTGGGATCGAACCCACGATCTCATGATCCCCGCGATCCCCCGGCCAAGGGTAAACTGTGCTGCCACAGTGCTAAACCACTGCGCCACCGTGCAGCCCAGGGTTTGTACAAAAGTTCCATACTGTAACTACAAAGAGTCAAAAATACCTTGTTAAAAATAGTCTGTAAATATGGATAATATTCAAATGTTTATGGATGTACTACTGAGTCAATTATTTCTAATCAGGTGGGAATTTTAGTGTTTTAGAAAACATGGTATTTCACCGTACCGTGCTTTTCCTGAATGGGCCAGTCGAGGTCCAGCTGTAGCTCTGAAACCCCCCCTCTTGAAATCCCCCAGCTCTGGGCCGTGGACCTGGACAGGACTACCTGACTGACTACGACGGATCCTTAAAAAAAATATGTTGAGGAAAAATTGAGAAAAAATGTGAAAAAGGTCAATCTGTAGCAGCATGTCTGTACATTTATCATATGCCTTCAAAACATACTTCCCCCAGAACTTCCTGATGCCCCTGTGACTTTTTCTGTTTTCTGCTGAGACAGGGGACTGCTGTCCAGAGTCTACTCCAGAGGACAGTGGGGACAGGTCAGACAGGATACACTCCTCCAGGTTCTCTGAGCAACCTGGCAAAGAGAAAAATAAATGATGGATGTTACACTGAACTGGGATCCAGAATGAGGCGTTCTTCACATGGCTTAAGCATGAGCTGCTCCAGTTACAGCCTGTCTCACACTGATATTCTGTTTTTCATTCATTATTGTGCTGCAAACTTGACTTAAAACATCCACATGCAGTTAAAAAAATGCTTTCAGTGGTTGCTACTATAGAAAAGTGCTATACACAGGCACTTTGTTTTGTGTGTTATATCTGTGCATATCAAATAAAAAATAACAAACCCAACCGGATAATCAGAAGTTTGTATAAAATACTGAACACAACTTAAAATTAGGCCTATCCTGAACACCAGTTTTGGGGCACTGACTATTTGGGAAGAATCCAGAGAAAATATCTGAATATTTTTTAATCTTTCGGCATCAGCGTTTGACAGAAATGTGCCTTTTCTTATAAATTTGGAACATTTTCTGTAAATTTGCAACGTTTCATCATTACTGCAGCCGATAGGAAGAGACTGAACAAACTGATTAAGAAAGCTAGCTCTGTCCTGGGGCAACGCCTTGATCCGATGGAGGAGATAGGAGAGAGAAGGACGGTGGCTAAACTGTCATCTCTGCTGGAGTCCGAGTTCCACCCTATGCAGGACATACTGGATGCACTGAGGAGCTCATTTAGCAGCAGACTACATCATCCCAGGTGCACAACCGAGAGGTTTCGTAGGTCCTTCCTACCAACGGCTGTCAGACTGTACAACCTAAGCAGGGCTGCTCGCAGAGATAGCAAAAAGACGAAACAAACTAATAGTTTTTTTTTTTTTTTTTTTTGAATGCAAAAGATGCAATAGACTTACACAATGGTCCTCTCCGGCATACAACTAGGAACATACCGGTCGCTATGGAGGGTGAGAATATGTATGGGCACATAATCATACCATGTAGGATAACTAAATAGACGGTTATGCTGTTTCATCCCACCTAGCAACAATGCTCTGCACTGTGTGTGTTTATATATTTACATATTTATTCCATCTAGCTACAATGCTCTGCACTGTGTGTGTTTATATATTTACATATTTATTCCACCTAGCAACAATGCTCTGCACTGTGTGTGTTTATATATTTACATATTTATTCCATCTAGCTACAATGCTCTGCACTGGGTGTTCATATATTCATATATTTATTCCATCCAGCTACAATGCTCTGCACTGTGTGTCTGTGTGTGTGTGTATATATATTTTATAGTAATATGTACATATGTATATTAGCTGCTCTTGCTTGCTTGTTTTTTGTTTTTTTTTTCTTGCCTTCTGATTGTTGCTCTGAGTGTTGCTATCCCTGTGCTGTTGCAATCCTGGAATTTCCCCGTTGTGGGACTAATAAAGGCTTATCTTATCTTATCTTATCTTATCTTAAATTTACAGCTTCTATTGTAAATTTAAGACCATCTTTTGTAAATCTACATTTAAAAAAAAAATAAAGATTCTGTTTTTTTCTTTGTAAGTTCTTGTAGCTTGTCTTGTAAATTTAGCTTGTTTCATATATATATACTGTATATATATATTTAAATTTGTCATGTAAATGTTCGTATTTTCATCAACATCAAGTATTTTTTTGGGGGGGGGATATACAAACACCAAATTTAAAATTAAAATACCAATGAAACAGCAAAAAAAGGAATTATCTAATATCTGATACAGTTCTTCTGAAAACATTAAAACATATTTTTTTGATTTACATACACAGTTGAAACCAGAAGTTTACATACACTGTATAAAATGATGTAACCTTTTTTTCTCATTGTCTGACATTAAAGTGTCTGTGACACAATGTAGGAACTATGGATCAATATTCAGTATGAATAATGATCATATCAGTCGTCCACATAGTTGGGTCTGTTGACTTAAAATGCTAAATAAGTGGAAAAATATTTCTAAGTGAACTCAAATTTAGCGCCATGTTGAACTAACACAATATCCTGAGATGCGCCTCATTTCCAGATATGACGTCATGAGGAGAGTTTCCTCTTGGCTGATCCGTGTGCTGTCAATGTAAACAAGCTGTTTAGCTACTATATCAGCGAAGAAATGCCGAAACGTTGCATGGCGGCTGGGTGTTCTAATTGCTCCAGTGAATGTATAAGCCTGTTTGCATTCCTAAAAGATCCAGATCTTCTTAAAAAATGGGCGAAGCAAGTACAGAGAACAAGGGACAAATGGCATCCAACACCATCTTCTGTACTCTGTAGCGATCATTTCACTGCAGACAGTTTTGAGGAGGCACCTGCTATACAAGAATCTTTAGGCTTGAAAGTTCATTACAAACGGGTTCTAAAACCGACTGCCATACCTACGGTTTTTAAACGAAAACCCACAGCTCAAGACGATATCAACATATCAAAACAGCGCAGAGAAGCAACAGTGTCAAAACTCGCCCGGAAAACAGTTTGTGTAATTGATTTTTTTTTTCCACAAAAGGCGATTGTGATTTTATTATATTTTTTCCACCAAAAGTAAAATCCTCCCCTTTGAATTTTGAAGCCAAGTGTTGACTTTACTCCAAATGGAACGACTTTGTGTTAAAAAAACGTTATATTACTTTTTTCAGTTTTTATTTTTATAAATCTCATTACCTACTGAAACTGAGTATCTGAGCTTTTTTTTTTTTATTTCCCCGACCACCCCATCGGGGAAATAGAAAAAAATTGAAGCCAAAATTTCTGTAAACCAAACGATTAAATAACGATCGCCTTATGTGGAAAAAAAAATAAATCAATTACACAAACTCTTTTCTGGGCGAGTTTTGACACTGTTGCTTCTTTTGGGCTTTTGTCCCTGATTAAGAGTGTGTAATATTGCAATTAATTATTTCATTTAGGAAGTCTCAGAACTGCTGACAAAAAAGCCAGAAGCGACGATCACTAGTGAAGAACTTCAAGAGGAACATGAAGAAGTAGCCTTATCTTCAAGCGACATTTTTCAACCTACATATGAATGAATGAATGAATGAATGAATTTTATTTATTTCGGATAGTACATTACAGGTTAAAAGAAACTGTATAATATAACAACAAGGTCAAATTAGACAAAGACTCCTTCTACTATACAATTCCACGTGAGTTATCCGAAATGGGTGATGGCTGAAGCCGCAGCTTATATTGCACACCCATATTCCATCCAAGAATTCAAAGGAGAAAAAAGAGAAAACAAGACAAGAGCGATTACAATTTAAAACAAGGCTAAGACAAAATGTGACTGAGAGAAAAAGAAAAACTGAGCTAGTCTAAGTTAAGCGGTTACTATTCAAAAACAAATCTAAGACATAGTGTCACAAAGAAAAAAAAGAAAAAACTAAGCTACAACACAACACAGGCTGGAAATGTCAATCCTTATGTGAGTTTACATGTCGTCTTGTAAATATGTTTGGAGTATTTCTTCCTTTAGTTTTTGTTTAAATTGTCCAAGCTTTGTACATGATTTTAATTCAGGTCCAAAATCGTTCCATAATCTGACTCCTTGCACTGAAATACAGTGTTGCTTGGTGGTTGTTCTCACTGTAGGCTTTTGAAATATACATGTTCCTCTGAAGTGATATCGTTTCTCCCTTGTTTGGAACAACTTTTGGATATTTGCGGGCAGTGATAGATTCTTCACTTTGAACATTATTATTGCAGTTTTAAAGTCAATCAGATCTTTCAACTTGAGAGTTTTTTGTTTAAGAAAAAGTGGGTTTGTTGGTTCCCTGTAAGCTGCTTTGTTGATTATTCTAATAGCTCTCTTTTGAAGCATAAAGAGTGGATATATGTTTGTTTTATATGTATTTCCCCATACTTCATTACAATATGTCATGTATGGGAGTATTAATGAATGGTACAAGGTGTATAGTGTGGGTTGATTCAGCAAATTTTTCACTCTGTGTAATATTGCAATTGATTTGGATACTTTACCTTTTATATAATTAATATGTGGCTTCCAACACAGTTTGTTATCAATTATTACTCCAAGGAATTTAGTTTCGGATACCCTTTCAATCTCTACACCATTTACACTGAGTTTGGGTACTGGGTAGTTGTGATGGTTGTTAAAGACTATAAATTTTGTCTTGCTTAAATTGAGCGTTAATTTGTTCGAATCAAACCACAGTTTCAGCTTTCCTAATTCCTTTCTGAGTGTATCCATAAGTTGTTCCAAATTGTTTCCACTGCATAGCAGATTAGTGTCATCAGCAAACAATATTAAGTCCATTTTTTCTGAAACTTTACATATATCATTTATATACATATTGAATAATAATGGTCCCAAAACTGAACCCTGTGGGACTCCACAGGTGACCTTCAGTAACTCTGAGTTTTTGCTGTTAACACATGCAAACTGATATCTATTCTTTAAGTAACTACTTAACCAGGACAGTGCTACCCCTCTTAATACCACAATTTTGTAGTTTCTTTAATAATAGATTGTGATCTACTGTATCAAATGCTTTTTTAAGATCCAGGAATACTCCAACTGAATACTCTTTATTTTCAATGGCTGTTGATATTTTTTCTGTAAATTCCATTAAGGCATATGCTGTTGTCCTTTTGTGTCTGAACCCATATTGCTGCTCACACAATAAATCATTCTTCAGTATGAAGTTGTCAATTCTCTCATAGAATATTTTTTCAAGTATCTTGGAAAATTGCGGTAATAGTGAAATTGGTCTGTAGTTGGAGAGTTCCCCTCTGTCGCCTGTCTTGTAAATCGGAATTACTTTAGCTATTTTCATTGCATTGGGAAATATACCTGATTGGAGAGACAGGTTACAGATATACGTCAGTGGTTTCACTATGCATTCGATAACAGTTTTGACTAGTAGCATGTCAATACCATCGCAGTCAGTAGATGTTTTACTTTTGAACGATTTAACAATTTCAATGACCTCTCTTTCGTCTGTGTTCTTTATGAAGATGGTGTCTTTTACAGCAGTGTTATTGCATATTGTATCACCTGTAGGCGCCGTAGTGGGTGTTTCTCGGGCCAGTTTAGGTCCAATGTTAACAAAAAAATTATTAAATTCATCTGCAGGTGAAGCTATATTCACATTCGGAGCCGATTTATTATTTTTTGGAATATTAGTTGGGTAGCTAGTATTTCTGCTTTTATTTCCAAGGATACTGTTGATTATTGTCCATGTATTTTTAATATTGTCTTTGTTTTTTTCCAGTTCTTTACTGTAATAGTCTCTTTTACTGCATCTTATTATATATGTTAACTTATTTTTGTATGTTTTATACCGTTGCTCTGCTTCTTTTGTCCTTTTCTTTATGAAAGCTTTATATAATAAATTTTTCTTTTTACATCTTTTTATATCTGCACATTATGACAGTAAAGACCCATAAATAATCTTGTATAACATAAGATTCAAGACTTTTAACAATTAGGCGATTGTTATTGAATAGTTTTGTTTACAAACCCGCCGATGTGACCAGAATTTCCCCAGCAAGAGAAAAAAAATTAGCACACTTGATTTTATTATATTTTTTCCGCCAGAAGTAAAGTCCTCCCCTATGACTTTTGAAGCTGAGTGTTGACTTTACTCCAAATGGAATGACTTTGTGTTAAAAAAAAGTTATATTACTTTTTTCAGTTTTCATTTTTATAAATCTCATTGCCTACCAAAACTGAATATCTGAGCATTTTTTTTTAATTTCCTCGATCACCCAATTGGGGAAATAAAAAAATAAATTGAAGCCAAAATTTCTTTAAACCAAACGATTAAATAACGATCACCTTATGTGGAAAAAAAATTACATAATAACAACAACAATAATTACATATATATATATGCACAAAATCAATGCCTATGGTTGATATTTACAACATAGCAAAGATACATGATCAAAGTTGCACATCCAGTTCTTATAGATTTATCTGTACAGGGTTTCCTCTGGTAACATTTCTCGGTGGCGGGCTGCCTCGCCAGAAATTTTACCGCCATGCCAAGCAGATATGAATTTATTAAGAAAAATATATGAAGCAATGACTTTCCGTAAGAGCGCACACAAACAACGCGCGTGGCCGTCATCTGCGCAGAATTTAGAAGTGCCCCGCTCACACAAGTTTTCCAGTCAGTCAGCAGGCAGTGTCTCGCTAAGTGCTACTGTCCGACAGAAACATGAGTTTATTAAAGTACTTTAAACGTGGAAAAAAAACAGAAGAGGTACAGTATGTAAGCACCGGCGGCATTTATCATGGTTTTAACCCACTGGAAATGGGAGCAATAATGGAAGAGTCGCTTAGCTAAGAGATGTGCTTAGAATTCATATGCAGCCGGCTTCATATGAAGGGAAAGGCAAGGGGGACTGATGAATTGCTGAGGATATATTTCACCAGCCACTACAATATTAAGTTATGTTCTGTAGGAATTGCAGGAACGAAGAGACTGGCAATTTCTCTCTTTTCTCGCACGTGCAGGCGTGCTGTTTTTATTCTCCAGCGGTAGTGACAAAAAGCAACAGCTAAAAACGCTAGCTCTCTTTTCACTCTAAACTGAGGTCCTTCAGTGGCTGCCTAGAGAGGTGCCTGATGAGAAAGCCTGAGAGCACAACTATACCTGCCTAAACAGATCATTCTGTACATGAACACATATTGTGGTGAATTATGTCTTTAGAGTCCGCTACAGTTCCCTATTATGTACTTGGCAGGTTAAGATGACCGAAATTCACGAAGTCAATGACTTTAATCTGTCAGCAGCCTTCAGACAATGTAAACATGTCAACATTTGATTTCAAAATAAAGGTTTTTCCTGCTGTTTGGGTGGTGAGGAGATTTAAAAAAAAAAACAAACCAAAAAACCCCAAACTATAAATATATAGAAATATTATAACAGAAATAACGGCATCCTTGGTCATTTAAGCTAATTTATTTCATTAAATACAGTTTTATTAATATTTTTTCTTTGTAATCAGAGTTAAATTATTGTTCTGTTCTGACTGCAAAATTATGGTCAAAAATGTAAATTGTTATAAAGAAAAAGTAAAAAAATACCAGTTTGTTTCAAATTTATCTAAAAAAAACCCAGTAATTTTATTTTAAAAAACAGACAAAAATTAGTTATAAAATAATCCACAAATATATAATAAAGTTTCAAATGTACAAGAAAAGTCAATTTTACAAGAGGAAATTACAAATTTGAGGAACATGGTTTCAACTTCAGATAGATTTACAGAGAAAAGTAGAAAACTATAAGAAAACTTATAAATTTTTGAGAAAAACCTCAAACCTTCAAGACTGAAGTAATTCCTCAAGTTTTTAAGTGAGTGCTCTTTGTACCCTTAACTCAACTAGAAATGTTTGGTTGTCTACTTTTAATTATTAATTTCAAAGCACTGCTTTTACATGAGTAGAATTTCTGGTTACTATACCCACTGATCATATAATTTAAGTGTGCATGAGTACATTACTATTATGAATGTTTCTTTCCCTTCCCTACTATCTCAATGGAAAAAAAGAAACACTAGAATAAAAATACTAGAAAAAAACAACACATATTTTTGTCATTTATGTAAACCATGACCAAAAAATCCTGCAGGACAAAACATGACACATGATATTTTCTAACCTGTTTGTATACCACCATAGACAGAGAGAGAACCTGAAATAGAGTTCAGAGAGGGCAAGATGAGACATAAGAGAGGAGCCAAGGAGAGGAAAGTGTTCGGACAGAGGAACGAGAGAAGGATAACACCACTAAAAAGCCTAAACACAGGATGTCTGGGTGGGACCCCAACTGGCCCAATATTCAAGCCTCGGTTGTACAATACTTCAAATGGTATGTTCCATATGCAACGTTACTGTGTAAAATTTTAAAAAGAAATAAATAGTATAAAATTAACATATTCCGGAATTAACATATTCTGGTATGTTTACTGTCCCCCTCACTGCGCCAAGGTCTTTAAGCCAGAGGAAACACTGCTGTATATTACCATTCAGTGTTTTGGAGGTGACCGATGTCCATCTCTAACCCTTCACCGTCGGATCCTTCATCCTCCGAAATGTGCGAGTCATCATCGCTTCCTGAACGATATGGTTCAAATAAATAGGACTGCAATCCTTTGTTAGAACCAACCCGCTCTTCTTCATCACTCGATCCTGCTTCTTCCTCAAAAAATATCGACAAATCGCTCAACTCTTCGCTGAAATCACTCATTACTTTCTCCGCTTCAGTGTACTCAGCCATGCTTGTTTACATCTTTGGTTCACCTCATTACATCACAAAATGGCGGCGGCGTTTGACCCAATTTCGACAAACGAACACTGCAATCGTCTGCATCACGATGTAATTTATGGTAGTATATGGAAAAAAAATGTTATTGAATTTTTTTGTCTACACAGAATAAAAAAAACAGTAGTTCTTCTTTCTAATGATGTCTTGGTTGAATTATGTCACAGACTCTTTAAGTCAGACAAACTTTTCCTGTTTTAGGTGAGTTAGAATTACCAAAATGATTTCTATTTACTAAATATAAACACCATGGTAATGCCCAGCCAACAAAACACTCAGCAAGGACACAAGTTCTGTGTCCCAGATACGAATGTGGTCTGCTGCGAAATGTGCGTATGAACCCCAGAAGAAAAGCAAAAGACCTTGTGAAGATGCTGGCTGAAGGTGGTAAGACAGTGTCATTATCCACAATGAAACAAGTCCTGGGCTGACATAGGCTGAAAGGCCACTCAGTGAGGAAGATGCCATGACTCCAAAAGCAACATAAAAAAGTCAGATTACAGTATGCAAATGTACACAGGAACAAAGACTTTAATTTTTGGAGACATGTCCTGTGCTCTCATGAATTTAAAATTGAACCGTTTGGCCATAATGACCATCGTTACATTTTGAGGAGAAAGAGAGAAGCTGAGCCTGAGAACACTATCCCAAATGTAAAATATGGGGGTGGCAGCATCATGCTGTGGGGGTGTTTTGCTGCAGGAGGGACTGGTGCACTTCACAAAATAGATGGCATCACGAGAAAAGAATATTATGTGGAAATATTGAAGCAATATCTCAAGACATCAGCCAGAAACTTAAAGCTTGGGCACAAATGGATCTTCCAAATTGATAACCCTAAGCATATCGCCAATTTAGTTACAAAGCGGCTTAAGGACAACAAAGTTGATGTTTTGGAGTGGCCATTGTCATGGAAGTATTCACTGTGTTTACGACAGTTATGTGATTAATGTAAATATGGACTCTAGGTAAAACGCAGTGTACGTTTGGATTTACGGCAGTTAGACAAAGGCCATGAACATCTGTATTTACCTTTTGTTCTTATTAAAGACAAAAATAGAAAGGAGATGTTTTTACCTTCTTTACATGTTTCGACTGTTCACTGCAGCCTTCGTCAGAAGTGTCAGCTGATTACTGCAGGTGTCATTTTATCAGCTGACTTTTCATAGGCGGGGCCAGCCCAGCAGACCTGTCAGATCCACCGAGCCGGCCCCGCTTTCCGCCGTCCGATGGTCTCTGGAGAATGTAGTCCCAGGTGTGGGACAGAGACCATCGGACAGCGGAAAGCGGGGCCGGCTCCGTGGATCTGACAGGTCTCCTGGGCTGGCCCCGCCTACGAAAAATCAGCTGATAAAATGACAAATGCAGCAATCAGCTGACACTTCTGACAAAGGTTGCAGTGAACAGTCGAAACATGTAAAGGTAATAACATCTTTCTATTTTTGTCTAAGAACAAAAGGTAAATAATAAAAGAAGACAAAATGAACCTACTTGAGCCATGAACACGTGTGTTTGCTGAAGCTATGCTAAATAAAAGCTAACACTGTTGCACCAAGAAAACCTGCCTCATTTTTATAAACTAATAAGTTTATCACAGCCATCACAAAGCCCTGATCTCAATCCCATAGAAAATTTGTGGACAGAGCTGAAAAGACGTGTGTGAGCAAGACGGCCTACAAACCTGACTCAGTTACACCAGTTCTGTCAGGAGGAATGGACCAAAATTCCAGTAAACTATTGTGAGAAGCTTGTGGAAAGATACAAAAAACGTTTGAACCAAGTCATACAGTTTAAAGGCAACAATACCAAATACTAAGAAAATGTATGCAAGGTTCTGACTTTGAATAAAGTAATAAAAATGATCTAAAACATAGCAAATATAAAAATGATTTAGTAAACAGAAAAAATTTTGCTAATCCTAACTGACCTAAAACAGGAACAATTTAGTCTGATTTAGTATCCAATAGATTACTATCAGGGAATATGTTACAATAGATTAGAACATAAAAAATATATAAGAAAAATAAGAGCATAAGGAAACATAAAAAATAAGAATATAAGGAAACATATAAGAACAGTGGTGTGAAAAAGTGTTTGCCCCCTTCCTGATTTCTCATTTTTTTGTATGTTTGTCACACTTAAATGTTTCAGATCATCAAAAAAATTTAAATATTAGACAAAGATAACACAAGTAAACACAAAATGCAGTTTTTAAATTAAGGTGTTTATTATTAAGGGTAATGATAGAAAAATTCCATATTATCTATACTATTGATATTAATAATATATTATTATATTTGAGAAGTATCATACCTTTTATATGCCATGTTTAATGTTTATACAGTACATGCATTCCATATAGGATAAGTTTATACGTATATTCTTGGCCTGTTTCTGTGAGCAATTTCAGCGAGTTCAGACTGAGGATCAGTACATGCGTAAGGAATGATCTAAGCCATTTATTATAATCTCTTTGACATGTCCTGTTTCGGGTCACAGGAATGCACAGGAACTCCTCATCTTATAGATTAGTGTTTCATGGACGTTCTGTTAGTTCTATGGATCTCATGTCTTCATGACCCATGTCTCCAGAGTGCCTGACGTCCGCCTGGGTAAGCTCAGTTATCAGGACTGTCCCGTTCTGTCCCTTCCTTTATCCTCATCCTCCCTCTCCTTTCTCCTACCTATATATATCAGACTTAGAAGAATCAATCCTTTAGAGATTCTAGGTGTGTCTGAATGTCATGCCTTGTAACGTCCCCCCCAAGGTGGCCAATGGGTTGATTTTGTAATAAATGTACATAAATTCAACTTTCCGCCTGATTATTTGACTTTGAATAATTTAAGCTCAAAATTATTCTAACAGGTAAAAAAAATCCAAACCTACATGGCCCTGTGTGAAAAAGTGATTGCCCCCTAAACCTAATAACTGGTTGGGCCACCCTTAGCAGCAACAACTGCAATCAAGCGTTTGTGATAACTGCCAATGAGTCTTTTACAGCGCTGTGGAGGAATTTTGGCCCACTCATCTCTGCAGAATTGTTGTAATTCAGCCACTTTGGAGGGTTTTAGAGCATGAACCGCCTTTTTAAGTTCATGCCACAGCACCTCAATCGGATTCAGGTCAGGACTTTGACTAGGCCACTCCAGAGTCTTCATTTTGTTTTTCTTAAGCCATTCAGAGGTGGACTTGCTGGTGTGTTTTGGATCATTGTCCTGCTGCAGAACCCAAGTCCGCTTCAGCTTGAGGTCACAAACAGATGGCCGGACATTCTCCTTCAGGATTTTTTTGGTAGACAGCAGAATTCATGGTTCCATTTACCACAGCAAGTCTTCCAGGCCCTAAAGTAGGAAAACAGCCCCAGACCATCACAATACCACCACCATATTTTACTGTTGGTATGATGTTCCTTTTCTGAAATGCTGGGTTACTTTTACGCCAGATGTAACGGGACACACGCCTTCCATAAAGTTCAACTTTTGTCTCGTTAATCCACAGAGTATTTTCCCCAAAGTCTTGGGGATCATCAAAATGTTTTCTGGCAAAACTGAGACAAGCCTTTATGTTCTTTTTGCTCAGCAGTGGTTTTTGTCTTGGAACTCTGCCATGCAGGCCATTTTTGCCCAGTCTCTTTCTGATGGTGGAGTCATGAACACTGACCTTAACTGAGGCAAGTGAGGCCTGCAGTTCTTTGGATGTTGCTGTGGGGTCTTTTGTGACCTCTTGGATAAGTCGTCGCTGCGGTCTTGGGGTAATTTTGTTCGGCCGGCCACTCCTGGGAAGGTTCACAACTGTTCCATGTTTTCGCCATTTGTAGATAATGGCTCTCACTGTGGTTTGCTGGAGTCTCAAAACTTTATAAATGGCTTTATAGCCTTTTCCAGACTGATAGATCTCAATTACTTTGTTTCTCATTTGTTCCTGAATTTCTTTAGATCATAGCATGATGTCTAGCTTTTGAGGATCTTTTGGTCTACTTCACTTTGTCAGGCAGGTCCTATTTCAGTGATTTCTTGATTGAGAACAGGTGTGGCAGTAGTCAGGCTGGGTATGGCTAGAGAAACTGAACTCAGCTTCCCAAAGATGTGATAAAACATTTAATTTATGTTTTAACGGGGGTGGGGGTGGGGTCACTTTTTCACACAGGGCCATGTAGGTTTGGATTTTTTTACTCTTAATAATAAACACCTTCATTTAAAAACTGCATTTTTTATTTACTTGTGTTATTTTTGTCTAATATTTAAATTTGTTTGATAATCTGAAACATTTAAGTGTGACAAACATACAAAAAAAATGAAAAATCAGGAAGGGGGCAAACACTTTTTCACACCACTGTATATAAGTAATGGAGCTCATCTAATATATCGGTGTGTAAGCTGGGGAGAAGGGGTGGGACTCGACAAGTTCGTTCTTCTTCCCACTCCCTTTTGAATGTGTGATTTTGGTTGTACTCAACATTTTTTTGTTGAGATTTGTTTGCTTTGTCTTGTTCTGTTTACTTATTTACTACTATTTTTGATATTTCAGGATACGGTTTGTAAAATTATAATTTTGGTACAAATTCACTGTATGGTTACACATTCAGAATAAAATGAATTAAACTGAATATCAGACAGTGAGAAAAAGTTATGTGTCTTTTTATACAGTGTATGTAGGGGCTGAAAAGCTCATTGTGGTCAAATTTGACCAAACATAGTTTATTTTTCAACATAGTCTCCCCTTCGGTCCACACACTTCTTCCACTGATGTTGCACCGCTTGAATCCCTGTGGTTGAAAAATAAACCACATTTGGTCAAATATGACCACTATAAACTTTTCAGCCTTGCCTCATACTTCAATAATATTTTTGGTGTGTGAAGACATTTGTATTAATTTCTACAGTGCACTATGTTGCAGAATACTGATGAGAACACCAAAGTAAAGCAAAAACAAACAAACAAAAAGCCACGGGGGAGGGGGGAAATACTGTTTTAAATGTCAGTGAAAAACACAACAGCCCCTGAAAAAATAGAAAGATACAAAATAGGAGCAGACGTGACAAAACATTACAATGTGTCACAAAATAAATTTAAAATGTACAGGAAAATTAAAAAACACTGGCAGCTGCCAGTGGTACCCCTCAGCCTCTTTGTTTTTTGTTGAGATGTAGTTTATGTGGCATTTTGACTTTGACCTTTGACCCTGCAATCCCAAAACCATAGGCAGAGGTCAGGGTGACATGGTAAACCTGTGTACCAAATTTGGTGAGCCTAGCTTTACTCATTCTATAGCAATAGGGCATAGGAGAAGTTAACTGTGACCTTTGGCCTTTTGACCCCAAATCCACAGTCTGAGGTCAGGGTCTCAGAGTGAACATGTGTACAAAGTTTGGTGACCTTAGCTTTACTTTATGTATACTAATGGTGCAAAGGGAATGTTAACATTGATTTTTGACCGTCTGACCCCAAACCCAGGGTCTAAGCTGTCCAAGACTTGTGATATCAATTTCAAAAGTCTACATCATTTTTATCTTTATTATCATTTTATCTTTATGTAGTTATTGTGTTCACAAGATTTTGGGAAACTGACCTTTGACCTCGACCTAAAGGTCAGCGGTCACCCAAATTCAGACTCGTCCCAGATGTTTCATAGATACACCCATTGTATCAATTTGAAAAGCCCATGTCATTTCTTTCTGTAGTTCTGCATTCACAAGATTTAGGGAAAAATGACCTCTGACCTTGACCTAAACATCAGAGGTCATCAAAATTCAAACTTGTCTGAGATTTTTCATAGCTACACCTATGTTGTTGATTCGAAAAGCCCACATCAGGCTGCACGGTGGCGCAGTGGTTTAGCACTGTGACAGCACAGTTTTACCCTCGGCCGGGGGATCGCGGGGATCATGAGATCGTGGGTTCGATCCCAGCCCCCGACCAACAGTGAGCTGTGTGGAGTTTGCATGTTCTCCCCGTGTTGCGTGGGTTTACTCCGGGATTTCTCCGGTTTCCTCCCGCACACCAAAAACATGTAGGTTTAGGGCGCTCGCGCACGCAGCGACCAGCAGCCGGTGACTTGTCACCAGACTGCAAACCAAATCTACCTACGGGTACAAATAAGTAACAAAAAAAAAAAAAAAAAAAAAAAAAAAAAAAAAATCATTTCTTTCTCGGGTTATTGAATTCACAAGGTAGGTGATGACGGCACCATTGCAGCCCAGCTGCCCGGCAGGGTGACCACAATACCCTTCAGCCTTTAGAGGCTGAGGGGTAAAAAAAAAAAAAAAAAAATCACCCACAAAGAGATGTTCCTGCTAAAAAACAAAACAAAACATCCATCCATCCATCTTCTACCGCTTTTCCGGGGGTCCGGGTCGCGGAGGCAGCAGTTCAAGCAGAGAAGCCCAGACTTCCCTTTCCCCAGCCACCTGCTCCAGCTCTTCAGAGGGGATACCAAGGCGTTCCCAGACCAGCTGGGAGACATAGTCTCTCCACCGAGTCCTAGGTCTGCCCCAGGGGTCTCCTCCCAGTGGGACGTGCCTGAAACACCTCAAGTGGGAGGCGTCCAGGAGGCATCCTAATCAGATGCCCATACCACCTCAACTGACTCCTTTCAATGTGGAGGAGCAGCGGTTCTACTCTGAGCCTCTCTCGGATGACTGAGCTCCTCACCCTATCTCTGAGGGTGAGTCCAGCAATCCTACGGAGAAAGCTCATTTCAGCCGCTTGTATCCGCGATCTCGTTCTTTCGGTCATTACCCAAAGCTCGTGACCATAGGTGAGAGTAGGAACGTAGATTGACTGGTAAATCGACAGCTTTGCCTTAGAACTAAGCTCCCTCTTCACCACAACAGACCGGTACAACGTCCGCATCACTGCAGATGCTGCTCCAATCCGTCTGTCGATCTCTCGCTCCATTCTCCCCTCACTCGTGAACAAGACCCCAAGATACCTAAACTCCTCCACTTGGGGCAGGAGCCTGTCCCCAACCCAGAGAGGACAATCCACCTTTTTCCGGCTGAGGACCATGGACTCGGACTTGGAGGTGCTGATTCTCATCCCAGCCGCTTCACACTCAGCAGCAAACCGTCCCAGCAAGAGCTGTAGGTCATTGCTGGATGAAGCCAACAGGACAACATCATCTGCAAACAACAGAGATGAGATCCTGTGGTCACCAAGCATGACACCCTCCATTCCCTGGCTGCGCCTAGAAATCCTGTCCATAAAAATTATGAACAGGATCGGTGACAAAGGGCAGCCCTGGCAGAGTCCAACTCTCACTGGGAATGACTCCGACCGAGTGTTGGCAATACGAACCAAACTCTCACAACGGTCGTACAGAGACCGAATACCTCGTAACAACAAGCCCGATACCCCATACTCCCGAAGCACCCCCCACAAAAATCCACGAGGGACGAGGTCAAATGCCTTCTCCAAGTCCACAAAACACATGTAAACTGTTTGGGCAAACTCCCATGAACCCTCGAGAATTCTCGAGAGGGTAAAGAGCTGGTCCGATGTGCCACGGCCAGGATGAAAACCACATTGTTCCTCCTGAATCCGAGGTTCGACCAACGGCCGGACTCTCCTCTCCAGTACCTTGGCATAGACCTTCCCAGGGAGGCTGAGGAGTGTGATCCCTCTAAAGTTGGAGCACACCCTCCGGTCCCCTTTTTTAAAGAGAGGAACCACCACCCCGGTTTGCCATGCCAAAGGCACTGCCCCCGACCTCCACGCAATGTTGCAGAGGCGTGTCAACCATGACAACCCAACAACATCTAGGGCCTTGAGGTACTCAGGGCGAATCTCGTCCACCCCCGGGGCCCGGCCACCAAGGAGATTTTTAACCACCTTGGCGACCTCAGCCCCTGTGATAGGCGAGTCATCCCCCTCGTCCCCAAACCCTGCTTCCACTGTGGAAGGCGTATCAGTGGGATTGAGGAGATCCTCGAAGTATTCCTTCCACCGCCCGACGATGTCCCCAGTCGAAGTCAACAGTGTCCCATCCGCACCATACACAGTGTGGACGGGGAGCTGCTTTCCCCTCCTGAGCTGCCGGACAGTTTGCCAGAATCTCTTTGAGGCCGACCGAAAGTCTTATTCCATGGCCTCACCGAACTCCTCCCATACCCGGGTTTTTGCTTCAGCAACCACCCGAACTGCACTCCGCTTGGCCTGCCGGTACACCTCAGCTGCTTCGGGAGTCCCACAAGCCATCCAAGCTTGATAGGACTCCTCCTTCAGCTTAATGGCCCCCCTCACCACTGGTGTCCACCACTTGGTTCGGGGGTTGCCACCACGAGATGCACCGACCACCTTGCGGCCGCAGCTCTGGGCCGCCGCTTCAACAACAGAGGTGGGGAACATGGCCCATTCAGACTCCATGCCTCCAGACTCCCTCGGAATGTGGTTGAAGTTCTTCCGGAGGTGGGAGTTGAAGACCTTCCGGACAGGGGCCTCAGCCAGACGCTCCCAGCACACCCTCACTATACGTTTGGGTCTACCAGGTCTGAATGGCTTCCTCCCCTGCCATCGGATCCAACTCACCACCTAACCATTACAAAGTCTCTAAGTTAGGTTTACACTCAGCCTTTCACATCCATATCATTCACACAGTTGACAGCTCTGCACCTCTCTTTACTCAGGTGTCCAAGACATACGGTGGCAGGTCTGATGATACGATAACAAAATCGATCATCGACCTGCGACCTAGGGTGTCCTGGTGCACATATGGACACCCTTATGCTTGAACATGGTGTTCGTTATGGACAGACTGTGGTTAGCACAGAAGTCCAATAACTGAACACCACTCGGGTTCAGATCAGGCAGGCCGTTCCTCCCAATCACCCCCCTCCAGGTTTCACTGTCATTGCCCACGTGCGCATTGAAGTCCCCCAGTAGGACAATGGAGTCTCCAAGAGGAGCACCCTCCAGCACCCCAGTCACAGACTCCAAAAAGGGTGGGTACTCTGAAACATCATTTGATGCATAGGCACAAATGATGGTCAGGACCCGTTTCCCAACCCGAAGGCGCAGGGAAGCAACCCTTTCGTCCACCGGGGAAAACTCCAATATAGAGGCAGCAAGGTGGGGCGATACAAGAATACCCACCCCTGTTCGTCGCCTCTCGCCCGGGGCAACTCCAGAAAAGGCCAAGCTCCAGCCCCTCTCCAGGAGGCTGGTTCCGGAACCGGAGCTGTGTGTTGAAGTGAGGCCGACTATATCTAGCCGGTATCTCTCAACCTCGTACACCAGCTCAGGCTCCTTCCCCACCAGAGAGGTGACATTCCACGTACCAAAAGCCAGTTTAGAAAGCTTGGGATCAGTCCGCCAAGGTCTCCGCCTTTGACCGCCACCTGATCCACATAGCACCGGACCCCCATGATCCCTCCTGCAGGTGGTGAGCCCACTGGAGGGCGGACCCATGTAACTCCTTCGGGCTGAGCCCGGCCGGGTCCCATGGGTGGAAACCCGGCCACCAGACGCTAGCCTTTGAGCCCCTCCCCCAGGCCTGGCTCCAGGGTGGGGCCCCGGTAACCCCATACCGGGCGGGGTACACTGAATCCTTGATATACAATTCATGAGAGTCTGTTGGATCGTTATTAGTCTGGCCCTTCACCCAGGACCAGTTTGTCTTGGGAGACCCTATCAGCGGCAAATTGCCCCGGACGACATAGCTCCTGGGATCACTGGGGCACGCAAACCCCCCCACCACGATAAGGTGACGATCCATGAGGGGGCAAAACAAAACAAACAAACAAACAAAAAAACCTACCAAGCATCTTTACTGGAAAAGAAAACTAAGAAAAAACAGTACCAGAGGGTACACAAATACAAAATAGAAATTCAAACCAGACTGTCAATGATGGAGTCACTCATTCTGGAATGATGAAATCACCCCGACTGCTCAGGTCTCCTGACCTTTGACCTTTAAATTTAAGGTTAAGGTTAGTGTCTTGGAGAAGTAACGTTTTTTGTGAAATCAAAATGCTCAGATCTCCTGAGCTTTGACGGTGACTTTGACCTTGACCTCAACCTGGATGCAGACCTATCCGAGGATCGTTGTGAGTTTGGTGAGAGTCGAGGTAATTGCCTAGGAGGAGTAGTGATTTTTCTAAAATCATAAGTACCCAGATCTCCTGACCTTTGAGCACAACCTGGATGCAGACTCTCCTGAGGATCATTGTGAGTGAGTTTGGTGAGCATTGGGGAAAATGCCTCGGAGCAGAAGTGATTCCCATGAAATGTGGAGGGAAGAATGGACAGACAGACAAGCGGATGACAGACGCCGCGTCACTGTATTAGCTCCTTTCGGCTTTGCTGGAATGAGCTAAAAATAATAACGATAAAGTAACTATAGAAATAAGTCAATCAAAACCAAAGTCATCCAAAACAATTACAGTATTTTCCTTGTGTGTGTTTGCACCTCTGCCCAGCAGCACATTATATTATATCACTACAAATATCATCAATCTGAGTTTTTTTTCTAAATGGCACATGTTAAATGAATGATTTTGCCACAAGTTGAATGTAAAGAAGTTGAACTCTTAAACACAGGTAATCCATTCAGAGGTAAATCCAATGGCAACTAAAGATAAGCGTTTGTATGTTGGTTGTTACTGTTAATGCACAAAACACAAGAGTTTAACATTATACCCACCAACATCGTAGAGGTCGTGTTTTCCAGGAGATCCTGAGGCAGCATAAGTTAGTTAGGTGAAATGTTAAAAAAAAAAAGCCAGCATTAGTGAGACCCTCTTCATCTCTAGAATCATTGTTGTATGCATATTATATTATGAAGCTCAAGTATGCAAAACTGCAAGCGTTTAAACTAGGCCACAAACAGGAAAAAATACAATTTAAAGATGTATAAAGCATGTATCAACTGATTTCATGGGCATCTTTTTGTTAGTCTTTGTTAGATTTGTTCCACACAAGCCATTTATGAGAGGTCTTACATCAACAGGGCTGTTGTAAAATACCTATCAGATGGACCCTATAAACCAGGGGTTGGCAACATCTTCTACAGAGGTGTGGACATTTCTCCATGTATCGCAGTGTAGGCTTCTGCACTGATGTAAAACATTAATGACTGAGAGATTGCAATCTATGCAGCAATTGTACCCAGATGTAGAAGCTGGCACCCACACCAGACAAAATCTGGGTAACCTACTAGCCGCTCATAAAAAGTTCAAAATTTCATAACTTTTTGAGTTATGAACGAATTTGGATGAAATTTTCAGGTCAAGTCCGAAATGGGACAAGGAAGAAATGATTAGATTTTGGTGATGATCTGAGAGTGCATACCTCCACCAAGGGCTTTGTTTGTATTTGTGCAGCAGGATTACACAAAAACTACTGGATGGATTTGGATGAAATTTTCACCAGAGGTGCTTCTTGGCCTAGAGAGGAACCCATTACATTTTGGTGATGATCTGGGAATGCATACCTCAGCCAAGGCTCTTCTCACAGTGTGTCAGCCACAACACTCCAAAACTAATAGACAGACTTTGATGCAATTTTCACCACAAGTGGCTCTAGGCCTACACACAAACCCACTACATTTTGGAGGAGATCCATGACAGACTGAAGGAGCCTTGGCGGAGGTATGCGCTCTCTGAGTGCTTTTCTAGTTTTAGATGTTAATGCCACACTCTACTTGACTGTAGTGATGTGTGGGTAAGAGCACACTTAAGTGAAGAACTGGTTCTGAGCCTTCAATTATTACCTCCGCCAAGGAGGTAATGTTTTTACCGGGGTTTGTTTGTTTGTTTGTCTGTCTGTTACCAACATAACTCAAAAAGTTAGGAATGGATTTTGACAAAATTTTCTGGACAAGGAAGAAATGATTAGATTTTGAGAGTGATCCGGATCACCGTCTGGATCCAGGAATTTTTTAAAGGATTCTTTATCATTGCGAGATAGGGCCATTTTTAGTATATGTGTATATAACTCCACAATAAATGGTCAGGACACTTGACAAAAAAATACAGGATAAGATCCTAATAGGTTCTACGAAATATCAAAGACTGATCCCGATCCTGCAAAAAATCCGGATACTGTGATCCAGAACAGGAAATAATACGGGATCTTTGGAATTTTCATCACTGTAAGGTAACAAATTAAGATATAAACATACAACAAACACCAAAATATAGCCAAGACACTGAGGAATCAGTAGTGTGCCAATGGATTTGTTGTATCTTCAAAAGCTATGGAGCTACAGTATATCCAGAAGAAAACCGCCATAACTGAAAAAGTGATTTTTGTCAATAACTACTGAACTAATAAAGATATCAATGTGAATCCAATTGCTAAAGGTATGTTTTGATGGTCAAGGAATCTGAAAATATAGATAAAATAAATGTAGGACTTATATTTGGGTAAAATCCCAATATTAGGGGGAACTGAGGTACTTGGCGGAGGGCTGCACTCTCCGAGTGCTTTTCTAGTTTATCTATTTTTTTGTCAGCTAACACAAGACAGAATGATAAGATTAGTTCTCTGCAATAAAAGCAGGCACTGTGTGTACTTCTTCTTCTTTTAGATTTGATTGGCGGTTGGCAACCAGCTTGCAGGTGCATTACCGCCACATACTTCACTCTAGATCATCATTGCTAAGTGTGTGTACTGCTGTGACTGAATACCGTGTATTTTTTTTGGGGGGGGGGGTTTGCTGCATACACCCTTAATGCCGCCACTCATTTTTACCACTCAGTGTTTTGTAACTACCATGAGTTCTGTTCTGTGACATCATGCACATACGTACCCTCTATAGAGGGTATGTCCATGTCACCAAACGGCACTCATGTCAGTTAAAAACACTGAGTGGTAAAAATGAGTGGCAGCATTAAGGGTATTAATTTTGATCTGACATTTGTTTTTATAGGGGATTTATATCCACTGGGGCGCATCTTTAAGTGCATAAGAAGCAAATTCAAATGCCATAATCTGTGACCAGACCCAACCCACATACCACAAGTGGTTAGCGCTACGTAAAAGAGAACATGCCCAGTTGTATGTACGGTGGCCCAGATAATGCCTTAAAACTGCACTGATCCTTAACAGTTTAATGGTAAAACCCATCTTAATTTGGCTCAAGTTTTCAAAGCAGTTGAAAAAAAAAGCTATATAGCCTGGAGGATAATGGTTCGTTGTATTTGTTGTTATCAAATAACATTTAATATAATATCGTATGTGCATGATGTCACAGAACAGAACTCATGGTAGTTACAAAACACTGAGTGGCAAAAATGAGTGGCGGCATTAAGGGTGTATGCAGCAAACCCCCCCAAAATACAAAGTATTCAGTCACAGCAGTACACACACTTAGCAATGATGATCTAGAGCAGGGGTGTCGAACTCATTTTTACCGAGGGCCACATCAGCGTAATGACTGTCCTCAAAGGGCCAGATGTAACTTATAAATGTAACTGAATGTAATCGAATGTAATGTAAAATAAATGTAACTACTCCTTAATGTTAAATAACTCTGAATTTATTACTTATTCAAGTCACAAACTTTGCAGTTGCATAGAAAAAATATGTTTGCTTGTTGCTCTGTTATAACATAAACCTTTTTAATTTGTCAGCTTATGAAACCCACATACCTCCATCAATCATGGATCAAACTATCCAAGTGAATGAAGAAAAATAACATAATAAATAACTCTGAAAAAACTCAGAAAAATAAGACAATAAATATCCATTAAAATGGGCTTAATTACTGTAAAATCAACAATTGTGAGCTAAGAACATGTATGACAGATGTAGCATTTAAAAAAAGGCTGCACACAGCCTTGCATTGAAAACATCTGTTCGCACAGATAGGTGCTCCCAAACATGGACAGAACACAGGCAACATGAAGTCGAAGCTGTGGCATCACACCAGGGGGCAGCAGACGGTAAAAGTCCTGGATTGCAGCATACTGGAACTTTACTCTCAGGCCACTGTCACTTTGAAGCTCAATTAACTCCATCTGAAGGTGTTGGGGTGCAGTGCAGACATCGGTGGTGAAAGGATTGGCAAAGATGTCAAAGCCAGACTGCTGTGCTCTGAAGTCAGAGAAGCGCCGATCAAATTCAGTCTGTAACCGGCTCAGTTTGGTAGCCAACTGAGCACATGAAAAAGTCACACCGCCTCGTAACACAAAAGACATACCGGTCTTTCTCCTTGAAGCACAAACAAGTATTCGCCTTCCCATCTTTCTTGAAACAGTCTTCCGTCTGCATCAACTTTTCTCTTCCTGGACATTTTGGGATCATTATTTATTTCTGAATTCCACTCAGTAGCATTGATGTGGAAACACTGCCGTGTAGTGGCGGTGAGCCGTCACTTCACGGGTATCATAGTCGACAGGCATTGTGGGAAATGTAGTTTTTGGTCAAAGCACTCTTTTGACCTATTTATTTTTAGACACTCAGGCCTTTTAAGCTCTCGCGGGCCACATAAAATGACGTGGCGGGCCACATGTGGCCCGCGGGCCTTGAGTTTGACATATGTGATCTAGAGTGAAGTATGTGGTGGTAATGCACCTGCAAGCTGGTTGCCAACCGCCAGTGATTTAATGAACCAGCAGAAAACAGATGTCCAGTAGATTTTACACAGAAGAGCTGTAGTAAGAGCATTGGCTGCTCGGGTTTTTGTGTATCTGGAGAGTGTGTATAGGGCTGACAGAATCAACAACGAATCATTTTTCAAGGAAGACACTGAAACTTTTATAAAAGAAAAATATTTTTTTTCTTTTTTTTTCAAAGCAAGACAAATGTAATACATAAACATTCAATTACAAACCGATGAAAAATATGAGTGGCTGATAAAATTAAGACTCCACCTGCCACTGTGGCTGGCAGGAAGAAAGTTAACTTTTAGCACTAAGTGTAGCATTCTGACTGTCTGGCCTCTGCTGGATAATAAAGGTGGAAATGAACGTACTTCTATTGAATGTTGTTATCCTGCATTGAGTTAAGGCACAATCTAGCATGGCTGAATGAGAGGGAAGAATGCTCCAGGTGATTTAAAAAATCCACACAACTGATATTTTGAAAGTGGACATTTCGGCACTTTCAAAACAGATTTTATGGATTTCCTGGGAAGTATGAGGGAGTGGATCCAAGCCCATTGCTCAATAGAATCTGCTTTTAAAAAAAGTGTACAAAGCCAGCGCAAGCAACGCTCACAAAAGGAGGTTTAATAGTGTTGCAGCATCATGTGTTTAGCATAGTGGACATTTTTATTTTACTCTTTTCTGACTCTTTGCCCGACTTGCCCTGTCACAAGTACACAGCTCTGGACAGCGTGTTCGTGGGGTGAGACTGTGGGAGCAAGCAGCAAATGTCAGGTTGCATCCTAGTTTGTTTACTGCTGGTCTTCTCTAGCGGAACTTCACGCATCCTTAAGCTTGCTCCTCACCCTTTCGTAGCTCTCTGATTAGCCTCCTTCTTTAAGCTGCGACTCTGTGCAGGCTGATAGATGTGTGGTTTTATGCTTATTTGGTTGAAGCATTTGTGAGTTTCGACAAATGCTGATGCGAGAGAACTGGGCATTATCTTGGACAGCTTTCTGAGTCATGAGGGAAGTCCTAGTAATCCTGACTGTAAAGCTGCTTGATCCTCAGGGAAAACGTTCTCAGCCTGACTCTCTCAGGTTTTTACGGTGACAGAAAAAAATCTTGTTTTTGTTCAAAAGATTGCTGATGTGTTTGTTTCTACCACTTCTGAGTCAGAGCAAGATAACTAAGGGAATTGAGTTAATTTTTTTGAAAGCATGTTTCCAGTGTTGACATTTCAGTTTGTGAGGGTGCACAGTACCTAGAGCTGGAGCGCTGGCACTCCTGCAACAAACTGCAGCCAAAACACAAACAGGGAACAGAAGAGACGTCCGACAGCAAAGCAGACATGAGGAGAAGAAGAGCAGAAAATGCACAGAAAATGAGGTAGTGGGAGCAGAGTTAGTTTGCAAAGGGTTATTCATAGGAACAAAATTCAAAGAACTTGTTTTTATCAGGTTCAGGTTACTTTGGATTTGTTTTGCAGTCAGGTGACATCCTTTTAGACACATATTTGCAAAACACAATTACATTCAACATGAACACAAACACAGGCACACATGAAGCTGACTATAAACACGATAAAAGTACTCAAGGCTCCATCAATCAGGATATAAGACAAAAAAAAAGAGATAAGAGAGAAGGGTCATAGTAAAAAAGTTAAAAGCTAGATCAAAGAGATTATAAACTCAATAAAAGTCTAAAACCCAAATAAAAAAACCTACATAAATAAATAGAAAATAAAATTCATAAATAGAAAAATAAATTATGTGCAATATATTGCTACATCTTGTTCAACTCTTTAACAGCAGCAGGAACAAAGCTGTTTTTGTAGCGCTGGGTTTTACTTTTTGGGACAGCAAACCTCCGTCTGGAGGGAAGAAGCTGAAAGTGGCAGTGCAAAGGGTGGGAGTCATCATTTAAGATGGAGGAAGCAATCCTCTGTACCTGTCTGGTGTACAGGGATGTCAGGCTCAGCTGTGACTCACCAAGCAAACAGCTGGACCATTTAACTACCTGGTCTAAGGATTTCCTCTGTTTCAGTTTTATCTGACCAAACCATGACACTAAAGAAAAGGATAAAACAGATTCAATAAAAGCCTGATAAAACATTGTCATTATGGTTTGGTCAATATGAAAGTGTGTGAGTTTCCTTAAACAATGCAAATGTTGCTGACCCTTTTTGCACACCCTTTCACAGTTCTCTTCAAAGTTTAAATTACTATCAATGATCGTCCCAACATATTTGTAAGCTTGCACACATTCAATGATCTGGCCTTTTAGTACAGTGACTTTGTGCCTGGGAGTTTTCCTCCTAAAGTCAATAATCATATCTTTAGTTTCTGTCATATTCAGCTGCATGTAGGAATCCTCACACCAGTGAACAAAATCATCAACTACTGGGCCGTGGCCGCTCTCACCATCCTGAAGGAGACTGACAATAACGGAATCATCAGCATACTTTATAATGTGTCTGTTGTCATGTCTGCTCTGACACATGTTTGTGTACAGAATGAAGAGTAGAGGTGACACCACACACCCCTGAGGAGAGCCAGTAGAAGAACACTTTTGGTCAGACAGTGTACCATTGACCCTTACTCTCTGTGTCCTGTTGGTTAAAAAATCCAGAATCCAGCCCACCAGATTATTACTCAAATCAAATTGTTGCAGGAGCCTTTCAACAAAAATGTGAGGTTGGATTGTATTAAAAGCAGAAGAAAAGTCCACAAATAAAAGCCTGGCGTGTGTCCCATTAAAATCCAGATGTTTAAAAAGCACGTTAAGAAGAATGACAGTGGCATCCTCCACTCCTCTGTGAGGCCTATAGGCAAACTGCAGAGGATCTAATGCATGCTCAGTCTGCTTTAGGACCTCAAATCTGACCAGTTTTTCAAAAATTTTCATTAAAATTGAAGTCAAAGCAACTGGTCTAAAATCGTTTACCGTTTTAGGACAGCTGGATTTTGGAACAGGGACAACCACAGCATCTTTCCAGACCTTAGGGACATGTTGTGTCTGTAAGGACTTAGTAAAAATGTAGTGAAACATGGGACTCAGTTCATGTGCACAGGACTTTACCAAGTGCCCACATACTGTATATTATCAGGGCTTCACTTTTACAGCACAGAATGCCTTTTTAACATCCTGCAACTCAATATTAAAGTGCTGATTGTCTTTGTTTCTGTTTCAAATCTTGGGCTTCTATGCTAAAATCAAAGGAATCAAAACGACCATAAAAACAATTAAGAACGCTCTGTGCTCTGAATGCCTGCAATAGTTTTTATACTAGCCCAGGCTGAACCAAGCTTCTTTGCTGCCATTTTTCTTTCCATTTCTGATTTATAATTCTGTTTTCCTCTTAAAATTTCGGACTTCAGCTCTTTTGTGGCAACCTGCAGCTCAGAAACAACTCCCTGTTTAAAGGCAAGTACTTTCCTCTGTAAGCAGGATTTAACTGATTTGGTAACCCATGGCTTGTTGTCGGGATATATTTTGACACGTTTACATGGAACTATCATATCCCTGCAAAAAGCCATGTAAGAGCATGTCATGTCCACCAAAGAGTCCAAATCATCCCCGCAGGACAGTGTGAACACCTCCCAGTCCACACAGTTAAAACATTCTTGGAGGCAGAGCACTGAATCATCTTTCCAGACCTTTATGTCTCTGGTCTTTGTCTTCTCTTTTTTGAGAGCAGTTTTAAATGTGGGCAGCAAATATCATTATTAGCTGGTCAGAGGTTCTAAAAATGTGTGGCACAGAGTTACTGCATTCAATACATACACTGCAAAACCTGATGACTTAGTTCAATTCCAAGTGTTTGAAGAAACTGATTGCCTTGAATCATTTGTTTCAAGGCAACTGTTTGCATCTAAAACTCAAATATCCTAGCTAAAAGCATCAACATATGTACAACAGTAACACACAGTAAACTGACAGTCTAACTACGGAGATGTTTATTTTCCATCATTAAACACTTCCCATCAGCCCTTCCCTCAGCACAAGACATAACTTAGACATTGTATTTTGGGCTAAATCAGGTCCATCGGTTCAAGCCTTAATTTAGCCCAGAAACAGACGTTGAAAATTGGGCTGTTTTTAGTCCATCTAGTACAGACCATATTTAAAGGGGTCATTGACTGCACTTTTTCTAATAGCTCACACATGTCTTAATGAAGTCTTTCTGACATATTTTGTTCACATTTTCTTTAATTTTTTAATTACTGAAGCAATTTTTTTCTGGCTTTCTTGAAATGCTCTGATTTAAAGCCTGTCACTTTAAAAAACATCCTTCAGCTGTTCAACGCTGCCCTCCCTTTTACATCAGTTAGCCATTAGCTGAGTTGCTTCTAGTCTCCTTCTAGCTGGGATGAGCAAGGCTGGTTCACTGATCTGCAGTCGGTTGTGTGTCTCGTGTCGTTCCGGCCCTTCTCCCAGCGGTGTCACTGGGATGCCACAACAAATTGACAGCGCCATGCGCCGGGCAACACACCGATCACCGCAACCCGAGCCAAACTGCTGGATCTCAAAATGCAGTGTCTTGCTCCCCGGGACTTCGCTCCTCTCCCACGGCCAGCTGGGGGATGTGCCATCAAGCAGTTCCCCAACATTACCTGTGGGGGTGAAGTGGAGTCACGCGGGGCCCCAGAAAATGGTGGGGGAGCTATGGGGGTGCAGCTTTGGGTTGCGCCGTAGGTGGTTGCTGCAACCGGCGCGACGGTGCCGGCTGCGGGGTCATGGCATGGCCGCTGAGGGGTGGGTTGTAGCGGTGTGGGGTATATTGTGGACTGTGGACGGGGGAACCAGGTGGTGACAGGGATGGTTATTAGGATGACTAAGATCTGAAGAAAATAACAATATAAGCTGCGCTTGGTTCAAGCTTCCTGGTATTAGCTTGGGGGCTAATAGCTCAGGGGCTAATAACCTTTAGCACTCCTCCATCTACAGCACAGGTGTCAAACTCATTCCATGGAGGGCCAGACCCTGCAGGTTTTACCTCCACCCAGTGTCTTCAGCAGGTGATTTCTCTGAATTTCTTCCCACTGATTGCTGATCAGTGAAAACACCTGCTGAAGAGACTGGGTGGAAGTAAAACCTGCAGGGTATTGGCCCTCCATGGAATGAGTTTGACACCCCTGATCTACAGTATATGACAGACAGCTAGGTGGGCCAATAATAGAGCAGTGGGCTGGTCTCAAGAACGGCAGTGTGTGGGCTTTTTGAACACTTGACATAGAAGATTTACCAGGAAAAGTCAAAAAACTTTTTGGGAGTTTCTCTGAGAGAAAAACGAGATAAAGGCAGTGTGCTTTTTTCAGATTGTTGACTATTTGGAAAATTTTGGGCTAATTACATGACCAGTTGACACATTTGAGACAGTTAAAACCTACAAACATACCATTTTTCAGTCAGTGACCCCTTTAACAAGAAAACAGTTGCTGAAAACTAGGCTGTGCCTGACCACAAAGGATTTGGCTTAAATCTATCCTCAAAATAGTTTTTGGCATTTGGTGATGGTGGTCTGACTCTTAAAAGTCAAATATACTTTTACAACCACTGGGACTCTTTGTTAAAAGTGTTTTATAAAAATGCATATTTTTAACAGCTTTTTTTTAAAGTTCATCATTTTGTAGTATTCCAAGGTTGGGGCACACGCTCTCTCCTCTACCATCTCTGCTGATTGCTAAACAAGGCCTGCTGTGCTGATTACCACCTGCTTCTACCTGCTGCTATAAAGATCAGTTTGCCTGTCTTTGGATTCTTTTTGCAAGATTGTGTTTGTGGGTCCTTATTTTTGTAGCAAGAAAGAGTTGAACCCCTTTAAAATGAAAAAAAAAATCTCAACAAAAACAAATTTGGGTCACTCTCTAAAACAACAGAAAAAAATTAAACAGTTACATAGAATAAAAATTATCATTCATTTTATTATCGCTTTTTTCATTGAAAAAGTATTGTAAATGAATTAAAAATATATAGCATGCATCCAGAAAAATGTTATAAGTTTATGAGAGGAGTAAAAAGAAAATCACAAATTTGCAAAACCGGGCAAAAAAACAAAACAAAAACAGTCACATATTTAAGAAACTGGGAAAAAAGTTAAGAATTTATGAGACTGGGGACAAAATTCACAAATTTATTTGTGGGCCAGACCAAATAATGTGTAGGACTGCATCTGGCCCCTGGGCCTTGGTGATGACAACTGTGTTTTAGAGAAACAAATAGCCGTGAACAAAATTGTTGGTACCCCTCTGTTAATGAAAGAACAACCCACAATGGTCACAGAAATAACTTGAATCTGACAAAAGTGGTAATAAATAAAAATTCTATGAAAATTAACCAATGAAAATCAGACAATACTTTTGAATTGTGGTTCAACAGAATTACTTTAAAAAACAAACTCATGAAACAGGCCTGGACAAAAATGATGGTACCCCTAGAAAAGATTGAAAATAATGTGACCATAGGGACATGTTCAACCAAGATGTGTCCTCTAATTAACATCACAGGTGTCTACAAACTTGTAATCAGTCAGTTGGCCTATTTAAAGGGTGACAAGTAGTCACTGTGCTGTTTGATGACAATGGTGTGTACCACACTAAACATGGACCAGCGGAAGCAAAGGAGAGAGTTGTCTCAGGAGATTAGAAAGAAAATTATAGACAAGCATGTTAAAGGTAAAGGCTATAAGACCATCTCCAAGCAGCTTGATGTTCCTGTGACTACAGTTGCACATATTATATAGAAATTTAAGATCCACAGGACTGTAGCCAACCTCCCTAGACGTGGCCGCAGGAGGAGACAGATAATACAAATGGTAACAAAAGAGCCCAGAACAACCTCTAAACACATTCATGGTGAACTCCAAGGTCAAGGTACATCAGTGTCAGATCGCACCATCCATCATTGTTTGAGCCAAAGTGGACTTCATGGGAGACGACCAAGGAGGACACCACTGTTGAAAACAAATCATAAAAAAGCCAGACTGGAATTTGCCACACTGCATGTTGATAAGCTACAAAGCTTCTGGGAGAATGTCCTATGGACAGACGAGACAAAACTGGAACTTTTTGGCAAGGCACATCAGTTTACCCGAATGGAAACTATGGAAATTGGATTGTGGCTTAATGCTATTGTCACCACTCTTCAACAAGAACCGGGCCAGGGGGAGCCCAAGAATTGGAACCTGCGTGATTTGACTGTGGATTGGTATGAGCACAGGATTTTCTGTTTGGCCTTGAAGTTCAGAATCAGAATCAGAATCAGAATCAGGTTTATTGCCATTGTTCATGTAGTACACAAACTAGGAATTTGTCTCGGTACAATGCTGCAACATTAAACATGATAAGATAAGAGAAATAAACTATACATGTAATAAAGTGTAGGATAAGATTAAGTGATACTGGTCAACAGTTAAAATATATATTAGCCAGCAGCAGATACTGTGGAGAACTATATAGTGCAGTCGGTAATGCAGGAAGAAAACAGTGATGATTGACATGAGTCTGGTTGAGCTGCTGTACATGGTGCACGAGAGTCACTTAGTGTTCAGCAGTCTAATGGCAGAGGGGAAGAAGCTGTTCATGTGACGGGAGGTTTTAGTCTGGATGGACCGAAGTCTTCTACCAGAGGGGAGGGGGGCAAACAGTACGTGACCAGGGTGTGAGGGATCGGCTATGATCCGGCCAGCACGCCTCCGGGTCCTGGAGATGTACAGATCCTGGAGAGATGGGAGCTTGCAGCCGATCACCTTCTCAGCAGTGCGCACGACGCGCTGCAGCCTTAGTCTGTCCCTGGCAGTGGCTCCTGCGTACCACACGGTTATGGAGGTGGTGAGGATGGACTCGATGATGGCTGTGTAGAACTGCACTAACATCTTGGTGGGTAGCTTGAGCTTCCTCAGCTGCCGCAGGAAGAACATCCTCTGCTGGGCTTTTTTGATGAGTGAGCTGATGGTCAGCTCCCATTTGAGGTCCCTGGTGATGGTAGTGCCTAGGAAGCGGAAGGAATCAGCAGTGGTGATGGGAGAGCCTGAGAGGGTGAGGGGGGGCAGAGGAGTAGTGACTTTCCTGAAGTCTACAATCATCTCCACTGTCTTCAGAGCGTTCAGCTGCAGGTTGTTATTGCTGCACCAGGACGCCAGCTGGGCCACCTCTCTCCTGTAGGCGGACTCGTCGCCGTTGGAGATGAGCCCGATGAGGGTGGTGTCGTCCGCAAACTTGATCAACTTGACAGACTGGTGGCTGGAGGTGCAGGAGTTGGTGTAAAGGGAGAAGAGTAGGGGGGAAAGTACACAGCCCTGGGGTGATCCGGTGCTGATGCTAGTATAGTCTGAGACAGTCTTTCCCAGCCGCACATGCTGCCTCCGGTCCGTCAGGAAGTCGATGATCCACCTGCAGAGGGAGTCAGGCACGTTGAGCAGGGACAGCTTGTCCCGGAGCAGAGCGGGGCGGATGGTGTTGAATGCGGAGCTGAAGTCCACAAACAGGATCCTGGCGTAGGTTCCCGGGGAGTCCAGGTGCTGCAGGATGGAGTGGAGGGCCAGGTTGACTGCATCGTCTACAGACCTGTTGGCTCGGTAGGCAAACTGCAGCGGGTCCAGGAGAGGGGTGGTGATGGACTTGAGGTGGGACAGGACCAGGCGCTCAAAGGACTTCATGACTACAGAGGTGAGCGCTACAGGTCTGTAGTCATTAAGTCCAGTGATCCGTAGAAGTTCCTGGTGTATCAAAATTATTCGGGAGAGCTAATCAATGCGGACCCCGGCGTAGCTCCCCCAACAACAATTTCCAGCTGGGGGGAGCACGGATAGCGGCAAATGGGATTAACATGGAATTTACCATCTGGCATGCACTGAAGAGAGAATGGACTCTCTTGGACATGTTATCTATGTTTCGGTAGGTGGATATCATCTGGAGTCGCTGAGTGCTTTCCAAAGAATGACTTAAAGCCTGTAAATTGTGATGCACAATCGCTGAGAGATGAAATTTTACTCTAAGTGAGCTGTGCCTTTCGACCTTGATTCGGCGCCCTTGAAGACCACTCATTCCTCCTGGGAAGATAAGGCTGAAGGGAGTTAACCCAATCATTCGACAATTGTTGTTGTTCTGCAGACCAGCTCGAAGGACAGCGTTACCATGTGTCTGGACTAAAGAACACTTGACTGAATAACATCTATCCGTTGCCAGAGGGTGCCCTCTGCTGTTCACCAGCAATGACACACCTACATTACACTTTGCATTCAACATTACATGACTGATACATGTAAACTGACACAAATATACATACACTGACTCTCTCAACTCTCCTGTTTTGTTAATGTGTGATCTATTGTCTGCTAATTGTGCATAGAGGGTTTTTTTCTGTGTAATCAAAATTTGGCTCATTGAGCTTTATATGAGCTTATACGAGCGTTATTCTGATAACTATGTTTTTTCTCTCTGCCTATTGTGTCCCCCCCCCCCTTCCCCTCTTTACCCTCACTGCATGACAGGCGCCTTCATGGCTGCCGCGTCATTGGATGCGCCTAACGTGCGCGCCCAATGTCAAGTCAAATTCCTTGTGTGTTTACTTGTAAATATCCTTGGCAATAAAGCTGATTCTTCTTCTTCTTCTTCTCTATGTTCACAGACACAAAAATGAAGCATACCAAGAAAAGAACACTGTCCCTACTGTGAAACATGGAAGACGTTCTGTTATGTTCTGGGGCTGCTTTGCTGCATCTGGCACAGGGTGTCTTGAATCTGTGCAGGGTACAATGAAATCTCAAGACTATCAAGGTATTCTAGAGAGAAATGTGCTGCCCAGTGTCAGACAGCTTGGTCTCAGTCGCAGGTCATGGGTCTTGCAACAGGATAATGACCCAAAACACACAGCTAAAAACACACAAGAATGGCTAAGAGTGAAACATTGGACTATTCTAAAGTGGCCTTCTATGAGCCCTGATCTAAATCCTATTGAACATCTGTGGAAGGAGCTGAAACATGCCGTCTGGAGAAGGCACCCTTCAAACCTGAGACAACTGAAGCAGTTTGCTCATGAGGAGTGGGCCAAAATACCTGCTGAGAGGTGCAGAAGTCTCATTGACAGTTACAGAAATCGTTTGATTGCAGTGATTGCCTCAAAAGGTTGTGCAACAAAATATTAAGTTAAGGGTACCATCATTTTTGTCCAGGCCTGTTTCATGAGTTTGTTTTTTAAAATAATTCTGTTGAACCACAATTCAAAAGCACTGTCTGATTTTCATTGGTTAATTTTCATAGAATTTTTATTTATTACCACTTTTGTCAGATTCAAGTTATTTCTGTGACCATCGTGGGTTTTTCTTTCATTAACAGAGGGGTACCAGCAATTTTGTCCACGTGTGTATATGTTTCAAAGCACAGAATTACAGCTTTAACCTATGCACTAATAAGGAATGTAAATCCTTCTTAGACATTTGTTGTACCATCATCTCAGGTGTAAAAACTCACTCAGACTGTAGTCCTGGTTGTGGCTGTGCACAGGAGAGAGGTGGACAGGAGATAAATATCCTCCACCTCTCTCTCCATCGCAGTTCAACTCGGCCTTCGGCTCCCTCTTCTTACTCAGCTTCCCAGGAAGAGTCTGGTACCTGCTCAGCTCCATGAGTGTATTCTGTAAATTATTAAAAAAAATAAACTGCTGGTTAATCTAGAACCACATTTCAAATAAATCAGAATTTAAGCTAAAGATGAACTGTTATTTTCCATAGTTCTTGGGACTGTCATTTTAGATGAGTTTTGAAGCCTTTGATAAGAAATCCATGAAGTCATGAGGTGATTTGTGCTTTTGCTCTGTTGCATAAGAGAGCATTTTTGGAGGAAGAATGTCTGATGATGCTGGGATCTGACCAGCCATCAAAGTCTGGAGGAGAAAGGCCAACAGCTGGGAGGCATCTATGATGCCAAACACTACTGACAGCCTCTTCAGGTGGGTCTCAGCTATTCTGTGTCTGTTTGGGTGTGTAGGTGTGTGTGCAGCATAAGGGTATATGGCTGTCATGATTTTTTTTTTCTTATTTATAGAAGGAACTCAGCTGTGAACTTGTCACACTAGGAACATGCGGTCAAAAGGGAACTGGAGCGTCACATAACTACACAGCAAAACATCTCACTGCAAATTACACAATATTGAGGCAGCTTATTATGAAAACTTGCATTAAAATTTTGACTTTTTTGTGCAGTTTTCTGGCTCAGATGCTGTCACAGTATCTGAGCCAGCAAAATTTAAAGCAAATTGCATGTCATTTTCAGAGACAGTGGTTTTAGACTTCAAACTAATGCAGTAGATATAAAAAGTATACACAAAGTGGTAAAAATACCTCGCTTTTATGAGTCATTTCCAATTTCCCACCTTTATTGTGACCTAAAACCTGCACAATTTAATTGAAAAACAAACAAATCTGGTCCAAATTTTCAGTTGGATTTAGGTTTGGACTCTGACTGGGTATTTCAAAGCTTTATTTTTTGTCTGGTGAAACCATTCTTTTGTTTTTGTTATTAATGTGCTGAAAAATGGCATTTCTCTTCATCTTCAAATTTCTAGCAGACTCCTGAAGACTTTGGGTCATAAATGACTCATTTTTGGAACTGTTCATAATTCCCTCCACCTTAATTAAAGACCCAATTCCAGCTTAAGAAAAATAACCTGAAAGCAAGATGCTGCCACCACCATGCTTCATCATAGGTATGGTGTTCTTTTGGTAATGCACTGTTGTTTTTGTGCCAAACATACCTTTAGACTTGTGGCCAAAAGGTTCAACCTTGGTTTTATTAGATCATAACACATTTGGGGAAAAGTGTGTGTGTGTGTGTGTGTGTGTGTGTGTGTGTGTGTGTTTTCCCCCCAAATTTAGCTGGGCCTGGATTTTTTTCATTTTGTAGGTTTTTTTGACATATGGAGAATATGGGAGATTGCTGTCACTTGGACTGGAGTGGTAGCACGGTGGCAGCACGGTGGCGCAGTGATTAGCACAGTGGCAGCACAGCAAGAAGGTCATGGGATCGATTCCACCCTTGACCATCGTGGGTTTGATCCCACCCCCAGACCATCGGTGACCCTTGTGTGTGGAGTTTGCATGTTCTCCCTGTGTCTGCGTGGGTTTACTCCGGGTACTCCGGTTTCCTCCCACATGCCAAAGACATGCAGGTTAGGTTAATTGGCATCAACTGGGGATTCTAAATTGTCCTTAGGTGTGGATGTGAGAGTGAATGGTTGTCTGTCTCTCTGTGTTGGCCCTGCGATGGACTGGCGATCTGTCCAGGGTGTACCCTGCCTCTCACCCAAAGATGCTGGGACAGGCTCCAGCCCCCCCGCGACCCGAAAGGATTAAGCGGCAGAAGATGGATGGATGGATGGATGGATGGATGGATGGATGGATGGATGGATGGACTGGAGTGGTGAGCTAGTCGTAGAACATCTGTCCCACAGCTGGGAGGTTGTGGGTTTATTCCCTGGCCAGGCCATACCAAAAGAACTGATTAAAAAAATGGTACTTTCCACGTTCTAGCTTGGTGCTCAACATGATACAATGGGGAAAGGAAAGTTGGTTACCCGACCACAGGGTGAGTACAAGCCAGTGCACTCTTAGTGCTGGTCCCAAGCCCGGATAAATGGGGAGGGTTGCATCAGAATCAGAATCAGATTTATTGCCATTGTTCATGTAGTACACAAACTAGGAATTTGTCTCGGTGCAATGCTGCGACCTCAGCCCCTATCACAGGGGCTGAGGTCGCCAAGGTGGTTAAAAATCTCCTTGGTGGCCGGGCCCCGGGGGTGGACGAGATTCGCCCCGAGTACCTCAAGGCCCTGGATGTTGTTGGGTTGTCATGGTTGACACGCCTCTGCAACATTGCGTGGAGGTCGGGGGCAGTGCCTTTGGCATGGCAAACCGGGGTGGTGGTTCCTCTCTTCAAAAAAGGGGACCGGAGGGTGTGCTCCAACTTTAGAGGGATCACACTCCTCAGCCTCCCTGGGAAGGTCTATGCCAAGGTACTGGAGAGGAGAGTCCGGCCGTTGGTCGAACCTCGGATTCAGGAGGAGCAATGTGGTTTTCGTCCTGGCCGTGGCACATCGGACCAGCTCTTTACCCTCTCGAGAATTCTTGAGGGTTCGTGGGAGTTTGCCCAACCAGTTTACATGTGTTTTGTGGACTTGGAGAAGGCATTTGACCGCGTCCCTCGTGGATTTTTGTGGGGGGTGCTTCGGGAGTATGGGGTATCGGGCTTGTTGTTACGAGCTATTCGGTCTCTGTACGACCGTTGTGAGAGTTTAGTTCGCATTGCCAACACTCGGTCGGAGTCATTCCCAGTGAGAGTTGGACTCCGCCAGGGCTGCCCTTTGTCACCGGTCCTGTTCATAATTTTTATGGACAGGATTTCTAGGCGCAGCCAGGGAATGGAGGGTGTCATGCTTGGTGACCACAGGATCTCATCTCTGTTCTTTGCAGATGATGTTGTCCTGTTGGCTTCATCCAGCAATGACCTACAGCTCTTGCTGGGACGGTTTGCCACTGAGTGTGAAGCGGCTGGGATGAGAATCAGCACCTCCAAGTCCGAGTCCATGGTCCTCAGCCGGAAAAAGGTGGATTGTCCTCTCCGGGTTGGGGACAGGCTCCTGCCCCAAGTGGAGGAGTTTAAGTATCTTGGGGTCTTGTTCACGAGTGAGGGGAAAATGGAGCGAGAGATCGACAGACGGATTGGAGCAGCATCTGCAGTGATGCGGACGTTGTACCGGTCTGTTGTGGTGAAGAGGGAGCTTAGTTCTAAGGCAAAGCTGTCGATTTACCAGTCAATCTACGTTCCTACTCTCACCTATGGTCACGAGCTTTGGGTAATGACCGAAAGAACGAGATCGCGGATACAAGCGGCTGAAATGAGCTTTCTCCGTAGGATTGCTGGACTCACCCTCAGAGATAGGGTGAGGAGCTCAGTCATCCGGGAGAGGCTCAGAGTAGAACCGCTGCTCCTCCACATTGAAAGGAGTCAGTTGAGGTGGTATGGGCATCTGATTAGGATGCCTCCTGGACGCCTCCCACTTGAGGTGTTTCAGGCACGTCCCACTGGGAGGAGACCCCGGGGCAGACCCAGGACTCGGTGGAGAGACTATGTCTCCCAGCTAGTCTGGGAACGCCTTGGTATCCCCTCTGAAGAGCTGGAGCAGGTGGCTGGGGAGAGGGAAGTCTGGGCTTCTCTGCTTGAACTGCTGCCTCCGCGACCCGGACCTCCGGAAAAGCGGTAGAAGATGGATGGATGGATGGATGGATGGCAATGCTGCAACATTAAACATGATAAAATAAAAGAAATAAACTATACATGCAATAAAGTGTAGAATAAGAATGAGTAATACTAGTCATCAGTTTTAAATATATTAAGCAGCAGATATTGTGGAGAACCATATAGTGCAGTCGGTAATGCAAAAAGAAAACAGTGATGATTGACATGAGTCTGGTTGAGCTGCTGTACATAGTGCACGAGAGTCAATAAGTCACTTAGTGTTCAGCAGTCTGATGGCAGAGGGGAAGAAGCTGTTCATGTGACGGGAGGTTTTAGTCTGAATGGACCGAAGTCTTCTACCTGAGGGGAGAGGGGCAAACAGTACGTGACCAGGGTGTGAAGGATCGGCTATGATCCGGCCAGCACGCCTCTGGGTCCTGGAGATGTACAGATCCTGGAAAGATGGGAGCTTGCAGCTGATCACCTTCTTAGCAGTGCGCATGACGCGCTGCAGCCTTAGTCTGTCCCTGGCAGTGGCTCCTGCGTACCACACGGTTATGGAGGTGGTGAGGATGGACTCGATGATGGCTGTGTAGAACTGCACTAACATCTTGGTGGGTAGCTTGAGCTTCCTCAGCTGCCACAGGAAGAACATCCTCTGCTGGGCCTTTTTGATGAGGGAGCTGATGGTCGGCTCCCACTTGAGGTCCCTGGTGATGGTGGTGCCTAGGAAGCGGAAGGAATCTGCAGTGGTGATGGGAGAGCCTGTGAGGGTGAGGGGGGGCAGAGGGGTTGTGACTTTCCTGAAGTCCACAATCATCTCCACTGTCTTCAGAGCGTTCAGCTGCAGGTTGTTGTTGTTGCACCAGGACGCCAGCTGGGCCACCTCTCTCCTGTAGGCGGACTCGTCGCCGTTGGAGATGAGCCCGATGAGGGTGGTGTCGTCCGCAAACTTGATCAGCTTGACAGACTGGTGGCTGGAGGTGCAGGAGTTTGTATAAAGGGAGAAGAGTAGGGGGGAAAGTACACAGCCCTGGGGTGATCCGGTGCTGATGCTAACAGAGTCTGAGACAGTCTTTCCCAGCCGCACATGCTGCCTCCGGTCCGTCAGGAAGTCGGTGATCCACCTGCAGAGGGAGTCAGGCACGTTGAGCAGGGACAGCTTGTCCCAGAGCAGAGCGGGGCGGATGGTGTTGAATGCAGAGCTGAAGTCCACAAACAGGATCCTGGCATAGGTTCCCGGGGAGTCCAGGTGCTGCAGGATGGAGTGGAGGGCCAGGTTGACTGCGTCGTCTACAGACCTGTTGGCTCGGTAGGCAAACTGCAGCGGGTCCAGGAGGGGAGTGGTGATGGACTTGAGGTGGGGCAGGACCAGGCGCTCAAAGGACTTCATGACTACAGAGGTCAGCGCTACAGGTCTGTAGTCGTTAAGGCCAGTGATCCGTGGCTTCTTGGGGACAGGGATTGTACACCGGATGAAGGGCATCCGGTGTACAATTCTTGCAAAATCAAATATGCAGACCCATGGTTTGCTGTGGTGACCCCCAACAGGGAGCAGCCGAAAGAAGAAGTTTTCTTGTAAATTTGCAACTTTTTCTCTTTAAATATTGTTTTTTTTTTTTTTTTTTTATAAATTTGAAATGTTTTTTTGTGACCTGTCACATGTAGCACACCAACCAGGACTTGCTAGAAATTCCTACAGGTCCTACAGTGCTGCCGTAGGCCTCTTGGCCACCTCTCTGTCCACTTTTAAACTTGCCTTTTCATCAATTTTGGAGGGATGTCCAGTTCTCAGTATCATTACTGTTGTCCCATATTTTCTCCACGTCTTGATGACCATTGTCACTGTGCTCCCTGATGTGATGCTGTGGAAAATCTTTTGCTTTGTTTTCTTGTTTTGCATTGCAAGTTGAAAATTTTTTAGTATTAAGATTTTTGTTTTACAAACCAACACAGTTGATGACCTTGAGCTCTGGGATATTGTGATGAGCATTTTTGACTTAAACATGTATAGATCAAAAAAACAGGTTGAATAATTGAAAGAAGCAACACATTAGTCTGTAACAAAAATACTTGTTAGTTTCAGCCCTACTTGCTCATCATAAACTCATTCCTGACATCCTGTGCCTTACCACAGAGCTACTACAGAGTTTGAAGGCAAAAAAAATCTTTTCTGTAGATTACAGATGTTAAATGCAGTTTGCATGATTGTATACTTTGAAAACAAGTGAAAAAGAAATGCTGATTTCTGCTGATTTTGAAGTAACAGATAATTAAATGTACACAACACTATGATAACAGTGACTCTGGTTTTACTGTGAAACATTTTTGCTCCCTCTAATGCAATCTATATTGCCAAGTGCCATCCATCCATCCATCTTCTTCCGCTTAATCCTTTTCGGGTCGCGGGGGGGCTGGAGCCTATCCCAGCATCTTTGGGCGAGAGGCAGGGTACACTCTGGACAAATTGCCAGTCCATCGCAGGGCCAACACAGACAGACAGACAACCATTCACTCTCACAGTCATACCTAAGGACAATTTAGAATCCCCAGTTTGATGCCAATTAACCTAACTTGCATGTTTTTGGCATGTGGGAAGAAACCGGAGAAATCCCGGAGTAAACCCACGCAGACATGGGGAGAACATGCAAACTCCACACAGATCACTCTTGGTTGGGGGCTGGGATCGAACCCAGGATCCCCCGGCCAAGGGTGAGTTGCTGTGCTGCCGCAGTGCTAACCACTCCGCCACCATGCTGCCCAGCTCAACAAATTAGACTATCATGAAAAATGTGTTTTCTTCATAATTAATCATATTCTCTCAGGGCTGTACATTAACTTTTTTGCTCATATCACTGGTGCTACAGGGGATCATGTAGCACAAGACAAAGATTTGTAGCATAATAAAAACATGTTACTTCTCCCAAACTGACTGCGAGTAGTGCAGTTAAATTATAAAAAATACAGTATTTCACTTTGGTTCCAAGGTTGTCATTGCCAGGGGTAGCAGTGGGGATGAGCTCCCACTGTCTATAAAATGCTTCCAGATGGCACGTGTCTCAAACAGCCTCAGCCAACCAAGTCCAACGCCTGCCCTGCTCGTTTGGCTTAGCTTCTAAGCCTGGCGGAACTGCTTTTACTGACGGGAGAAAGGGCAAAGGGGGGTATCTGACGCCTCAAAACCAGTAGCTTCGGGTAGATGGGGCTCAATAGCCTGGAAAAGCAGCTCATCTAGGGGAAGGAAAACCTTGATTTCAAACCTTCGCTGCCTTGCTGCCTCCGCTGCCTTACGGCATACCCATCCACAGGAAAGGCTTCGGGAGTCAACCGTGAGGAAAAATCCAGAGTGGAGCCCCTAAGGCAGTTAGATCGTCAACATCGACATCTCTCCGGTGGCTTCCAGAGCCAAATTAGCTCCAAATGTAAGGCTCTGCGTTCCCTTGGAGAGGAAGGCCATGTTGAATGGCCAGCAAAAGGCTTCTATATACCTTGGCCAGGCCTGTGCCCTGGAGAGGTCACTCCAGACAACACGGAAGACAGCAGTTTACAAGTTATAAGTCCCCCGCTCAACTGGCATAGAGTCGGATGCTACGGGTTGTCTTCGATGGTGGGCAGGACCATCATAGTCTCACTGGTCAGCTACTGCCCACCCCAAGCTGGGCAGTCCCCAGCCAATAAGGTGCTGACCCACTACAGTCTGCCTGCTTCAGAAGTTTCCTGAAGCTTAGAGTCATGACTCAACAAGCAGATTGTTAACTATGCACCAGGCAAACAACGTATGAAAAGAGCCAAGTTGCCAGCTCTCAGGATTAGTAGCTGGAATGTACGGACCAAGCGGCCCAGACTGACTGAAGATCTTCAAGCAATTGATGATGCTCACAAAACAGCAGTGATAGATCATGAACTGCGCAGACTGAACATCGATATTGCAGCCCTACAGGAAACACAACTCCCAGACAAAGGATCCCGAAAGGAAGAACGCTATACTGTACCTACTTCTGGCAAGGGAAAAGTGCCAAGGAACCCAGAGAACATGGAGTGGACTTTGCTGTGAGGAGCATGCTGCTCTGCACGATTGAACCCCCAGCTGTCATGAATTGCCTCTCAGGGCAGAGAACTGAGACCCATGTGCTGAACTGCAGTTAGTGGAATTTATTATATAAAAAACACAAGTCCCAAAAAGTGTACAACACAAAATCCAAAAACAGACACTGAGAAAAACTTGCAGACTGGGAAGACTCAAGACAAACTCACCAGAGCAGGATTTGGGTTCTGGTGGCGATGAGGAAGAGAATTTTAACCAAGACTGCCGCAGTGAGAAAACAACATGACAGTCTTTAAATAGCAGGGGGAACAAGATGAAACAATAGGCAGTAGATGCGGGGAGCATGAGCGGGCAGGTAGCCTAATTATGCAACCACTCACAGCTGAGACGACTAGAGAACAGATAGTGAGCAGATGACAGGGTGGGAGTGTCTGGAAAAGGAGGTAGGGCACTCGTGTCACAGAAAAACAAAATATAAATCCTAAACTACAGAAATTGACAAAAGAAAAATAGCGCTAAGAACATTAACTAACAGAACGATAAACCACCAAAGAACCATCATAAACCAACATACAGGAAAATAACACAACACTGGACAAATACAGAAAATAATCGGAATTAAATTAAGAGACTGAGCCCGGTGACACACCGTGCTCAGCCTCATGACAGAGCCCCCCCCCTTAAGGGGGTGGATTCCAGACACCCCAAGGTAACACCAAAAAAGAAATCCCCCCCCCCAAAAAAAGGTATAACAATAAACCACCACGGGTGGGAGGTGGGGGGAACAGGCTTAGGAGGGAACAAAAACACAAACCCCGCTCAGGACCCGCATCTAGGCAATATCAGGCCCCTAGGCCCCCTAGGCCAAAAGAACAAAACAGTTCGGGCGGCCGGCCGAAGTACCAGACCTGACAGATGGCAAGGTGGTACAAGTCGGGTGGCCTACTGGAGAATAAGGGCCACCAACCCAACGACACAGTCCGTCAGGCGGCCGACCAGAGTTCTGTAGCCACCTGGATAGGAGGGGTGGCCCAGGAGGCCAGGAGAGCTGAGGAGGGGAAACCACGACGGTGTCTGGCTGAGGAAGTGGAACCACGACGGCGGCTGGCACGGGAGGGGGAACCAGAATGGCATCCGGCACATGAGGGGGAACCACGACGGTGTCCAGCACAAGAGGGGAAGCCACGACGGTGTCTGGCACAGGAGGGGGAACCATGATGGCGTCTGCTGAAGGAGAGAGAACCACGGCACCCTTGGACTGGCCAGCAGCACCCTTGGTGGTCCCGGATTGGAACAAAGGTGCACCTGCGGAGGCTCCAGACTGGAGCGGAGCAACACCCACGGTGGCTCCAGGCTGGGACATAGCTATACCCTCGGTGGGTCTGGACTGAACCAAAGTTGCACCCGCGGAGGCTCCGGACTGGAGCAAAGCTGCACCCTCGGTGGGTACGGACTAGACCAAGGCTGCACCCTCAGTGGGCCCGGACTGGGCTAAAGCTGCACCCTCGGTGGGTCCAGACTGGACCAAGGCTACACCCTCGGTGGACCTGGACCGGGCCTAAGCTGCACCCACAGTGGCCCCCTGAGCTGAGGCGTAATGCCCATGGCGAGCCCACACTGGAGCACAGCACCCAAATTGGTTTAAGGCTGGGGCGCAGCACCCACGGAGACCCAGACTGAGGAGGAGCCGCACCCATGGAGGTCCCGGGCTGGGACAGAGCACCTGCGACAACCTCAAGAGGAGGGGTAGCAGCACCCACGGAGGACCCGGACAGGGCCGAAGCTGTACCCACGGAGGTCCCGGGCTAGGACAGAGTGTCCTCGACGACCTCAGTTGGGGGAGCTGGACCCACGGCGATCTCGGGCGGCAAGCCTGGACCCACAGAGACATCTGGCAAGGGTGGAATTTCCTCAGTGACCCTGGGGGAAAACTCGGACAGAACAGGCAGAGAGACAGGGTCAGGGTCACCGGCAGCAGTGGAGCCCGGCGAGATTAGCTCAGGTGCAGCTGACGACTGCACCCGGCTGTCCTCACCAAGAGCCAGACAAGATCTCTCCAAAACAGAAGCAATGAAAACTAAGGACAGCACTTGCCTGCGCTCGAGCTCCACCGCCGTCCAGGACTCTGTCGATCCAAGCGATGGTACTTTGGGCTTGGCCCTCTGGAGGTCCAGCTCCGACTGTGCTGCGGCGGCCCCCGCAGCAGGCATGGTGGTTAATGCAGTCCCAGGACCCCCCAGTCAGGTGCCCCATGCCAGTGGCTCGCCCTGCGTGGTGACAGGGGGCCAACTTCCTGCAGGCGCTGGATCCAGCGTAGCTGAAGTCCGGGGTGCTCCATCGTCAGCGCAGACGTCAGCTCGGCACCAGCACTCCCTCTCCATCCAGACTGTGGCTGTGGGGCAGGGGCCAGGTCCTCCAGGACCGTAGGCTCCTCCATTGTCTGGCTGCTCAACCCTGGAACCGGCGGGCACTTGGGAAAAATAGGAGGAGACATGGAGAGAGCAGGTGAAAGGCTTATAGCTGCAGCAGGCAGTGAGAGCTCAGAGGACTGCATGAGCGGAGCCTCACCATCGGGAATCAGGCAAGATAATTCGTGATTTGGTGAAAGAGAACAGAAACGTACTTGCCTGAATTCCTGGGGCACGATGTTCTCTGCTGCAGCAGGTTTTGGGTCAACCTTCTCTGTGACTTCAATTGAAAAGGGCCTCCCGGGGGAACGTTGTGGAGCTGCCCCTGCTGCCACAGTGACGGGCGGAGCCGAAGAGGAAACAGCAGTGGGAAAAAATGGCGATGCGAAGCGAAGTGAGAAACAGCAGCTGCAGGAAAACAAGAAGCTGGCGGAACAGCTGGAGAGGAAAAACACTGGGAATGCACTGCTGCGGGGTTCTTTTGCCGAGGCGAACGGGGAGTTGCTGACTGAGAGGCAGGAATATCCCTCCAGTGGTCTGAAGCTGGATGACGGTGCCCTGGAACAGATGGAGCTGGAGAAACAGAAGCAGGGATGGATGCACTGGAGGAGAAGCGGGGCGTCTTCTGTGGAGCGCGGCTCCAGTTTGGTTTCGGGCTCGCTGGAGGCAGTCCCCACGTCAGCCCGGGGAAGGACTGCTGCAGGACTGCGAGCATCGACAGCAGCTCCTTGAACTGGGGATACTTCCTCAACCCAGGATGTGCCTCCACAATTCCCACCGCTCCATACACATTCTCCCAGATTTTCTTAGGACTGCGGAAGGTGAGGGCTTCATCCACAAAGCTCTGGACAAACTCCGTGGCCCATTCTTCATCCATGCTCGGGAATCCCGCTGCCGATCTCCCCTTGGCTCACGGAGGTTGGCGCGCTGGGGACATAATTGCTTCACAGGAAAGGTGAGTAGAAACAGGAAGGCAAAAATCCACTAACTACAGCAGCTCGGTCTCTACTGGCGGCAGTCTTTTGTCAAGAATTGCCTCTCAGGGCAGAGAACCGAGAGCCATGCGCTAAACTGCAGTTAGTAGAATTTATTATACAAAAAAAAAAACACAAGACCCAAAAAGTCCACAACACAAAATCCAAAACCAGACATTGAGAAAAACTTACAGTCTTTAAATAGCAGGGGGAACAAGATGAAACAATAGGCAGCAGTTGCGGGGAGCATAAGCGGGCAGGTGACCTAATTACGCAACCACTTAAAGCTGAGATGACTAGAGAACAGACAGTGAGCAGATGACAGGGTGGGAGTGTCTGGAAAAGGAGGTAGGGCACTCGTGTCACAGAAAAACAAAATATAAACCCTAAACTACAGAAATTGACAAAAGAATAATAGTGCTAAGAACATAAATAACTAACAGAACAATAAACCACCAAAGAAACACCATAAACCAACATACAGGAAAATAACACAACAATGGACAAATACAGAAAATAATCTGAATTAAATTAAGAGCCTGAGCCCAGTGACACACCATGCTCAGCCTCATGACACCAGCAGATGGTACAGAGAGAATTCTCAAGTTGTTTCTCAATAGCGGAGGGCCTAGTCAGCATCATCTGCGTTTACGCCCCTACACTACAGGCCACAACTGAAACAAAGGACCACTTTTATGAATCTCTGAATACTGCTTTAAGTTCAATCCCAACATCTGAGCATATCTATATTCTGGCTGATTTCAATGCAAGAGTTGGTGCAGATCGAGAGTCATGGCCAGACGTGTTAGGTCACCATGGCATAGGAAAAATGAATGACAACGGTCAGAGACTCCTTGGACTCTGCTGTTACCACAACCTGTGTGTGACCAACACCTTTTTCCAGAACAAGACATGCCACAAGGTATCCTGGAGACACCCCAGATCAAAACACTGGCATCAACTGGATTTGATCATCACTAAGCATGCCTCCCTGAACAGCATCTGCAACACCAGAGCCTACCACAGTGCTGACTGTGATACTGACCACTCTCTGATCACCTCAGGGTAAAGCTGAAACCAAAGAAGCTCTATCACTCCAAGCAGAAGGGGCAGCCTTGCATTAACACCAGCAAGGCAGCCCATCTAGACAAGAATGTTGAATTTGTTGAGAGGCTCCAAGAAGGTCTGACAGGCAATAAGGAAGAGAGTGCTGAGGACAGATGGAACTTCGTCTGCAATACCATTTATAATGCGGCAATCCTAACCTATGGCAAGAAGGAGCGCAAAAACGCTGACTGGTGCGAGGCTAACATTGCAGAAATGGAGCCTGTCATTAATGCAAAATGCAGGGCACTGACTGAGTACAAGCGTGACCCATGTCAGGGGAACCTATAGGCACTTAGAGCTGTATGAAGTAAGGCCCAGCAGACAACATGCCGCTGCGCTAACAACTACTGACTTCAACTGTCAGAGAGCATCCAACAAGCCTCAGACACCGGTAACACCAGATGCATGTATGAGGGCATCAAGCAAGCAACAGGCAAACCAGTGAAGAAGTGTGCACCCCTGAAATCCAAGACAGGAGAGATTATCATAGACCAAGGCAAGCAGCTGGCGAAATGGATCAAACACTACCTCAACCTGTACTCCAGAGAAAACTTGGTCTCTCAGGAAGAGCTTCATGCAATGGAGGACCTGCCAGTGCTAGAGGATCCCTGGAGGAACTCAGCAAAGCCCTTGACGCTCTATTGTGTGGAAAATCTACAGGCAAAGATGGAATGCTTCCTGACACCATCAAATGTGGAAAGCCAGCCCTGCTCAAGCCACTCCATGAACTCCTCTCCCTGTGTTGGAGAGAAGGCAAGTTACCCCAGGACATGCAAAATGCTAAGACTTACACACTGTATAAAAACAAGGGCGACCGCAGTGACTGCAATAATTATCATGGGATCTCCCTGCTCAACATTATGGGCAAAGTCTTTGCATGGGTGGTCCTTACTCGCCTGTAGGTGCTAGCTGACTGTGTCTATCTGAAGTCCCAGTGTGGGTTCAGGGCTGAGAGGTCCACAGTGGACATGATTTTGTCAGTACGCCAGCTCCAGGAGAAAAGTCAAGAGCTACAGATGCCCCTCTACATCGCATTCATAGACCTGACCAAGGCTTTTGACCTTGTGAGCAGAAAAGGTTTATTCCAGTTGCTGAAGAAGATTGGGTGCCCCCTGTCAGCTGCTCAGCATCACTGCCTCCTTCCACGATGACATGAAAGGCATTGTCAACTTCGATGGTGCATCATCGGAACCCTTCTCGATCAGGAGTGGAGTAAAACAGGGCTGCGTCCTCACGCCTACTTTGTTTGGCATCTTCTCTCAGATGCTGCACTTCGCATTCAGAGACTCTGAAGAAGGTGCTCACCTGCACACCAGAAGCGATGGGAAGCTTTTCAACCTGTCCCATCTGAAGGCCAAGACCAGGATCTGCACAGTTATCATCAGAGAATTGCTGTCTGCAGATGACACAGCCCTGACCTCGCACATGGAGGAAGATCTCCAACGGCTGATGGACAGGTTTGCCTATGTCTGCTAGGAGTTTGGGCTGATGATGAAACTGAAACTAAACTGAAATGGCGAAGTTGAGCAAAAGAGTTTGGGGTAACAACCAGCTGACGGTGAACACCAAGCTCAAGGGGTACCAGGCGTGTGTCCTCAGTACAGTGTTGTATGCCAGTGAGTCCTGGAGCACGTATGCCAGACAGAAGAACCACTTGGAAAGCTTCCACCTTCGCTGCCTTCGACATATCCTGGGCATCACATGGCAGGACAAGGTCACCAACACGGCAGTGCTAGAGAAAGCAGGCTCCCTTAGTATGCACCTCATGATGTGTCAGCGCTGCTTGCAATGGCTTGGGCACGTGTACCGCATAGACGACGGATGCATCCCCAAAGACCTCTTGTTCCGCGAGCTGGCCACCAAATAGGCCGCCGAGCGCTACGCTTCAAGGATGTCTACAAAAGGGACATGAATCTGACAGACATTGATCCAAACAGCTGGGAACTGGCGGCAGCTGACTGCGGCTGCTGGCGTCGTGCTGTACAGGAAAGAACCAGGAGAGGCGAGGAGCAGAGGAATCTCTGGAGAAAAAGAGACAACTGAAGAAACAGAGGCAAGAGAATCAGGCCTCCGACCAGCTGTCCAACTTCGTGTGCAGCAATTGTGACAGAAACTGCCATGCCAGAATCGGATTGCTGAGTCACAGTAGACGCTGCTCTCAACAAGACCGAATTGACTAACCAAGGCGCTACCATTGTCTCGAGAGACAGACAGATGCCTGCCAGTATTTCACTTTATGATAAAAAAAAACAACTTATCAAGATCTAGAAAGTATTTTAAATTTACAGACATTTCCTCATCAGTCTTAATCAACCTAACCACCTGTACTCACCACACCATACAAATTAACGGGCCAGTTTTGGCCAGTGGGCCATATGTTTGATACCCCTGGACTAGACCGTAAAAATAACCTACATATTTGGGGTTTAGTTAACCTCAGAAGAAGCTTCATTGGTTCTTCACAGCAATACAGTAAGGAAAGTAAGTATTGAACTCAACATTTTTCTCATTAAACATATCTCTGATGGAGCCACTGACCTGAGATTTTCACCAGATATCAGTGACAACCAAAGTGATCCATACATACAAAGAAATCAAGACAACTGTGTTCACAAAACAAGTTATATTTAATAAAGTGGAATGACAGAGGGAATAAGTATTGAACACCATCCATCCATCCATCTTCTACCACTTATCCAGGAATCCAGGTCGTGGGGGCATCAGTCCAGGCACAGTAGCCCAGACTTCCGCCCAACTCACATAGCACCATGATCCCCATGATCCCTCCTGCAGGTGGTGAGCCCACAGGAGGGCGGATCCATGTGCCTCTTTTGGGTACACTGGGTCCCTGATGTAATGTTTTTCATGGAGATCTACTGGACCACTCAGTCAGGCCCTTCACCCAGGACCAGTTTGTCTTGGGAGACCCTACCAGGGACAAGTTGCCCCCAGCAATATAGCTCCCGGGATCATTCAGGCACTCAACCCCCCCACCACCACCACCATGATAAGGTGGTGATCCAGAGAGGGGAGTACTGACCACGCTTGATGAAATTCATTTAATATTTAGTAGAAAAGCCTTTGTTGGTAATAACAGCTTCCAGACACCTCCTGTGTGGAGAAACTAGGCGCAGACATTGCTCAGGAGTGATTTTAGCCCATTCTTCCACACAAACTGTCTTCAAATCTTGAAGATTCCATGAGTGTCTCCTATGAACTCTTATCTTCAGCTCGTTCCATAGATTTCAATTGGATTCAGGTCAGCTGACTGACTGGACCATTCTAGCAGCTTTATTTTCCTTCTCTGGAGCAGGTTGAGAGTTTCCTTGGCTGTGTGTTTGGGATCATTGTCTTGCTGAAATGTCCACCCTAATTTCATCTTCAGCATCTTGGCAGATGGCAACAGGTTCTTATCAAGGATGTCTCGGTACATCTGTCCATTCATCTTTCCTTCAATTATATGAAGTCTGTCTGTACCATGTGCTGAAAAATACCCCCACACCATGATGGTCCCATCTCCAACCTTCACTGTTGGTATGGTGTTGTTGGGCTGATGTGCAGTACCATATCTCCTCCAAACATGCTGTGTGTTGTGGCCTCCAAAAAGTTCAATTTTGGTCTTATCTGACCAGACTATATTCTCCCATTATTTTACTGGCTTGCCCAAATGTTGTGCAACAAACTTTAAACGAGCTTCAACATGCTTTTTCTTCAGCAATGGAGTCGTGCAAGGTGAGTGGGCATACAGCCCATGTCGGTTGAGTACATGATTTATTGTTTTCTTGAAACGGTAGTACCTGCTAACTCTAGGTCTTTCTGGAGCTCTCTACGAGTGGTCTTTGGCTCTTGGATAACTCTTCTGTTAATTCTTTTGACTCCTCTGTCAGAAATCTTGCAAGGAGCTCCTGGTTGTGGCCAGTTTATGGTAAAATGATGTTCTTTCCACTTCCAAATGATGGCTCCAACAGTGCACACTGGAACATTTAGCAGTTTAGAAATGCGCCTGTAACCAATGCCGTCATTATGTTTTGCAACAATACGGTTGCAAAGGTCTAGAGAGCGCTTTTTCCTTCTACCCCATCATGAGTTCGTTGTGGTGTGATAATCTGATATTTAGACCTTTTTAAAGGCTGTCAATCATGACTTAACCAGCTGAAATTAATTTGCACTGATGGGGGATGTGATGGCTTCCTAAATTCTGATGGATTTCAGCTGGTTTCTTGGCTTTCTATGGCTTTTTGCACCTCTTTTTCTTCATGTGTTCAATACTTATTCCCTGTGTCATTCCACTTCATTAAATATAACTTGTTTTGTGAACACAGTTGCCTTAATTTCTTTGTATGTATGGATTATTTGGATATTACTGATATCTGGTGAAAATCTCGTGTCAATGGCTCCATCAGAAATATGTTTAATGAGAAAAATGTCGACGTGTTCAATACTTATTTTCCTCGCTGTATATAGTTCCACTCCAGCGGCTCTAAACCCACCTCAAAAACCAATGTGTTTTGCCCAGAATAGTATATTGTGGCTTTTTATACATTAAAAAAAACAACTTTCATTGCCTTAGAATGGCTTGGAAAGACCTTTTAATGTCTTTGACCTACTTAAGTATACGCGGATCTATGAATATTCAAATTAGCTCCACCCATACTCCTGCCCGCCATTAGCTGAAAGATGATGAGGGCATTGTAAAAGGCTCTGAGAAGGCGATCTAACTTGAGAAAATACCGTCGTAGGTGAACCCACGGGAGAGTCGCTGCCCGGCCTGGCATGGAGGCTGGAAGGCTCCCCGCCGGTCTTGTTACCCACTCATTGCGGATCGTCTCACTGAGGGCCGGTGAGCAGTTCGCCTTGGTCCGGTGCGTCCGCCAGCCGGCTCACCTCCGAGGTGCTCCTTGGCCTCCTTCTTTTGGAGCTCGCCTCGCTTCGAGCTGGCCCCAGGCAAACTGCTCACCGGCCCTCAGTGAGGCGATCTGTGGTGAGTGGGTAACCAGAGACTGCTCTTTTGGGGGAGGAGCTGAGGAGTGCTCAGTCAGTTCCTTTGAAGCATTCTCCCCGGCTCGCCCCAGGCTGGTGGGGTGCACCGACAGGTGCTCCCAGCAAGGCGAGGGGAGCCCTCCAGCCAGGCAGCAACTGCCTCTCTGCTCCACTGAGAATGATTCTTCCGCAGGTTCACCTACGATGACACTCGCCCGGCCGTTGCACCACGTGCACCAGGGACATCTCCCCTGGCATGCAGGCTGCAAACCTGTATCCTATCCGGTATTTTAGCATGGACACTGAGGTTTTTCCAAATAAAATTCATCATTGCTGTCAGATTTTCATGTCTGTGGGTAAGACATGGAATTTAAAAGAGGATTTCTTGCTCACACAGCCAAAAATTGAACACGTACACGGGGCTGAAAAGTTCATAGTGGTCACATTTGGCCAAATGTTTATTTTTCAACATAGTCTCCCCTTCAGTCCACACACTTCTTCCACTGGTGTTGCAGTGCTTGGATCCCTGCGGTTGAAAAATAAACCACATTTGGTCAAATTTGACCACTATGAACTTTTCAGCCCCACCCTCGTATAATCTGCCACCTTTCCCAACTTGTAAAAAGCCGTGCTCCTGCTTGCTCCTTGGCTCCTCCCTCTTCTCCCAAGACAGCCAAGTAGGGGTCTCAGTGCTTAGCCTGACTGGTTAATGTTATAACCATTCAGGCTAAGCAGGAATACTGACGTAGCTAGAAACACTCTGTCCAAATCTGCCTTTTGGGGGGGTAAGGGGAGTGGAGCTTAAGCAGACATTCACACCAGAAAAACACATACTTGGGAGTCCATCCATCCATCTTCTTCCACTTAATCCTTTTTGGGTCGCAAGGGGGCTGGAGCCTATCCCAGCATCTTTGGGCGAGACACAGGCTACACCCTGGACAGATTGCCAGTCCATCGCAAGGCCAACACAGAGAGACAGACAACCATTCACTCTCACATTCATACCTAAGGACAATTTAGAATACGCAGTTGATGCCAATTAATCTAACTTGCTTTTTGGGATGTGGGAGGAAACCGGAGAAATCCTGGAGTAATCCCACGCAGACACGGGAAGAACATGCTGTTTTGACCTCTGAAATGACAACATACTTGGGAGTTTGAAATGATTTTGCTCTTGCTATGTCTTGTAAATCACAAGAAACATGTTAACAACAGAAAAAACTTGATTTTTGTCAGTGTCACTTTAATCAAAGTGAGGTCACACTATTAAAGAGAAGCAGACTTTTAGGCTCAGTTGGGACAAACTATATATTGTGTGCAGACCCTTCAACTCTCCGCTTCACTTTTTGCAGCTATCTCTGCTGTGTGAGCAAAAACCCTGCCTTCCATGAGGAGCATGCAGAAACTCCGAAGAAGCTCAGAAGAAGTACAGAAGCAGTGCGTTAGTGTGTGCACACACGTACCCAAAAAGAACGCTGTAATTCAATTAAAAGCACCTCAGCAGCATTAGGTTTAGGGTGTGCACACTTATGCAGCCAGTTTATGGTGCATTTTCTATTTTCTTATTTCCCCCCCCCCAACAGATTTGTTTCTTCTTAAATTGAATTGAGCAGGTAATAAATCAGATTTAAGGTGGGAAAAGTTTGTAAATTATTTACTGTGGTCTCACTTTTACATCACAAAAACCTGGCACTTTAGCAGAGGTGTGCATTTTTTATATTCTTATATATAGCAGTCATTAAGAAACAGATCACCAGTTTACTGATTAATAAACAAATCATCTGTTTTATGACGTTTACAGGAAGGCCTAGGATGCAACTCATCTGAAAAACTGTGATAGTCAAAACGGCCCTCATTTATCAAATGTGTGTAAGACAGAAGTGGTTGTATTGTGGGCACATATGTGGTTTCCATATGCTTCACATACTTGTTACTGTATGCTTATTGTTTACTGCACGTCTCAGAGGAACCAAAGGTCTGAACCTCCTAAGGGTTGCAGGAGGATGTGAAGTCTGGCCTTTTGTATGCAGGGAGACGGCCATGAAGGATTTCCTGACCACCAGGACTGCAAGAGGAGACCACCAGGACTTCAGGTGGAGACAGGAGACCGGAAGGGGGGCGCATTGTGATTTGGGATGTAAAGACAATGCGACTGTTGACTTTGATGTCCTGGGGTATAAAGGGGCAGCTGTGGGGGCATGACTCTCTCTTCTGCTTTTGGATGTTGGAGAATGTGTTGTGAATAAAACTGATTTTGAGTAATAAACTCAGCCTCGTCTTTCCACACAATCTCCACACTGGTGACCTTACGACGTATAAGTGCACGGTGGCACAGTGGTTAGCACTGCGGCAGCACAGTTTACCCTTGGCCGGGGGATTGTGGGGATCGTGGGATCGTGGGTTCGATCCCAGCCCCCGACCAACAGTGATCTGTGTGGAGTTTGCATGTTCTCCCCGTGTTGCGTGGGTTTACTCCGGGATTTCTCCGGTTTCCTCCCACATGCCAAAAACATGCATGTTAGGTTAATTGGCTTTTCTAAATTGTCCCTAGATATTTGTTTCCTATAGGCCCTTAGAATAGAGGGTTAGTATTAATGAAAGCGCTTTGAGTGGTCTTTGTGACTAGAAAAGCGCTTTATAAGTGCAGGTTAGTTAGTTAGTTAGTTAGTATAATGAGCGGAGACGAATCTCTCGAGCCAAACTCGCCAGGAGCCAGCCAGATGAGTGCAGCCACAGTCCACCTACTGGACTTCTGGCCGAACAATCCGCGCTCCTGGTTTAGCGCAGTCGAGGCACAGTTCCACCTCCGGAGGATTTCAGTGGACGACACAAAGTTCTACCATGTGGTTGCAAAGCTGGACAACCACACAGCCCAGCGGGTGGAGAACCTGATCAACCATCCGCCGGACAGCGACAAGTACAGCACGTTGAAGGCTGCACTCATTCACCACTTCACCCCTTCGGTACAAGAGCGAGCAGAGAGGCTCCTAGCACTGGCCGAATTTGAGGGCGACAGACCTGCAGACCTCATGGGGAAGATGTTGAGTTTGAGAGACTCCGAAGATGATAGCTTCATTTTCACCCACCTCTTCCTCAGAACCCTGCCGTCAGAGGTGAGAGTGACCCTGGCCAGTTCACCACTGCTGGCTCGACGAGACTACCACGAGCCGGGCCAGGAGGCGCAGCGACTCGTCGACGCCAGTAAACGACGCACGGCTGCAGCTGTGGGGCCAGGCGCAACGTCCGGAGACGGCAGGGGGCCAGAGGCTGCAGTACCAGACACACCGACGACGGCGGCGGCAAGGGCCGGGAGACACGGAGCAGACGACGTCCTTTGCTTCTATCATCGCCGTTTCGCAGAGAGGGCACGCAAGTGCATTCCACCGTGCCATTTCAAGCGCTCGGGAAACGCCAAGACCGGGGGTCAGTAGCGGCTGCGGCCCTCAGAGTGGAGAACAAGCTGCTCTACTTGAAGGATGCGCGCTCGGGGAGGCACTTCCTCGTGGACACGGGCTCCCAGCTGAGTTTCATCACACCCTCCTACGCTGACCAACTGGCGCCTTCCAGCGGTCCCCGGGTGTCAGCAGCGAACGGCTCGGCGATTAAGACCTTCGGTGAGAGGACCCTGCTTCTGTCTTTACACGGCCGCACTTTCGAATGGACTTTCGTCATAACAGCAGTCAATTTCAACATGTTAGGGGCTGATTTTTTGTGCTCACATAGTTTGTTGGTCGATCTTGCTAACAGACGCCTGGTTAATGCACTCTCTTTTTCTTCTATTCCCTGTACAGCTCGAGTGGCCCCGCCAACAGCACAAGCCAACGTCACAGCTGCAGGTGGTAAGTTCCGCACACTCCTCACTCAGTTCCCAGCACTCACAGTCCCAACATTTAGCGTCAGTGGCTAAACACGGGGTGGAACATTTTATTACTACCACCGGACCGCCCGTTTTCGCAAAAGCTCGGCGCTTGGATTCAGCTAAACTGACCATAGCGCGCGAGGAGTTCGCCAACCTGGAGAGGTTGGGCATCATCAGGCGTTCGAAGAGCCCTTGGGCTTCACCGCTTCACATGGTCCCGAAAGCTGATGGCTCGTGGCGGCCTTGTGGTGATTTCCACAGGCTGAACAACGCTACAGCGCACGACCGCTACCCGATCCCGCACATCCAAGATTTTTCAGTTCATTTGGCGGGGGCGCGCGTTTTTTCTAAAATAGACTTGGTACGCAGTTACCACCAGGTCCCAGTGCGCGCTGAGGACATACCCAAAACAGCGGTAATAACTCCCTTCGGGCTTTTCGAATTTTTGCGCATGCCGTTTGGGCTTAAGGGCGCTGCGCAGACGTTCCAACGCATGATGGACGCAGTTCTGCGCGATCTCCCTTTCGTGTTCATCTACCTGGACGACATACTGGTCGCCAGCGTGTCCGAAGACGAACACGAAAACCACCTCACAGCAGTTTTCTGGAGGTTGGCACAGCACGGGTTAATAATTAACCCGGCGAAGTGTCAGTTTGGGGTGACGCAGATTGATTTTTTGGGCCATCGCGTCTCCCCAGAGGGAGCGGTCCCTCTGCCTGACAAAGTGCGCGCAGTAACAAATTTTCCCCAGCCACAAACGGTCAAAGCGTTACAGGACTTTTGGGGAATGGTAAATTTTTATAACCATTTCCTCCCCCGCGCAACGCAGCTCATGCAACCATTGTATGCTGCACTAAAAAAACAAAAACCCACAAATAAAGTCGAATGGTCTCCGGAGCGAGAGCGCGCATTTTCCGAAGTCAAAACAGCCCTGGCAAACGCTGCGTTGTTAGCACATCCAGTCCCAGCGGCCCGCATGGCGCTCACTACTGACGCATCAGATGTGGCCATAGGGGCGGTCGTGGAACAGTTTGTAGCTGGAGCCTGGCAACCGCTCGCCTTTTTCAGTAAGACCCTGAGCGACAGCGAGCGAAAATACAGCGCATTCGACAGGGAGTTGTTAGCTTTCCACTTGGCCATTCGCCACTTCCAGTTCTGGCTGGAAGGACGCCGTTTCACCGCGTTCGTTGACCACAAGCCACTGACTTTTGCGACGGCCAAGATTTCAGAACCTTGGTCGGGCCGGCAGCAGAGACAGCTGGCCACGATATCGGCGTTTACCACCGATATCCAGCATGTGGCGGGTAAACTTAATGTAGTGGTGGACTGCCTCTCGCGCGCTGTGGGGGCTCCCGCACGCGCGGAGGTAGATCCTGCAGCCACGGCCACCCCTAATCTGCGATGTCTCCACGGGACGGCTGCGCCCGGTGGTTCCAGCTGCGTGGTGCCGCCGCGTTTTTGACTCGATCCATTCTCTGGCGCACCCGGGAGCGCGCGCGTCGGTCAAAATGGTAGGAGAGAAATTTGTGTGGCCGAGCCTGCGCAAACAAGTTAGAGAGTGGGCGGCAGCCTGCCAGCGGGCCAAGGTTCATAGACACACGAGAGCTCCTTTGGAGCCGTTTCACATCCCGGCTAAAAGGTTTGATCATGTCCATGTGGACCTCGTAGGCCCCCTCCTGCCCTCACAAGGGTGCACACATCTTCTGACAATGGTTGACCGCACCATGCGCTGGCCAGAAGTGGCCCCGCTGTCGTCAACCACGCGTGGGTAGCGCGTTTTGGGGTCCCGTCGGACATTACGTCTGACAGAGGCCCGCAATTTGTTTCCGAACTTTGGTCAGCGATGTCCCGCAGCCTGGGGGCAACGATCCACTGCACTACCGCGTACAACCCGCAGGCTAACGGGCTGTGCGAACGTTTTCACAGGTCAATGAAGGCGGCCCTCGGAGCGTCGCTTACGGATACAAATTGGGTGGACAAGCTACCATGGGTTTTATTGGGGTTGCGTTCTGCACCTAAAGAGGATTTAGAAGCCTCCCCAGCTGAGCTAGTGTTCGCACAGCCACTGCGGCTGCCCGGGGAATTTCTCCGAGATAATCCAGCGCCAAAGCGCTCCCCGGTTCAGCGGTTACAGAGTAGCATGGGCCCGAGCATGCTACCTGGCCCCATTCATCACAGTTTTCCGCGTGTTTTTGTGCCTAAGGCTTTAAAAAATGCGGAGTTTGTTGTTGTCAGACATGATGCCCATCGTCCGCCCTTGCGCCCACCTTATGACGGGCCATATAGAGTGCTGGAAACAGGGGATAAGCATTTTTTGCTAGATTTGGGGGGCAGAAAAGAAAAGATTGGCATTAACAGGCTCAAACCCGCTTTTGTGTTAGCTGACGAAGTTGTGCAGTTGGCGAAGGCTCCTCGGCGTGGCAGACCCCCTAGAGAGCATTCCCTAGAACACCCACAGAGGTTGACTAACAGTTCTCATTCCCAGGCAACAGATCCACAGCGGGAAGACGCCGTGGAAGTGATACAGCCTGCTTTTAGCAGATATGGGAGAAGGTTGAGACCTAAGTGGCATTTGGACTGATATATAGTGATTTTATTATGGCATGCAATCTGTGGTGAGGTTGTTCCATCTTAGACGTTTGGGGGGGGGTCATGTGGGCACATATGTGGTTTCCATATGATTCACATGCTTGTTACTGTATGCTTATTGTTTACTGCACGTCTCAGAGGAACAAAAGGTCTGAACCTCCTAGGGGTTGCAGGAGGATGTGAAGTCTGGCCTTTTGTATGCAGGGAGACGGCCATGAAGGATTTCCTGACCACCAGGACTGCAAGAGGAGACCACCAGGACTTCAGGTGGAGACAGGAGACCGGAAGGGGGGCGCGTTGTGATTTGGGATGTAAAGACAATGCGACTGTTGACTTTGATGTCCTGGGGTATAAAGGGGCAGCTGTGTGGGCATGTCTCTCTCTTCTGCTTTTGGATGTTGGAGAATGTGTTGTGAATAAAACTGATTTTGAGTAATAAACTCAGCCTCGTCTTTCCACACAATCTCCACAGTATGATGATTTCAAAGCAGAGATCAGTATTTATCAATCTGGACGTGGTCGTGGGATACGCTCAAATCTCACAACAGGTCTGAGATCATGTACCCTGCACAAATTCTGAAGTCTTCGTATAAGTGCAATGCAACGGAGAAACCTGGCTGTGTGGGAGAATTATTTGATCGGATTATTGAGCAGTGCAACTTTTCAGATGTTTGACTTGTGTTATATTTAGACGAGTGTTTTAATGTTTAACGAGGCTGCTTTTACTAATTATAAAACGTTCTTTACAAGCTAACGGTTAATGTTATGTAACAGTTGTCCCTCACAGATTTGTGAACTCTGCTGGTTAAACTGCAACAGAAGAGCACAAAAACAGGCCATGATGTGCTACAAAATGTGGAGAAATTATTTTATTTCTCCCGTACGTTTTTGCACAATAATGCCGGTTGCCAGAGTTGTGCATGTGGCTGAGATGAGCCAATGCACAGAGCACACAGCTGTCCCACAGAGAGGTGAGACTTCTGCACTTCTATAAAGTAATAAATTCTTATGTTTGACAAGTATGCTTTAAAATGACCAAGCGAACAGCATTTAGTTAGAAACTTTATTCATTTATTCTGATTTTTGTCTGTAACTGATGAAGGCAGACTCACTCCTCTGTGTTAAGCCAGATTTTTTTCCCCCCAATATGAAGAATTGTTATTATATAGATAATAAAACCCAAATTCTTCTTCTTCTTTTGGCTGTTCCCTTCAGGGGTCTCCACAGCAGATCATCTGCCTCCATCTCACCCTATCCCCTGCATCTTCCTCTGTAACACCAACCCTCTCCATGTCCTCCTTCACTACATCCATGAATCTTCTCTGTGGTCTTCTTCTTTTCCTCCTGCCTGGCAGCTCCATCTTCAACATCCTTATCCAATACATCCACTATCCCTCCTCTGCACATGTCCAAACTATCTCAGCCTTGCCTCTCTTACTTTGTCTATAAACCACTCATCCTGAGCTGTCCCTCTGATATATTCATTTCTAATCCCGTCCCTCTGAGTCACTCCCACTGAAAATCTTACCATCTTCAACTCTGTCACCTCCAGTTTCGTCTCCTGTCTTTTTTTTAGCACCACCACCTCTAAACCATACATCATAGCAGGTCTCACTACTATCTTGTAAATCTTGCCTTTCATTCCAGCTGCTATCTGTTGTGAAGCCGCAGCTTACAAGAGACTGTGTGGACGTGATGACAGATGCATGGGTGACGTCATCATGCCATGCTTATGTAGGAGGACTGTTGGTGGGAGAAGGTCTCTTTGGCGCGCCACCTCTAGATGTAGACACAGCCTGAACTCCTGCTAGTTAGCATATTAGCCTGTTCTGTATGTGTTCCATGTGCTATTAGTTATTGCTGATAAAGATAAGATAAGATAAGCCTTTATTAGTCCCACAATGGGGACTAATAAATTCAGCACAGCCACCACCTCCGCTGTCCTTTTTCCAGACATAACACTATCCTTCTGTCACAAATCACCCCAACACTCATCTCCACTCATTCCACCCTGCCTGCACTCTCTTCTTCACCTCTGTTGTGCATTTTCCATTGCTTTGGATGGTTGACCCCAGATATTTAAACTCATCTACTTTCCCCATCTACCCTCCTTGCATCTTCACCATTACACCTGGCTCCCTCTCATTGCACACTGCTCACCTGTACAGCAGATACAGTCTCACGTATCTGATGTCCATATCATCTCTGCTGCTAATTATCATGCACAGTCTACTGGTACTACCATTACAGAAATTAGCATGGGTGCTAATTTGTAATTATACACTGCTCATTGCACAATGCTCATTTGCACACTGTACATGGGTTCATGCCATCTTAGGTTCACATCATCTCTGATATCAATATACCACTATCACTTTAGTCATCCAATGAATTTTCAATTTCATTCCTCTTGTCTGACTGCTTTAACTGCCCAAACTGCCTAGTGTGTATTACTGTATTAGTACTCATTAGTTTTAGTATTTAGTATCAAGGTGTGCTTAAGGAGTCCTAACTGCCTAACTGTGTGTTGGTGTGTATGTTATTAGCATCCATTAGTATTAGGATTGAGTTACTGTGTTAGTGTGTCATGACCTTTTTAGAATTGTTGTTACTGTACCTGTTACCTTGGCATTCGTTCGGAGAGCAAAGTAAGAATTTCATTGCTCAGGAAATGTAGCATTTCTTAACTGTGCACATGATAATAAAGCCTCTGAATCTTCACACTCATGTATTCTGTCCTGCTTCTACTGACTTTCATTCCTCTTCTCTCCAGAGCATACCTCCACCTCTCCAGCTTCTGCAAACATCATGGTCCACGGAGACTTCTGTCTGACCTTGTCTGTCAGCCTGTCCATCACCATGGCAAACAAGAAGGAACGCAGAGCTGAACCCTGATGTAATCCCACCCCCACCTTGAATCCATCCATCACTCCTACAGCACACCTCACCACTGTCTCGCTGTCATCATACATGTCCTGCACCACCCTTGCATACTTCTCTGCCACTCCTGACTTTCTGATACAGTACCACACGTCCTCTCTTGGCACCCTATCATCTGCTTTCTCTAGATCCACAAAGACACAGTGCAACTCCCTCTGACCTTCTCTATACTTCTCCATCAACACTCTTAAACCAAACATTACATCTGCAGTACTCTTTCTTGGCATGAAACCGCACTGCTGCTCACTGATTGTCACCTCTCCTCTTGACAGCGTCATGTGACTAGCATGGAAATTACCATCGGACATGCACTGAGAGAATGAACTCTTGTGGACATGCTATCTATGTTTTAGGACACTAAAGACATAACATCTAAATGCTGCTCAGGGAGGATTTTGCTGTTCACCAGTAACTGATACACACACTGCATACAACATTACATGACTGATACACATACACTGACACACACACACACACACACACACACACACACACACACACACACACACACACACACACTGTCTCTCTCAACTTTTGCTACTTTGTTAATGTGTGATTTGTATTGTCTGCTAATTGTGCATTAGAGGGTTTTTTTCTATGTGATCACAATTTTGCTCATAAGAGCTTTATTTTGATAAACTGTTTTTTCTCTCTGCCCAATGTGTCATCCCCCCCTCCCCCTCTTTACCCCCCACTGCATGACAGGCGCCTTGCATGGCTGCCGCGTCATTAGGAAGCGCTTATTGAGCGCACCTAATGTCAAGTCAAATTCCTCGTATGTGTAAAAACATGCTTGGCAATAAAGCTTATTCTGATTCTGATTCTGATTCCATATCGTCATAGTGTGGCTGATCTGTAGTTACTACAGCTCTGAGCATTACCTTTGTTCTTGAAAATTGGTACCAAAACATAAAAAATAACAAAAATAAATCATGTCTGTACAGGTTTAAATTATAACCCTCAGCTGGTCAAACCAACGGTGTTGCACAGCCTCAAACTTCAACAAAATGTGGTTCTTTTGCAATGAATGAGATTTTTGACGCTGCCACACAACACTACTTTATTAATTTTTTTCCCTTTTCTTATGATAATGTAAATTTTTTTTGACAGAGAAGTTTATCTTTTGCCGTTTTTCATTCCAGTGTTGTAAATTCTGGGGGCGAGACATGGATCCTCGGCTCCATCTGAGATTTATCAGTGAGTGAACGTTCATACGATGACATTGACCAGATACACACGGTTTCATAAATACCACGTAGACCTTTTAGTACCATCATATTTACACTCAAATGTGTGCTGATTTCTACGCACTTTTGATAAATGAGGGCCAATGAATCTAAATTACAAGGTGAAATTTTTACATTTAAAAATAGCAAGGAATATAAAACAAAATCAAACTCCCACAAAGATCATGATCTGAACTCACAGGAATGTGTCTGGATGTGTTTTTCAGTGCCATGTTCATGCACAGCTTTATTGCATTATTTATTTTTAAAAGTGGAATTGTCCAGAAGCTCTAGTTTAGCAGTTTGTGGTGTGCAGTTCATCATGCAGCAGACCAGTACCTCTGCCCCTACGCCTGATTCAGTTTCAACTGGCTGGATCACTACAGCCTACAGCCGATAGAGACACAGGAGAGAGACACACACACAGACACACAAACCCAGAGTTAGCATGTTAGCTGCCACACAGATTAAAAACAGTACTGTTTAGCTTGGGAGGGGAAGAGTCAGTGCACTTTTTAATGAAATGGTTGAGAAGCAGAAGTAGTATGTTAGCTTAGATAAAGATTAGTGTAATAGTGTACTTAATAAGATATCAGTGGTGATAAATAGCAACAAACACAAACAGACCTTTTGTAAAGATCCACTGTGTAGCTCTTCAAGACTGCTGGACAGTAGCGCGCGTCGATGCCTGGAACAGACGGAGCAGACAGATCTGCAGCTGCATCACTGCTATCTGACTGTGTTCACTTTTTGAAGCTATTGTGCGAGGAAAATGAGCAACAAGAAGTGCTCACCAGGATTCGTTTAAGAAGGCTGGCTCTACAGTGCGCACCATCAGTGTGTCCACAGAGTTTTGGAAACTACAGTCAACAGCACACAAAATGAGCTGCAAGCCACATGTGTATAAAGGCTGGTTAGCGTGTGCTGTGGTGTCTGTACCTGGAATCTGACTCTCTCTGGTAGGGAGACGAGGACAGCATCAGTGGAGAGGATCCTCTTGATAGCAGCTATTAGAAAGAAACCATTTTTACTGTGAAACGACGGGCCTAGTGCTAGATCAATGCTCAAAATGAAAGACAGCAGTTCAGAATCTAACCTCTGATCTGAGGACTTCTGAGTGAGCTTTATGTGTGACGGCTCTGAGCTTCAAACTGCTGCTGAGCTCCTCTTCACTGCTCCCTGGTAAACAGAAAATAACAGTCAGGGCTGCTTCTAACTTTTTAGGGGCCATATTCAAGACTGTGCTTGGAATGGGAAAACAAACAACCCTCTCTCCTTCCAACAACAACAACAACAAAATAAATAAACTTGGCCCATTGTCTAGACAAAAAAACAAACAAACAGACCATTACGTAGAAGAAAAAAATCACCAGCAGCCATCTGAACATTGTAGATTTTAAAGGAAAAAGTGACAAATTTACAAGAAAAAGGTGAAAATTTCTAACAAAAAGTTGCAAATAGAAAAGTAGTGAATTAACAAAAATCAAACTTATAAAAATGTAAAAAAAAAATTACAAGAAAAAATTGTTGTAAATTTACAAGAAAAAAACTCCAGCAAATTTATGAAAATTTTTTTAAATTTACTTTAAAAAGTCACATATTTGTGAGAAAAAAGAACATTTCCATCAAAAAAGGTTACAAGTTCTTCAACTAAAAGATCAAGAAGAAGAAGAACTTTATTTATACAGCACTTTTCACTGACAAAAATCACCTTGGCAGTAAAAACGAAGAGTAATATAAAAACAAGGAAATAAGATAACACAGCAATTTAAGCAAAAAGAAACATTAAAACATACAATTAAAATGATAAAATAATAAAAAACCAGGCCACCAGTCAATTAAAAGCTTGCCTAAACGGCAGTATTTTCAACTGTTTTTTTAAATAGTCAACCGAATCAGCCAGACGCAGAGACAGAATATGGGGTTAAAAAATCACAAATGTATTTTGGGGCTTGGCCATGAATTGCTCGAAAGGTCAAAACTAGAGTTTTAAAATCAGTATGAAATTTGACTGGTAGCCAGTGAAGAGTGACTGAAATTGGAGTGATGTGGTCCCATTTGCAAGATCCTGTTAAAAGCCTGGCCGCAGCATTCTGAACAATCTGTAGATGGTTTAACAAAACCCTGTTAAATCAGGTAAAAAGAGAGTTGCAGTAATCGATTCTGGATGAAATAAAGGTGTGAATCAAAGAAATTACAAGTAAAAATTGCACATTTACAAAATAAAAGTATCAAATCTATGAGAAAAAAGTTGCAACTTTCCATAAAAAGGTCACAAATTTATGAGGAAAAACATTTCAAATTTACAAAAAAAAATAAAAAAAAAATAAATCCAATATTTAGGAGAAGAAGTTGCAAATTTAGAAGAAAACTTCGTCTTCTGGCCACTTCCTATATGGGACCATGGGTCTGCATATTTGATTTTATTCCTGAGACAACCCTCCCCATTTACCTGGACTTGGGACTGGCACTAGGAGTACAACTGCTTGTGCTTCCCCCCATGGCTGGGTAGCCAACTTTCCTTTCCCCACCCTATTGTGCTGAGCACCAAGCTTGAAGGCGGAAAGTACCGTTTTTATGGTCTTTGGTATGACGTGGCTGGGGTTTTGAACCCACAACCACAACGTCCCATCTGTGGGGCGGATGCTCTACCATTAGACCACCACTCTGGTATAAATTTACAAGAAGAAATGTTGAGGGTGAACTTGTAAGTTTGGGGCCCCCTAGTGGTTGAGGGGCCTCATGGCATTTGCGTATTCGGCTTTATAGTCACAAACGGCTCCCTAACCCCAGCAAGAGAAAATGGCCATAAGCGTTACCCTGTGTGAGGGCTATCATGTCCCTCATCTTTCTGTACTGGGAGACGAGAATATTCAGCTCCTCAATACGACGGTCCTGTAATAACCAAAGCACAAACATTTAATCAAACTCAAACTAAAATTCAAATGCAAAGTGCAGTGCAGTAATGGATTTTTCTTCCTTTTACCTTCTCGTCATTTGAAGCTAACAGAGTCTCCATCCCCACCTTTAACCTCTGGTATTCCTGGTCTAACAAAGAAAACAAAGAAATTAAAATGGATGATGCGGTCACCTCATGCCCGTCAGTCTCACGGGCCTGATGGATGCCTGACGCGACTCTGGTGTCATTTGTGACGGCCATGCAAAAAGGAATAACAGAGCAAAACAAATACGCACTGACAGCACAACTGCTCATGCACCAACACCTGAGACAAACAAGCTGCCTTTCTGAAACAATACACAGTGGGAATGTTGCAACTTTACCATTCATGACTGCATACAGTCAGCACAAATATGCACACAAACAAACCTGAAGCAGATGTCATTCAGCACCTTTTTCAAGTGCAGAGCTTTGCTAGTTTTCTGTTCAGATTTTGAGATGAGATGGGTAACATTCACCAACTAACGGTATCAAAATTCAATTAATTCTACGACCAATAGTATTAAATACTCCATCGCAGAGATTTTGACCCTTTTTGATGAGTCCTATAACTCAAAAGTAGTGTAACTTTATGGCTAATAATTACTCAAGTATAAGTAGAAGTATTCAGCTTAGTTTTTTTTACCCCAGTAAAACTATTTTCTTGCACATTTGAGACTTTCTCATAAATTTGTGATGTTTTTCCTCATAAATTCTACAAATATTCTATAAATGTATTACTATTTTATTCATTTTAAAAAAATATGGATTTATTTAGTCCTTAATTTATCTATTTCTAGTAAATATACTGATTTTCTAATGAATTTTAAAAAAAAATCAGTGGCTAAATTATGACTTTTTCATATACTATATACAGTATATATATATTTGCAACTTTTATTCATAAATTTACAAAGCTGGAATAAAACAATTATATCTTCTCTTATTTGAAAGAAATTGAATTATGAATGAAATTATATTTAATGAAGTAAAATTCCCTAAAATGGCTAAAGATGCAGCCATTTCTATTTATTACAGTCTAAACAAGCCAGTTTTTTAAACCAGTTTTTATAGCAGTGGAATCTAAAGTAACTCCAAGACTACCACCAAATGTACTTAAGTAAAAGTACAGGTTTTTATTCAAAAATGTACTTAAGAGTCAAAGAATTTTAAATAATTGTAATTTTGTAAAAAAAAAAAAAAAAAAAGAAGTTATTTGAGCAAATTTGTGTTTTCGTCACACAAAACGTTACTGCAAATCAATTATTGGCAGCATGATGGTACAGTGCTCAGCAGAGTGGGGCTGTGCAGGGGCTACACAGACAGACTGAAGATGGTTAACAATAGCAAAGCCTTACATTTGTTAATCAGATGCTTGAGATACACCTCCTCTACAGCAGAGGGGAGCAGAGAGTCAAGGAGAGAGGAACATGTTGATTAGACGTTACAGTAATCAGAGCTGACAGATGTGCAGCTGCGTGTCAGTAAATTAGAGTGACATTTTAATTTATTCAGATGCACCTGTACACATCACACACATCCACGCCGACAGATCTGACTGGTCAGACTGTCAGCCAAGAGTACCTCTCTCTGCGTTGTTGTTGGCCGTGCCGCCTCTGGCCAGCAGCTGGGTCTGCAGGAGCTCGATCTCAGCATCTTTGGAGGCCAGGAGCTGCTGCAGCTCTGAGATTTCTGCCTGCGGAGGGAAGTCAGAGATGATTGTGAACTGGGTCAGACTTCCAGGTCACAGCTTATCCTGCAGTTGTATGTCTGAGGCAGCTGGGAGACCCATACCCTCTCAAAGCTAAACATTTTGGTGAAACTGAAGAACAGTGGGTTTTTATGCTGATGAGCACCTGAGGTCAGAGTCATAGTCTATAAGCACTTGAGGCTAAGAGCACAGAGCTGCACATTAGGAAGATGAAGTTCTGCACCTGTCTAGTAATGTTCAACTACAAAGTGTTGAGGTGGGCAGTAACTACATTTGCTCAAGTAACTTTTTAAAGTAAAGCAGTAAATTTTTAAAGTTAAAACTTTTACTCAAGTACATCTGGCCGTACTTTGGGTAATTTTTAATTCCACTGATATGAACTGAATGCCAGTCGTGGTCTTCACATCAGTTTTGAAATTGTTGCACTTCAGTTCTGGCTCAGGAAATATTTGATTTACAGTTTTTCTGAATTGCTAAAACACTAAATGAAAATATAAAAAAAAACAAAAAACCTCTTGCAGTATTAAAGAAAGTAAAAAAAAACCCACTTCCCGGATCTGCTCCAAAATCTCAGAAGTCTCTGTGAGCCAAGCTCCACGCTTCCACCAAACTTCACTGAAATCAGGTCTGTGGGTTTAACACAATCCTGCTAACAGATAAAAAAAACACAAAAACCCTAAAAGGGTGAGGCAATAAAAACCAATCTGAAGAAGCCACGTTTGGACACATTTTGTCTAAACGTGTTTTGAGGCGTTACAGAATCTTTCAAAAAAAACTGTGAGAGAAAAGGTCAATTTTTGTTCCCTCAGTCATCAGAACTGCATAAAGTGCAACAAAAACCTTCTAAAAACATGAATCTGTGTGACTTTGCAAATGTAAGTCGCACTTAGATGTCATCTATTTTTCTGCTCTGCGCTTGTGTCTCATGTGAGCAACTGGTGTGACTTTGATCTCCGTAAAGATCAAAAGAATCCAAGCAAAAAGCCATGATAGTGACAGACCTGCTGAAGCAAGGCAGCAGTTGTAGGCAACAGGTGACAGACTGTAGGTGTGTGCACAGACTTGCAAGGTTACAGCAGTGTGCACAATGTACAACCTAAGCCCTCGACAGGATTCTACAAAAGACGAGTCGGCAGCTTAAACCACCGAAGATAAAAAAATACACATGGTTATGTTACTGCTAACAGCTGGAGGGTTTTGTCTTTCAAGAATCTCATTTGCCTCAACTTTGTGTGGCAGAACTACAGACAATACATAATAAAATCTGTTTGATTAAAAAATGAAAATCAAATCAGCTGGATGATGCAGACCATGTGTGTCACTGTTGAGTGACATATGGCGAAAACCTTACATGAGCCTTACATGAGCTTCGTGTGGGAATGAAGGCCTAATTGTGACCCCAATCACCTCAGCTTCACACTCTACTCTCTGTGGCTCTTTGCAAACCTTCTTAGTCTGCACCTTCTCCACTTCCATCCTTCAACGACACCGCATACAATGGGTCCTCTTTGCAGTGACAGACAGGAGCGCGACTTGAAGAAATCCCCCAGCATTCCCCACCGGACAGACCAAGACAAGAGGGTAATGAATAAAGCCAGAGGCCAGGCATTCACTGTTTCTATCTTTTAACTTTTTACCACGAGGCTGAAGGGTTATGGTCCTCACCCCACTGGGCAGATGGGCGGTGGCGGTTGCGTCAATACCTGCCTTGTGAACGTGAAAACTAGAGAAAAAAAATGATGCGTCCTTTTTAAATTGATACCATGGGTATATCTATGAAAAATCTTCAATGAGGGCAAATTTAGGTGACCTCTGACCTTTAGGCCGAGGTCAGAGGTCATTCTTCCCAAAATCTTGTGAACACAATAACTAGAGAAAGAAATTATGTGGGCTTTTCAGATCAATACCATAGTTGTGTCTATGAAAAATCTCAGATGAGTTTAAATTTGGGTGACCTCTGACCTTTAGGTCAAGGTAAGAGGTCAATTTTCCCAAAATCTAGTAATGCAATAACTACACAAAGGAATGATGTTGCCTTTTCAAATCGATATCATCATGTCTTAACAAGTTTTGGATGGTTTAGTCCCTGACCTCTGACTATGGGTTTGGGGTCAAAAGGTCAAGGGTCACCAGTTAGCTTCCCCATGCTACAGAACAAGTAAAACTAGGGTCACCAAACTTTATACACAGGTTGACCATGACCTCTGCATATGGTTCTGGGATTTTAAGGTCAAAGATCAGGTCAAAATGTCATATAAACTACACGTCAACAACAAACAAAGAGGCTGAGGGGTACCACTGGCAACCACCAGTAATGCGATAATTTTAAATTTTAATGTAATTTAAAATTATTCTGCACAGAGAATAAAGTTATCCAATTTACAAGAGGGGAAAAAAGCAAATTACAAAAGATAAAGAAAAGGCACAAGGGAGGAGTCGCAAATTTACAAGAGGGTTGAAAAGTCATAAATCTAGGGGAAAAATGCATATTTAGAAAAGTCAGTAAAAGTTTTTTTTTTGAACATCTGAGTAGGAAAAAGTTGCAAAAAGTTAGGAAAAAGTTGCAAATTTATAAGACTAAAGTGCAGAAATTCATGTATTGGGGAAATCGCACATTTCGGGGGGGGGGGGGCAAATTTACCAGGTTGGGGTGAGAGTTACAAATTCATGAGAAGGCTTAAAAAGCTGTAAATTTAGGGACAAAGTTTTAAATATACTAGAGGACTGAAAAAGTGAATTTAGAGAAAAAGTTGCACATTTACAAGATGGCTGAAAAGTCACAAATTTAGGAATAAAGTTGCATATTTATGACAAATTTATTAGTGATCAGGTCAAACTATATTGGAGGGCCGTATCTGGCCAGCAGGACTTTATATTGACACCAGCTATAAACACACAGAGCTGATGCAGCCACGCAAAGCCCATAAAAAACCCCAACAAAATTATACAGAAAATCACAAAGGAAAAGATGGAATTGTCTTATTTCTTCTACTGTATGATCACAAAATCTTTGTCAAAATCAGGAAGGCTTTCCAATTGCCTATACTTGAATGTTTGTGGTTTTTAACAAAGATTCAGCTGCAAGACGAGCAAAATAAAAATATAACAAGTAAAGGAAACGAAAATCTGCAAGGTCAAAAGAAAGTTAAGATGGCAAAAGCAGAGCCGTTTCCAGCTGTAGTGCGGGGTATGCAGATGCTGCAGGCTCCTGCTGACGCTGCGGAAGTCGGCACTGCAGTACAAGTTCATCTTTAGTTTGTTTTTTTGGGGGGGAGAATTAAAATTACCTTCAACTTTTTCTCACAAATTTGCAACATTTTTCTTGTAAATCTGTGACTTTTTTCCTTGTAAATACAGATGTTTTCCCCATAAATTTGAAACTTCCTAAAACAAAAACTTTAGGGTTTTTTTCCGTAAATTTACAACCTTTTTTCTTATAAACGTTCAACTTTTTTCTTGTAAATCTGTGACATTCACACTGTATAGAAGCTGGTTATTCTGTGTAATGAACCGGTTTTTCCGGTTCCGGTTTTGCCGGACCGGCGGCGCCACACGAGTCGGCTGCCTGTTGCAACAGCCTTTTTTTTATCTTCCTTCTTCTTTCTACACCTTTCACTCTGTATATATATCACGGACGCACGGATCACCCCAGGGGTCTCCCGGGTCGGCGGACGGAGCCACGGTTTGCAGCGGGAGACGTTACAGCGGGGAGGAGCTAGTGCTAGCTAGCACTTGGCCGCCGCCCGGTGCTAATGGGAAACTCGACATACCGGGAGCTGTAGCGAAAATGACGCGGGTGCCGGGCTGGAGTTTAGGCGGCGTGAAAGAAATATAAGACAGAATAATAAAGAGCGATGGCAAGAACCAAGCAGACCGCCCGTAAAATCTACTGGAGGAAGAAGCCCCCCCCCCCCCCCCCCCCCGCAGGAGACAGCTAGCCACCAGGGCTGCTCGGAGAGGCGCTCCGGCCACCGGCAGAGTGAAGAGGCCTCGCCGTCACAGGCCCGTGGCTCTGAGAGAGATCTGTCGCTACCAGAAATCCACGGAGCTGCTCATCCGTAAGCTGCCCGTCCAGCGCCTGGTGAGGGAGATCGCTCAGGACTTCAAGACCGTCCTGCGTTTCCTGAGCTTCGCCGTCATGGCTCTGCAGGAGACCAACGAGGCCCACCTGGTGGTCTCTTCTTCGCTAAGGGGGTCACCATCATACCCAAAGACTTCGAGCTGGCCCGCTGCATCCGCGGAGAGAGAGCTTAGACTTTCTGCTGCACATTCACCAGCCATAATGCTCTGCACTGTGTGTCTATATATATATACATTTATAGTAATATGGACATATGTTTACTAGATGTTGTTTTTTCTTGCCTTCTGATTGTTGCTCTGAGTGTTGCTATCCCTATGCTGTTGCAATCCTGGAATTTCCCCATTGTGGGACTAATAAAGGCTTATCTTATCTTATCTTATCTTATTTCTTTTTCTTGTCATAACAAAAGTTTTTTTTTTCATTTTAAACTATTTGAACACTTCACCATTACAAAAATGCCCCCCCCCCGCCCCCCCAAAAAACAAAACACAATGTCGCAAAGGCCCCCAAAAAGCTAGAAATGGCCCTGTGCAAAAGCAGAACCATGCCGGTGAGCGGAGGGGAAAAGATTACTAAAAGACAAACTACTAATCACAGTAAAGAAATCAACGCAAGCAGGAGGAAGAGGACGGGAAGGAGGAGGAAGAGGAGGCACCTGTGTGCTGCGCCAGCGCCGCTTCTCCAGCTGTGTGTCCTCGACAGTCAGCTTGAGGCTGGACAGCTGGGTCATAAGTGACTGGTAACACACATGGAGAGAGTAAGAGATGGAGAGCTAGAGAGAAACAGGAAGAGGGTAATGACGGGGAGGATTCAGAGATGTGGAGGGAAAGGAGAGTGGGACAAAAGTGAGCCAGAGTGAGGAGTTAATAGAGAAGGAGCGAGAAGAACAGGGACGGAAGGAAGCACTGTAAGCACAGAGAGAGCAACGGCACTCCTTAAGAGAAATTAGAATTAAGCAACGTATTAGCAGTTTTAAAGCCTGAGTGTGCATTGTTTTCCAGAGAGCACTTCCGTGCAGGATTTATATTAATTTTCTTAATTTTTATACAAAAAAATAAATAAAGAGAAAAATAAACACGTCTAATCACTCATTACAGGCCTGTTAAAAAACTCCTCCAATTGTGAGTCGGGGGATCTGGTCAGTTAGATACTGGTGACATGTGTCCACTTGTTTTTTGAGAAACGGAGCCCAAAGGTTTTGGCAGTAGTTTGAAAAATTACATCACACTAGCAACTGGAAATCAATGAACACTGTAACTTTAAGTAACTTCTAACTCATGTTGTTCAACTTATCAGGATGAAAATTAGTATTTTATGACCCTTACAACAAATTATTTCTAATTTCTCTTTTTATGTCAACATTGTAGTACCATGCTATCTTGCTGGATGCTTTCTTTAAATTTTTGCTTCATATAATGATTGTTATATCAAATCTCAATCCCAAAAAGGCTGGCACACTGTGTAAAATCAAATAAAAAAAGGAATGCAATGATTTGAAATTCAAATCTCATAAACCACAATTTAAATCACACAGAATACAGAAAACATGAAATCAAAGTGACACATTTTAGTATTTTATGAAAAATATTAGCTCGTCTTGAGTTTGATGGTAGGGATGCATTTCAAAAGAGTTGGAACAGGAGTAACAAAAGCTGGAAAAGTAAGTGGTTCTAAAAAGAAACAGCTGGAGAAACACATTGCTATGAACTAATTTAATGGGCAAAAGGCTGGTGACATGATTGGGCTTAAAAAGAGTACTTTAAACAGGCAGAGTCTCTCAGAGGTAAAGATGGACAGAAGTTCAGCTATCTGCAAAAAACTGCATCTACTGATAACAGAATATTATAATGCTCCTGTGTAAAATTGCAAATATTTTGAATATTCCATTATCTACACTACATATACATATAAAAAGATTCAGAGGCGCTGGAGACATCTATCTCCACAAGGGCTGTGGCCAAAAATCAGTGTTGGATGCCTATGATCTTTGGGCCCTTGGGTGGCACTGCATTAAACACAGGCATCATGGATGCTGTGTCCTCTGGACTATAGAGAGGTCTGCATAGACGTCTGCATCTCTGATAGTATGGGGGTGCATTAGTGCTCATGAAACTACAAGATCAGGTTAGAAAAACTGATCATAAATGCTGAAACTAGGTAGGTTTATTCAAAGAATCTTATCTTATCTTAAGAATCTTATCACATTTTGGAAATATATTCTTCCTGTGTTAAGACATAACTAACTAACTAACCCACACTTATATAGCGCTTTTCTAGTCACAAAGACCACTCAAAGCACTTTCACTAGTACTAACCCTCTATTCTAAGGGCCTATAGGAAACAGATACTGTATCTAGGGACAATTTAGAACAGCCAATTAACCTAACATGCATGTCTTTGGATTGTGGGAGGAAACCGGAGCCCCCGGAGTAAACCCACGCAGCACAGGGAGAACATGCAAACTCCATACAGAAAGGTTCCAACCCCTGCCAGCCTGGGGATTCGAACCAGGAACCTTCTAGCTGTAAGGCAACAGTGCTAACCACTGCACCACCGTGCTGCCCACGTGCTTCCCATTAGGAAGACTAATGATACACTCATGTTGGTAAAAGACTGCAGAATAAAGGCAATATTCTACTTTCATCCATCCATCCATCCATCCATCCATCCATCCATCTTCTTCTGCTTAATCCTTTTTGGGTCGCGGGGGGGCTGGAGCCTATCCCAGCATCTTTGGGCGAGAGGCAGGGTACACCCTGGACAGATCACCAGTCCATTGCAGTACTTTCATCCAGTGCACAAAAATTAATCTCATACGGTACTTCCAGGATTTTGTTCTGAGCTCCATAAAAAATTATGAACAGATCTGGTGACAAAAGGCAGCCCTGGCAGAGTCCAACTCTTACTGGAAACAAGTTCGACTGAATGTTGGCAATATACAAACCAAAGTCTCGCAATGATCGTATAGAGGCCTGAGAGCTTGTAGCAACAAGCCCAATAGCCCATAATCCCGGAGTATCCCCATAAAGAGAACACAAGGGGCGCCACTGAATAGTTTCTCTAAGTCCACAAAAACCCATGTAGCCTGGTTGGGCAAACACCTACAAACCCTCAAGGATTCTCAAGAGAGTAAAGATTCAAGATTCAAAGGTTTTATTGTCAATACTTACATGCAGGACATACAGGAGAATTCAAATGCCCTTTCTCTCTCTTAGTGGTGTGTGCAATATAAGAAAAGGAGTAAGGATCAAAAACTACCCGTAGTGCAAATCACTCTATATATAATTCAAGAAATCTCTGTCTGTGTGTCTGTCTTCTTCTTCTTCTTCTAGATTTAATTGGCGGTTGGCAACCAGCTTACAGGTGCATTACCGCCACGTACTTCACTCTATCTGGTCAGGATCTGTAGTCCTTCTATCATCATTGCTGTGTCCAACCGAACCTCAACTCTATCTTTAGACATCACTCTTCTTTGTCTCCTTGTACTTTACTCTATGTTATCACTTCACTCTATATCATCACTCGACACATCTTGGCCGTGCCAGCCACCCAGGCCAGTCAGCTCTTCTCTACCCTGTGTGTCTGTCTGTCTGTCATGACCATAGGACTCGCTAAAAGATCATAGGATCGCCTATTATGTGCCTATGAGCTCTACATGATGTCTATATGACGTCATATAGACACCATAGCATAGAGTGATTCAAGAAAATCTCTGCGTGTGTCTGTGTGTGATCAAAGGCAGGCATCACTCACAATCATAGAACATCAAAGATCAAAGGCAGGAATCGCTCACGATCATCGGCCTCGCTATGACATCATCAAAGATCATAGGACTCTGTCCTTCCTCCTGGAGGCGGACCGGACTTCGGCTGTGTACAGCAACATTCTCTCCTCGCAAATTGATGAGCTGGAGCACATGTTACACATTCTTCACCCAAGCTGCACTGTAAATATTCTGCACTTGCACCACGGCATCACAACGGGACGCTGGACCGGTATTGATAAATCATCTCTTCAGAGCCGGATTAACTCTTCGCTGCCATAAGACTGTAAAATCTCTATTAATATCATTATCTGCCAGCCTGAGTCTAATCCCCCTATCTCTGCTGTCATTCCAGGGCTGCCAGACCTGTCCTGTCGTTCATGCTCCTGCTCCCACTACACAACACCATTCGCACACAAACACCTTCACTTTCATTCAATAAAAGATCATCATTGTTGTTGAGCCTGCATTTGTTCCTTGGTGTTTCTGAAAACCATGTCAACTTGGTTTCTATGGGCATGCATGGGTATGCACTAGTAAAGATAAACAATAAAACCCAGCAATCCTATATACAGAAAAAGTGGAGCTGTAATACCCATAATTGCAAGTTCAATGCAGTAGTGTAGGTGCAGACAGTGACAGATTGGACTGCACATGATCAATATTGCAATGACAGACAGACAGCAGCAGGTCTGACATTTGTGAAAATGGTTGCAGTAAGGTGAAAAGACGTACAACAGCAGATGTACTGTATTACTTTTGGTGTGCCAAGTCTTTCTGTGCAAACAGCTGAGGTGGTTATTGTGTGGGTGAGCATGAAATGGTCTGTCAGAAAGCAACTCATATCTGCTCGGATGTCGCCCGGGTTAACAAGTTCAGGAGTTCCTGGCAGCAGAAGGCGAAGGACAGAGCTGCACAGAGGAATCTGATAAGACCTAAATGAAACAGTCATTGTCGCCCCCGACAGACTGCTATGATGATGATGATGATGATGATGAGTGTGTTACAGTTCGGGGGTGAGGGGTGGGTGGGCAGAGTTCAGGATCCTGATGACCTGGTGAACAAAGCTGTTTAGCAGTCTTGTGGAGTGGGCCCAGAGGCTCCGGTACCTTTTCCCTGAGGGCAGAGGGCTGAAGAGGGAGTGTGAGGGGTGGGAGCTGCCTCCTGCAATGTTGATGGCTCTGTGGGTGAGGTGGGTGTGGTAGATGTCCGTGAGGGGGGGCAGAGGGGCACCGATGATCTTGCTGGCTTAAAGAGTTGGTCCAATGTGTCACGGCCAGGACGAAAACCACATTGCTCCTCTTGAATCCGAGGTTTGACCAACGGCTGGACTCTCCTCTCCAGTACCCTGGCACAGACCTTCGCAGGGAGGCTGAGCAGTATGATCCCCCTAAAGCTGGAACACACCCTCCAGTTTTCCTTCTTAAAAAGAGGAACCACCACCCCAGTTTGCCATGCCAAAGGCACTGTCCCCAACCACCACGCAATGTTGCAGAGGCATGTTACCCATGACAGCCCTACAACATCCAGAGCCTGAGGTACTCAGGGCGAATCTCATCCACCCTCCACCCCCCCCGGGGTCCGGCCACCACTTCCGCGACCTCAGCCCCTGTGATGTGTGAGTTGTACCCCTTGTCCTCAAGCTCTACTTCCTCTGTGGAAGGTGTGTCAGTGGGATTGAGGAGATACCGCACACGATTTTCCCAGTCGAAGTCAGCAGTGCCACATCCGCACCATACATAGTGTGGACAGGGATCTGTTTCCCCCTAGTGAGTAACCGGACAGTTTGCCAAGATTTCTTCAAGGCCGACTGAAAGTCTTGCTCCATGGCCTCACTGAACTCCTCCCACACCCGAGTTTTTGCTTCAGCAACCACCCAAGCTGCACTACGCTTGACCTGTTGGTACACCTCAGTTGCTTCAGGAGTCCTACAAGCCAACCAAACTCAATAGGACTCCTTCTTCAGCCTGATGCCCCCCTTTGGTTAGGGGTTGCCACCACGAGATGCACAACCAACCTTGCAGCCACAGCTCTGGGCAGATGCTTCAACAATGGCTTCAGTTATTACAAATGGACTCCATTCACAACCATTCACCCTTCACAGCGGTACTTGGCAAGAGCTGCAACTATTTATCAAAATAAAAATATTACCGGCATTCAAACACAATCAATACATTATGAATTAGTTTATATGCAAATGATATTTTTCTTCTTCTTTTAGATTTGATTGGCGGTTGGCAACGAGCTTACAGGTGCATTGGTACTTCACTCCACGATGTCTGGTCTTCTTATCACTCTATATATAATTCAAGAAATCTCTGTGACGATGTGATGATGGATGTGATGACGTAACCATGGATGTGACCATGATAACAGTAACTTTCTATGGCCATGCACGGGTGTTGGGCATGCACAGGTATGCACTAGTTGAACAAATCCTTCCTCTACACTACCCAGGATGATAGACCTGATTAACTCCTATTTGGCTATTTTGGATTATTCCACTAACTGGTCCAAATCAAATTTATTTCAACTTAATAGAGGGGATGTTGCTATCCAAGTGCCCCACACATTTAATACTGGGAATTTCCAGAAGGGACTGGTGCACTTCACAAAATAGATGGCATCATGAGAAAAGAACATTATGTGGAAATACTGAGGCAACATCTCAAGACATCAACCAGGAAATTAAAGCGTGGGCACAAATGGGTCTTCCAAATGGACAATGACCCTAAACATACCACCAAATTAGCTACAAAGTGACTTAAGGAGAACAAAGTTAATGATCTCAATCTCATAGAAAATTTGTGGACAGAGCTGTAAAGACATGTACGAGCAAGGCAGCCTGCAAACCTGACCTGCCAGGAGGAATGGGCCAAAATTCCAGCAAGTGAGAAGCTTGTGGAAGGATACCAAAAATGCTAACAAATACTAAAGAAATTAAACTTCTGATTTTGAAGAAAGTAATAAAAAATATTAAAAAAAATAGCAAATAAAAATAATTTTGGTAATCATAACTGACCTGGAACAGGAAAAGTTTAGTCTGATTTAATGTCAGACAGTGAGAACAAAAAATGTTATGTATCTTTTTATACAGTGTATGTAAACTTCTGGTGTCAACTGTTCAAATGTTTGTTTCACCTGGCACTATTAACGGTTTTCACCAATAATAATAATCACAATAGTAGCCACAATAGTGCTCCTTTGACAGAAATGATGAGTTGTATTCAGCAACGGTGGCCTCATACCAAACAAGGAGCTGTAATTACAAACTGAACGGTCATAAAAAAAAACCCCAGCAGTTCAGCATTTAACTTTCTGTATATGTTTAATTAATTTAAGGTTTAAGGTAAAATGAGGAGATTTTTCTATGGTTTTCACAGAAACTGTAAGCAAGTGCACTGTACTGTTTTGTACTGGCTTTGTGTACATCCTTTTCATGAGTTTGTGTCATACAGTTATGATACTGTATTCAAATGGCCCTCAAAATGTCCTGTAAAGGAATCTTGGAACAAAGGCTAGTAATAGTAGTTTTGCAGATCTTATACAATGAAATCACATACTGTATATGTGATAGATGAAAAGACATTTGTCATTCAAGATACTGTTACTATATTTGTATTTGTTACTTAACCCCTTGCACTCTGGTCAATTTCCCTAAAAACGCCTAAAAATAACGTACCCAAAGTAAATCAAAAGCTGTTCTTCAACCCTTTGCAGCATCTTCATGGGGTTGGTCTCATTTAAAAGAAAACACTTTGAATTTTTTGGCAAAACAGTCATAATCTCTCTAAAGTGCTCCTGCCACTGAGTAACAGTCATCTAAACATACTGAACTTGAAGAAAATAAAGTTTGCCTGGGTGTTTTTTTGGATACAAATGCTTGCAAATAACACACAGCTGTCAGATACGGGCTGGAAAATGCAACAGAAATGTAGAACCAAGTGTTATCCAGCTGAGGTCAAAATTTTGTAACAATACCACAAAAAAAATGAATATATTACACAGCTTTTTTGTCAGGTTGTTCCCAGGCGTTTTTGAACTGTGCCAAATTGTGCCAAATGGCACAGTTTGGAAAAACGTCTGTAACTTTTGAATGATTCAATATAGAAGCTTGGTCTTGGGCTCTAACGAAAGGTGACACTCAGGGCTGTGTGTGTGTGGGGAGGTTGTTTATTCATTCATGAATGAATGAATGAACAAACAAGCCCCCACACACAAAGAAGCATGCCACGTAAAAAATGTGTGGCTTTTTTTTTTTTTACAAGAAAAAATAACCTACAGTGCAATAAAAATTATACTAAAATATCTGTAATGTAGAGGATAACAACTCCCCCCCCCCCCGCTACAGAGGACAGACATCTTCCATCGCCACATGACGGACCGCAGCGCGGTCTACTACGCACAGCTGTACTAAAATATCTGCAATATATCTGCAATCCACTACAGAGGAGTAGCGGGGGGGGGGGGGGACCATTCTCGTCCCGTCTGTCATGTGGCGATGACGCACAGTTGTAATTTACCGATTGGTCAAAAGTCATTTTGATTACAATTTTCAGGGATAAAGAATAATTTAGCTTATAACACTTACCTGTCCGCAACAGCAGTGTCGCTGGCGAACATCTCTTCCTCATTGTCAGACGAACATGACGCTGGTCCGCTTGTTACGACTCGTGGTTCTGGTCACGCGACCCGGTCAAACCATGATTCCATTATTGCGGTTTTGCGCTTCCATGATTGCGGTTTTGGCGAACGATTTTTCAAAACAAATAAGAACAGTAGTAAGAAAAAAACACTGGCGAACGCTACCGTCACACACAGCGGCTTACACAAAACAGATTTTATGCACGGGACGCACGCTTTCAAACGTCGAACTTCTCTGCTTCAATTGGCTCGCTGTATTCGCAGCCGTTGGTAGGCGGATGCTTCTTGCTAGGTTTTCAGTCATTGGTTCTTCAAGGTTTCAGAAACCAATTCAAGGCTCTTATTAGTCAAATGAGAGGTCAATCAAATCTAAACCAATCAAAGCACTCCTTTAGCTTTCTGTTCGCGGCTGTGTCTGTAGTGGAAGAATGGAAATGCAGCTTTTTTTTTTTTTCAGTGCGCACTAGGACACACAGTGTGCGTCCTAGTGCGCAAGAGGGCGCACTAGTACGCAGAGACGTGACCGCCCGCGGTATCCCGGAGTGCAAGAGGTTAAGCATTCAAGATAGATATTTGTTACTTAAGATAATGTTATTTGTAATGGATTTAGCTGTTTATTTGGTTATTCTTGTATTGGATTTAATGAGAGTTATTATTGGTTATTCAGCAATGCTTATCAGTGTTCGATTTAGAGACTGCGATCATGAAATCGTCACTCTATTAGTTACGCCTTGGAGCTCCAGCAAGTGGAGTGCACGCTCAACTTCCTCACTTTTAATACAAGCGAGTGAAGAGACGCACACACTGTGTTCACCCTTGTCATTTTTCCCTTTTTAAGGTAATTGTTTAAGTTGTGATTGTTAAAATGTTTGACTTTTAATACAAGCGAGTGAAGAGAAGCACAAACTGTGTTCACCCTTGTCATTTTTCCCTTTTTAAGGGGCTTTACATATACTACCTGCAGCTCTTCTATAGCCGTCTGCATTTTCTTTCTGTCATACTGTTGTGTACATGTGCAATAAGTGTAAGCAGTTCAGATTAACTGTCTTTTGACAAGTACCTTGGTTGCTCTAAGTTTCCTCTCGTACTGGCTCTTCTCTCCTTCCAGCTCATCCACTTTGCTCTTTAGCTGCTTTAATTCTAGCTCCAAATCCTATAAAGAAAAAAAAACACAGCATATCTGATTAAAACAACAAAATTGTGCAGTTAAATGAATCCACCTGCTTCCCATCACCTATTTGAAAAAAAAAAAAAAGTCCTGAAAAACTTTAATCAAAGTGACAGAATCACTGTAAGGCTTCTCTACATTACTGGGCTGTGTGCATGCCAACATATAAATGGGGGGCATTTAAAGATCAGGCTTTCATTCAGTGCAGTTATAAAGGTCTCCAGGGCTGGACAGTACAGTGGTTAATAAGGGAAACATGATCTTCCTGAAACAGACACCACAGCGTGCAGTTATCAACAACCAGGAAAAGATGAACCCAGATCACATTTCAGAACCATCCAGCTCTTTGGTGGCTATCCAAAGTTCATGACCATTGCAGGAAACCTTGTAAAGCATTGCTTAGTTCTAAAGTGACATGGTCAATCCACCTGTAAGCTTTGTTAGTAAATGGAGAAATCACCACCATGCAGGTAAAATTTGTCAAATTCAAAATAACTCTGTAAAACATTGAAATGTGTTCCAAATCTTCTAAAGCCTTGAGGTGTTTATAAAAGAGAGATTCCCAAGCATCCACCAGCAAACAACTACTGTATTTAAATGTGCCTAAAGCTTTGGTATGTTAGAAAATCCACAAGTTCAGAGAAGTACTTAAAGACACAATCAAAATTTCAGCAAAAACAAGAGCAGAGCAAGAACCCAACATCCTTTAGTAAACACACACTACAGGAGAGGTGGTTAGCTTGATTCTATGGAAAATTCAAAATACCAGGTGGCATGTGGACTGGTTAAAAGGGTAGAAGAGGAGAGGAGAAGGAATGGTGAGGAAGGAAGGGAAGATGATTCATCCATCAAGGCTCCCTACGTGTACACTCTGTCCTCCGCTGTGTTTTCGGACATCGGAGCTCCGGTCTGAGGCAGTTAACCCCACTTGAGGGCTGAGTGCCTGGGACTGGCTGCCTTTGGGGTCCCCCCGCTGGGCTTGCTTCTCCTCCAGGGCCCGTTTCTCCTGGATGCGAGTGCTGATCTCCTCCTGAAACCTGCACATCTGCTCCTGAAGCTCGCTGATGAGATTTACCACACACTGAGAGGGAGGGTAGACAAATGAAGGGTTGTGGAAGAGGTGAAATGGTAAGGTGAGAAGAAAAGAGGAATAAAGGAAAGTCAGAAGAGAGGAGAGGCAGATGTGAACTTTTTTGTTAATCAGGTCAGCGCTTGGACATGAATGCTGCCATGTTTAACTCTTAGTTGTTACTGACCATGAAAAAAAAATCTGAAAATTAACAATAGCGAAGAAGACAATTGAAAACAGAACAACACTGAAATGGAAAAGTAACATTACAACAAACAACCCAAAATATTCAGTTTTTTCTTTGTAGAGACATAATTCCTTTACCTCCTTCCATTTCCATTAGGTCAGTGTTCAGGCAGATGAAGCCTAACTATCAGCCTCATGCCTCACATTACTGAAATGGTGTGAGAAACCAATACTGGCTAAAAAGAACACATACAAACACACACACTGTGCATAGGGTCTGCCCTATTCTGCGCCTCTTCCCCACTGGTGCAATGTGACGACCGACAGAAAAGAAGCGAGGAGCTTACTCTCAGGTTATTTAGGGGTCAGCAGACACTAACTAACTAACTAACTAACCTGCACTTATATAGCGCTTTTCTAGTCACAAAGACCACTCAAAGCGCTTTCATTAATACTAACCCTCTATTCTAAGGGCCTATAGGAAACAGATATCTAGGGACAATTTAGAACAGCCAATTAACCTAACATGCATGTTTTTGGCATGTGGGAGGAAACCGGAGAAATCCCGGAGTAAACCCACGCAACACGGGGAGAACATGCAAACTCCACACAGATCACTGTTGGTCGGGGGCTGGGATCGAACCCACGATCCCACGATCCCCACAATCCCCCGGCCAAGGGTAAACTGTGCTGCCGCAGTGCTAACCATTGCGCCACCGTGCAGCCAATCTCCACTCCAATGGAGTTGGGAGTAGTAGTGAGGAGACAAACAAATACTGCATGTTACACAATGGATCTGGCTTAACTTTATATAACATATCCCAAAATCTCCAAAGCTGTCTCAGAAAGTTTTAGCTGTCTGATGGACATTCTTCAATGAAGAAAAAGTCCAACAATGACAGGAATCCTCTGGGGTTGATGTTATTTCAATGCAGTAGTAACAAACTGCAATTCCTCTCATGTTGAAATGGCCAATTTCAAAGATACAAAATCAGCATGTCAGGTATTTGGGAATGTGCTAGGATGGCATTTTACTGCCCCATTCCCCATTTTATCCCCCATGATACTGAAGGAAACCTAAAAAAAGATGGCTTTTCATCTTTCACTTTTCAACCAAATCTGGACATTTTCTGGATGTTTGGGAAAGCAGTCTTTTCAACTTTTTTTTTAACCAATTTGCGCTGGGAGGGTTAGAACACCAACAATCTCCTTCAGACCCCATGGCAGACACGCATTCCCATGCACTGATGCTCTCTATAGCCTCAAGATGTGTCCCACTGGCCTTCTCTACTACCTTGGATCTTGGTAACCTGGAATCAGTCAAAGGAATCAGCTTCAGGGAACCACACCACCTGTCCGCAGAATCTTATTCGTTTGTCTTGGTGGATCATGTACTAAATTTGCATCATCTCAACCTCCCAGAGCACATTCATCCATCTTCTACCACTTATCTGGGGGTCCGAGTCACAGAGGCAGCAGCCTAAGCAGAAACGCCCAGACTTCCCTCTCCCTGGCCACCTCGTCCAGCTCATGAGGGAGGATGCCAAGGCATTTCTAGGCCAACTGGGAGACAAAGTCTCTCCAGCATGTCCTGGGTCTGCCCTGGGATCTCCTCCCAATGGGACAGGTTCAAAACACCTCATGTGGGACGCATCCAGGAGGCATCTTGATCAGATACCTAACCAACCTCAGCTGGATCTTTTGGATGTAGAGGAGCAGCGGCTCTATTCCAAGCCTCACTGGGGTAACTGAGCTACTCACAATCTCTAAGGGTGAGCTCATTTCAGCTGTTTGTACCCATAATCTCATTTTTTTTTTTTTTTTTTTTTGTGGCTATCCAAAGTTCATGACCATTGGTAAGGGTAGAAACTTAGACTGATCCCTAAATCAGCAGCTTTGCTTTAGAACTCAACAGATGCTACTCCAATCCATATGTTAATCTCCCACTCCATTCTCTCCTCACACATGAATATAATCCCAAAATGCTTAAACTATTTCAACTTGGAGCAGGAGCTCATCCCCAACCAAGAGAGGACAATCCAATTGAGGACCATGGACTTGGACTTGGAAGTGTTGATTCTCATTCCAGCTGCTTCACATTCAACAGTAAACCATCCCAGTAAGACCTCTAAGTTATTGCTCAAAGAAGCCAACACAACCACACCATCTGCAAACAGCAGAGAGGAGATCCTGTGGCCACCAATCATGACACCCTCCGTTCCTTGGCTGTGCCTAGAAATCCTGTCCGTAAAATTATGAACAGGATCAGGGACAAACAGCAACCCTGATGGAGTCCAAGTCTTACTGGGAATGAGTCTGACTGATTGTTTGCAATGTGAACCAATCTTTCATAACAGTCATATAGCGATGAGATAGCTCATAGCAATGAGCTCAATACCCCCATACTCCTAAAGCAACCCCACAAGAAACCACGAGGGATCTGCATGCCTTCTCCAACTCTACAAAAGACCTGTGAACTAGTTGACCAAACTCCCATAAACCCTCAAGAATTCTTGAGAGAGTAAAGAGTTGGTCCAGTGTTCCATGACCAAAATGAAAACTGCATAACTCATCTTGAATCCAACGTTTGACCAATGGTGGGTTCTTCTCTCCACTACCCTTGTACAGACCTTCCTAGGGAGGCAGAGAAGTATGATCCATCTAAAGTTGGAATACACCGTCTCGTCTATTGCTGTCAGGATGTACTGACAGATTCAGCAAGCATGAGAAGAAGTTACTTTTCAAAAAGTTATCAATTTCGGACAACTGTGTAAGGTGTTATTTCTTAATAACTGGTGGAAGCAACCGACTCATATCTAACTTCCTTCACCTTTACTTAATCAAATCATTGAAGTGGATCTTTGAATGTCTTTGCTGTGTTTGTGCTTTTTGGAACATTTTAGCGAATAAACTGACAGTGTGGATTGATTCAAGGTACAGACTTGGTGTGGTCCCTTTTTTAATAAATAAAGTCATAATCCAAGAGTAGAAAAATTTAAGGTGATTATGATCTTCAAAAACCTAAAAGAGAAAAATTGCAAGCTCTATTTGTCATGAATCGCCCCTTCAGGGCAGAGAGGGAAGACCCAAGAGCTGAACTGCAGTTTGTGGTAATTTATTAAGGAAACACAAAATCCAAAAAAGTGCTCAAACATAAACTTACATAGAGGAAAACGGCAAGAAGACAAAAACACAAAGGAGCGTGCCAGAACAGGGATGGGGTCCCGACGGAGATACATGGATGAGAAGACGCTCTGACAACGGGAGACTCATAGAGCCTGTCTTAGATAGGGCAGGAAAATAACCATAACAAGAGGCCTCAGGTGTGGATCACATGAGCGGGCAGGTTAACCTAATTACTAAACACAGAGCACACAAACAAGACAATGACAAGGTGGGAGTGCCTGGAACAGGTGCGGAGCTCATACCACAAGGAAACAAAATATAAACACTGAGAGCAAAATAGAACAGGAATCTAAAAATACTGACAGAATCATCATCATAATCATCTAGGGGCGGTGCAGTGACGCAGTGGTTAGCACTGTGGCAGCACAGCAACTCACCCTTGGCCATAGGATCCCTGGTTCGATCCCAGCCCCTGATCAACAGTGATCTGTGTGGAGTTTGCATGTTCTCCCCGTGTCTGCGTGGGTTTACTCCGGGAGTTCTCCGGTTTCCTCCCACAGGCCAAAAACATGCAAGTTAGGTTAATTGGAGACTCTAAAGTCCTAGGTGTAAATGTGTGTGTGAATGGTAAAGGGATAGCGCCGTACCGTGGCTGCTTCATCCATCCAGGTGGATGCCCTCAATTTCCCCTCTGGGGATCAATGAAGTATACAAAATCAAAAAATAATAATAAGGACATGAAAACATAATAAAACAACTGACAACAAAGAACACATCCTAGACACACACGGAAAAAATAAACACCACACTGGAAAAATACAGGAAATACTCAGGAGTGAATAAAAAGCCTGAACATGGTAACAAACCGTGCTTAGCCTCGTGACACTATTTGTCTAATTTCAGAGTCCAGTGCCTGTTATAGTGCTGTTGGACTTGGAAGACACAACTACAGACATATAGACAGACTAATCATGGTAATTTGCAATACCCTCTGGGTGTGAAGTATTAACCACAGAGCACCATGGTTATTATAAGATACCTGAATGACAGCCAAGTCTGGATTCTCTGCAGAGATGAAGACCAATAAAACAGAGCTAGGCAGTGTGAGCAAACATGAGGAAAGAAAACAAAAACCCACGAGGGTATGCAAAACCTGTCAAAGCTTAAATGAAAAAAAAAAAAATTAAACATATTTTTTCACATAAATCAAGGTTTTCATGAATTCTTAGCTGGGGGAATTTCACATTCAAAGAACACCAACACAATCTGAAAAATGCGGAATCATCAAACTTGAAAACCTTACTCCTGAGAAACTGTTGCATGTTTATGAGACAGCAGCAAGCATTGTGTGTTTCCTGAGGTGAAAGTGTTTGGCTGCAAGGAATGCTCAGAACAGATGCCTGCCATTCCTCTTGCCAGCTCATCAGTGCCTTGCAGTTCTTACTAACCACACACACCAACACACATACACACACACGCACACACATTGAGTTTGCTGTCAAAAATGTACAAAAGTGTCAGCCACCATCGTAATATGACCAAAGAGGAACACCCCGTCTGTATGTTGGATTTGTTTCATTCTGTTAACTGTATGTGGGTCAAAGAGCGAACACAGTATCTTATTACCAAGACAAAAAAGCATCAATATGTCAGCATTCAAACAGCCCTGTTACTCTCCACAGAGACAGGATGGATGTTGAGACTTTAGATGCTGGAGTCTCAACCTCAAAGAGGCATCCTCATGATCACTGAACCAGCCTGATAACCACGTTAGGACAAGAAGATGCATGGCTGCCCCTTCACTGAACAACCTACATTACACATGTCAAAGAAGCACAACTGCTGACATTTGGCCCATCTCTTCACAAGTTTAGTCAGGAATGGTGAAAGAAACATTTGGGTGGATGTAGCATTTTAATTCAAACATATATATTAACTCATATGTCAATCAGACCACTGGATGGATCTTCCTTTTTTCTTTCTTCTCCATGGTTGCCACAGGATACTACTGCATAACTTTACACTGTGGGCCTAGATTTTTTGATACCGAGGGTTAAACTGGTTAAATTTTATATCAATCTGTAGAAGCAGCTTTGGCAGTAGGGGCACATGAAGGCCTCAGTCACTATAGTTATGCCTTGGTACAAAGCAACGTAGGCATACGGTAATGTGTAGATGCGTCTGTGTGTGTGTGTGCATCCATCTGTCTGTTACCAACTTTTCAGCTCACCCGATCAAAATCAAGTGGAACTAGATGCTTGTATCAATGTATCGTCATATTTTCTCGACTTTTAATTTGCCAGAATTTTGAGATAACGGTTTGTCTTTGAAATACACAGAAAAATAGTTCACGTTTACAGTCAGTGGAGCTGGGGAAAAGTTATTGTAATAATTATGCCGGGCCAATAGAGGTGGCAGTGCAACTTTTTTTTTTTTTTTTTTACAGAACACTAGCTGTCAACAGTCAATCTCGTGCTGAACTTTTAAAATAGCACTTGTTACTGAAAACTAAACACATACAGTAATCAGCAACTACACTATTATTCAGTACATCGACTGTTTTCAGACACGTTTTGCTGTTTAGTTTTGAAGATAAAGGACAACATATATTCTTCCTGTACTTTTCAGCTCATCAGTAAAAACTGCTACTCCCACACTGCTCAAATTGCAATGCACCAATCACAGCAGAGCTGACTCTGAAGTAACAGCAACTGACAGATGACATCAGAAGAGAAGGACAGGAGAAAAACATGTTTTGCAAGTAAGTTTTGGCCTTAAATTATGCAGCGGGTTCAATGTTAAATTCCTAAAATGGCAACATCTGATTCTTAAAGCTTATGTTTCCTCACATTATTTTTTCCAATGTGCTCCACTCCTTGTGGCTCCGTGGTTACATTATTAACATGTTAGTAAGTTGTTAATATGTCAAATTGTTTTCTCTAAATTTCAGCCGATTTTTTTAAACTCTTAATACTAGTGTCAATAATATAAAAACACCATGGTGTGACATCACTGAATGTTTGCTTTAAAATAATGTTTACAGTCCTGTTATTTGTTTATTGATTAACTAAAGTAAAGCTGATGTAATGGTGTGAAATATAAAAACCACTTGTGGTTATTTTTAGAGAAAACCAAGCAATTTGTTAAGCTGAGAAGGAACATGACAACTGTAATAGAATTTATTTGATGACACTGATTTTAAAAATGTTCTATCGCATCTATAATAATAATCACATTTTAATTTTTTTTTCTTTCTTCTCATTTGTCTCTGAGGTCCAAGGTGGTGAGTCTGAAGGTCAGTAGTCACAGCAGCTGTGAAGATAATGGGCTGGAGGCTAAATAAGAATATTCTCTTTACAGATAATTCAAGAAGATTTCTCAATATTCATTAAACACAGAGTGAAACATTTCAACCCATTCTGATTTAATATTGATTATGGTGATAACTTTTGAAATTTTGATATTTTTACCTGGTATTGCACACTGTGGTGTAAATACACACGTGGACAAAATTGTTGGTACCCCTCTGTTAATGAAAGAAAAACCCACAATGGTCACAGAAATAACTTGAATCTGACAAAAGTGGCAATAAATAAAAATTCTATTGAAATTAACCAATGAAAATCAGACAATGCTTTTGAATTGTGGTTCAACAGAATTATTTAAAAAAAAACAAACTCATGAAACAGGCCTGGACAAAAATGATGGTACCCCTAGAAAAGATTGAAAATAATGTGACCATAGGGACATGTTCAACCAAGATGTGTCCTCTAATTACAGGTATGGCAACAGGAAATTCTGATTTCAGCTGAAATCTAATTTGGTCGATTGACTTATGGGGGGGCCAGAGGGGCGCAGCCCCCCTGAAGATGGGAGGTTTTCAGTAAAACAGAAGTAATTTAGACTGAAAAAAATGATTAAAAAAAATGAAATACTAGACTTAGATAAATCATTAAATTTAATGAAAAGTTAACTTACTTTTTCTTCAATGTTGTCTCACTGTCTTTAGTCCAACATATTTAACAGTTCTATAAGAGTTTATTACACTATTTACACTATTTACACTGGTCACCAAGTCACTTCTAATGTGAAACTTTCTTCCTTTTGGCAGCAAGCTGTGTCAGTCTCTGAACTTTGAACTTCATCTCCTTTTCTGGTTTCTTCAGAAACTGTCCGAGTGTTTCTGTTACCTCGTTGAACTTTTGTTTTTTTGTTACTTATTTGTACCCGTAGGTAGATTTGGTTTGCAGTCTGGTGACAAGCCACCGGCTGCCGGTCGCTGCGTGCGCGAGCGCCCTAAACCTACATGTTTTTGGTATGCGGGAGGAAACCGGAGAAATCCCGGAGTAAACCCACGCAACACAGGGAGAACATGCAAACTCCACACAGCTCACTGTTGGTCGGGGGCTGGGATCGAACCCACGATCTCACGATCCCCGCGATCCCACGGCCGAGGGTAAACTGTGCTGCCGCAGTGCTAAACCACTGCGCCACCGTGCAGCCACCGTGCAAACTTTGAGCCAATTTTCACCTTTACTGTCACTTCGCCCCCTGAAGCTCCTGGGTTTTTATGATTTTTAAGTACCAGAACTGTGCTTAAATGACATAAAACAAACAGCTGAATGCCACTTATTACTGTATAATATTGACTTATGTTCCAAGAAGATAGCATTCCTAAACTAGAAAAGCACTCATAGAGCGCATACCTCCGCCAAGGCTCCTTCCGTTTGTCATGGATCAACTCCAAAATGTAATGGGTTTGTGTGTAGGCCTATAGCCACTTGTGGTGAAAATTGCATCAAAGTCTGTCCATCAGTTTTGGAGTATTGTTGCTAACACACTGTGAGAAGATAAGCGCCTTGGCTGAGGTATGCATTCTCAGATCATCACCAAAATATAATGGGTTCCTCTCTAGCCCAAGAACCACCTCTGGTGAAAATTTCATCCAAATCCATCCAGTAGTTTTTGTGTAATCCTGCTGCACAAATACAAAAAAGCCCTTGGTGGAGGTATGCACTCTCAGATCATCACCAAAATCTAATCATCTGTTCCCCGTGCCATTACACACCTTTCCTGAAAATTTCATGAAAATCCGTCCATAACTTTTCCTTGCTAGCAAACAGACAGACAGACAAGCCAACGCCAATAAAAACATAACCTCCTTGGCGGAGGTAAATATTCCAACAAGCATTATCCATCACATGCTTTAACACTTGATCAAATCAAAATCAGTTAATTTTATCTATTCCATAATAGAAATAAAATTCCAACATACCATTACTTTTTATAATTTCAGCATTCATTTCAGATCACCAGTTTCAATCTCCATTGAGTCTTGAGCAGTTCATTTTCCTCCCCCGTGCAGCCCAGCTCATACAGCCGTTGTACGCCGCACTCAAACGGAAACCGGCGGACAGAGTCGACTGGACTCCTGAATGGGAGCAGGCGTTCTGAGGTTAAAACAGCGCTCACTACGACGCGTCGTACATGGGCATAGCGGCCGTCGTGGAGCAATGCGTTGCCAGTTCTTGGCAGCCGCTCACCTTTTTTTTTTAGCAGGTCTTTGCACGACAGTGAGCGTAAATACAGCGTGTTCGACAGAGAGTTAATGGCTCTCCACCTGGCCATATGCCACTTCCAGTTCTGGCTGAAAGGGCGCACCTTCACTGTGTTCATGGACCACAAGCCGCTAACGTACTTAACGTACTTTATCTTCCTGAAAGATAAAATAAAGCGGAATTCGGCGAATTACCGGAAAAATCACATCCCTGAGAACAAGCCGCCATTTGACAAAGCATACAACGAGCAATTTGATTGGTCCAATCGTTTGCAACTATCCAATCACAGGGCTGTTTACAATACAGCAGTAGCTTGAGTACATCCGGGTTATCGCGAGACTTGACCTGGGGAAGCGCCGAGCGCTTATCTAATCGTGTTGATTTTCACTAAAATCGGTAACAATAAGGTGCCTTACCCCCCCTAAAATTTTCTCAACGGATTTAGATGATTCACAGAAATGATCAATTTGAAAATAAATAGGCAGAAATCCGCGGATCGGCGGAAAATTGCCATCCCTGTAATTAACATTGCAGGTGTCTACAAACTTGTAATCAGTCAGTCGGCCTATTTCAAGGGTGACAAATAGTCACTGTGCTGTTTGGTGACATGGTGTGTACTACACTAAACATGGACCAGAGGAAGCAAAGGAGAGAGTTGTCTCAGGAGATTAGAAAGAAAATTATAGACAAGCATGTTGAAGGTAAAGACTATAAGACCATCTCCAAGCAGCTTGATGTTCCTGTGACTACAGTTGCACATATTATTCAGAAATTTAAGATCCACGGGACTGTAGCCAACCTCCCTGGACGTGGCCGCAGGAGGAAACCTGATGAAGAATGGCAACAAAAGAGCCCAGAACAACCTCTAAACACATTCATGGTGAACTCCAAGGTGAAGGTACATCAGTGTCAGATCGCACCATCCGTCGTTGTTCAAGCCAAAGTGGACTTGATGGGAGATGACCAAGGAGGACACCACTGTTGAAAACAATTCATAAAAAAGCCAGACTGGAATTTGCCAAATTGCATGTTGACAAACCACAAAGCTTCTGGGAGAATGTCCTATGGACAGACGAGACAAAACTGCAACTTTTTGGCAAGGCACATCAGCGCTATGTTCACAGACGCAAAAATGAAGCATACCAAGAAAAGAACACTGTGCCTACTGTGAAACATGGAGGAGGTTCTGTTATGTTCTGGGGCTGCTTTGCTGCATCTGGCACAGGGTGTCTTGAATCTGTGCAGGGTACAATGAAATCTCAAGACTATCAAGGTATTCTAGAGAGAAATGCGCTGCCCAGTGTCAGACAGCTTGGCCGCAGTCGCAGGTCATGGGTCTTGCAACAGGATAATGACCCAAAACACACAGCTAAAAACACACAAGAATGGCTAAGAGTGAAACATTGGACTATTTTAAAGTGGCCTTCTATGAGCCCTGATCTAAATCCTATTGAACATCTGTGGAAGGAGCTGAAACATGCCGTCTGGAGAAGGCACCCTTCAAACCTGAGACAACTGGAGCAGTTTGCTCATGAGGAGTGGGCCAAAATACCTGCTGAGAGGTGCAGAAGTCTCATTGACAGTTACAGAAATCGTTTGATTGCAATGATTGCCTCAAAAGATTGTGCAACAAAATATTAAGTTAAGGGTACCATCATTTTTGTCCAGACCTGTTTCATGAGTTTGTTTTTTAAAATAATTCTGTTCAACCACAATTCAAACGCATTGTCTGATTTTCATTGGTTAATTTTCATAGAATTTTTATTTATTACCACTTTTGTCAGATTCAAGTTATTTCTGTGACCATTGTGGGCTTTTCTTTCATTAACAGAGGGGTACCAACAATTTTGTCCACAGCTGTATACATGTATTAAATTCAAAACTAATTTTATTCTTGTGCTTCTATATTTTTTCTTTTACAAACTTCTTGACAAAAATGCCAGTGTACAGCCTTGGGATGACGTACACCTCGTGTGTGTTGTGACAGTGACATCAGCATCATACCTGTGCAAACACATACCAAGTATACAGTTAGGCCCAGAAATATTTGGACAGTGACACAATCTTCATGATTTGGGCTCTGCATGCCACCACATTGGATTTGAAATGAAACAACTACAACGGAATTGAAGTGCACACTTTAAGGTTTAATTCAAGGGGTTGAACAAAAATATATGATTAAACATGTAGGAATTGTAGCTATTTTTATACAAACGCTCCTCATTTCAGGGGCTCAAAAGTAATTGGACAAATAAACATAACCCTAAGTAAAATGTTACTTTTCAATATTTTGTTGAGAATCCTTTGCAGGCAATGACTGCCTGAAGTCTGGAACCCATGGACATCACCAAACGCTGGGTTTCCTCCTTTGTGATGCTTGGCCAGGCCTTTACTGCAGCTGTCTTCAGTTGTTGCTTGTTAGTGGGTCTTTCTGCCTTAAGTTTTGTCTTGAGCAAGTGAAATGCATGCTCGATTGGGTTGAGATCTGGTAATTGACTCGGCCATTGCAGAATATTCCACTTCGTTGCTTTAAAAAACTCCTGGGTTGCTTTTGCAGTATGTTTTGGATCATTGGTGAAGCGCCGTCCAATCAACTTTGCTGCATTTGGATGAATCTGAGCAGAAAGTATATCCCTATACACTTAAGAATTCATCCGGCTGCTTCTGTCTTTTGTCACATCATCAATAAACACAAGTGACCCAGTGCCATTGGAAACCATGCATGCCCATACCATCACACTGCCTCCACCATGTTTTACAGAAGATGTGGTGTGCTTTGGATCATGAGCTGTTCCAATTCTTCTCCAAACTTTCTTCTTCCCATCATTCTGGTACAGGTTGATCTTAGTCTCATCTGTCCAAAGAATGCTGTTCCAGAACTGGGCTGGCTTCTTCAGGTGTTTTTTGGCAAAGTCAATTCTGGCCTTTCTATTTTTGAGGCTGATTCATGGTTTGCACCTTGTGGTGAATCCTTTGTATTTACTCTCATGAAGTCTTCTCTTTATGGTAGACTTAGATACTGATACACCTACACTACCGTTCAAAAGTTTGGGGTCACTTAGAAATTTCCTTATTTTTGAAAGAAAAGCACTTTTTTTCAATGAAGATAACTTTAAACTAATCAGAAATACACTCTATACATTGCTAATGTGGTAAATGACTATTGTAGCTGCAAATGTCTGGTTTTTGATGCAATATCTACATAGGTGTATAGAGGCCCATTTCCAGCAACTATCACTCCAGTGTTCTAATGGTACAATGTGTTTGCTCATTGCGTCAGAAGGCTAATGGATGATTAGAAAACCCTTGTGCAATCATGTTGGGTCTGCAATGCTGTAATTGCTGCAAATGGAGGATTCTTTGACGAAAGCAAAGTTTGAAGGAAAAAATTATTATTTCAAATACAAATCATTATTTCTAACCTTATCAATGTCTTGATTATATTTTCTATTCATTTTACAACTCATGGTGGTAAATAAGTGTGACTTTTCATGGAAAACACAAAATAATTGTCTGGGTGACCCCAAACTTTTGAACGGTAGTGTACTTCCTGGAGAGTGTTCTTCACTTGAGTGGATGTTGTGAAGGGGTTGTTCTTCACCATGGAAAGGATTCTGTGATCATCCACCACTGTTGTCTTCCGTGGACGTCCAGGCCTTTTTGAGCTCCCAAGCTCACCAGTGCACTCTTTTTTTCTCAGAATGTACCAAACTATTGATTTGGCCACTCCTAACAATTCTGCTATCTCTCTGATGGATTTCTACTTTTTTTTCAGCCTCAGGATGTTCTGTTTCTCCTCCATTGAGAGCTCCTTTGACCACATGTTGTGTGTTCACAGCAACAGCTTCCAAATGCAAACGCCACACCTGGAATCAACTCCAGACCTTTTAACTGCTTAATTGATGACAGGTTAACGAGGGAAGAGCCCATGCAGCCTTGATATTTTTTTTTTTTTTTTTGCAGCCTTCTGAGTCAATTGTCCAATTACTTTTGGTCCCTTGAAAAAGAGGCGGCTACGTATTAAAGAGCTGTAATTCCTAAACCCTTGCTCCAATTTGGACGTGAATACTCTCAAATTACAGCTGAGAGTCTTCACTTTAAGCCCATATTGATTATATAATTGTATCCTGAATATGTTTTCGTAAACAGCTAAAATAACAAAACTTGTGTCACTGTCCAAATATTTTTGGGCCTAACTGTACATGGATGTCCTGACACAATACTTAACTATCCCATGCTACCATGCCACAAGTACTGAGGCATCAGCACCTGTGGTGATTTAATTTTTCTTAGACTTTGTTTTAATGCACACATCAACATTTTTCTCATTAAACATGTTTCTGATAGAGCCACTGACCTGAGATTTTCATCAGATAGCAGTAACAACCCAAGTAATCCATACATGCAAAGAAATCAAGGCAACCGTGTTCACAAAACAAATTGTATTTAATAAAGTGGAATGACACAGGGAATAAGTATTGAACACGCTTGGTGAAATTCATTTAATTTTTTAGTAGAAAAGCCTCTGTTGGTAATACCAGCTTCCAGACATCTCCTGTATGGACAAACTAGGCACAGGCATTGCTCAGGAGTGATTTTAGCCCATTCTTCCACACATACTGTCTACAAATCCCTAAAGGTCCGTGGATGTCTTCTATGAACTCTGATCCGCTAGCAGGCCCTATGCTCCCTAGCATAGGGCCTGCTAGCGGTCCTTCGGTCCTCCTCAACAGCGAAGAGACTGGGTGGGTGATGGTGAGGAGGAAGCCTAGCCGCAAAGCCCCGGTTAACCACCAACCTGTTCACGTTTCTAATCATTTTTCCCCGCTCAGCGACACACCCGCTGAGGAAAAAAACTCTGATCACTGGCGACTCTGTAGTCAGAAATGTGAACCTAGAGACTCCAGCGGCCATAGTCAAATGCATTCTTGGGGCCAGAGCAGGCGACATCAAGTCAAATTTGAAAATGCTGGCTAAAAGGAATTGTAAATACTCCACAATTGTTAT